>CM036620.1:1689117-2289117 GCA_020746105.1 Trogon surrucura | reverse complement strand
TTTCCTTTTATATCAGATCTCCTGTCTGATACAAAGATGGGTCAAATTCTAAAATAATTTCTTCTCCTGAGGTCTATATTCTCCTTGGATACCACCACTGCTCCTTGAATTTCTGTTTGAGATTTTGCATCTCTCATGCTCTGCATCTCTACCTCAGCCACTGCCTATGGGGACGTAAGAGTCTCTTCCACTCTTTTCCCCAGGCACAAGTTGCTTCAGAACTAAGGATCTACACACATCAGTACAAAATGAGTTGTATAATTAAAAGCCTTGACTGAATATTGATTCAGGTTGCTGTTTCTGCCTTGCTTCCTTCTTGATGTAGTCGTTCTTCAGACCCTTTTTAATCGACCTACAGATATATGTCCTCCCTGAGGAAGAGGAAAAAAAAATACAACAGATTTCCAGAGTCACCTACATGAGTTAGTTACAACACAAAAAGAACACTCTCATTCTTTCACGGGATTCTTGAACCATACAGTGTAAAGCTCCAACAATGTTTTTCCCTTGGTCTGCCATTTCAGTTCTTCCTCCTAGCCATGTTATTGCCTTCCCCTCTCTTACTCTAAACTACTTAACATTAATATTCAACGTGAAATGTAAATCAGAAATATGAAAACGTGAAATGTGACCTCTTTTTTTTTATGTCCCTAATCCATAATCTCTAGCATTCTGCACAAGTATAATCACAAATATTTTTCTTGCGTTTTTTTTTTGCTGTCATGACAATGCATTTTGTATGTTCACCGCATGTATTAACCATTTCAAAGAGATTCATTATATATTTGGCCCTTTCTTCCACATCTATGTACCTGCAGAATATATGACACTTGCCTGCGATGATGGTGAATACGTGGTCTCTTCACCTTTTCACATTTAGAGCTAGGTCTGCATGAAGCGAGTTGTGGCTCTTCTGGGTTGCTGGTGGGGAAGTGGAGAAAAAAAAAGATTAGGCTTAAGATGGGATGACGGCACTTTCTGTACTTTCACACTGAAGGTACAGCTACTCCAATGTGTGAAAATGTCCAAATGGCAAGCCGGAAAGCTGATATTGCCATTAATGGAATGGTGTCTTTTGGTATCTAATGGAGATAAAGCTTCCTTGGGGAACAGAATTACTTCTCAGCCTGCTTACAGAACAGAACTAAATGCTGCTTCAGTTCCTGATTTCTTGCCCATTGTGCATATTTCTGTCTGCTTAACTTCAGGACTACGTAGAAGACAGTGGTCAGGTTTTCTTTCGGAAAAGACTTTAAAAGACATTGCCCCAATTTTGAAAAATTTCATGTAAAAAGGGGGAGAAAACTAAATTAAAAGCAAAGGAAGATGTGAAAAATACATTTTCAAAACTCGTAAGCCATTCAGAACTGGAAGTCTGAACAACTCTGAATCCTGTCTGAGTTTCAAAGGAGACACTGCAGGGATTACACTAAATTAGGCTGCTATTCTCCTATTTTGCTGACAAAAATGAGTGTGTTTTCTGTGTGTGTTACCTGGGTATGATAAGCTTTAAAAAAGACCAGCAAAGTACTGGGCATAGGAAAGCAGGCTTCCCACTTAAACCCAGCAAACCAGACTCACCTTGGGTGTAGATCTCGAGCGAAAGAGAAAAATAACCGTGACCCATTTTGTTTTATAGAAAATGTGGATCTGATGCTCAGATAAAGAACCATACATTCGCTGAGTGCTCAAACCTACTTATATGAGAGAAGATTGCTTTATAAGTAAGGATTTGTAGGATCAAGCTAGCCTAAGAGCATAAGGAATGGCCCGTTGCCTCAAACCATCGGCCCAGCCAGCCCCGTGTTTGTCTCTCACAGTGTCAGAAGGAAAAGCCACGAGGGATCGGAGCATAGAGCCCACTCCTGTGCCATCCCCAAGCCACAGACACCACTGACTTTTATATGGGTACTCATTAAATATTGCATATACAAGGAGACAAGAGGGGATGGGAAGAGAGCAAGGCATAATACGAAATTATGTGTCTCGACGCTGGCGTACATCTGCTTTGTGTACAGCGTTGATAGTATTTCAGGCACAACTAAAAAAAATACCAAACCATTCAAGCTGCTTTTCATCTGACTAAGCGACAAGTGAAGGATTAATATGCCCCAAGAGATTCTGAGAGATAAAAGCTTTGTGTGTAGTTCAACAGCCCTGCCGGAGGGTTTAGAAAGGCGGCTTCCCCAGCCCTCATCTGCATTTATCATTTAACATCTCTGGAAGCAGGAACAACAATAGCTTGTGAACAAACTCACCCGTCAGCTGTAAAAGCCTAAGTTTATCCATGATATCAGGATGTGGAGATGGTCCCCTACTTTTATCGTTTCTTTCATCACCTTCCCAGCTGAAAAATAAGGCGGCACGTATTTGACCTTCAAACCTCTGACTTGAGGAAAAGAGATTTTCTAGATTATTAAAGTAAAATAATTCTTTGCAGTTCTTTGTCCTTCCTGCAGTCATTTTAAATTTTGCTCATTTCTTCTCAAAGCAATAAAATAAAATAAAATAAAATCCACTAAGTATTGAGAGGCGTCCCCGCCCATGACAGGGAGGTTGGATTAAATGATCTCTAAGGTCCCTTCCAGCCTGGGCCATACTATGATTCTATGATTCTGCAAAGCTCATGGAAACATTACAGGCTCCTGGCATGAAAAAGCCACGTGCTAATAATAAGAAGGAGAGGGCTTCAGGTGAGATCTAGACACTTTCTCATAGTGTGTTGTCTCTAACAGATAGGGTTGAATATAAGTCCCTAATATTTTTTTCCCAGTAAAGCACCTTTGCTTTGCCTTTCAGGCTCTTTTTTTTTTTTAATGTGGATGACTTCATTTCATAACTGAACTACTCATAAGGGTGTTATCTCACGTGTCTATAGGGATAACATAGACTTTTATGCAAAATTTTTATAAGCAAATGCCATAGTTGAAGGCATGGCATTACAGATGCTGCTTGTCAGGTGAAAGTTTTGATCTGGTTAAAAATCGAGGTGACTGTAAGCTAGTGAATGTAATAACATGAATCGGGGAGATTCAAGGTATTAGCACCTCCCACTTCTCCTAATGCTCATAGAGGAGGCAAACTGCTCAAGAGCCGAATGTCTGTATCTTCTGATGCTCCTATAACTACACCGGCTGCTCTTCTCAAAGGTATTTTCACCGCATCCGAGTGGTTGGGTTCAGCTCAGAGGTGACTGCGTGGAACAGAACGGTCTGTTTTACGCAGAGAGGCAGGCACGGTGAGCTATTGATCCTTTTTGGCTTTAATAGCTGTGACCAGAGAATTTCAATGATGCCAGCAGGTAATGAGTTTATCGGTGAGAAGCTGGCTCTTCAGGGGAGCCTGGGTTCAGTCCTGCCCGTGATTAATTGCCCTCTTTCCAGCCCAGCCTTCTGGAGAGGGTATCTGCTGAGAGCCTGAGAACTACCTGGTCACCGTTCAAACTGGAAGAGCTCGTTTAGAAAGAGAGGGGCAGAGAACGAACAGGCTCCCGTAGGAAATCCTGGATCAGAGGAAATAATCCAGTTGGTACGCAGTTTGAAGGTATACAATCCGCAAGGATAATCAGGCAGGAAACAGATAACCCCTGCAACAGATCCTGAGCCAAGAAATGATTGGCATGGTAAGCTTGTGGCCAACGCTTTTAGTTAAAAACTAAACTAAACTAAAAAAAACTGTGAAAAAAATGGGCTCTATATCTATATCCTATGGAGCCAAGAAACAGGTTAGTCTTGATAAAAAATACGAACTAACAGAAGAAACAGTGAGGGTACTGCTGCACAGAAAAGCAAGTTTATAAGGTCATTATATATTTGTATAGAGGACTATTTTCAGCTTAGGAGTTTTATATTCAGGTAAGTTTTCTCAACAAAGAAACATTCAAGTGTTCCCAACAGAATTTTTGTAAGATTTTTTTTTTTTAGTGACAAAAGAAGGATTATCACTAACAAATATTACACTGAAAATGCATGAATCGATAATGATAACCTACAGCAGCTTAAAACAAAAAGATTGGTTGTGACCCAAAATGCAGAGATACACACGATGAGTTATAACGCTACCAAGTTAACGGCTTCTGAGCGGCTAAATGGGAAACAGGCTGATGAGAGGAAAGCATGTAGAACGCAAGTGGTTCTATTTCCTACCATCAACCACTGTCTGTATTTGCTCAATGTCCCACCTTTAATTTAGAAATATACTTGCTTAACTATTTACTAGTTTGTTTCTTTTTGATTGGATTCATAAAAACGAACAGAATGGACGGAGGCTACGAAATTGCAATGGGGACAACAACACTTGAGGCAACACGGACATCTTGGCAAGACATTCATGAGCTACTTGGTTTTCTTTCCAATTTTTCTTACCTCATTCCTCTGCGGCTAAACCTGCCTACAGGCTTTGTCTTTGTTCTAGGCATGCCACACCCAGGAATTAAACGCACCGGACTAGAAGGATGCTTCTAGGCCATTTTAGCCTTTTATAATATGGCCAGGTTTCACCTCTCATCTTCCTCTGCTAATTAGATTAAAATTCTTCTCCATGCCAATACAACATTAACGGTTAGGAAACTTTGCTTCATGTCCAGCCTATTCATATCCGTTTTCAGCTTGGAGCCATTTGCTCTCTTCCACCATCGTCCCTTAATTTCCATTAAGCTTGTCCCCAAATGCTGTTAATACCACTTCTGCATTCAGAGTGCAACTGCATCCTCTTTCATTCCTGGGTTTTAGTCTCTGATCAGAAGATAAGTTTCCTTTCTCCCTGTCATCCTCAAATCTTCCCCTGGCAGCTGTTCAGATTTCCTTTTCTCTTTCTCAAATGGTAAAGCCAAATTCTACGTATTACTTTTAATTACGTGTCTAAATTTCATTATAACAATTATTTGGGGGGGGGGGGGGACGACATCTCACCAGAGCTTCTCTATTTCTGCTTAAAATAAAAACAAACTTCTTTCTATCTATATCTATTTCAATAAACTGCAGGACCACAAGTCCCATATAACCATCAACCGAATACGATAAAGCCAAACCTATCTCCAAATAATTGCTTCCAAGTGATGAAGGGACACTCAGATGAACTAGATGCTCAGACATCCAACTAGAGACAGCCGAGATTCAGCTGGGATTTAGCCCAAAGAGGAGACTCTCCCCTCCACATGAAGATAAAGACAGTTTTGACTGTGGCATGAGAGAACCAGACAACAGATTTTTGATTCATCAAAGTTCTGCCTCTTACCTGTGTCCTCCTCTTATTTGTTAACAGCGACAGACAGAAAGAAATTGTTTTTGTCAGAAACAGTTGTGTTTCTGTCCCCTGCTTGTTAAAAAAAATACAGTTTACACAGCGTGGGGTTTTTTTCATTTAGTGAACTAGCAGACCACGTCATTGTACATATATTGCATAGACACACTCTGATATGTATCACGCTGACACGCTTCCTAACTAATCATTTCTTAAAAACAAGTCTCAGATTCCTGCTGTACAGCTCACAATGAAACACCATAGCCCCAAATCCCATTTTTTTTCTGGCTTTAGCAGCATATTACTGCATTTTCAGGGGAGATATATATGAGTTACAAAGTTCAATTGTGCAATAATAGCTGCTCAGGGATTTACAACCCGCGCTATCTCTTTGTTACGAACGTACCTGCCAAACATGAGAGATTTTCTTTCAGGAAAAACAATTAGCCACGCACAATGAAATCACGGATTCTTGCTATTTTGGAATTTTTCCGCACTTTTGGCGGAGTTGCTCTGGAGACTCGTATAACTTCTCATTGCAAGCCTCATGATGGTTGGGACCCTATAAATATCAAGGTCAAGAGCAATCTCTGCTTCTAATTGTCCAAAGAAATAGGTTTCTGGCCCCTTTCATGATGTCACTGACCTTGAGAAAAAATAATTGCTAAGGTTAAAACGTCTCTTGGTGATGTGTCAAGCACTAAAATTGCTTATTCACAGTCATGACAACCCCCCTGGGCCGGTATTTGTGACCTGCCAACTGCCTTATTGCAACTATTAGTTGTGGAGGTTGGATGGTTTAGGAAAGATTAAGACAAATTCCCTTCATTGATCTCAGAGCGAGAGGAGAAACGCCACGTTTTTATTTGGAGACGGAGCAGTGGAAATCATTTTCAAATACTACTGATTATTCATGAGCATGAAAACAATCGCTAATTCCTTGCAGCAGTAGAATTTTCTGATTTAAAATGAACATCATTGTTCAGAAATAACTCCCAAATTACCGTCTCATTTGCTTTCCCCAAAAGGTATTAAATGTGATCAGTGTGCTCATACAGGGAATCAAACAAATGATAGAAAATTAGTCCGTAGCAAACAGACTGGCTGCTGGGAGTTTTGAAGGAAATGAAGAGATGTGCAGGACACGTTGGCTTTCTTGATTTGGATTTAGGCTGTGCAGAAATTATCTCAGAAGGCTGACCGGGAGGACTAGAATGCAGGGATTTATGATACGCAGCCACGGACTGCTGAGCATCCCAACCTCAGAGAGTTTAGCGCGTCTTACGATGAACTGAGATTAATTTTAGATTCTGCAGGAGTACGAACAGGCTTCCTTGAACAAGGACATGAGGTCGGTGTACAGGAGTCGTAGGTTTCTGGAGCTTACGAGCAAATTTGTATTGGTGATGGAGTGCATCAGCACTTACGGCCTCATAATTACCCAAGAGAATTTCAGATAGCTCAGAAGAGCGCAGAAGAAAAGAATATTGAAAGGATCCTATTAGAAATCCTTCCTGTCACACAGGAAAAGACAAAACCCATTAGTGCATCATGTGCTGTGCAAAAAGGCATCCTGGATAGTTCTCATGTTATGGTGAACCAAGAGTACACTGGTAAGGAGACCCTTGAGCCAACACGGAATGGAAAAGTAGAAACAGGTAAGAGAGAGCAAAAATCACTTAGCAGGAGTCAAGGTAATAAGAAAAATGTCAGGGAAACACTTAGCAAAAATGAAGACGTACTTCAAATCGATTGCCGCAGATAAATAAAAACAATTGGAATTTTGCATTACCATTCACCCACCTCAGTTAAATAGCACTTGCATCTGGTGGGCTTCAAGGGGTGGGTTTGGCAGGTTTTGTTCTTTATAAATGAAATGTTACATGACTGGTCGGAGCCAGAATCAAGTGGGTAAAAGGGAAGATCCATACGCTATAAAAACCGTAGGCAATCATGCCTTGAGATGATGACAGAGTGGACACTTACTGTCTTGACCAAAGCTCTGCAAACCGAAGCACAAAGAGGAATTCACAGCCTTGAGCACAAAGAGTAGGAGCAAGTACCTATCTATAGTTCGATGGCAGCGCTCAAACAGCTGTAGAGTTTCTACGAATAATACAAGAGTGTCCAAACTCAAAGAGCCATTTCCAGCACTGAATAATGGCATATTTTAGGTGCTGTTACAGAGTTCTACAAGTGAAAACAATATTATGCAAAATGAGATGTGAGAAAAACGACTGAACTAAAGAAAGTGACTGACAATTGCGAACTGAATTAAAAAACCTTCTAGTAGATGCCCTCAAAATCACAAGCTCAGGTTGAAAAAGAAAACTGCAGGTTAAAAAGTAGCTTATTAATGTCAATGGCAGGTTTCTGAATCCGACCATAAGTAAAGACACTCTTTTCTGGGTTGTTGTAAGGATGCATCTCTCAGACAGAGTAAAACCATTCTGTGATATCACGGGGTGACCTTTAGAGCTGTCCTTTCCAGAAAAAACTGTAAAAGTTCTGTTGATACACCAGTCTCAAGCACCAGGTTAGCGAGAAAAGAATGCACGCGGTGCTCAGCACCGGCTCCTTCCTCTTGCCCCATTCAATTCTATATAAATTAAATCGGACTCCGACGTTCTCCTCATCTCCTCTCGCAGCCTTTCATCACGTAGTTATTTAAAATAAATATTTCCTCCCTCCATCAGTTGCTAGTGTTTGCCGGCATTAGCTGAAGTTGTCAGCCCGAGGTGAGAGTCGGCGAAGAGAAAGAAAATCACAGCGCAGGATCAAAAGGCTGCCCATTTCTTCTGAACTTGAAGCTTTATTTCAGCAGCTCTGCTGGATCCCAC
Source organism: Trogon surrucura (assembly GCA_020746105.1). Classification (NCBI taxonomy): domain Eukaryota; kingdom Metazoa; phylum Chordata; class Aves; order Trogoniformes; family Trogonidae; genus Trogon; species Trogon surrucura. Next base: position 2,281,036 of record CM036620.1, on the reverse strand, counting down.
TCATTCAAACCCTTATGTTTCTTGCCAGCTCAGAGGTTCCAATTTCAACATGTTCTTTACGGTAACTCCTAGATGTGGCAAGCCAAATGTACATATTTTTCAACATAGATAAAGCCCCTTCGCTCGCATCTGAGAATACGACTAGTATGTGAGCGTTCAATACATCGTACTATTAACACGGATACAAACAAGGCAGCCAAGTCCATAAATCACACGAAATAGGCTTCTCCCAGAGGATGAGAAGGAAGTAAATGAATAAAGGTACATATGTTGGGCAAGGCTGAGCCCCTACAAGACATCTGTGGAAGGGAGGGAGAGAATAAATCTTTTCCCTATTCTCCCTGGAAATGGATTAATCTTGCCTCAATTAGGCTTTTCTTACCTATTGCTTTTCCCCCACGAACAAGCAAAAAAACCAAAACTGTAGGCAGGATGGAAAGAGGAAAGCCAGAGCCAAGGTAGAATGTACAAAAAAAAAAAAAAATTTGAAAATTATTCTTTCATGGCACAAAGTAGATAAGATACTGTGTTTAAGCAAAGCACAGCTCTTCTCTGAACAGTCTATGACTTTACACAGCTTACACATTCCATTTTCTCTGCCCAGAGCCAAACAGCTAAAACTAATCCTTTAGAGGGCATTTTATCAAACGAGGAGGATGAGGTGACTGTCGTGAAGAACAGACCCTCACTTGCGGAGACATTTTCTCCCGCAGTCACTGACTCCTGGTGCCTTCTTACCACAGCCCTGAGGGCAAACATCTGTCCGCTTCCCCCTCCCACTCTGTTCGCTGCAAACGTTCCAAGAAAGAACTATATTCCATTTTCACCCACGTAGCGCACAGACTGTGTCTCACGTTTGATAACAGAAAGAGACAGACACTTCTTGGGTTCAGGGGCTCTGGTTCACGCGTACACACGTAGGAATTCCTGTGGTTTGTGTAACGCAAGTGTTTCTTCACTGTGGAAGTCTCTTAATGTGCGGACAATTAGTGATCTGCCAATCTAATAATACCAGGCGGTATGTTTGTAGGGTATGTGCCTGAGGTGTGGGTAGTGTGGATTTAGAGGGGACCTCGACAGGCTCCACAGCCTAATCTTCAGCGCCCGTATTCAGCGACAACATTGAGGCACGTTAATAATCTCTTCTGAGCAAGCGACCCTGTTCTCGTCAGCACTCTACGGTGGTCCCAAGCTTTTCTGCCTTTCTCATTTCCCTTCCGTGTTATCGTGTAACGCCCTCGCAAGTAAACCGGCCGAACACCCACCAGTTTTACTCTTAAAACCCTGATCTCTTTGACTTGGCCTTCTACAGCTTTCCCCACCCAATTTCTATTTAGAGCTTAAATTCTTTGAGCAGGAGTTGTCTCATACTCCATCTTTTCACAGCGCCTGACACAACAGTGATCTATTTCGTGACCTTCCCTCAGTCTCTTTTTTTTTGGTGTGTGTCCTTTGCTTACATAATATGTATGATTCATTAATATGAAGTCTCCCGTAACACAGAACATCTGGTTTTGGGGTTTTTTTTTTGTTTTTTTCCTTGTTCTGTGAAGTTGTCAAGTCAGCTTCAGGATATTTTGTCTAAGCGCGATCCTTAGAAAGTTGAAGTAACTAGGATGGGAAATCCTTTCCAATTCCATCTTTCGGGGATAATCCCAGGTTGGTACATGCTACTTCCTGATTAGATGTTTGTGTTAGAAGAATATCCTTCGCTTAGTTCTGAAAAAGGTAATCCTTGGATCATTAACACTTTCTATGGTCCTGTTGAGCTTGGCAGAGTTTTCTTCCCTTATATTTCACAGCAATTTCCCCCCTGCGTACCTTCCCTTGAAAGCTCTCCTCCATCTGTTTGGTATTTTAATGCTTGGCTGAGGCTCTACATCTTGGGTGACGTGACCATTTCTACACAGGGCATTATCTGTTTTGCCTTTAAAAATGCACCAGCTTTGCAAATTAGAGGGTAATGATTTATAGCCCAAATGCCGCTAACTCTCTCATTACTGGTCAAACAGTGACTTTTTTCAAATGTCAGATAACAGATGGGGAAGAGAAATTTTATTTCCTCTTCTCCCAAAACCACCATTTGAGCTAGCAGGGAAAAAGTCAGAAGAGGGGAGAGCTGGACACGCGCTTCTGATTTTAAACATATTGGGTTTTAATTAGCACTTAAGCCCTGAGCAGTTCTAGAGTTAACCGCATTTTTTTTTCCCTATTTTGGTCAAAATTTCATGCTCTGAAATCCTATTCAAAAATCACAAACCGTTTACGACTTTATCAAGTTAATCCGCTTTTATCTTTAAGACGTAGTGATGTCAAAAGAGAATGAGTAAATCGCTCTAAGTTTTTAGAGTGTAAAAAATGTTTTTCTACTTTTACCTAGCAAGGACTTTCTATCATTACAATTTCCTTGCAGCAAAGTTTTCTGTTCTAAGAAGATGAGATAAACAGCTGAAAAAATGTCTGGGGGATACATTTCATAATCTTGAATTTTATGTATAGTTTAGAAACACGACCCGGTATTAAACAGTGCATCATGTAAGCGATAATGAGTACTTACATCCCATCTATACAAATGGATACATGTGTTTTTATCTGTCTCTCGCTATCAGATTATTACAGCGCTGGTTCCACAAACTGATAGGGTTAAGTGTGTGTTTCTTCTAACTGAAATTATCTGTCATGAAACTTTTAGAACAAATTTTACACTTTTAAATTTTAATCTGTTGATGCTATTAGGAATTTTACTTGAACATGTATTGAGCGATTGTTAAATATTGGATATTTATAAATTGTCCCGGCATTGAAAGTAGCTACGTGTTTTATTGGGTAGCAAAGTAATTAATTATGAGAATAACCATAATAACTCTGTAACTGATTATATAGTGGAAGACATTTTAATGTAATTATCTTGCTATCACAAAAAAAAAATGTATGCAGATAAAAAAAAGAAGAAAATTATAGAGCAGTCCTACCTAAAAAATGCACATTATTGCTACAGTACAAGCCACAAGATTCAAAGTACCTGTAATTCCTCGGAGAGATGTGATCTAAGACTGAACAGATTATTCATCTGCCTTTTCTGATGTATGTGCTGAGTTGTTTTGCTCAGAGGACAAGGAAAACGTTTGGTTTATTCTTATAGCTAGTGTTGGGCATTTTAATATACGTCCTCATTTTTACGGCAAAACTCTCCTCACCTCAAGTGCAGCCACCTTTTGCCTGCTCTCAGGAGTAATGAAAATTTTCTGGCCCATTTTCGAGCAAACCGTGGCAGTATCTTCTGTTCACTTCTGCTCCAAAAATTTTCCAGTGGTGGAATCTGAATCCCATCTTCGCTACCTTGACAGAGACGAAAAATTCGTTTAAGTAAAAGCAGCAATTTTTCACCTTTCTCAGCTGCCTCAGCCAAAGCCTACCCTAATGCTCCTCCAAATACTTGTATCCTCCCCTGCATATTGAGCTGCTGCTAGCAGATGCTTCGCCTGCGTGTCAGCCCTCCGGGGATGGAGCCATAAATGTCTTCCTCCAAACTGCATCGAGTACCATTCCCCTCCCAGCAAAACTTAATGACTTCGCACAGGAATCAAAAAAACCCAAAACACACGGGGCCCCTCACTAAGAGGAATTCAACTTGTAGTTTACTTTCTTATCCTTGCTTGAACTCGGCCTTCTGCAAGCACTGCAAGACCATCTCTCTTTAAAATTCATGTATTCTGCGCTCGTAGCATCTTACTGACAGGGATGAAAGGCAAGAGGGCAAAACCAAGCCTCGAACAACCATTTTATCCGATCGCCTCGTATAGCCCAGATCTGTGACCAAAAAAGGGGAACGATCTTTCCATGAAACGGAAGGCAGACAAAGATAAGAGGACTGAATAAAGGAAGTCCGACCTGGGCAAAATGAATGGCCTGAACTGTTCCTGTTGGATGTTTATGGCAGCTGGCACACGGTTGCGTAAGAGTCATGGCATTAAGTGTTTGGTCAGTGCTTACAGGTTGGGGCAAAGCTTAAAACGTGCTAGAAAGCAGGGGGTAAATAAAAAGATAGGAGTTGGCTTGGGTTTTTTTGACTGAAAACTCAGTTTCAGAGCTAATCCTCTGCTTTGTGAAAACCTGATTCACAATTTCTCCGTGACTGGGTTTGGCAGGAGTCAATGTTTGTTAACAGTGCAGTGCTGCTGTGAATGCTGCTAGCGGTTATCCGGAGTGGTAAAACAGAAAAAAAGATGAACGGTATGTTCTGAAGATGGAAAATTTACTAAGAGAATTCGACTCGAGGAAAACAGAAGAAAACATATTTTCTATCCATTTTGGTGACACAGATAACTATGAAACTCAGGGGAAGAAAAATGTTTCTTTTGTAAGGTTGGAAAGACTGTAAATAAAAAAAAAAAATTAAATCAGCTTATAAATACCAGATCCTCATGTAATGTAATTCACTTTCCTTCCATTGATTTAGGCAAGTATTAAATTGACTTAAAGGCAGCTATGTCAACTTCTATCACCAAGGGGTTTGGTTCTTAATATGTAAGAACTTGATTTCTTCCAGTCTTTTAGATTTATCACTCCCACGTTGCACAGAGAGGCCGATCAGATCTCAGTGAAGCGCAGTCTGCCAAACGAACGAACAAAACCCAAATCCCTCATCACATGACCTCAGTGTGGATCATTCTGCGTGGGGACACATATGCATATGGAAGTACATTTTTTTAAAACACGTATACACACACACATGAAAGTACATATAAATAAATTTTAAATATACATACATATAAACCCATTCAAATAAAAATTACAAATTCATTACGATGACTTGGTCACTTACCTTGTCTTTGCTCATTCAGGTGCATTCATTCATTCTTCACGCTGGCTTGTCCCCGAAGTAACAAGGTCTGCAATCAGAAAGAGAGGAACTTCTCTAAATCTCAAAGTACAGTAATCCGGGATTTAAAAAGCAAAGTGGTACCATTACAGCAGATAATTGTAACTCGGGAGAAATAGGTCAGAGCTGCAGTTCAGCTCTGCCCTGCTACCAACAAATGAGGTCAGGTTTTGCTTTCTTTCGTTGTGCTGTTGCTTTGAAAGAAAAGACCTTTATTTTCGTATTGAGAGTACCGCGTTCCCAAGCAGCAGCACCAGAAAGAATGAGAGAAGAAATTACATCGCTCGTCTGCGTGGCCTTAGGTATCCAGGCCCTCCTCAGGGAGCTGAAGGCTTCCAGTGTTTCCCTTTGTGCCTTCCACCACCCAGCACATGCACAAGTATATCTTACCACGCTCTTTCGAAGAGTTCTTACGAAATTATACAATATATTGTTGCACTTGATGCAGAATGCATGGAAATGTAACAGCATTTTACCAAAGAACCTCAGTGTAAAGAAGGATAAACGTGCAGGCTCATTCTCTCTCACTGCATGTGCGTGCTCTGGTTACTTATTAAAGAGAAATTGTCTCCACAGAACTACTAAAGGAAATGAAAATAAGAAGCCCAGAATTTTCTCTAATTGCTTTTATGGAATGTAGTCACTCAAGACGGAATTGTGTGCAGCTGGTAAAGGCGGTGTAAATCCAAAAAAACACAGCCTTCCTATAAATTCTCAATGATCCCTGAGGAAACCTCAGGAAACAGGTTATTGCAACGCAGATTCGTGTGGTTCCCTGAAGAACACCGCACTTCCACAAATCCTTCCCTGAAGAGATTTAGCTTTTCAACAGTTTACGCTCAAGAACAATTAACTTTGATGGCCCCTGCACACTTCCAAGGCTCATGTTTAGATTTCGTATCAATTACCACAGGAGTCTCTCCTGCTGTGTCACGACTTCGTGAGCTACTACGGCTGTACTTACTTTGTAGCCTCTGCGTAAATGAAAAGCTCCAAACACGCTGGTCTCTCTGAACCAGCTGAACTGTAAAGAAACTGCCAATAAATAGTCAGTTAAGGGGTTTTCTGATTAAAAAAGTTTATCAGGAAACATAAAAGTTTGCAGCCAAGGTTTTTTTATGTGTTCTGTTTCAAACTTCATCTAGGTATATACATCATCTATTAAATATTTACAGAGGAAACCTCTTAGAACAATTAAATATAAATGAGTCATTTGGTGGAGGCAGTGCATTTTTCTGCCAAGTTTTACCCAGACGGGTATTTGGGCTTTTTTATGCAGGACTAGGATAGTCTAATGAATCTGGCAAAGGAGAATCAATATGAGAATAATTCATTTAACTACTTCTTCTTATTTTTCAAAGTGACAGATTGATGATGGGTAATGAAAAAAAAAACATTATGCATCATCATTTTCCCTCTACCGCAGGCAGATTAGATAGAAAAAGCTAACTGGTCTGTAGCCATTCCCTGTCTGACACAGGGATCTTCCTGCAGAAAAATTCCAAAGGCTTCTGGGTGCAAACAATGACGATACTTTAGAGACTAAATGTTTACACTTCCTGAATGTATACATTTCAAAGCAGAAGCATAATGTATGGATGAGTCAATACCTCATTGTCTGTAAGGATTTCACAAATCGTGGCTGAATCTCCTCGTTTCGTATCTGAACGTGCTGGTCAGAGAAGAGGGTTCTGAAATAAAGGAAAACAGGCAACTGGAGAAGAACTGGTCGTAGCAGGTGAACAGGCTTGTTTATCTGATGGCCATGAGCAATTTGGGAGTAACTACCAACAAATGACAGCTGTCACTGGCAGGAATCATGGCATATGGGGTGCTTCCCAGAAAAAGCCAGAGAGATTTAAACACAAAACTACAGAATAATAAGCGTGCGCTGTATTTGGCATGGTTCTTTATATGTATTTTTATTTGACCCCATTTATTATACATTTGAATTGCTGTACTCAGAAAGTATAATTATATCCCCTACAGCTTCAAATTTGGTTTTTCTCTTATTTTTTTTTTCCCCAAGTTTCCTCTTCTTCCCTCTCTCCTTCCCTTTTAATGTCAATAACGGAAGGAGGAGATAAAGTAAAGGCACAAAAAATGCAAATCACCTTGTCAGCCTCCAGCGGAAAGCACCTGCCTGGGCAAAGGCTAAATTTAACACGGAGTCTGAAAACATAAATTACTGCTATTTCAGGTAGGATACTATTTTCATAGCCACGACCCAACGGAATGCAAGTCTGCTGTTACCATTTGCTGGGTCTCATTCAGGAGATAATCATCATCGCCGTGTTTCCTATTACAGGAATCAAAAGAAAACTTAAGCTGTAGTAGGAATGAAATAAATACATCTCTGGGATCACTCGGGGCTGGAAGGAAAAGCACTGCCTTTCTCCAAATGCTGAATGCAGCACATTCAGGCTCTGAAAACACTCTCGGCCTCCAACGTAAGTGAAGACACCCACATGCTTAAGTCTCAGTAAAAGCAGTATTTTGCACACGTGCTTGATTTAAACGTAGAAATCAAAGAAATAAACGGACGTTTAAGCCACCACTTGCATATTCATTCTCTCTCCCTTTGTAGAAAGAGAGTAAGCTTCTGATATTCTTGATATTTTTTGAGATCTTTCACTTACTCTCTTTTTACACTGTTCTCGACCGCAGGTATTTTTGAACGTTGTCTCTATCGCTACGGGCAGAAGTTCCCTTTAGCTTTAGGCTCCAATAACTCAGGTACCCGTTCTAGGAAAACCAGAAAGCCTAAAACCCCATGACCAGAAACTCAATAGCTGTCTCACCAAAATAAGGGAGAAAACATTGCAGTCACAGTATTCAGATCACTACAGGAATTACACAAGGGTTTGATTCACTTGCTAGAAATAAAATGTACAATAATCAGTTTCCTAAAAGTGCACAGAAAGTAAACTGGAGGAGGGAAGGGTTATATCTTTTTTTGTTGTTTTTTTTTTTTTAGTAATTACTTGCCCCTTTCCTTGATCAAATTAAAGGAAATAGTAAAGCTTGTGAACAACTATGATAGTTTGTGCTCAGATCACTTCAGTTTTGTGGCCACTTTCAACTTAAAATACATGCTCAAGTAATTTCTCTCAACCAAATGCAAAATTCTTTCCTTTACAGCTGCCCAGAATAATAAAGGATTTGAGCTCTCTTAACTCTTACTCTCCAAACTCCAAGGGGAAAATATTATTGCATGCTGAGAGTCATTACGGTGATTCCAGCCAAGTTATTAAAAAACCCACTACTTTTACTCATCCGTACTGATATTTTCTGAGCAATAATGGAGATTTTGGAAGTTTGTGTAGGTAGGAGTTTCTCAGCAAAACTGAAGAGAGAGATGCCCGTGCTGCCTTCGGACAAGTATAAGGGTAACCACGGCGTTTTGTACCCAGCTCAGTGCCTGCAGAACTCATTTGCAGCTCTGTTTATTCCAAAGGGGTTTCACGCTTGCAGTAGGTAAAATGACTTTCTAAGCCAGCAGGAAGAGCCTGCTCTTGTATTGTGCTAAGGTATTGCTGTAGGAAAGCAGAACATAACCTTTCAAAGGTGTAAAACTGCATTTTGACCCCGACGTAGGAATTAAACAGAAGCCTCAGACCATTTTAGGAATGCAGAATCAGAGTTTACAATCTCGTGAGTGCTTCTATGCCTCGCCTGCCTAGAAACGTTTCAGCATTTCACCTGGACAGGCCAACTCTTTCCAACCTCTGCTAAGAACCAGTGACTCCGCTGAAAAGCATCACCCCTCCCAACTTAGGACTCTCACACCTTCCCAGGAAAAAGCACTCAATTAGATGCAACATATGCAAACGGTATTAAGAATACATTCACCATATGCAGTGGATATGAATGCTTGTCTCTTTTATCTTGAATACATTTATTAAATTATATCTCTTTCTAATCAGCTCAACATTTTCCCTATTTCACTGATACTTCACGGTAAACTTTACTGAAATCTCTGAAAAATGTGTAGCTGTGAAGAGGCATTAGAGAGATGTGAGGATGTATGAGAAATTAGTGAGTAAAATAAGGGAAAAGTGATTGTTTTCTGTACAGGACTTGGTACCTCGCATCATGGAGTGTGCTGCAGAAGGAATAAGGAAGCAAAAGTGATTAAGGGGCTATAAAATCTCTGTTATAAGCAAAGACAGAAAAGAGGGAGGTTTTGCTTTCTGAAGAGAAACTCGCAGGATGGATATGTTAAAGCAAATCAAATAAAGAGAGTGACTCAGAAGCTTCTGTCTCTGCACCTCACCGCCCAGGAACAAGATGATATTCAATTAAATTAAAGGTGTGAAAACCAGGACTGATACAAAAATACCTCTCCATAGTAACTAAACTGTGGAACTCGATGCTACCAGAAGTCACCAAATACAACAGCTTAACAAAACTCACGAGGGGAGACTAGACATTTACAAAGACATCAAGAGCATTCAGTTTTTATCATATTAAATGCCACAGATTATGCCAAGACGCAACTGCTGCAAACTACAGCCAGAGCCAGCACGGAAAGCTCTCCGTAGGTTCTTGCATCTTGTTCTGAAGGACCTGGCACAGATATTGAAGGAGAGAGAAGAGAGACGGGGTTTGAAGTTAAATGAATGAGAAGGGCATAAAGACATTGTAGGTTTAATTTCACCCTAGCACACAGATTTCCTTGCCATATCAGTTCAGTTATATACAATACAACTACCCAGAACATTCCTTTCTTTTTGTAATAGCTTGACCAATGTGCTGTAATTCAAAGATTTCATACTTCTTTATTAAAAAAGTATAAAGAAAGCTGCTATTAACAACAAAAGCTGGCTGTTGGTGGCACGGGGCGCACAAGAAATAACTTGCTGAAATTTTTACAGGACCTCTCTTTTTCCATGTGTCAATTTTGCTGCAAACATAGCGTGTGTGTGTGATTGTTTTTTTGGAAGATAATGTAAGTGGAAAAAATGTATACTCCCTTTTCCCCATGTTTTCCCCGGTGCTCTATATAGCTTGCTGTACATTATTGCCTTAACAATGAATATTGTTGTTCTAGCGTGGCTATCTTGTAACTGTCATCTGGTTTTACTTCAGTCATTCTGAAAGACTTGGGGGTTTTTCTAGTTTTGATTTTACACCCAATTGAACTAGTAACTCCTAACATGCAGATCAGCTAAGTGAGAAAAAGAAAAGGTCACGACAATCAGGAAAATGTTTGAAGAGGACTCCAGCGCAGCCAAGTATTTGTTAATGCTTTCCCTTTCTACAGGATTAGTATTTTCTGTTTGAACGTCATTTGTCACGATGAAATTATATCCCCTGTTCCTCTAGTATCTTGAGAATACATTTAGGTATTTCCTTAGTTCTAACATATTTGCAAATGTTGTCTCAGAAGCATATTAGATGACTCTTATTCCATTTTGACTTACCCACACCGTTTGACACAAGGCTCTGACACTGCTACAATTGAATGCTGTTAGTTAACTTCTCTCTGAACCGAACTGGAGCTGAGGCACCACAAAAGAAAGACAGGCTCCAGGATGCCTTTTTGGAGTCAGTGTTGTATCCTCAAAAGTTGGAACAGAGCTGTACCAAAACTGTATGTCTATATGTGATTTATTCTTAGTGCTGAGACCAGATTTTAATTCCTGCACCCTGCGCCAGCTAGACTTTAGCCCAGCCTAGTGACCACTTACTGCATTATTACACTATATTGACCATTTTCCCGGCTAATAGTAGAGCACCCTAATTTACTGAGCCAAATCTTTGCATTTTCAGAGGAGTTTTAGTCAGCACTTAATATGCCCAGTGAAATCTGTAGTATTCCAATAAAAGAAAATAAAAAGTCAGACTTCTGTCTAAAAATTATGAATAAAATTACTGTTAAACTACTTGCCGGTGTGCCTCACCGTTTACACATATACACAATGGCATGGCTATACATTTTTTAAAACTGTAGGACACCTCCCTGATGATTTTTCCTAAGTGCACACAAGTGGGTTCTCTGGTTATTACAGTTGCCACGATTAGAAAAAGAGATGTGTCAATACCCGCTAAGAGAATTGGGAAAATTCAGTAATAACAATAAAGAAATAACACACCTACTGCCTAAAAGCAAAATAATTCTAAAAGTAATGAACTTTAAAAGTGTTAGTTATATTGCAGACCTGAAGGAAAACTGAGATTAAAACCAAATAGAAGAGCAATCATGTCAGGATACTTCTCAGTATATCTTTGTCTGTTATTACCTTTCCTTTGGGGGCACCCTGAGAAGCTCTGAAATCTGTAGCACACTATATACAAGCCAAAGCTGAGTTTCCCTGTCATTCAAGGAAACTGCATTGAAACAGAGGGTGGAATCAGCTAATAAAGTTCTGAATCACATTTATTCCCTTTAAATTCTTAGGTAGTTTCAGCACTGAAGGCCTCTGCTTAGCAGCTCAGTTAGGGTACCTGTAAGAGTACCGGAAAGGCTAACTCTCCCATAAATGTGCACGCTCTCTACTTAAAGACGCTTGCAGAAACTCAACCTGTGCTCAATTACCAAAAGCGCATCCTAAGAACCCTTCAGTGGTCCGTGAAAACAGAGGCAGGGTTACAAAACAGCACAGGAGGCCAACGGGACAGACAGCACAGTCACCTTTTTCCCCGACAGTCATCACTACGCCCGCTCTGCACTTAGAAATATTTGTCAGATGTGGCTACCATAAACAGAAAAATGTTTGCCCCTAATAATCTCTCCCTCCTGCCTGGCGGCCAGTCTGTTCTGCAGCACCTGGGCGATACGATCTTGCCCCCTTTTCGGCTTGTGAAACTTTTCTCATGGATTAATTTTTTCCCCCTTCATTTCACCAGGTTACGATCATGGCGTAACTTAACTAAACTGTTCTGGTCCCAGGTACTTCTACCTCAGCAAGGCTCTGTAGGAGGGAAAAGACAGTGTTTAGATTTGCTTTCAACGTCCTTGCAGCTGCGAAACGTGGATGGCAGCGTTGCTGGAACAAACTCCCTTGTGAGGTTTCCTGTACTTTCTGCTTGCAGTACTGCCAAGAATATTCCTAAGGCAGCTTTTTCACAGTGACTTGGAATTTCACACTCTAGATGAAAGCAATGCAAAAGCAAAGAAGAAGCGGAGTTAGAAAGAAACAGAGTATTTCCCTCTCTTCGCCAACTAATAATTTCCTACTTCAAATTTCTTTCTGATTTCCCCGCCATCCGCCAACAGTTGGCCCAGAAGTTGCTTTGACTTTATCTGCTATTTACTGGCACCTGCAGCTTGACCTCTGGGATAAAAGTCCGTAAGCGCACAGGTCGTGGGTCTCACACAGCTTCCAGGTCTCTGCTTTATAGATGGAAGCAATTCAAGTGACCCAGCAGCATAAGCTGGTTTGTCCACGTTTCTAGAAAGTACTGTCCCCTTTCAGCCTGGAGAAATTTACTCCTGTAGGAATTTATTCTCTATGTGCTTAAGAATTCATCATCAAGCACTGGGGCATGTTTTACCCACAAAACTGCAGGCAGAGAAGAGCAGGGCAGCTCTGCTCCCCACGACCTTTAGAAAAGGTTGCTGGTCTCCTGAGAAAGCCACCAAAGCAGCCTCCCTTCTCTGTGTGTGTGCAATTGCTCACAGGAGAAATATTTCCAGCTTCAGCTTCTCCAAGGACATCTGTTTTAACGTGGTTTTTTTTTTTTAAAAAAAAAAAAGCACCTTTTCAGCAGCAGCTGAAAACCAAGGAGACGTGTCAGAGTCGGCGCTGGGCCTGGTGCTGAGCTCTTGCACGCGCCGTGGCTTCACGCCAAAGCGTTCCAGCACTTGGGTCTCACACACAAAGTTGTCTGTGGTGTAACCGCGAGAACAGCTTCCAAGCCCTGCAGATTTAATGAGCCTGAGCACACTTCTCACACCTCCCAAAGCAGAGCAGCTCGAACCCGAAACGGTTCTTCAAAGCTTAATTTCCTAAGGACCATACGTAGAGAGAGCTTAACGCGAGCGATAAAGGCTCAGGTGCCATCGATTCAGCAGAATTTATGAATGGAAGAGTAAAGGTGCCCAAATTCCAGGGTCAGGTTGCTTAATACAACTATTTGTCTTGCCGTGAGAGTAACTTTGCTAACACCATACGATACCGTTTGCAAGTCTCTTGGCTTATCTTTCATTGCCTAACTATCTTTCACTGTACTGAATATACACATAGACAGTGATTGAGAATATGTGTTTTAAGCAGTCACCTACTGGCGTAAAAACTGAGACGAATGCTTTTGTTGTTTGGAAATGAAGAACTGGAAGACCTGTGCAGCTGCCAATGTGTTTTTTGTTTTCAGAGCCCGAACGTGTAAAGCCATGGCCTTCCTTTGCAGGGAAGTGAAGAGAACTCTGTAGCTATCCTTCGTCTCTTGCTTCTCTAGTCCTATTATTCTGCATTTCATAGCCCAGAAACTTCAAGATCCAGCTGAACAATTCAGGCCTCCTCTTTCCAAGAGCTGACATATTTATTCTCTGAGAGGTGCTCAGAGCTGGTTCTGGATCTAACACCAGGTTTTCTCTCACGATCCTCAGATGCCTATTCTTTACAGGAGCTGCTGCTAAACTTCTTTACGAGAAACACAGGAGAAAGGAGTCACGGCCACTGTATTCATGGCAATTACGAAAAGAAATATTGTACTTTTCAGGGATGAACACAGCTTGGGATGGAGTGAGAATGAATCATAGTGAATTGTTTTTACTCACTGAATATAGTACAGAAAGGGGGGAGGAGGGAGGAGTGTGAAGATACTCTGCCTTCTACCAAGATGAATTCAAAGGGAGTCTCTTTGCCTTAGGAGAGCAAAGCAAATATCTGTCCCCCCAAGGAAAGGAAAGCTTACGTGAGTATATCTATATTCTGTGTGGAAGGAGGAAAAAACTATTGCAATGTTAGTACAAAACACCTATACCTTCTGTAGAATAGAAAGTGGAGGTGGTGTAGTGGTTTAATTACAGTGCGACAAAACTGAACCAACAAATTATACTGGCACAAAACGTACATTCAGAATGGGCCTGACATGGACAGTCTAAGAGGCCGAGAGGGAAGAGTGGAGAAATTTCTCTCCTAAAAATTAAAAGTCATTATTTAATGCATGTATCCTATGTATGCCTTACCTGCATCAACTTACTACAGTAAAAGCTAGCTATACGAACCAAGAATTATCTCCCATTTAAATTTCCTTTTATCTTTACTTCTTAAAATTATTGCTTTTAATTGAAGACTTTTATGAAGCCATTTGAATACAATACATTTTAATACAAGTTACTCCAGTCATTCTGGAGAGAAAATGCCTTCAGGGAGATAAAAAGGTAATCTGGCACCTTTCTAAATTGGAAATGCTGTGAAGAGAATGAGCTAACCTATTTCTTTTTCATAAGCCACGCTACGTGTAGGCCTGCACTGTGATGACATGCAGCAACAGCTGACGACGAGGAGGGATGGGAACTGAAACTTGCAGGGGTAGAAGTTATGAGAAGACCAGCACGTACCCTAGGATTTCAATTAGGAGTGTTCAAAGACCTCCTCATCTCAGTGGCTCTTGGATGAAGAAACAATGCAGCTGTCTCCGGAGACACGGCTGAAATTTCTGTACCATCAGTTAATAGTGTTTACCCAAGTCCATTTTTCACTGACTCATCCCCACGCTGCGTTGCTACACGTTGGCCTCTGCTCGGGAAGACAGCTTGGCAGGAAAAAGATTCCCCTGCTTGCTCAAGGTCTTCTTAGTAACTAGCAGGGGCCAAGTTCTCTAGCGGAGCAGGAAAACGTGCCAAGAAGTGTAACTCGGTTTGTTTTTCTTCTCCTTCTCGGTCATGAAAAGGACTTGCTGCCCTGCACCACAGAAGATGCAAGTTAGGACAGTGCCGTGATTCAGACCGGGTAGGCGGAAGAGAAAAGTTTGTGCTGGATGAGCAGGGCACGTTGGCCAAACAGCTGGAAGAATCCAAAGGGAGAACAGTTTGCTGACAGCGTGAATGAAGAGGAAAGATCCCCTTCCCATCCCTTACAAGACAAAAGCAAGGAGCTCCAGAAAGAATTTTACCAATACTAATGACTCCCCCAACACCCCAGCCCAGGGACCTCAATTTCTTCCTCCTCCTCACCCCTGATTCGATATAAATTAAAAAGAATGACTGCATCCTTTCTGTGGAAAAAAAAAAAACAAAACTACTGAGCGCTTTAATGACAAACCCTTGCTGAGATGAGTAGTTTTTTGTTGGAGAACAGCACCTGAAGTAGGAGATTTTTATGTTTGGTCTCAATCTACACATACCTTCATGGGAAACACAGAAAGAATGATTATATGATCTGAGGGCTAGGCCAAGAAATTAGAAAAAAAACAATTAGAAAGAGGGTGCACACTTCTATGATCTGGGTAATTAAACATTGGAACGATTTAGCAAGATCGGGGCGGATTTTCCATATGGTTTAACATGTTTGTACTTAGACTGCCTCATAACATGGTATCTTGTAGCAAATTTGTAAACACAGTTTGGTAACACAGATTTTTGCTTCAACTTGCAGCAACTGCCTAAATAGATTTAAAATAATTACCAGAAAGGCTAACAAAAAAAATGAAATCACACTATCTTCAGCCACTGTGGTAATCCCACCCATTTCATACAAGACAGGGAGATTACGAGCAATCTCCAAAGGGGCAGATTAGGTTAGAAAAGAAAAGAAAAAATAATATTTGTATGAGATCTATAATTAAAGCCAAAGATTCATTTCCGTTTGAAACAGATGGTCGGGCAAAGGCATCCTGGATAATTTAGCAAAAGCTTGTGCTTCAACTAGCTAACAAAAGCATCGATTTTAATCTTCCATCTAGTTGCACAGGGCAACCTGTTTATTCGGTTTTACGGATCGAGAAATACCGGAATTGCTTAAAAACAAACACACTTAGAGGACCAGTGCAGATCCAGAATTATGAACAGCATTATGGCTTTCAATGAAAATAAAGTAAAATGGCAAGGGAAGAGAAAGACAAAGAAGACTTAGAAAATTATAAAAGAGAAAAAGAGATTGAGGGCAGAGTGAATCTGGAGAAACCTAAAATGATTAGAACGAATGGCAGATACCTAAAATATCACCGAGATGTTGCACTGGAAGTAGTGTGGGGTAAATGCAGTACATTTGACAGACAATACAAAGGAAGTTTTTCTCTGTTTCTTTAAGGTAACCTAAGGAACCAAAATACAATACAGTATTGGATGGGTAGATCTCAACACCAACACTAGAAACATGCTTTCATACCTTGGGAAGTCGTCTGTCTCAGGATTCAATGCAGAAGAGAGTCACTGACATGTTTTTTTCCCCTGGGAATAAAAGAGAGTGTTGGTGAGATACCTAGAGTGTGGGGCTTTTTTTCCCCATGTACCTTCCCCATAATGAACAAACTGCAGTTTTGGGTTACTGCTGTCACATCTACTTTACTAATTCATAAAATGCCCATGCCAGCCAGAAAGTATCTCACCAGGACCTGTAAAAAGCGGTAACCACAAACTCTCAGAACTGCTGTTAACATTTTCCAGCAGTATTGATGCCCTAGCAGAGCAAGTCTGTCTCTGTGTGCATTTTCAGGAAGTACTCGGTGAAAACAAACTTTGGGGAAATAATATCACTAGGCAATTACAGGCCGAACAAATATAATTAGAGAGTTTATTCTCTCTCCTCTTTATTTGATACATTTTCATCTTCTGTTCTGTGCAGGCGGCTTTCAGAAAAACAGCTGCAGAAGTTGAGACAAAGAACAGAACTGCTGTGAGATAACATGAAATCCTTTTTCCAAGACAGTTTCAAAGTTGATTTTTTTCTTTTTTAACACCTAAGTAGTAAGAGGAAACACCAAAAGCAAACACAAACTACACAGCGGGGTGGTTCCCCGCCCGGGCTTCTCAGCCGGGAGTGCCGAGGTTGGAGCAGCAGGGGATGCTCTAGGCTCAGAGCAGCTCACAGGGCAGAGTTTGAACTTCACCGCTACCTTCCATCGCCTGCGATTTGGGCTTTCAAGACTCCTGGATGTCACATCGTTTTGTTACTTGAAGCAAGCAATCAAACAGGTTAAAATAACCCTGAGGGCAGAAGGACAACACACAGGAAATTGTATCAGCAACCCTACCGGGCTCCAACCTTGCTGTCAATGAGAAGTCATCGCTAAAGGAGGTGCTTTCATGGGAAGAGTGATTGGGACCTTGGGCTGGAGGATAGGAGGAGAGGGCAAGCAAAAAGTGATGCAGATCAGTTGAAAAATTCAGCAAAACACAGAAATTTAGCCTCTTGGACAAAGTATGTTTTACTGAAACCAGCTATGAAATGATGCACAGAGTATGTGTACCAAGGAACTAAGACAGACCAGTGGAGTGGTTGGAGTGGTGAGAAACCTTCAATTAATTTGAGAGTCACAAAGAAGATGCAATTCTGTCTTCCCAGGGGGTGATATTTCTTCCTTTATACAGCTTGAATGAAACTAATACTGGAATATTGTATTTCTCTTTTATGCCCACATTTTTCATAGTCTACTGAAAATCAGGAGAAAGTGTGCAAAAAAGCCTCAGCTCCCGTTCAGGAACTGGAGAAAGTGTCGTACAATGATTAGACTCCAAGGACTCAATCTATTCAGCTTCTAAAAAAAAATATAAAGATTGGAATACACATGTACAATTGTAAGAGAAAACACCACGTGCCAAAGGACTCGTAGTCTTGCGATAAAGATAACATGAGGCTGGAATCTGTAGCCAGACAAAAAAATCAAATTAGAAAGAAGGTATATATATTTGTAACTCAGATATTAGCTACAGCAAGAGATTTACAACGGGAAGTTGTAGATTCTTCGTATTTTTTCTGCTTTAAATCAGAACTGGATGCTTTTCTCCATGTTTATTCAAGGAAGAATTCTCTTCTAGTTAAACAGAATTTACTAGGTTTCAGTAACGAACCCAGAATTAAAGAATTTAGGATTATGTTACATGAAATGCTTTCTTGTGTAGCTCTGAGGAACAACCATGACTAATACAAGAAGGGCATGATTTTCTTTGGCCTTCAAGGACTGTCTTCTAGTACTCATGCTGGTCTTTGCTGGCACGGATGAGAAGGAAACAGATGTCAGTGAGATCTCAGCCTGCTGAGTGTGTAACAGAGAAAATGTTCCACTGATTTTAATATAACCATCCTACAAGTTCGGTCAGGGTGTGGAGGAAAGTGACTAGAAGAAAGGACAGGAACCAGAAAAGGTATCATTTCATCCAAACCTGCCCGTCATGTGGGGTTAACTATCGGATCTTGGAATACTCACATGCTCAGAAGTGTCTTTCCTGTCCGTGGGAGGCTGAGGAGAGCGGTGGGAGTGGAAGCAGCACGGCGTGTTCCTCCTGACGCAAACCAGGCACTTCTCGTTCTTCTCCTGCTGCCATTCTACGCGGGGTGGGAGGGGTGTTCCAAGCAGAACATCCGACGTCGCAAGCAAAATTAATCATTTTGCCTTCTTCCTTTTGAAGAGAAGGAAACAAAAAATTATTCAGTGGCAGTAAAAATCCCAAAGAAATTACGTTCCACGGCAAAAGGTTGTGAGCTGCCGAGGTCATGCGGGTTGAGGGCCAGGGCTGTGCACGCCCTCTCTATCTGCAATCCCTTTTTTTTCAGAGGTTTATGTTCATTAACTGCAGATAGTTTCCTCCGCTGTCCACACGGAAGGGAGACGATGTACATGTAATTTTCAAATCCTCCATAGCTACGCAATAAGAAGACATCAATTATTTCAGTATATTACAAATAAGTCATGGTAAGTGCTAAGTGATTACTTGACAGCCTGAACAATTTGGTAAAGATAAACGACACAGACCAAAAAGCTGCAACATCCTCTTCACCAACACTAACGATATTCACTCCATCCAGAGTGATAAAATGTAATGAAATCTGCTAAGGAAAACCCAAATAAAACTGGAACCAATCACCACTACACAGAAGGTATGCCGTTATACTCTTGGCCTTAAGATTTTGCCAACATTTGGAGCTTTGAAGGTGGTTGGTTTTTTAGAGGAAAACCAGAGGATGACAGATGAAGTATTTCTTTAATGACATTTAGTTCACTCTCCCAAAATGTCCCTTATAAGCAACTTGTCAGTTCTTCAATCCATGTACGATACCAGTCATAGCTTGGTACCCTTCACTTTCTCACAGCGCCTCATTTCCTCTCCTTCTCAATATCTTAAAAAAATTAAAATATATCTCCACTATCTAAAAGGAAGGAATTAGCCTAACGCAAAAGATTTTGGCAAATCACTCCAAATAGCCTGGATTCAAATGCTAGTGATGTCCTTTTCCAAACTGCACTTCAGATACTTTTAGGGAAGAGCCCCTCTGACTTTGTCCGGCACGCAGTTCTCTGCCGGTTAATCCTACCCAGCAGAAGCAAAGCTGTGTTTAAAGAAGGAATAAACATGGTCTTTGCCATAATTCTCCAAAGTGATCTTTTCAAGCAAATCTAGGGAATGACAACAAACATCGAGGCCTGCGCTAATTTTAGGTGATTAAATACTTGACTTTTACTAAGACTGATGTTTATAAGGAATTTTAAAAATGTATTTTTCAGGCTATGTTGGTGTGACATTTCAGGACCCTGTTCTCCACTCATTATGGAAATTCACACTAACAGCCATTAATCAGTTCTGTTACTTCAGGCACAAGCTAAACTTCAGCAACGTTGCCCTGATTATAAATGAAACGAATGGGATTTATGGAAAAACTTTTAACCATATCCTGGAACGTACCTGTGTTGCAACATCCACTCAAATCCAGGCACTTCATTAGATCTTCTTCCGTGCCCTTAACTGTATTTATATCTGTAATTATTAACTCCCTTGGCAGAGGTGAAAACAAGCACAATTCAGGGAAAGTGAGCATTTTTGCACTTTCACATTGGCCTGCCTTTTGCACAATCTCTCCACTTCATCAAGACCTTGACATATGCTCCACAGAAATGAAATTAAGTACGTTACTGAGTACTCTGCTGAACAGGAATGCAATGCTGAAGTGATGCCCGTGTTACCTAAGTGCTAAATTAAATCTTATGCTCTTTTTTTTTTTTTTTTTTTTTCTGTGGGAATATGCATTCTCTGCCTGTTCTTGGAAACAAAAACAACCCAGGAGATTGAAAGCGACAAAAGAAAAGTAACTGCTGTCCTGTGAGTACAGTTCACTTAGTCAGTAGTCAACAGGTACAGTGTATACGTTAGCATCATTCTCTGAGCTAATGTGCTCTTTTCAAAAAGCAGACCTAACCTCGACAGCGTGATCCACAGTATGGTGGAAACTACATTTTACTTGTTCTGCTGGAAGACCGCTGACGGATATTCATTGGGTTTTTAAAGCGAGGTGACAAAAGGAAGCTGGAGTCAGTTTGTGAACATTACATATTGAAAATTACCAAGTCTTTTTCCCAGGAATTGCATATAACGCACAACAACAGGCAGCAAAGGTACAACCCTTTGTACATAGATCCCCTTATCCGAAAAAACAAACACACAAACATACCGTATGTTATTTTCTTCCTTTCTTTTTCTTTTTTTCAGAGGTTTTCTGAACCACCTTTGGAATAGAAGCTGGTAGATCCAGACCCCCCTTTTGCACTGAAAAATGCTGCTCGCCACATCAGCCACACGTAAAGACTGACATTTTAGATTTACTTACCATTCTTGCCACTTCCTTCCACTGGTCTTTATCTGTAGCCAGGATTTTCCGCTGTCTGCAACTTTACATCAAGCTAAGTAACAACAATAACAATAATAATAATAATGAAAGGTAACTTGATAAAATTATATAACAATTAGAGAAGAAATTCAAAGAGCTTTAGAATAAAACCAAGAAAACCTGAAAAGGACAATGCAAATGTTTTTCACACTTACAAGAGTTTAAAAAGCAAATCAGCGAGATACCCTGCGTTCAGGTAGCACAGATCCCAAGGCAAGGCTTTCTTGCTTCTGCTTTGTTCTCATGGCTTTTTTCTTTCTCAAGTTTTCCTGTCTTCCTCTCTTCCCTGCAGCTGTCCTTCTCGCTCTTCAGGTGGCCTTGGTGCAGAACTGATGATCCCGGAGCACAGCTATCAACAATACACGGAAAAGGAAGAAATATTGTCTCCCTGCTCCGGTCGGTCCTCCCAAAGGTGTGGATGTCGCTAAGACCAGATCACAGACTTACTATCAGACCTGCCTTTTTCTTGTACCTACACAGCATGTGGAGGATAGAAGGCTTGAGACAACTTAAAAATAACCGGTAAATCCTCCCCAGCCTTCCTGCTCCTGCCTAGTTTTCTTCTAGATCTTTTAAAAATGTGAGTAGGGAGACAAGTTAGTGACTTCCACCAAGTAGCAATCACAAATGCATCAGCGCAAGTCAGGTGAGAACTCCCTCGCTACGCCTGCCCAGCATTCAGGTCTGCTGGTTTCCCTTCAGAGCACAGCACTACAGGTTCAGTAAGTCTCGTCGCCTTTTTGGAACTGTTTGCAGCATCTACCTAGCATACCTTCCCTGAGATTGGGCACGTAGCACGTTCTGAGGCATAAATAACCTGTGAAATCCTGCTGTGAGAGCATAGGAACCACTGACAACTCTGTAAACAGCAGGTTTGAGAGCTGCACGGTGTCACCGAAAACTAGAGACCGCTGCATTGCCGGAGAGAGAAAAGAAGTATTGCGTGTGAGCAAAGAGGAAAACTGCAACACGGTATTTTCACATCAGGATCTTTTTGGCAAAAGATTCAGGAAGGCTTCCAATTCGCTGGTATTTTCTAACTTTAAATCCAGCTTTTGCCCTATACCAAATCAGAGCATCAATTTGAAGGGAATCGACCTCACCCAGAGCCAGTGCAGCCTTAGAAAACGCACTCCCACTGTGTGCCCTACAAACACTCGCTCCTGTGGCAGATTTATTTAACGTACAGGCGAGCAAGAACCAATCCACCGTTCTGCTTTGCACCGACTCCTTTCAAGGACTCCCATTTTGCTTGAGGGAGAACAGGTACAAATACTTACAAAACAAAAATGTTGTCAGAGAATAATGCTCTCTGGTTGCTTCAGCCCAGTAAAAAACAAAGCAGTCATAAAAATTTCATGGAAAAGAGCGACGGTTGATTCTATGAGGATAACACTTCATTACAGTGTCTTCTTTCTATTATGGCAAAATAAATGAAAATATCTTAGTCCTTCTTTATGTATCATTTAGCTTAAGCAGCTAATTTTGGTCTTTTCTAAATGACCTTGGAAAGTCATAAACGTTACTATTTCTAACGCCACACAGGGGTACTTCAAACCTAAACATTATGATTTACGTGTTAAGTTACAGACTAGACAGTATAATGTTTCAAAATCAGTCCCTGCTTCCTTCACTTCTCTCCTCATGTTCATTACTGAAATGTAGATTTTTTTCCCAGACTGGAAAAGGTACATCAAAAAAGTCATCACTTGTACATTTCTCCAATTTGCCCATATACCTGTGCATAGAACAGCCCATCCAGACTAACTCAGAAAGTCTCACTTTTTCTCCAGGACAAAAAAGACACATATTTTTGCAAAGACAGGAATTTTACACAGCACATTTGGGAGGATAATATCTCAAGATGTTATCAGCATTTCTTTTTAGGACACCAATGGTACTTTTTTTTTAAAAAAAGTGAGAAATTAGAGAACATTTGAGTTCCTGATTACTCACTGGATAGTCTGGACTAATTAGAAAACTAATTAGCCCTCTGAAGGACCACACAACATGAAAAATAACCATGACAATATTAAACACTTATGCAGATACACGTTATCCTTTTGTAATTATTATTTATAGGTAACTAGTCAAGAAGTCCACTGCTATTTTCTCCCCAGCATATTCATTACAAAAGTAACTCCAAAATACAACTTAACTTTGTTCTAAGTTTAACGACAGCTTTATTCTGCTTTATAGCTGGAAATACACAATTTGCTGGGTTTTGGCAGTACATGTCTGCAGTTAGTTTCTTTTCAAAAAAGGTCAGGAGGGGTGTTGGAGCATTGGACATAATTCAGATTTTAGTGTGCACTGATCTTACGGATGTTTAATTTTTCAACTGTAATCCATTTATATGAATGTGATTCCTGAGTCAAGTGAGACGTAGTTGGAAAACATGCTTGTTTTAAATTTTATCAAAATATGCTACGGCTATTTAACGAATGACTCATCAGTTTTACTTAACATAATTCATCCTGAAACTTGTATGTGCATAAGTGTTGCATCAATTATCACAGATCACCAAGAATGTGCAGTCAGTAAAACCATTAATCATCCATGCAGACACCTTGGAAAAGGGCGAAGTTTGAACCACGTCTCAAATTATATACATATGGCAAGAAGAAATTCGGTTTCAGAAGCGAAATGTCACAAAATCATCCCTGCACCAAAAATAATAGTAATAAAGAAGCTTACTGAGTTCATTCAAAATAAACAAGGACAGAACTGCTACCATGAATTCAGAAAAAGAGGCGGACCACTTTTATGAATGCCAGAAAAATAAACTATTTTAATAGACACATAAATAAAAGGTTTAAAGTAGAACTTTCCCCCCAAACATGAAGACGGCCCAGCTTCTCTACAGAAACTGAACAATATTCACGTGACTACTAAATTAAATAATCACCTTTGTTACATTCAAAATAATTGGAAGCAAATACATAATGAAATGCTGCACCTGAATCACTCTCCTTTCTCGTCCTAGCAGTGTTTACAGTATTTTCTCGGTTTACAGTACTCTGAGGAAACGGATCTGTTAAATAAAACTCTGAAGGATAGAGTGGAAATAAAATCAAAAATCAAAGGGAAAAAAAACCTAACAACCCCAACACCCAAAGCAGTGCCTTGCATCACCCAATAATCAAGGTTTTAATGGAAGAGAAATAAGTATTGTGCTGTAAAATAAATTATGTCTTTTACATATTGCTATTTTAAAGTGTTTAAATATTACATTCACTTTGGTGAAGTGTTTCTGTCTATGCCAATAATAAATTACACGTGGCTTGTGCTGGCTGTTCCTGTGTGTTGAATACCAACCTCCTGGGTTTACTACAAACGCGGGGGAGCTTAGCACATCTAGGACATTTGAAAAACATTTCTGATTTACGTAAGACACACAAAGTCTAATTCAAAGCAGCTTTCCTCCTATCACGCCCCCCTCTCCATCACCTCTAAAAAGTTACTCTGATGGCTTCACGGATTTGCTGTGCCGTACCGAAAACTGTCACAGGTCGGTGAACAACACTTTCTGACCCACAGAGGTTCTCAAATTTTGTTTTGTTTTCTTTCTCTCTGTGAATCACCAGTCAGTTTGAGAACATAATCCCCAAACATTCCAACTAATTTCGTCAAGGAACCACCATTTGTCAAAAAGGAAATTAGTTGCTACCGCCGCTGTTATCTGGAATGTAGCTGTGACGAGCGAGCACCATTCCCCTTGTCGAGGAGACAGTTTGTCACGTGGACACATCCGAACACTCAAGGCAAAGCATTGAGATATCTTGTGCTGGTGAAATCAGAGAAAAAAGTTACCAGATGACAACTTTCACCCATAGTGCAGAGCTAGCATTTCTAGTGTATTCCATCAGAAGTTCAAGAAAGTTGGGCCAAGCAGACTTGGACTCGGCAGAAGAACGCGCTTAGAGTTTAGCCACCCGCAAGGCGCGAACGGCAATGTAACGACTGCCCTTTTTTCCGATTTGCCTTTTTCTTGCTCTTGTTCTTCTTTTGCTTATTCGCACCTTTACTTTTATCTGATTTTTTTTTCTTCTCGTCCTCCTTGAACCACGGACCCCAGACTCCTCCGTTCAGCTTCGGGTTACTCCGAGGGTCCTTGGGCGGGTATCGCACGGGAACCGCGGTCTTATTGAACTGCGAAAGCCTCCGCAACAACTGCTTCACCACGTCTGGGTATTTCGCCGAGAGGTCCACCCGCTCGTAGGGATCGGCGGTGATGTTGAAAAGCCACACCGTTTTGCCAGCCGACCAAGAAACGCGTTCGTTGTGCCAGCGGTTGGGGCCCGCGTTGCTGAAGGCCTGGGGAGGCACCCAGTCGCTATACCCCGGGTTTCCCGTCAGTAGTTTCCAGTGATTCACTCTGATGGCAGACTGAATCGCGGTGTTCCAGATCCCGTAGCCGGCTGCCCACGATCCGTTTTTGGCTTTGGTGTAAATGGGGTCGATGTTGTGTAAGATGTCAACTCGCGGAGAACGTCTGCCTTCGCTGATGGTTTCCCAGATGTCATAACCATCCAGCTGGGTGTCTTCATCGATCTGCCCTTCTGCCAGCGTGATCAAAGTGGGGAACCAGTCCGTGATGTGCACAAGCTCCTTACACACAGACCCTTTGTTTTTCAGAAGGGGGCTATGGACAAACCCGACAGCACGGATCCCTCCTTCCCAATAGGTCCCTTTGCTTCCTCGGAGAGGCCAGTTACTTCCTCCGGCCATCGGCTGCCCACCGTTATCTGAAGAATATATGATAATGCTGTTCTCGTAGTAACCGTACTTCTTTAAAGCGAAGGTTACGTTGCTTATGGCTTCGTCCAAACACGCTAGCATCGCGGCGTACCTTCGCCTGTTGATGTTATTTATCGAGCGATAATGTTCAAAATACTGCCCTGGCGCCTGAAGAGGCGAATGAACAGCCTGGTAAGCGATATATAAGAATATAGGTTTCCTGGGGTTATGAGAAGCCAAGATTTGCTGCACTTTTTGCGTGTACATCTGCGTCGAGTAGATGCCGTTGTCGTGATCCCAAGCCGCGTTGTCGTTCTCGTACAGGTCGTAGCCGCATATGCCAGGGCTGTCACATTTGAAGTGAGTGTAATAGTCGCCGCTGCCTAAGAGCGAGCCGAAGAAAGTGTCGAACCCCCTCTGCGTGGGCATGCACTCTCGGCGATAAAAGCCCAAGTGCCATTTGCCAACCATGTGCGTGGAATAACCGACCTCCTTCAGCTTCTGAGGTAGCGTGACGTTATCCAGAGGCAAGCAGTTGGGCTGGGTCGGCCGGATAATGGAGTGCTGAAGGCCGGTGTGGATCTGGTACCTGGAGGCAGGGAAGGAGACAGGCATCAGGCGAGGTTCGGGGGGAAGAAACGCTCAGACCCTCAGGCACGGACGCCCATACACGTAACCGTGATAGAAAATACTCCTGTGCACGCCGCGATTTTCTCTGGAAATATTCTGAAGTACGTGTGTCAAAAACTAACAAGGCCATGCCATTAAATCAGCTGAAAGAGGAGAACGGCATCTGTTTTGCTTCACAAGCGTTTAAGAGCGGTTCCCGCACCTCCTTTGGCCAGCGGGCAACAACCCCCGACCAGAAACATGACGCAGCAGCGTCACACACTCCTCTCCCCCTCGGCCTCACTTTTAGCGTTTTAATTTCCTTGCAGCTGTGAGCAGTGTCAAAGGGCCTCAGGGGCAACACGTGGCCTGTGCAGCATTATTTGGGCACTATGTTTTCAAGGCAGCAGTCAAACTCCCGGACCTCGAGGGCATGCCTGATGTGTAACGCAAACCCCAGAAAGCAGAAAGATTGCGCTGGTTTTTCATCACTGCATCTCTTGCTCAGCCGTCATTTTCTGCCCTTGCCTAACTGCTGGCTGAAATGTTTCCCCCCACGAACGGAGCTAGACAAAATACCTATATAAACAGGAGCGCAGATACTTGAGCTATTTTTTTTCCCTCCACAGAAGGCTTTCACATGTCCCGTTTCACAATGATTATGGAATATTACGTGGATAAATAAAACTTTTACAATGTCTCGTAATTTGCTAGTGGCAAACATATCTACAGCATATAAATACGCTGGACTTCGAGCCTTTAACAGCAGTATATTTAAAGAAAAGGGTAATAAATTCTGCAGTGCAGCACAGTCTCTGTGTAAAGAATACATATGGCCTCCACATGATTAGAAAATGAATTCAGCATGGGCAGTAGTAGTGTCAAAAATCAAGCACAAATCCATTTATATCAGTTTTACACTAAAAACTAAAAGTTAACAGCACACTGTAAAACAAAGACGACTTCTCCCCGAGTGTGAGAACAGATTGAATTCTCTGTCATGAACGGAAGAGCTAGGTCCACCGACACTGTCAATCTTCCCCCAAAACACTTTCTTATTAATTAATTTGTGGTAGCAGGAGTAAGGACTTCCTGACACATTCTGCTGGTATTGCCAATCTGATCGGCCTCCTGAGCTATGTAGAAAATTAAACACTCTGGCCCCTGCCTGTCCATAAATAACTTAAGGTTTGCTTTTATACGATGCCTTCCTGGCCAAGATCTTAGAAGGCACCGTAGATGTCTTTAATGCCTGCCAATCTGTAATAACTGTGTAACTCCCATTTTATTCCTGACCATATTTCCACAGAACCAGAAGCTCCAGTCTGGCTAATTCATTGCAGAAGCTTTGGGTGTTGCACTCCTCTGCTTTCAGCTAGCCTGTACTCGGTACAGAGCAGCGCCGCTGGCTTTTCTTTGTCTCCCTGGCACTTTTTCAGAGCATTGTTTCTGTTACCAGTTTGTGGACCTGGAGCTCTGCCATTCAATTGTCCCCAAAATTCACAAGCTGGGGCCAGCACAGGAGATACAGCAGTAGTCAAAGCACACTGTCAAAATTATGGGTTTCTGGGAGTTCCGCTCGGCTTTCATAAAAGAACTGTCATGCACACACAAATATCCACGGCTTTGCCTTGATTCAAGCATAACAAAAGGTAAAGAACAGCAAGGAAACCAGGCTGATGGCAGTGCCCCATACCTGCAGTACGCTCCATCTTTGAGAGTCCTCAGGGAAGGACGTTCACAAAACATTTCGTTTCCTTCCCCTTCTCTTTTCTCCTCTTGTTAAACTCTTTCAATAAATTCCCCTTATTTGATCCAACTGAAAATGGTCTTGTCCCCACCCTGCCACTTCAGTAAACAGCTTCTGCTTTCTCAAACCTGGACAGCCTCCTCTCCATGAGATCAACCCCCAAACCAGCCAGTTTCTCCCTTGATAAGCTAATGCTGCTGGAAATCAGAATTTTCTCTACAGCGATGTTGTTGCAATTGAGATCCTTCTACCTTCTCCTCGACACAGAAGCTGAGCCTGAGGGGAAACGGGCAACAGGATTCGCGACACGCTGCAAACCAATTTGCCTCCTGACGCCGCCTGCACAGAAACTATGATACTCATGCAAAGTTAATTTTCATAGAGAATTCATCAACAGCAGGCAGATTCTCCAGCTAGGGCTTTTCAATCATAGAGCCAAGCATGAAATTCCTACACTGATAATGTGATAAATTCTGAAGGAAAAAAGTCTTAAGAATTAGCTTCAGTTACACATATGCTGCTCAGGAAAATACCTGGCATACAGCAACGCGACTTCTTTCTGCAGTTCCCTCGGTAAGTTATTCAATGTGCTGGTTACAACGCACATACAACACTCCTGCCTCAATTCTCTGCTGCTGCCTTTTTTCATGAGACTTTGGTGTGTTTCCCATATGTGCGTGTGTGTGTGTTCTATTTATGGCAGAGCTGTGCTTCTGAACATACACACACGCATGCCAACAGATATGCATTATATAAAGGTATCTGCCAAAAAATCGACTCTCAGTAAAATATCTGAGCTGCAGAAGTTTCAGAGAAATATCAACCTCTAATTATCACAGGATATTATAAAAACGATCAGGGTTTGTTCGCTTTTCCGCGCCGCGTGCCTTCCTAATTGGTCCATTATGTGCCGATACTACTTCTTTGGTGAAAGTATTTTGTTTCCAAAGGACTTGCAGACCATTCACGGGAAGACAAAGTAAGCTGAGCAAAAGGCAGTGATTATGTGGAAGGAGGTGGCATTAATAGCAATAGAAAAACGGCCTTTATTTTTATTTATTATTATTTGAAATTGTATTTAGACTGCGTGAGAGAAGAAAAAACTGAGCAAGGCAAACCATGAAGAAAAGAAGAGGCAGATGCTCATTTGGGGAGAGTTCTCTAAAAGACAAACTCATGACCTCCATCACTGCCATGAAACGTCCGTGAAACCCGTTCTATAGGTTTCATCGCTTTCTACCACAAGATCAGCTAATTCTGTAGAATAAATTAGTGAATTTAATCCCAAATGCAGAAAGCAAGTTGTGATCGTGGGTAGTACGGAATTCATTAGGACAACTACAACACTAATAACCAGTTAAATATGAGCAAATGCTGACAGGCCACAAAATCTAATCTCACAGTTTCTTAGACTTTGACCTTGACGGACAGTATTTACATAAGGGTAACAGACTGATAATATTCTGCGTAAAGTCTAGGCGTTCAAGACGTGTGAATATTTTATACGCAGGTGCTATAAGTATATCCCTCTTTCTCCCTACGCCTCCAACTTTCTAGATCATGTTTGTCTCTACTAGATGTCCAAAATTTGACATGTACAGAACAAGGACCTAGGAAAAATTGTATGCAAAACATCCACCTAATAATACGCACGTTGAAAATTAACTTATCCTCTCTACACGGGTTCAGCTCTTCTTTGCACATTTTCTACTCCCATTTCTATTTTACTAGTGTGGAAGTTGTTCAGATGTTTACAGCAAGAACACTGTGCTGGCTGTTCCAGCTAAGGCAGCTGTTTAATGCTGGTTGACTGTTACACCACTTTGTTTACTTGTCTGTAGTGGAGACTTTAAAGCAACGGACTCCCGGTGGGAATATCGCGATGACTTCATAGCTCCTCTGCTTCTTGGATGCTGAGAGAGAAGTATTTTAGAGGTTTCTTAAAATAAATAAATAATGCAAATAAATCCTCCATCCAGAGTTTGAGCTCACGATACTGCTTTCCAACATCGTTTCCCTTCCTGCCTTAATCTAGAAAAGCACAAAGCTAAGCCAGTGGCTTTTACATTACTTCTACCTTCAGTCTCACAGTGTGGAGACCATTAAGTTGTTAAAAGTCGACTGCACATTCAAGTTTCAGCATCTTTGTGGCTGTAAATTACCACAGGGACACTAAAGTCAATTTGACCTGAGCTTGAGGAATGCACTAACACTTGGAGGCTAATTTTCCCCTTTCTGATGTCTTCAGTAAAGCTAAATTAGTTTTCCAGTTCTCACCTGGAGAGCACACCAAAGTGAAGAAGTACACCTATGACAGTAATCTTTGCACATTTGCACTACTACTCCCCTGAAGCAGAGAGCAAGACTTAAGGTCTGTGTAGTAGAAGAGATTCTCCTGGCACGTCTCACATCCCCACGGTGCCGACGCGGCCATAAACATATGTAGGACAAACCAGTTGTGTTTCAAAAAGTTTCCCTAAGGAGCTTTCTATTGAGTATTTTCTCCCTTAACTTCAGGGTGGGTTCTGCACTGAGAAGGAAGCTGGGATGTTTCTAATTTTGTAACGTGCATGTACTAAGCTATTGATTTTTAAGCTTTCCCAATTTTAAGCTGCTGCATTAATTGTCTTCAAACTGAGATTCTTTCAAGGCTCACTGCAGATTAACAAAGAAGCTCAGTCTGAAGTCTCTAGTTTCAGGAACTTTTGCTAGCACAGTTCTAGCTAGCACATGTGGAAAATATAATTTTATTATGCTTGCATAGCTCAGGATATGTCAAAAGAATTCTCAATTTTAAAAATAATAAACTCTAACCTAGGGTCTATAAAAGAATATTTTAAACTAAAAAAATCATTTGCCAGAAGGAGTTGCAAACAGAGCGATAGCACTGAGGTACGTGTGCGACATTAAAGGGATCGTTATTGACGATTATGCATTTCCTTTTTAAAAATAATAAAACATAACAAGTAGGTTATCAGTCTAAAAAGTAGGTTTAGGGGCTCCTAAAGAACAGCCTTTGACATCCTACCTGAAACTATTTGTACAACACGACAGGTAGAAATGTAGCTGTTCTAGGTGAGTAAAGAGTACAGACATCGGTGACATTTTTTGCTGGGAGGTCCCTAGTCCTCCAAGGTTCAAGTTAGTGGGGAGAAGAAACACCTAACGCCGCACTCGCCTCCAGCAAATCATTAGAAGAAGCACTCAATGACCACTAAGAAAAAACAAGATACATTGTGGATCTGCAAACCAACTGTTTAAAAAAGCTGTTACTTCAGGCAGATGTGTTTACTCTTATTTACCTCGAAGCTGCTCTGAGCTCTGCAAGACGCGAGGGAAGGGAGCTGGTTGGAAGCTCTTCTGCTTTCAGCCCTCCAAAAAGGCTGGGCAAGAGCAGGGCAGAGAGATGCAAAGTTCCTGATCAGACATGGACCAACATGGAAGGATCACACAACACAAAAGTGACTTTGCCTCGGAAATACTTGCCGTGAGAACTCTATGCTGAATCTGTTAAGGTTTTTAAAACTCAAATCAGAGAGCGAAGCTGGAAGAGGGGTAGGCTGATACAGGAGGCACTGGGGCAGAGAGATAGAGCTAAGCTGATCTCAATGAGATGCAGATAAACCTATCGCAGCCTGACATGAACTGCTGCAAAGCAGTCAGCGAGTACCAATCCCTAGTCCCTTCGGACCGATGACAACGGAAGCCAAAACCTGTAGCCACAGCGCTCCTTTCTCATTTTGCATTTAGTAAATTTATTGAGAAACTAAACGCTCTCAAAATTTTCATGACTTTTCTATTTCCAGCCTTTTCCTAACTTACGACAAGTCTTGCCTTTGCTAACTTCCACTTGCAAAAGCAGGCAGTAGGCATCTCAGCGGTTTGACTTTCTGTTCTCAACAAGGCCAGGTCAGCTAAACACCGTCGATCTCATTTCTTCAGTACTGATGGCCTAAGGCAACAGCTAGCATGAAAAGTTTTGGTTTTCATGCAATATAGTCTTCTCAGAAACAATCTTAAGGAGTCCTGAGCCTACATTACATCAGTTAAAGTTCGTCTTTCAAAAATAGCAGCTACGCAGGAGCGCGGGAGGAAGCGGTTTTTTCTGCCCTAAGTTCCGGATACTCGGTTCCATCGGTTCAACATATAGTTTAAATAAAAATGTGATTTCAGCCAGGTAGTTGGCTGAAACTGGACCAAAGTAAGCAATCAAAGTTTGTGCCATGAACATGAGCGATGCTCTAGGTATGGAAATAAGTCTTAAGTCAGCCATGCAGAGTTTCGTCCTGGTTAAAATTCCGAACAACACTAAGGAGTAAAGGAAATGCCTTTTACGTTAGAACACTTTCTGTCACAAAACGTACCCTTTTGCCGAACAATATAAATTAAGGAGAGAAGGGGTATTTTGCCTTATGCTGCCTATTTTTCTACCTGCTTAAGACTGTGGATAAGATACTCTGCCTATAAATCTTGTCCCGCTGATTTGAATTAGACATGCAATATTTACATTGATACGTGCAAACGGTGCTGTAGAAACGGAGTTCCTTCTCGGAGAGGGTGGGTACATGACTTGAGGAAAATAATCTCCTTGCAGAAAAGAGGAGCATGGACCAGGCAATTCCTCACTGGGATAGGAGTTATGGCTCCATTTCACTCCTTGCCAAAGGAGCTTTGCTGCAGCAAATGATGTGCAGAATACTGTGCTACAGCCTGACCAACATTGCTTTAACTTTTTTTTTTTCCTTTAGAAATTTGAGGGAGGCAAAGACTGTTCATTTTCTTAGGTAGGTATGATCCCTCTGGTCCCCACAGTTCTGGTTCCCAACTATTCGACGGGCTAAACGCGTGCTGGGTTGAGGCTTGGGTACACGTCACTGCCTCAGGTTTCCTCCTTTCCTTGGGAAAGAAATCCAAGAAAAGAAGCCCAAGAGAATGTGAACAGGCCCCTCGTAAGATTTTCTCTGCTCAAGGCTTCTGTCAACGTCAAACATATGCCAGAAAAAACTCTATGAATCTATCATTTAACCACATCTATCTTCTAGCTTATAATATCCAGGTGGAGGAGACAAGTTATGAATGTAGCTGGATCAGAGAAGCAAACGCAACATTCGAGATTAAATGTGGACTCCAAACCTTTGTAGAATTTCACTGTGTCAGCCCACATAAAATAAAAGTTTTCACACACAGACTTTCATTTCATCTTCAGCTGTATTCCTTGAAATGTTATGCGCTTATAAATCAGAGCAGAAAAACATCCACTTCTAAACCAAGTGCTTACATAAAAGGCATAACTCAATTTACTGTTTTATCACTGTGGCAGGGCTACTGCAAACATTTCATTTGATTCTGAATTTTGCCCTACTTCTAAGTTGGGTTTTTTTGGGGGTGGAGTGATGTTTGTGTTTTAAATCAACTAAGACTCTTCCATCAAATGCACCAAAAGAAAAAAAAAAAGCACTTTTTTCATGGACTAATAATGTTACTGTTTTTTGTTCCAGTTACTTTTTTCCAAAGACCTACAGGAGTTGAGGTATCCTCGTTCAACCAAACGCCCTTTGGATTTTGATGCATTAACTCAATCCCAAAATCATTTGGAAATTCTGACCTCATGCAAGCCCTGACATTTGGCTACTTGAATAACGTCCTTACGCTGCCACATTGCTTATATTGCAAACGTATTTTTCTCATCCGGCACCTGGAAAAGCCACCCAGAGTTACATTAACAAAGCTAAAAAATTTATCAATAGCTGGAGGAACTTCTAGTCAGCTCCCTGGCATGGTTCAGAAGTCCCGGTAGAGTGAACGATGCTGTTGCTCGAAAGCTGGAGAATCAAGCCCAAAAACGTTTGTCCTTGTGGCTCCGTATTCTGACCAATGTTGCACCCCAAGGAGATGCACCAGTTCTACTCTCTTCTATCCCCCCACCTCCTGCTGAAGCAACCGGCACCCCGGGAGTGAGGCCAAGCTTGGTGACCAGCGGGAAAGAAATTCATCTCTGGAGTTGCTGGCTTTAAAGGAAAAAAAAAAGCCGACTGTAAAACCAAGCTGCGAAAGAAAAGAAGCAAAAATCTTTTTCTGCGTTCCCTGAGGGTTACTCTCCCCAGTTGCAAGGGGCAGGTAGTGCAGGGAAAAAATAAAAATCATATAATGAAAGTCAAGTAGAAGTTTCAACTTTAAACCACCCCACAAATTTAAATTGTAATTAGTATTTTCCTATGCTAATTCCTATTTCGTGCAAAACGTTGTGAAACTGGCAGCATATTCGCTACTAACCTTTCCTGTCATTGAGACGATTTATCTGCTCAAATGGGAGGACAAAAAGGAAAAAGCAGAACGTGGGAGTTGGAAGCAGCTGGAATGCATATGTGTATATGCAGCTATTGTTTCTTTTGCTCCCAGTTTGCTGCAGCTGTGGAAACAGAGCAGAACGTTTCCAACTTTATCACCGAATGTTATTCATCTAGAAAAAAAAAGGGGGGGGAGGAACGTGTGATCGGATAATCGGCGCTCTCCGTTTCGTGTCTACACGTAAGCGACATGAAAAGAAAACAAATTGACTCAACGCTTTGCGTGCCAACCACAAACGCAGACGCGGCCATCAAATTCTGGGCTCTCAGCAACAACAGATCCCGTCGGATATTACACCTAATCAGCATGTTACGAGGGAAAGAAACGCAGCGCTGCGAGCTCACCACTTCTTCGAAAGAAGACAAGCCCCCGTAACCGCACGGGCATTTTCACACGAGCAGAGAAAACTGCCGTGTGCACGTGTGAAATGTGCTTCAGCTAAAATTCTCAAGGTTGAAACTTGTAACTCCGTGACAGTTTAGGAAAATTAGTTCAACTTTATGCAAAAAGAATGTATTCGGGGAACGCACCTAAGGGACGAGAAAGTTATTCATCATATGGTTGCCTTTCACAAGAAGACATCTGTCATAAAAATGACATCTTCGATAGCAGTCCTTAAGGTAGCAGCCAAACAGTTATTTTCTTACCTTACACTTCAATTAAAGTTCCCATTTTGACCATTTATTACTATTTCTGAATTAATATTGTCCTTACGTGTTATTCACCTATCCAGAACCTTGAGTCTACATCACAGAATCAAAATGCTGCGAAGTGACCTTGAACTGACACCAAGGGTGACTGAGGACAAAATGACAAAACGTAAAATATAGGTTAACAACTACTATCATGGTTTTATATATCACTTGAGAGAAATAATTGCTTTATAAATAAAGAACATTATGACATTGAAAATAAAACTTCAGGATTATTCGGAGCTTCAGAGACATCTCAAGTGTTTTAGATACCTTTACACAACATCCAAACTTTGCCAAAGCTCTAATTTTCTATCAACCATTGAACAACTACATTGAGCGTGACATTGGAGAATGTCACAGTTTCGTCACTTTATTGAGCTTAAGTACATCATAGGTCATTAAGTTTCTTTTGAAACCTTAGTCTAATTTAAAATTAGAGATTAATTACTATTGAGAGTGTGCTACTCAAGTGGTAATGGCCACAATCTCTCTTTAGTATTTATAATTATAGCCTATTATCCTGTTCTAGTGTATGTCTCAAGCCCAGCTGTCACACAGCACGTATTACAGGAAAGAGAGACCAGATTCTAGCCCCCTTAATCAATATGTAGCTACCGAAAGAGAAGGAGCAATCCCATCAATTTCAACTGAATACTCTTTCAGATAGATTTGTGCTCGGTGTCACCAAAATATTAAAATGAGTCCCTGAATTAATACACAAACCCCCTTTTCTAGCTTCACTGTGAATGCTGATTAATTAAGAAATATTCCTGGATGATTATTTCTGTTTCATCCCAACTGTGCTACTCTATTTGCTCTACTTGATGCGACCTATCATATAATATTATTGTAAAACACGTACATTTGCATCAAAAGCAAACTATTATCTCTTCCTTCATCTCCCCTAGGTCACACAGCAACGCACCATAGCAGGAGATCCACCTAGAGCAATGCCAGAGAGCCGAGCGTTCGGGCTTAAAGCTTGACTACACATCTCTAGACACCTGTGGTTGATACTGCCCACACACCAGCCGCATATTAAAGTGTTATTCCAAACTGAAAAAGTGAGAGTGCGCCATCCGCTTAATTCCCTTACGCAACCTAACTTCAAGTTCTGCACAGACTGCAGTGCCCACCCAGACACCTCCTGTTTAAGATCCTTCAACACCACAAGGACCTTCCCTGCTGCCTCTGCAGGCGTCCTGGGACAGACGCAAGCTAGAAACTGTTTCATGACACTCCAGAGCTGCTGCTGGAACTGAAGTCATGTTCCAAGAAGAGCTACAGCCATGACAATATGAAGAACAGCTTTATCAGGATAGAAGAAGAATTAATTTTGACTATTCAACAACACACAAGTCCATTTTTGATTCCGATACTGGTCAGCGTTGAAGGCACTATCTGCAGTTCCCAAAGAAATAACATATTAAGGTAAGAAAGTATTTTATTAACCTGAGTTCCAAGTGAAAAGCTCCTGATTGACAACGTGGGGAAATAAAACATCTTTGTTTATTCCCAGGGGAGATTCGACACGGAAATGAAATGCTTTCGCTGCCGTTACCTGAGTGGATGTAGCTGTGGGTGTGCTTCTGTAGCAACGGAAGGAAGGAGTGGGGAGCAGTGTTTCAACACTGTCAGTCATTTACATGACAATTTTTAACTAACACAGCAGAGCTATTACATACTGTATAATATGGCATAAAAGGGTAAGTAAAAGGTCTATATTCAAAGCACGGTGTTTTTCTTACTTCAGGGATTTACAAATTTCTGTAAAGCAATACGAGCACAAAGACAAACTGAACTATTTTCCCAGGTATCCTCAAACGCTCTGGCCATCAGTTTCTTTCTCTCTTAAAATCTCCATATATTGGAACTCAAACCAACTTCAGCAGGTATCACACCCAGCCCTTGTACACTCTGCTTGCGAGACGTGGGTGGGGGCACTCCCCACAAAGTTTCTCCCACCATCCTGCTACACCTCGCCCTTCCTTTCAGTCTCTCCTATGCCATGGAAGAGACAAGAGTTACAGGAGTAACAAGACTTAATACCAGACGGAGGTTACCCTCACGGCTGTTTCTGGGTCTCCACGTGAGTGAATAATGAAGTGATTTGGATAAATGCTTCTTTATTTCCCTCCTAAATCCAGCTTAGCAAAACAAGTAGCGCTATCCTGGATGTCACTGCTGCACTCTCTAATCCTTTCTAACGACTGGTAATTTCTCATTTAGACTGCTCCTCGGTCACATCTTGCTTTACTGTTTGTCTTGCGGGAGTGTCCAAAAGTCTCACAGAAACTGAGGCCTGGAAATATAATGGAGTGTAAGAGAGGGGGTGACTAGAAACAGGTGCTAGTCCAAGAAAAAACTAAACCCCACGTCTCTTACGTGTCCAGCAGTTACGTCTAAAAGCAGACAAAGCATAAGTAAAATATTTGCTACAAAGTGTTAACATATTCATGAAACTGTGCCTTATTTTAAGAGGGTGATT
The DNA here is from genome assembly GCA_020746105.1 of Trogon surrucura. Lineage (NCBI taxonomy): Eukaryota > Metazoa > Chordata > Aves > Trogoniformes > Trogonidae > Trogon > Trogon surrucura. The sequence continues at coordinate 2,243,754 of CM036620.1, read as the reverse complement.
TTGATCCCAGACAAAATACCACAAGAATGACTTACGTAACACACTGAGCTGGAGAAGCGGAGGTGAGGTGTAAATCGGACACACACAAAGTTTTGGCAGAACGCATTCGGTGTATTTAACAACTAAAACCTAGTACTGAAACGGGTCACTGCTAGAGGGACACTTGATAGGAACCCATCTTGGTCCACAGTCAAAGCAGAAGGTGTTCCTACACTGATAATTCCGTCGTTCAGCTGTGAGCTGTTCTTATTCTCGAGTTCACCTCGTCCCACCCATGGATACTACACAAAAAGAACGAGCATGAATTATGGTGGTGTGGTACTAATTGATTGCATGTATTGTCATAGTCCGTGAAACTCCATCACAAACTTCAACAGTCGACAGAAAAAGTCAACATAGTATTGTAAGTTAAAAACAATTACGAAAAACTCAAGTAATTTAACTGCTGATGTGAGGCATTTACTTTCTCAAAGATTCTTTAAGAGCCACGAGAAACAAAACCCTTATAAAATTAAAAATAAAAGGTAGAAATAACGATTCGTAAAGAAACATTAGTTGTTAAGGAGAAAGGGAAACACGCTTAGCATTTATCAAAACGTTTGTTTCATTAAATACCTACAGAGCTCTGACTTGGGAAGATCCCTTTGGAAATTATGAATTTCAGCAGTTAATAATCACGGTGCTAACATTAAAATTAACAAAATGCTGTAATGCCGAACAAATGAAGCCTCATTGTTTAGAGTCTGTTCTTGCTATTTTCAACGTGCATCTCTGTGTCGGGAGAGGAGGAGGGGAATTGTAGGATTGCAAAGCCACAAGGGGGAAGGAAAAGAAAGAAGAATCGGACGTGCTTTGTATCTGCCACGGACGACAAGACAAAATATTTCTTTCCCCTTAAGGAGCCAAGAGTTACAGGAGAAAATCAGCACAAGCGGATGCACGCACAGTGATTTGCCGACATTCTACAGGACTGTCTGCACGACGACTGCCCAACACCACACCGAGCTGACGAGCTGTGACAATACCACGGAGCTCTCTTCATCTGGGAGAACGCGAAGATGTTCATAAAACCGCCGAATATCTGAACAGCACATCTGTTCACTTTCGTTTGTACGAGACTTTTCCATCCACTAAACCAGGGTCACTAGGAGGGAAGCAGCTCAGAAGAAGCTGGAAACCCTTCAGGGAGCCTGTCAGCTAAGTCACTAACAAAATTCTTATCTGCGTTTTCCTATTAGGAGTAACAGTATATAAGTCATTTACACAATTTTTCCTTTCCAGCTTTCAAGTTTTCCTAAGGATTGATTAATCAGGTTTCCCACAAGAGTGGGGGCACCCTATAAAACACATTTTTAACTAGTTCTGTGAACGTGCCCCTGCAACTTAACCAAATTGCTGAAATGCACCTGTTCCTCACTAACTGTCCCAGTTGACTTGTTCAATATTCAGCACATAATATTTTTTGAATTCTGGAAATCTGGCTCCACGACTGCAAAATTCCTCAATAGATCATTTTACACCCAGCTTTCCATAAGCAGTGCTCTATAAATTGCAAGATCAACTTCTCAGCTCTTATTTGCGTTAAAATTGAGCATCGTTTTTTCAAAACTAGGCTTACCTATGCATGTTTAAAATCAAAACGTGAGAGGGGTGGTTTAAGAGTCAGCAGCAACCAAGTGGGATAGCAGCAAAAGATCTGTAAAGCCCCTGGCAAGCTAAGAGTCTAGGCTACACATGCATTTTGGCTCTGACCTGGGAAAACGAAGTTTCTTCTATCTTTCTGGTATCATCTATTTAACCACCAGGGCCATTTGGGGAAACTGCATCAATCACTCCTGGTAAGAATGGCGACTGCTGCACCATATTAGGAAGAAATGAGGTGAAAGAAAGAAAGGAAAGATGAAAAATTCACAGAAATCACACTAGAATCACATTAGAGCTTAGTGATTTCATTAGGGCTTGTTATTAACAACGCCCAAAGACATAAAACCAGCAGCAGGTATTATTACATAAGTGCAGTATTTTAAAAACAGCTACTTATCTAAAATCTAATCTGAAAAGACAACACATAATAACAGGCTAAAGGACACCCTGAGCTAGCTAATTGACATCAGGATTACTTCTCAGGCTTTTATTTCCTGGAAGCTACGAATTTTTTCTGCTTCGGAGAGGTGGGGGCCTGGAGAGTCGCGGTTCAAGTTTAAACTGACAAGTAAATTTTCTAATGTTGCTTTCCTCCTACCCCTTTTTTCACTTGCAGACTGCATTATTAGGCAGGGAAAAAAATAATCTTGTGGCAAACTAGTTTTCTGCACTTGGTCACATTGAACATAGCTCGGAAATGATGCATCAGCCTCGGAACAATAGAAAAGCAAAGGATTGAATTATTTTATTTGGAAACGGCACACATCCTGAGACAGTTGCAGAAAAGCTATGGCTGGACACACTTTCTCTTGAAATATGTAAGCGAAGCTCAGCTGTGGGATGTGAAAGTAACTTTTATGCTGGCTCTTCAGTTCTTTGCTATGTTACATAAGCTTCCTTTCCCCTTTATTTTCCTAACACTACATAAATATTTTATGAACTATGGGTCTTTGAACCGTGTTTCTCTGACCCATTGACTGAGTCTCATTTGTCTCTTTGAAATTGTATCCCATACGCTACGAGAAATTTATCAGCCTTGTCTGTCAAAAAAAAAAAAAACCCCAACAAAAAAGCCACAACGGTAATTCTGTCTGTTGCCAATGCTACGAGTCAAACCGAAGGACAATAAATTTTCACATGTTAGCATCAGGGTTGTGTGGACACAACTGCATCCTGATTTATTAGAAGCAATACAGGTCTAACTGCTTTCAATTCATTCTTTACATACTTTAAGTTAACCACTCCCAAAGACGCAATTAAAAAAGAATAAAGGGGAGAAAAATCTTTCTTTCAGCGTGGATTAATGTAAATCCTGACTTCCACCAGAAAAATAAAAACACAGCTGTATATGCTGGTGTACCTTATGGCGTATGGAATTACAGATGACAGTGATGCACAGGCTGTTTCAATGCTATTTCAGACTAATATTCAGTGCTTCATGATGTACACCAGGTTTTTCAATACTACGGAAAAATATATACCTAATACAAGGCATCTTATAAAACCCACAGCTAAACAGCTCTGCATTAACTGCACTTTCTAGAATCCTCCAAACTTTTGCAGTTCAGGAAAAATGTCTTTTTTTTTTTCCCCTCCCTCCCTTTTTTCTGTCTTCATTCTCATTCCTGTGGGAGGAAGGAAAAAAAAACCGTGCTTGAAATTACAGTCCATTGCGATTCTAGAATGCAATCTAGGATGATTGGTTTGACAAGGAAATACCTACTTTCCTTCGGAGATTACCTGCAGTCCCTCTACAAGATCTGAAATAGCTGTTCCAACCGCTTCTCAGTTGAACTCAAAATCAAGGCGTTAGCGTCGCTGTGATTTAGAGCACTTACTTACGAACAAACCTCCTTTTTATTTCATTTGCTCCGGAAAGATCTCTCATCAGTATTCCTTCTGAACATAGAAATATTCTTGGCGGCAGCTACACTTAAGGATTTTATTTGCTGGAATAAAAGCCTCACTGGGTCACTAAAGTTCCTTACTGGGGTCACTGGGACCAAACGAACGCAAGCTTCACAGACTCACTTAACAAGAAGTCCCGATTTCGCCTTCTCCTCTGGTTTATAAGGTTTTCTTCTGCATGAGAGTCACTGCTTTGCCCGAGTTCACCTACTAAGCTCTCTGCAAGCCGTCAGGAATTTGGTGCATGTTCTACAGTGTTCCCCCATTCCAAACAGCCTCTGGGCTGACAGTCAGGATGGATACGCACATTGCTACCTTCTTCCACTGCAGGCTTAGTCGCCAAGGCAAAGAACAGTGCAGCCGCTTCAGTGCTGAGAGAGAGACTCGTTTTTCTGACAGTTACAGGACTTACAAAGGATACTGGGCAGACAAGGTCACGGTTCTGCATTCAGGTTCCTGGTTCTGATCACAGTCTCAAAACCAGGTCATTTGGTATTATAAGTGAAGAGTTTAAGTCTTTTGCAAAACCAAAAAGAACAGTCCATCTGCATCCGAAATTTGTTTTTCTCTTGGTCTCATCCGTCAGTACAAGATGGGGCACTTTTTAATTCTCAGAAGAAGAAAAATTAGGAAAGCACTTCTAGCTCTACTACAACAGAAGAACATAAAAAGAAATGGCAACAGAGGAGTTCAGTCAAGGAAGTTACAGTTCAGACACTATAAAATATAGTTGCAGATGTTCTGGTGGTAAGAAACAGAATCCTGGAGCCAACAAAATAAAAAGCACTGGACTTCACTCATCCACCTGTATTTCTTTTGCTTTTCTAGCTGAGAAAGTATTTTTCTCTTTTGCTCTCTCCTCTTGGGACTGGAAAAAACAAATCTCATTCTCTTGAATCTGCAATTTCTGAAGTCTGTTATTGAAATAGGAAAAATGAAAAAAAACCCAACAATCTCAGAACATTAAAAATGTCAAGCATGTGACCACTATGGAGCTCTTGATTAGCCTACAGATGGAAAAGTTGGATTTAAGTTAGCTTGTTGAACAAGCGGAATCACACGAAGCACACTATAAGCATACTATGCCTTTTAATAAAACCCCAAAATGCTTAAACACCACTTCTGGGTCTTACCAGAATGAATGATTTCTCCCACTCACTCCCTCAGGAATGTGCTTACAAAATTCCACTTCTCCTAACTCCTACTTGAAAATTCTTCCCTGTTATGGCCATGTTCTCAGCTGCTTGTTTGAAAAGCATTTGATGACCTTTTATTACCTGCAGATAGTTTATTCTCTAGAAAAGAAACCCCAAAAAAATTAAACACTATGCCTGCACATTGCAGTTTTCCAGCCTCAAGAAGCAAAATAGGGGGTCAGGAAAAGTGAATTTGCCCATCACTTTGCCCAGAATGTTAATTCTGTTACGCTCCTCTCACGGAGCATTATGAAGCCAACGTCATTAATATCTCTAAAGCTGTGGGAAAACCTGTGACAGAAGCAGCTGTGGAAGGCCAAAGCTTTAAGGCCAAAGTAGCTGCAGTTTCCGTGGTTCAGTGACTTCAAATGTTTATGATGACAATAACAGGCACCACACTTCTCATCCGTTAGCCCTCTCTAAATGGCTTTCAAAAATTCCAAGCGCGAGTCCAGGGTGGAAGGGTAGGTTGCCATGAAGGAGGACAGAAAGAGAGAGAAGCCAGGCCCATCGTGACTATTTCTTCCCTTTCGTTGTCTACCCGCACGCCCAGCCAGCCTGCTGGGGCTCTTTCACCCTGCACAGGCAGCACGAGGACGGCAGCACGTCCTCCTTCCTAGGAAAAGTTCTGCTCTTGGCTCAACCGCAGGTTGCTTCACTGGCTCTCGGTGCTATCATCCACCTACACAGATTAAGACACAGTTTCGTTCTTTTCTTGCTTCCTTAAATAATGAATGGACGAGGTGCAAACCTAGAAGCAAGTGGTATCAGCAAACACACGCAGCCTGTGAAGATTTCTTTCTTAAAGACTAAAGACTGAATGCCATAAATAGGTTAAATCAGCTCTATCGGTGAAGGGAAGCAATCTGTTCTCTCCCTGGCACGTCTTCTGGCATGCCAATCTCCCGCTGAACCACACGAACTCAAAACTCTCCATTTTTTTCACCAGGATCCTCAGTCCCAAGAGGGGACAGAAAACAGGAGAGGACACACAGTTAAGGTGCGTTCAGTTTTTGTGTGGTTTTGTGCGTGTGTGTTTCTCGGGGCTTTGCTTGCTACCTATCTTCAAGTGCCTCTCCCGTAGTGGAACGGACTGTCGGGGTTTATTTAGGTTGGTTTAACTAAACAATTAGTTTAAGAAAAGCTGCGTTGTCATTTCTAAACAGTATATCAAATTATAGCTTGAAGGGAAAGACATTTTGTTTCACAAATTATTTCTATGTTAATAAGTCAGATCTTCACTAATCACAGCAAAACAGTGTGCGTGTATTAAAATCTTGCAAATAACTGCTTCACTGGCTTTTCAGGTTTAGGCTCATCTAGCTAACAAAACAAAGGTACAGTAATGTATAAACACACTAATGGAGAAATGCTGCTTCTGAATGTACACAAAACAGTAGGAAAACTGCAGTTAATACCAATTAAGAAAATTAGGTTATCATCTAATCTGGACTTTATCTCTGCAGAGGGCTGAAGTTTAGCTCTGGCTATGGTCATTTGATGCTCCGTTTCCTGCATGTCCCACGTACTTCCCATTATCAGCACACCGTGCCGCACCTCTGGCTCTTGACCAGCTTTTTTAAGGCTGTCCTGAGCATCTCAAGAGTCACAATGAGCACAGAAAACATAAATGGCTCCTTTCTGGTTGTGTATCACCTTTTTTTCCCTTTCCTTCTGCAGGCTTGAGAGGACACTGCCACAAGAGGAGGCGGAATGGGCTGAGCTCGCTGCATTCCTAGTCCCTGACGCTGACTGAGCATCACTTGCTCGACAGAACAGGCACCCAGAGGAAAACGCGAAGCACACTTTCCCACAGGAGTTACATGCGGTGACCCAGCATGACCCAAACACCCAGCACAGAGGTGGGAGACGAAGTGCAGTCACTGGTTGTCTTTGGCAAAAAGAATGGAATAAAAACTCCATAAAAATAAATTTTTAAAATTACATTTCTGAACCGCAAGAACCACTAAAATAAGTCTTTGTTTATACTGATTTTTATTTATAGTAAACCCTTCTAAATTTCATTTCCAAGTAAGCTCTTCCTTTTGCTATGGTTCCTTAAAAGAAATTATTGAAAAGTACTATATGAAGTCTGTGGTGCATGGACTATTTGCACAAAATATTTTAGTACACTTCTAAAAGGATGTGAAGGTAAATTTATGCTCTGTGTCTAGCTCATTTAGGTTCAAAATTTGAATACTTTCCAATCTGAAGTCACTAACTAGTCTGCACCGGACCACTGTAAGCCTGGAGTATTTCCATTCACGTCAATGCAACTGATGTTATTAATTGTGAAGGGCAGCAGATTTTGATGCATTGGAGGTTTTGGGGCGAGGCAAATTGCCTGCGATTAAAGCACGGTTGTTAAAGCCCAAACTGCTGGAAGATTTCTTTGAAAAGAAAACTGTTAATGCAGGAAAATATTTTTGGTTTGGGTCGGCGTATTATAGACAGACACAGTTTCTTCTGTACGGCATTAGCAGCCGATAAGCCTAGAGCAGACGGCGGAGGGGAAATATTTTAATTCCATTCCAGCCTGGCCAGCGTTGTATCAGCACCAACTGTTTCAGACACTTCTGCAGCGTGGTAATATTTGCAAGTGCTACCTTCAAAAATGTGCAGAATTTCATTCCAAGAACGCAGGACTGTTTTGACACAACTTATCAACTGCTACCAAACAGAGCAGATTCAGACCGCGCTCGTTCCATTTGCTAAATTCAAAGTTTCCCACGTGCGAGCCAAGGGAATTAGGCTAGACAAGGGTGGTGGCTTTGTGCACTTTTTAATTTTTATTAAAAAAAGCCAGCTACTACAGCCATGTACATTTGTTGCCAGAAGGCTGAAAGTTCAAGTGAGACAGCAAATTTATTTCCTATAGAGGAATGGTGGTAGAGAAAGTGAAAACTTTTATGTCTCCCTTGCTAATTTTTTTTCTAGATACCAAAACTTTCCTTGGCGTTCTTTATTTCATTCTTTTCCCTTCTAAACTGGACACAAGACAGTTCTTTTAAAACCTCCTTCCAATTGTGTACACGATCATTTGACATAAATCGTTTTAAAACCAGAACTCTTGTGCCGTAATTTTCATTTGGATGAAGATTCCTAACACAGTAGTTGCACTTTGCAAAAATTTGGTCAGGCAATATGTTAAGAAGGCCAACAGACATCTATTCTACAGACTCCTCTAGCATCACTGCAGGGAAATGACAGTATTTCTTTTTAAGAGTAATGTAGTTCTGAGCACGGAAGTTTTTCTTTTAGGAAGCCTTTTCCAAAAGGCCGGGCATTTCTTCAGCACTTATTATTTTGAATAGCGGAGATTCAAAATCTCCAGCACTCCCTTCTGAAAATGATGAGCAACACTGAATTTTACTAAATCACAGTACTGCACACAGAATCTGGCTAACGCACAAGGATGTTTTATTAATGTTAAAGAGACAACAAAAGCCACTGATATACAAGAAGCAGACATCCCTGGTTGAGTGACAGACCTTCCTCTCTCCAGTAATGCCAGTTTAAATTAAGAAACTCAGAACTTCAATTTTTTGATAGTTTCCTTCTAGTAAGGGATTATTTTTCCTACCTTCTTTATCATAATCTCTGTTCTTCAGAGAGGAAGAGAAGAAACTTCACTGAAGAACATGCACAGCTTATTCCTGAAACCAAGATCCAATTTGCTGATCATAACTGACAATTCCGTTTTGCCAGACATGATTCAAAAGAAAATAAAGGTCATATTTCTAATAAAAACATGTATTAGCTTTAGTAAACATCTGGAGCATGCCTGATTGGTCATCTCTAATCTTTAAAACCTAATGAGGCCTCAACAGCAATTTTGTAGAAAATGTCCTTGCTGTTAAATACCATTTGTCTACTTTAAAAGACCTGAAAGCGTCAAACAGTCTTTCAAGAAGTTGCCTTTATATGTCAACGTCCATTAATTCATTAAATTGGTCTTTCCTCAGCAGAGAAGCAAAGTAATGAGAATATTAAAGAGGACCGGTGCAGCTGTACTGTCGAACACGGGAGCTGTACCAGCCCTCTGGCCCTGCATATGATTTATGATCACCTTGACCTGCAGCACAGACAGGGTTTTTCTGAAGAAATATACTCAAGCAACTTTATCTTCAAGGTCTATGAGCCACAAGGCTCAGCCTCACCTCTGGAGGAATTAAAACCTGTAAAAGACAAATCCTTTCTCGCTCACTGACAGAAGTTGGCAACGGAGATTCAAACGCGTTCAGCCTGGTTTCCCACCCTCCTTCTGCCAGCTTCAGCACAACAACGCGGCTACGGCAAAGGTTCTGCCCACTCGTTTGGGTAATTGTTCCCCTCATCTCTTCAGAGAAATACAGAAATAAATTGAGACCGAACAATCAATCTATTCCTATCTTCATTTAACACCTTTGGCCAGATTTTCTGCCGAGGTAAAGTCCTGCCAGTAAATGAGCTGATGTGAAGACATTTTACAAACTTTGGGATTTAAAACAAGTATCAAGGCAGTACCAGTCAAACAGGAACACTGTGTCCTGTTCTGGGCATCCCTTTTCCTGGCAAACAGGCTCAATTATAGAAAGTCCAGAGAAGAACAGGAAGAGCCACCAGAGGTATATAAACCAAGATGAAAAGAACTGATTCTACTCAGGCTGGGGAAGCAAAGAGCAGAGACATGATAATAGACTTCAGACATATATTCTTCACTTTGGAAATGCCAAGAAATCATTTGCTTAAACTGTAGCATAAAAGATTGAAGGTAGACAATCTAAAAGCTGTACAACTGAAATTATAGCTAGGACTGCCTGGGAAAAGCACGGGAATCTTTGTTGCAGGGTTTTAGAAACAAGTTCCTCTCACATATTCTGTGTAACGTATCTGTTAGGATTTCCTAAAGTGGGTCATTTCTTCAGATTTCTTAAATCTCTGTTTTCTAGAGGTATCTGTATGGATACAAAGCAGCAAATACCAGTTTGTTCCCTCCATTCCTAACCAGCCACAAGCAAGCCAGCTGCAGTCCAGAAGCTGTAAAGAAAACCACGCGGAGAGCACTAGCTGTGCCCACGCCAGTTGGTCCAGCTGTGATTCTCCTTAAACACAGCCCATCCTCTGTACAGTAAAGCAACTGGATCCACTGAGAACAGCTGAGAAACCCCAGCGCAAGTAGCGCAGGGTTTCGTTTGTTCCTTTAGCACAAAGGCAGCGAGTTCCTCCCCACTACCGGGACTCTGGCAGCGTCTGCAGGAGCGGGTCCAGCCAAGCCAAGCCTTGCAACACAGGGCTGAGCCCAGGATGCCGCAGATGTACAAAGAACATCTGCTTGACCGAAAACACCTTGTTCTGCTATCAGATTGCCAACCCAAGTGCAATAGATTTCCCTGCGCTGCTAAGACAAGCTGGCAGTAGCAGAGAACTAAATCCCAGGACTTGTTGTAAATCAGCGAAGCATGGTTTGGTTTTGAGTAGAGGAGGGTGGATTTAAAAGGTGAATCATCTGGTCTATATATCATATCACATCACGTATCATATCGTGTCATATCTAATTAGAAACCCCTGAAATGTTTCCAGGTGCCTTAGGTTTGTTTTCTTTTCCAAACATTCTTAGAAGTAGCACAACCTTTATGAAGTTCCTTCTTCTCCCTCTTAGTATTACTTTTTCTCTGCCAGTTTTAAAATACTACGCTGACAGAAAACCTCCTCTGACAGCCAGTTTTTTTAATTGCTTTAAAATACTTTCAGAACTATGCAAGGAGTATCATTTATGGTACTCCTTAAAGTATATTTACTACTGTGATCAACTATAATTAATCCAGTCTTAAAATACTCTAATAAGGCAAGTATATTCTTACCTTACAGAGATAAAAGCTGTATGCATACATGCCAGCAACCCATCACCATGAACTTAAATTCTAACTGTGTCTGAAAGATACATTGAGTCAAAAATACTTGAAGAATTGGAGAGAGAACTAAAGAACAGGGTGACATGATTCTTTGTTGTGGAGAAGGTTTGGTTTGCCATCTGACTGACTGCTTGCATTTTTTTTTCTCCTGTATCAGCTTGTGATCCTAAATACATTTATTTTGAAGTTCAGTAATTTTCTAAGGAGCACAAATGCTTCCCAAGCCACCCCAAAGCCGACTATGACGTGAAATCATTTCACTCCGAAACGAGTTACTCTGATTATTTTTTTAAAGATGTGTCAGACTGTGACTTGTTTATCAAGAAAAACAAAGCAAAATAGCTCACAAACTTAATTTTGCCTTACCTAGGCTGACTCACCATGGTTAGTGGTACCAAAACATATGTTCTTCTTACTGAAGTGAGCAGGTATGACTCAGTTACACAGAGAAAACCTCTTGAATAATAAAGTGTCACCTTGAGAGCTTTTCAGATTGAAAAGCACTATAAGGACTTGCAGAGAAAAACTACATCCATGCAAACAAAACCATTAAATCAGCTCACCGGTAAAGATCATGCCTGGTTAACACATGCAGCATAGGAGATAATAGCTCCAATTCAGACTGTTAAACTCCACTGCACTTCAAGGTAGGGTCTAGTAGGAGCAGCCAGAGTATCAAAAAGATGCTGAAGAAAGCCACTTGGTTTCTAGCAGCGACAGATAAGAGCCTTGAGGTTAGTACAGAAGACATTAACATGCTACTAGAGCTACATTTTCCCAGTGGAAAACCCCCAATGTTTTGCATGGCAGAAATATAATGTACTATATCGAAAGCTCTGAGCTCAAAGTCAGCAGAAGCATTTCTGCTGAAAATGTCTGTGGAAATATCTGACTCCTCCAAAAAGGAGGATAAAAAGCTGCTGCTGCTGGGCTCCGCTCGGCAGCCAGCTCGGCCCTGGCAAGATTCATTCTGCAAAGCTTCATCACAACCAGATAAGTCAGCCTCAAAATTTCAAATTGAAACAAGGAACACGAAAAGAGAAGCTGGTAAACCCGATACACAAACCACGTCATTGTCTCAGGTGGCAAAACCATAGAAATCACTGAAATCAGCAGAGAACCTTAAAGCTCTGAGAAATGCTACGTGCAGTTTCACCGTGGGAAGCACATTACTGCCAAAGGTTATAAAACAAAATCTGTGACAGAGTAAAGATTCAGCAGGGTTGCAACTGTTTGGCACAAATAGTATTACCTAAGTTCTTAATCATTACCTAAGACTGCATCACTTAGAGCACAGGTACCTGGTATTACCAAAATAGCCAAATAATCCTCAGTTTATCACAGAGGCTCATTCTTTTAAATTTTAAATCAAGCCTTAAGGGTTTTGCAATGTAACAGGGCCAAAGTGGTACAGTTGGAAAATTAAGAACCAAGGAGACATTACCTTCCTCATGTACTGTGTACAGGATCAAATTCTGAACCTCCTACTAAAATTAATTTCATTTTGTAATAGCTGCAACAGCAAAGTTAAGAAGAAAGAAGTCAGAAATAAGTCTCACAAACTGTGTAACCGCTTCAGCGAAACACGTACCTGACATATGAAAGTCTCTCCATCTTTAGGAATGTATACACTTCCTTCATAGACCTGCTAAATCTACAGGCGACTGTTCAGAATTTGAGATACAACACGAAATCTAGTCTTACCAGTATGTTGTGTTCTTAAAGAAACAAGATTTTATTAGGGCAGCAATAGTGATGATTCAGGAGAGAGTATTCAGACAGGTTAAGAGGGCCATAAACCAAGTAGGCAAACACCCCGATTACTTCATTTTTTGCCTAGAGTACTTCTGCAAAGGGAGAAACACCACAGAAGTAAGCTGCTCCTTCCTCCCCTCCACCAGAAATTTTAGTGTGACAAATCAGAACCATAAAATAATTTAAGTTGGAAGCGACCTGCCGCCCTCTACAAAAGCAGGGCTAATTCCAAGGCAAACCAAGTTGCTCAGGGCGCTCTCCCGTCGACTTGAAATTTCTCCAAGAATGGAAATGGCACGAGCCCTCTGAGCAGCCTCCTGTTGCCTTGATGTGGCCGCTGCCTTTCATCCTTTCCCTGGGCACCTCTGAAAGGAGCTGTTTCTGCCTTCTCCGTTCCTCCCAGGAGGTGGGTGAAGACAGGGAGGAGATTCCCCACAGCCTCGCCTTTTGCCCAGCAAGAAACCCAGCTCTCCAAGCCCCACTGAGTGTATCGAGCGGTGAGAAAACCGGAGGACAGTCAATTCTGAAAGCAGACTGCAAATGAGAATGAATTTGAAATGATGGCAGTAAGGTAAGAGCAGAAGTAAAAAAAAACTCTGCTTTAAGTGAAATCAGCAAACATACTAGAATAGCTTTCTTTGAAATCTTTCAAAAACAGGACCATGCAACAGTCAAGGAATGAGCTGCTATTATCTTGTGGTCATTAACAGATTCATTAATTCTATCAGTTGGCCCTTAAAAAAAGCATAAAAAAAACCCCAGCAATCTGTTTTCAAGAGACAAACAAAAATATGAAAAAGTTCATGAAACAGTTTTCTGAAGTTCACTCAAAGTGACAACCTGGTAAAGCTAGGGATTTCCCTAGACTACATTCCAATTTCTTGGATATTTTGCAATATTTTCTTACTTCCAGCAAGAAACAAACAATAAAAGAGAGTTTATAAAGTCAGTGTGTCTCTGTTGTGTAATATAAGTTGGCAAGAGGCCTAATTAGACAAGCTCCAGAGGTTCCCTCAAACCCAGCTTTCTATGATTTTATGAACTATAATAACGTGACAACTAAACCTAAGTGTATAAAATGTGATGGTAAGTATTGCTTTGATAGAGTTTATTAAATTCAGAGAGGTGCAATTTGTGAGGCAACAGTAGATCTATTAGAGTATATTTAGTCTAAAGATACTGCATTGCCTCCCCCTACGCCTAGACTAATTTTCTTCACTCCCTCCAGTTTCACATTTTCCTCAACCTGTAATGTTTCTTCCAATTTGCCATATTCTCCTTCTTCAAAACAGAAGAGAACTATTTTAGTTTTTTACGAGAGCTTATTATCACGGAGATTGTCTCTACAGCAGTACCTTGGTACCCACTTACGTTCTTTAAATGTTAAGAAAAATTACATGACATTATCTCATAACGGTACGATATTCTTTATCAGGGAAGAAACGTCTAAAAATGCAGAAATGAAGAGAAAGATGGGCTGAACGTGAAAATGGAGAAAGGAGATTTATCTAGAAAACTGCTAATTTTCTGACAAACAGAGGTACTGAAATCACAACCACCAAATACTATGTGCCACGACAGCGAGAAAGCTGTCACGGCACCAACCTCTTTATTAATCAGGCACAGAAGTGTCAGAAAAATCAAGTCCAAGTTGGCTTCCTACTGGTTGATTTCCCAGCCCTAGGTTTAAAATGAAGGCCACACCATATTAATAATGTCTGCTTTAATACTTATTATCTAATACTATCTCTCCATGTACACATTCGGAAGATAATTTTGTATTTGAAGCATTTAAAAAAGTATTTAATTATCCCAGACTTGTTTTCTAACTCTAGCAACCTTCTCCCCCCAACCTAGAGCTTCGAAGTGCGGTGATAACAGCCTGAATTAATAAGCAGGGGATAGGTGACACAGTTAATTAACTTATTACAACTGCGGCTGAACGAGAATCGTGAAACATGTTTAACTTCTTTGTTATTATGAGCCAGCAGGTGCAATAAAGGTCCCTATTTAAAATTTTTCAGTTTCATCACAGACCACAGAAAGTCAAAAGCTATTTTAGTCAAACCTTAATGGTTAACATACCTTTTATATTAATAGTTGAAATTTGTTACCCATTAGTGTTATCCTGATTTCTTTCCGACCTCTCAGCCTACCAATTCACATTTACAGAGACAAGCTGAGGTCACAAGCCAGACCTAGCGGCTTTTAAGTAAGAAAACTAATAAATTGGGCAGCTATTATAAAAAGACTACTGATATAAAGCAAACACATCCTACACAGGATCACTCACACCGGCACAATCTTCATTGAGCTTGTACAATTTATAGAAAGCTAATGAATTAAGGCTAGTGAACTTACCACATTTATTTTTAAGCACACATTCTAAAACTAAGCAAACTCACTTCAGGATCAAAAATCTGACTGTGAATCAACACAAAACAAGGCAAAAAAATATAGGGGAAAAAGGAAATCTTGAAGATTTACAGCTAGGAATTAATGAGAAAATGCTAGCTCCTCACACAACAGGAATAAACTATTACTAGTCTGGAGTAGAACTTAAAGCAGCATCAAGTGCCACACACTTGATTGTGGCAATTGTTCACGTGTATACAACGTTATCCATTACTAAACATTAACATATTAAATTACCAGATTCCATAACAAATCACGAACTTTTCATATAAAAATCAATTCACGCCACTCAGTACAACACAAGAAAAAAAACACTCCCCCAAATTTGAAACAATTATTGCATTAGTTTGTCAAAAAGAAAAATAAATCAAAACATAACCACAGGATCCATAAATACGATCGCTTAGTTTTCATCCACTCATCTTTCTTGACATGCAGCAGCACAAAATCAATGCTTGCACCTTCCATTTATCATATCTTATTGTGCTTTTTATTTGCCTGTACACCTTTAGCTTACGAATCTGGCAATGCACAGTGAAAAAAAGTTAATCCATTTATATTATCTAGTTAGAATCCATTTATACTGTCCAGTTAGTCATACATCAGATAATGCTACATCTTATAAGCAGCAGACCTAAACTATCAAACAATATTCTTAAGTGTTATCAGAAAGTGATGCAAGAGAAAGTTATTATAACCTGTACTACACTTTGGTACTTCCTCAATGTTATGGTTTTTTTAATATTTATTGTATGTATGCAGCTTTCTTTCCAACTCTTCCCTGCCAAAGCTCCTCTGGACGGTGCATTAGCAATGAGGGTGGTATGATCAGACTTCTTACAGCTTAAGCCCAGGGAGCACTTCAGTACCTGGACCTAATTTTCTGCAGAATTAACAAAGAAGAGCACAGAGGCAGAACTAAAGAAGAAGACGAAGCCCTTGCATTTAACTGTTGATTTCTTCTCTGTGTGTGCTGCATATATATGTATATATATATATACAGACAATGTCATCCTAAGTAAAAGATCTAAAAAGAACATGGAAAAAGATACCTCAACATCTTTGGCAGCAGTCCCACAAATTGTCCTGAAAGAAGCCAGCAGAAATAAATAATTACATACTGCAAGAGTTATGAAGGCCTAGGGGGAAAAAATCTCGAAATTTTTCAGAGAAAATGAGCATATAAATAAACGAGGAATTTCTAGGAGAAAACCAAAATGCAACTTTTACACAGACTACTTTCTCTCAGAGCGAACGCTGAAATCGTTTCTAGCGTTTAAAAATATTTTATGAATGTTCTCCTTCAGGACGCCTTCTGTAGTTAATATGTACTTCAAATGAGCCACAGATGAATACGAGTTGGAAGAGAAGCCATCCAGTTCAACCCCTTTCCCCAAGACAGATTCAACTACATTATGTCATTCCTGACATACTTGTCTTGTCTGTTCTTAATGACTGCCAGTGAAGGAACTCAGCAATTTCCCAAAGCCAGCTATTCCAGTGTTTCACAATCTTTAGCACTCGAAAGTTTTCCCTATTGTCTAACCTGAAGTCTTTCCCCTACTCAAGGCGGCCCCTCATTTCTTGTACCATCCACCAGGACAAAGAAAACACATTATGCCCTTTCTCTTTGCACAGCTCTTAAAATAGTCAAGACTTACCAGGTCCCTTCTCATTTTAGTCTTCTGTAGACTAAACAACTCCGTTTCTTCTGATTTTTTCTGCACAGTTATCTCTCCGAGATATCTGATCACCCTTATCTGGACGCTGCCCAATTACGCACGCCGCTCTTGAAGAGCAGATGCCCAAGTTTGGGCACAAGAGCTCCAGCTGGGGAGCAAAAGAGCTGCTTCCCATATCTACTAGGCTCCCCTGCTTATGCAAACCCAGATGATGGTTGCTTTTTTTTTGTAACAACATGACATTGTTGACTTTATATTCAGTGCTTGCTTCACCACAATTCCAGCTACTTTGCGAAAGAGAAGCTGTCTAAGCAGTTGCTCGCCATCCTCTGCTTGTGAGGTTACTCCTGCTTCAGCACTGAGTCTTCTATTTATCACTGCTGACTTTCATTCTGCTTTTTTTCCCTGATTATTTCTCGAATTTGTCAGGATGATTTTCAGTGTTGCTACAGTCCCTTAATGCTGGCAATCCCTCCGATGGTAGCGGCATATCTGATCAGACCATTTTATTTCATCACCCGAGTTCTTAATGGAAACACTGATCAGAATGAAACCCAGAACAAATGCCTGCCACATAAATTATCAGGCCACATCTTGATACTTAAGCCTGATATTCTGCAGTCCTTCATATTCTGTTAACTACAAAACAGGGAATATATATAATGGAGTGTTAAGTACATTTCCCAGTATTCCCATCAAGTCTCTGAGACCCTTCGTTTCAGCTCAGAGCACAGAAAACAACTTCCCAGTCACACCCCATTGTACCAGATCCTTCTCAGAGCAACCAAACTGCTGAAACTGCAGTTTGGCCCATTATGCACCCAGGAGGTAGGGAAAGAGATGACTTTCCAACAAGTCTGAACCTCCAGAACTGCTTCCAACTCAAAGCTCTTCAACTTTCCTTTATTCTATTTCTGTTAGTCCAAGTAACTGCTAGCTTTCCAAGACATTGTCATTTTTAACGGTGAACTATGTATTGCTACACAGGGATGCCTACAAGAGAATACATACTAACTAGCTATAAATAGCTATGCATATTTATAAATGTGTAATGTCTCCATAATTAGGTAACAGATATAATTATTTATATTAAAATAACACTTTGATTATGTTTACTGATTAAACAACCTATTTCCGTCTGCTTTGGATGAGCAAATTCTATTTCATTTTATCCCACGGAAAAAAAAAAAGGATTTGTTTCCCCAGACCTTCGACATTTCTCAACATCTTCCATCTCCACATTCCATCCATCACGCAAAGCTCATTATTGACATTAGTGCAGGGCTTCCATGAGTCACAAGCGTTCACTGTAATAGCGACTTCAGATTCCTCAGTGATCTGTAACTCTAGTTACACATTAGTTTCTACAAACACACATCCCTACTTTTGCATAAGTCAGGAACCTTCCCGTGGCCCAGAGGGATTCCAGTGAATATAATGGTCCTGATGGTCAGGGGAAAACTGGGAACCTAGAAGAGGAAGTAGTTGTCTGCTGCCTACCTAACGCTGAAAAAATTTATGGCATATTACATGTAGATTTTTTCTTTTCTTACCAGTGAGTCTTATTCCTCAAATTCCTTTGCTAAATTAAGCCTTGCTCCAGCAAATACCACTACACTGCATAATACCCTCTATAGAATTGGGTCAGCTATCCCAACAGATGGTCATCTAAGCTTATAGTCTTTTTGTCTCACCAACTCAAAGGAATACTCCTCCTTTTGGTGTCAATCCCTCAAAAAATTCTTAAAAACCTCTGGGAAGCTGTTCACACACTAGGCATGCTTCAATGACTGTTCATTAAAATAAAGGAGATGACTCTTCAGAGCAACGTAACTTAACAAATTATTTTAATAAGCGGTACTAAACGTGACCATAACAAGTCACTCTTACACTCTCTACCTCATCTCAGTCTGCTCTCACACACGCACATGCAGAAAACTTCGCACACAAATTGTCTTGGCTTTTCTTAGTAAATAGATCAAGATCTTAAACCATATCACCAAAGTGGTCTACACGATTCTTCATGCAACGAAAACACAGATACGACCGCTAATGCAATTAAGTGCTCTGCCAGACGGAGCCTCCCACTTTCAAGGGGAAAACAACAAAAATAAACTTGAAAAAGAAGTGCCAGACATGCCTACAGTTAGTTTAACAGCAGGTCAATGACCTCTTAAGTACATGCAGGCCATTACCATGCTCAAACCAGCACAAAGCACCACCAAGGATAAGTCTGCAAAAACCCAGCGCCTCCCAAATTTTTTGTCTAGCTGTAGGGGTCAGACGGGAACTGCGGCAGTTCCAGGAAGAGCCGAAGCCAGAGCGAAGTCTCTCGGCCAGGTCACCTTCGCCGTCACAGTCGTGCAGCTGCGGAAAGGGGCCCGAGCAGCTTCCCGAGAGCCACGTCCCTACCTCGGCCGTGGTGCAGATGGCTGGGAGAGCACATTGCACGTGGCACCCAGCCCACTGGCTCACGCTTTCTTCTCCGTTCCCAAGATTCAGCTCAGCTGCAACCCCCTCCCCACACTCATACCTAAAGCCTGAAATAAAAAGCTGTGGAAGCCAGCCTTACTGTTAGGCTACAAGAAACGGGTTTTGATGGAGTGAATGCAGAAAGAGATAACAGCGGTGGAAAGCAAGGCATGAAAGTGGGCCAAAGCCTCAGGCACAGGACATGAGACAGCAAACAGAGGGAAGCCAAAGTGGTCAGAAAGACAGGCTTACCAGCTCTTACGCTGTGGTATAGCACAAAGAAGGGAAAAAAAGTGTTAATTCTACCTCTTCCTTTCAACTTGTCACCTCCAACCTTCTTCCCCGTGCTCGCTCACTAGCATGGGACAGCTACAGAAAGAAGGGTCTCTTTACCAGCACAACCTTTAGAGGGTCTGTCTGGAGACCTATGAAGAATTTGGTGCATTCAAAGTCTCTTTGCCTGAAGTCTAACTTCCACTTGGCAACGTGAGTCAGTGCTCCCTAATGAGTCTGGTTTACACAAGCCCCTCTGTTTTTCCTAGATCAATCAGGTAACATTTGGAACACGTGAGGCATGGTATGTGTGTTGGGAGCATGGAGCATCCAAGTGATCTTTACAGGCTTTTAGCCTCGAACTAACCTTGGAGTTCAAGAAATGAAGAGCACTTCTCCTGGATTAGACACTTCTCTTTCCTGCCATCTTAATTAAGGTGCCTCTGCTAATAAAGCATTAAAAGGAGTTATCACTAGCGTTTATCCTCAGCCACAATGGATAATAGCATCCTCTGAATGTGCCTTGTTCGTACTCCAGACAAGCCTATTAACCCCTGACCATTCCCTCCCTTACTTCTCAGTCATGCAAAGCAGCTCTTTTTCTCTGCTGCTCCTTTTTCCCCAAAGTAGAACAACATAAAAAAAACACTGTAAGGGTTTTAGACTGGCAGACTAAGAAAATAAAAATGAAGTATAAGCAAATTTCTTCTTTTCCTACAAAAGGTTCCAAACCCAAAGCAGGCACATTTACAGAATCGTTTCTGCCTGACGAGCTGATGGGAAGAGCAGGGCTCCTCTGCCCATGCCTATCTTTCACTACTAGTACATATATACACGCAAACCCTTCCATATTAAAGAAGAATTCAAGTAGCTAAACTGAGTTACTGTTCCTCCTCACTTGTATCCTTCTTCATGTTTAGACAACCTCTGCAGTCTCCAAGAGCCAAAGCAGCACCCTGGTTCCCCTGGAACCCAGTCATCCCACTCCTCCAGCTGCAGCGTGAGTCATGATTGTGCATGACATTCCCTTTGGAAAGCGCCGGTTCCCAAACCACCGTCCTCTGAGAGCTGGCTGGCTACACGCTGCTGGCACAGGTCCTCGCTTCCAACTGCTGCACGGCTTTAAAGACAACCGAGATGCATTTCACACTATCCTGATACACATTTCCCTTGGAAGCTGCCGCAGGGCAACTACGTTCTCGTGAATGAGTGAGGAGGTGTCTCAGAACAACTTGTAAGACATAGAGAAAAGAAAAAAAAAAAGGCAAACAAAAAGCTTGTACAGGGAAGGTCTTGTTCTAGATAAAGTGTCAGCTCTTCATGTTGGTCCAGAAAGGCTGGGAACTAGGAAGACCAGGAATTATCTCCAGCTCTACCATATGGAGATGCAAGACACCAGGCCAGTGGCTTGTTTTATTTCAACATGTGTTTCTTTTACCAGCAGTATTAACATTGCCTTGTTCCTGTTTATACTTAAGCAAAGGAGAAAATAAACCAAGTAAATTTTTTCTTCTCATTTTGTTTTGCTCTTTTAAGAGCGCCCTGTTCCTGTCAAAGTGAGTTAAGCTAAACAGAAACAAGGCGGGTTTGTTCCAGAGTAAATGTGTCCACACTTGGACTTATTTGGGAACGATTCCTACAGTTCAAATGCATACACCCCCCCTTAATCCTTCTTAACATTCACATTACAGAAAGCCCTTAGATTGAGTAATCGTTATTTACTTAACAGACAACAATAAACCACAATTTACCAGAGACAACAAAGCACACAACATCAACCCACTGATTTCACCATTTTAGAGAGGCGCTTATTTTAGTGGCTTAACAAGAAAAGTTTCTAATTGTTTGCAAAACGGCAAATGCGTCGTGGCAAGAGCGATACCGCGGCTCAGAGGACCCGGAGAGAGAGTTTGGACTCCCTGTGCTCATCCACATGCAATGTATTGCGGAATCATCTCATAAATTCAATATAACCCTCAGAGAGAACTCACACCAAGTTAAACATCAGCGAGACCTGTGATCCAACACGCCAGCTGCAATGAACGTACTGGAGAAAACGTAACGCTTCCAGCTCCCGAACACGCGCTCCTCCTGTAAGTCCCTCTGAAATCACACCAAAATAATATAAGCTGATCGCTTCCCAGTTACAGCAACAGTACTTGACAACTAGCACGTATGTTAGCAAGGCAGTCAATGTAAATGTACTATAGCACTCGGCAGGGGTAGCTCACAGTGCTCAACCCTTATTGGCTCATAAAGCCCGAGTTTCTATTTCGCTATTTCAAACATTAGAATGTCTGTTTCGCTCGAGGTTCTGAAGCGAATCAGAAAGGCACCTCTCTGCCTACAGGATAAACCAGAGGTCTGCCCAGCCAGGTTTGACCCGGGCTCTTTTCATCCGGGACAGCCTTTAAGCTGGTGAGGTGAACGATGAAGTAGTAGTAAACTTACTTTCCAGTGATAAATTGGCTTCTGGATGGCGTGCACATAGGCTGAACGTAATAGTTCTCCAGTTTAACCCCTTCAGCAGCTAGCTTGTCCAGAGTGGGAGTCCTGATCTCCGAGCCGTGGTACCCTACGTCTCTGAATCCCTGATCGTCAGCCAGGATGAAGATGATGTGAGGCTGCGAGCTGCGGGCTCCGGCCTCCAGCTCCTCTCCCAGCCGGGTCCTCGTCGCCTCCGTCTCCCCGGGGCCAAGCCCGAGGCTGTCCCAGGACAGGTACCCGTAGGTGAGGAGGCTGAGCACCGAGAGGCCGGCCAGCACCCCCACGGCCACCATCCTCCCCTTGCACAGGCGGTGAGGCCAGCGGCACCCACCGCGGGCCATTCACCTTGGCTGCGGCAAGGGCGAGACGATGGGGGGGGGGAAGAAAAGAGAAAGCAATGCTAAAAAATAATAAGGGGGAAAAAAAAAAAAAAAGCCCAACAAACCGAAACGAGCTCTGAGGGGGCGGCAGGCACCGTCAGAGCTGCGGCCAAGCGGCAAAGCGGTGCGGAGCCCCGCTCATCGCGGCCACCTCCAACTTCCACCAAGTTCAGCCGCCGCCGGAGAGGCGGCCCTGCCGGGGCCGGAGCCGGTGCCGGGTGGGCAGGGCCCCGCCGGTGCTCACAGCATCCTCGGCCCGCCTCCGGCCCCGCGCCGGGCCGCCGCTGCCTGCCCGTCCCGGGGCCGGTGCCCCTCGGCGGGGCCACAGCCCGGGCGCCCCGGCGGGCCGGGCCGCCTCCCCCGCCCAGCCCCGCGCCCCCCGGCCCGCCCGCAGCCCTCCGCCCGCCCCCGCCGGGCCGCGCCCGCCCCCGTTCGCCCCTCCTCTCCGCGGGGCAAGGGGACCCCGGCGCCCGGGCTCCCCCCGCGCTCTGCAAACCCATCTCCTGCCTGAGCCTGCCCCCCGCCCGGCAACTTCTGCCGGCTCTTCCCTCGCCTCCTTTCCCCCCCTCTCTCCGTATCTTCTCCCCTTCCTTGCCCCCCTCCTCCCCATGCTGCTGTCCCCCCCCACCACTGCAAGGGGCAGCAGCAGCCCCTAACCCGGGCTAACCCGAGCTAGGTGGTCGTTTTGCTCCCCTCCACCCCCTCGAAGTATTGATTGTTTTAAGCGTTTCTGAAATCTCCACAAACATCTGGAAGGTATGAATGTACCGGATTTGTTTTCAGCCACAAACCAGTCCCATAAGCCCAAGCCCTCCAATTCGGGTAAGGCTGTGGCAAAGGCAAGGAATGTGCCTTTTTCAAAGTACTATCATCTTTTAAAATTTGGGTTAAATTATGAATGTGCTGCAGTTGCAAAAAGCAGCTTCACCCCCGTCCTGAAAGACACTGAAGCAAGCAGAAAATTACATTCATGCATGATTAGGCTCAAGTGAAGTAAATGTGCAGGTCTGACCTGTCTAACATGAGTCATCATGACAGGAACAACTTTTACTGAAACTAGATTTTATAAAGCATTAACTCTTAAACAGCCACTCGGATGAAATCCTGCAGTTGCTGCACCTCAGCTTCAGCTGGTCCCTGCTAACAGCCAGGCACCCTTCCGTCTCCCCTTTCTTAAGAGCCGATGGATTCTAGCACTGAAAGTTCAGTATCCTCTTAAAAGTTTGCCCTTCTCCCCGTGGCTGAGGAATATGACCTCAAACAGCCTTGTGTAGAGCACAGGACTGTTTTTTGGACAGGGAGGGAGCGCAACTCCCGTCTTGCACAGCGTCGTATGCGCTTGCGCACTACATGAAAAATCAAATCAGCTGGAGGAGCTTTTGTAATGAAAAGTCCCTAAGATGAGCGTTACCATGCCAGAAGAGACGGTGTGGCACGACAGTTGATTGAACGGTGCCCAGAGTTCCTATTTTTCTCCCAGACACACCTCCCGTGGGTGCTTCGAAGAAGTTTCCACACACTAACCGGAGAGTTAAGAAGCCACTTCTCACATCTGCTCTGATATCCACAAAGTGCGTGTGTTGGCTTACACACTTTAATTACCTTCAACGTCGTTATCTAATGCAAGTGTCTGAATTTTGCCTGCCTAGATGTCAGCACAAATGTAATTCGGTTCCGAACAGCATGTGGTGTCCTTTTTTTTTTTCTGGAGAGAAAAAACTCCAGTAATGCTGTATTGAGGGAACTTCAATTTGGTTGGAATCTAACTGATTTTGTGCAACCTGGCGTGAACAGAAATGTCCCCACTCTAATATTTCCACTGGAAACCAGCTATTCAGAAATAACTCAGTGTTGTGCTGCAATTTACAATACTGTGGCAGGGAGCACATGGAAGTAAAGAATCACTAAAACCACTTTAAGTGCTGAGGGCTTGTCCACACTGGAAAGTGATATCAATAAAATTACAGCCGTATTGTAAAATCTACTCAGTTTAACTCCTAAGGCAGAACACGTTCTTTTGAAATTAGAGGAACTTTACAACATGTAAACTCAAGCTCTTTAAAAAACAAACAAACAAAAACACGAAAAACCACTCTTGAAGCCCTGAAACTGAAGAACTGTTAAATTTCCGTACGCTGAAATGACATTCCCTTTAAAAGGTTTCACATTTTTTACTCCTGCTATTTCCCTGCATTTACAAGACCAAAAGAATGTATACAGAAACCTAAAACTATAAATGGTAAAACACAAATTGGATTAGTAATGCTATTTTGTCTTTAACTTCCCTACTGCCAAACGGCAAAAAAAAAAAAAAGGATTTCCTTTTAATGTATATACACTTATCATATAATCCCTGCATTATGATATTCACATATCTGTAATTAGTCATGTATGATTTTGCTTAAATAATCAAAATATTTCCGACACGCCCTAAATACACAGATTGGCAGGAATCTGGCTACAGGGGATCATTCCCAAGTAGGTGACCGATGTCAGTGAGCAGGACTACAGAATTATCTAAAAATAAAAACAAAAGCAGGCTTATGTCAGCACAATACTCTGCTTACTTTCAAGTAAAGAGACCTTGGAAGATAAGGTGCTATTAATATTCCACTTAAGAAAACATCTGTAGAAGCTCTGGAGTCTCAGGAGTGGTTTGCACAGCCCATTCAGGATGCTCAGGGAAAGGCACAGAAGAGTTGTGAAGGCTGGAGGAAGTGCTTTTCCCTTAGGGGAAAAAAAAAACCCAGAACCTTCCTAAGTATTTAAATGTGAGCACGGTCAATACATTAATTCAAAGATACAATAGTAAAAATGGAATTTATAATATCATTAAGAAATCATATAGTTTTAGTAGTTTAGTACTTCAGGTACTAGCACGGAGAGCAAAGAATTAGTCTGGTTGAAGGATTTTCTGTCCTAAACCTGTGTTCTAAGGAACAGCCCCCAGACTTGTGACTCTGGGGGGTGTCTGGGAGTCCCAGCTCTGGTCCTGTTCCCTCCAGGCTACCAAGCCACTTGGTGCTGGACTGGAGCAGGTTGAGGGAAATCGAATAAAAAAAAAGCCAGTTTAAAAAGAGACACGCCTTGGATGATGTAGATAAAAATGCTTACCAAAAAGGGTGATAACACACATTATTTTTTTTTTTTCTCTGTCCTAATTAGCCCTTTCTGCCAGCTGCATCAGAAATGAGACGCTCCTGCGGTAGGTACAGGCACACAGCTCCGGTGTGAGCAGCGTGTCAAGACGCAAAGAGGTGATCTCTTGTTCCTTGTGCCAGCACACATCTCAGGAGGGAATCTCCCTCTGAGATCAAGAGAAGTAGGAATAACAACAGCGAATGAGGTCTTGGGAAAACAGTTTGTAGGAAAAATACAGATTCATGTGCTAACGCTCCTATGCTAACTTTATTAACGGCTCTGCTAACGCTTAGGTCTATCTTAGGAAGGTAGCTCTTACTAGTTGGACACTACGTGTTCCTTCTCAGCTTCCAGCTAAAGCTGTCAGGAACGAGAAGGGTTGCAACGCAGGATGTGCATTCCAGTGCTCTTCCTGTTGATGCCTGAGGCCAGAAAACTTTGTCTGGTTCAAGACCAGCTTTTTGAACTGTTATTTTTAGCTCAATAGCTACAACTGTAGTAAAAGCAAAGCAAGCTTTGGCCTACACACGCAGTCAATACTCTCAGTATTTCCAAGAGCAGGAAACATAACTAGGCATTTCCTTCTACCCTGGTTAATTTTCGCACAGCCCTGACCTCGGCATACCTTCCTAGCGGAGAAGGGAAAAGCAGGACTTCACTGCCGTCTGCTCCCCAGGTGGATGCTCTGCTTTTGCCAGGCACTCATCGCTGGAAACAGCGGTTTAGAAACATGATTAAAAACCTGGTGAGTCATGGGACTTACATCATTCCCTTTGCCTTCATTGGTGGACCCTGGTAATTAATTTACAGATGTGCTGCTTGCAAATTATCAGATTCCACCCGTGGCTTACTCCCTGGTTTGTGATGACATAACCAGAACTTTGCTGTTAACTTATTCTATATTTAACACAGATTTTCCTCGATTCCCTGCTGTATTTCATAGGCAAAAGTCCAGATTCTGATCTCAGCTGCCTGCTATGATGTCAACTGATGCTGATAAAGTCACTCTGGAAATTTAGACTTGACCTTAGATATACCTCCCCTGTAAAGACTGAAAAAACACAACTTCAGAGCCGGCGGTTGCCTTCCTGGAGGACCCTCCCCGGTCTCCGTTACGTAAGGTTCATGATTCCAAACGAAACAGAACCAAGGCTTTAAATTTGTCTAGTGCTACTGAAGCAACCGCTTCTAGAAACAGTAATGAGATGATCTGCTGCCTAGTGTGCTTCCTTAGGAAAAGGTGACATTTTAGTAACAGATGCCAGGAAAAGTCCTTACTGAACAAAGGGTCACGCAGTTCTCAGTGACAGCAGAGATGATATAATCCCTCTCAGTATGGGGCGGCTATGCCAGTACACGGTAGTAAGTTTTATTGGCCAGTTATGAAGCAAAGGAGCTGCATTTACACTTATAATAGCAAGAGACAATTTTACTGCCCCCAAAACGAGGACAAAGTAATTTATTTTGCACAGGCACGGAGCAGCTCCCTCACACGTATTTCTGAACATCATGCCAGGCAACGTTCAGGACTGAAAAGGGAGAAAAACACTTTATAGGCCTAGTTTGGTGGTCTGTCACAGCCATGCCTATGCCTGCCCACGGACCCACATGCCCAGTGCTCTTGGCAACACACAGAAATCCCCATGGAAGTGTCCTTGGACAGAGGCTGTTTGGCGCCAGCACTAATGCAGGCACTGTTGGTGGGTTTCTGCGGTAACACCGTGAGTTTGCAGTTAAGGCTGCCCTTAACCTTTGATTCTTTTTTTTTTTTTTTTTTAATGCGACAGTCTGGACAATTGCAAGTAAGAGGCATGGATGTTCTTCTGGCTCTGCTGAGTTTCTGAAGAGCCAAACAATCTTGAGTAGGTTACAGTGCACATTTAGAGGCTGCCATCGCCATCAGTGTGTTACTGCTTTGAAGCTTTGTCAAAATCTCTTTGCCAGAGAGCAGCTATCATCTCCAGCATGGTCTCCCTGCCACAAATACTACAGAAGGAACACTCTCATTTGTTCCTACATCATGGGTTTTTGCACACAATGTCAACCGCCTCGTTTAAAACTTGTCTTAGTGCAGTTAAAAAGGCCAGAGAAAGAAAACCGGGGTGAGGCACAACCTTATAAATCAACACAAATCTAGCAAATTTAAACAGGAAGGATCTTTTTCAGAGTAACTAAATTTTACAGTGGAATAGAACTCATCCTCTTTATAAAGAAAAAAACTTTTCTAGTTTATGAGGGATAATACCACAGCCTGCAGCAAGTGCCGTACTAACAGCCTGTCATTCACAAAACAGATGGGTTTCTTTCCAAACAGAAAAGCTGAAAATACAGATTGGTTGGAAGGGGACAACTGTAGCAAAACATAATTCTAAGTATTGCTTTTGGCCTTGTGAAGTATTTTATTTCAAGGTTAGGGGTGCACAGCTGCAACAAAGCTGTCCCTTCTAATGCAGGTTTTGAGAGGGAGGGATGTTTTAAATGGTGCATGGTCTTCAGAAGAAAGAATGCTAATGAAGTGCTTGCAAGGCTCGGGATGTCTGAAATAGTTGTTAAATACTACAAATGGCCCTTGGATGACTCACTGCAATACCAAACACAAGCTTGTGGTCATGCATGTAGAAATTCATTCACTGTAAAGTCAGAGATTACTCTGGCAATAAGTTTTAATTATGTTTTATAGCAGTTGGCAATTAAATCTAAATAAATTGTCAAAAGGTTCAGCCAGCTGTGCCTGACCAAAAAGGAGTTATCACATAGGTGTAACACGCATGTACAAATATATTTGCATACACTTGTAAGTGCTTCCTGTAGTCACTGCCCCACATGCACCTGGAGGGCAGTGGGAAAGCTTTTGCACAGATACGCCCATCACAGCCTCCAGGCTTCGTTTCCACAGTCTAATGTTACACATCTGTCAGTCGTCGTCATTAGCTCTTCTGGAAATAATGCCATTAAGGCTTTCATCCTTTCATATTAATTTCAATATGGCGACAAGTATTCTGGCACGACCCACATCTACTTTGATATTTATAAGCTTGTCCTGCCCCAAAATGTTTTAGCAGTTGCTGGCCTCTTAGGAATCTACAGAATTTTCAGGGGGAACGGTATTTTCACAGATGTAGCTTTTAAAGTTTCATAAATGATGCCATAGGACAGGGTTGCTCAGCTCAACTCTAACATTCAAAAGTAAAGCTTATAAACAAATTGATAAACCAAAGACTCTGTTACAGATCGCCTATCAGACAAGTAGACTTAAAGCTAAACATAAACATGTTTGAGTTTTATTTTTCTTATGCTTTTACCACTCCTGCTATCCCTACATTATTATCTTCCTTATGCCCTACTGCTCCTCAAAGAGCATTTCTAAGAAAGATTTGGTTGACTGTATAGTGCTGCATCACACAAAAGCCCCAGTGCAGGACAAATTGTCCAGTGTTGACATTTTATTTCATGAAAAATTAAACAAAAAAAGCTATGCTTGAGCTGAAACATATGCTGTTAGAATATTAGTGCAGTGTCAGTGAGGAAGCATGGATGCTTAAAAATTCATTATACAGTCAAGCAAAAAAAAAAGCTATGTATGATTGGGGAGAGTCAAGGAGCTCAAAAGTTAGTTAAGTCTCCTCAAAATTCCATATTTCATCAGTTTGTGGGGTTTTTTTTGCGGTTTTTTTTTTCCTATCAGTTTCTCTGGTTGTGAAAAAACAATGTGGAAAATGATGTCTTAAAGATCCAGTTGGAAATACTCTAATACCCATTGTTCTTCATACCACTCTGAAATCAGCTGCCTTCTTACCTCATAATACTGATCATACAGTTTCTTCTGGTTATGTGTTTTTGGAAGGTTTGGGTTTTGGTCTGGCAGGTCGCCCTGTAAAACATCAGACTGGTTTTCTTTGCTTTCCTATACAAATATCTAAAGAGTTATGAATCAATTTGACCTAAGAAATAATTTTTGTTTAGAATCAGTGCACCTGCTTCCAGACTGATGGAGTGAGCATACACAGGCAAGTATCTTCTGAACAGAGATGTATAAAACGAGATTTTATTTTATCTACATGGAAGATAAAGCAAAAAAATCTCAGAAAGCATGCTAAAATAGCATGACAGAGAAGAAAAGCTTTTGAATACACAAGACGGGACACAGACCACTGTGATTTGTGTGAGCAAAATATCTAGTCTGCATTTTTACCATCAACTCCTGCCAACAAAAGTAGAAAGATAAAAACAATAAACCAGTGAATTTCTTATTGAGATTTTTCTGATTTTTCTCTATGCTGAGAGCGAATGGGGCATTTGAGTTGCATGGAATGCTTAAATTTCTTGCCACTTCTGATCTCATCCCTTCTCTTCCAGGGTAGGCAGATCAATCACCTTCCCACACTCCTACCAAAGGAGGTGACTCTCAGTGGGGCTGGAAGGAACTGCATTAAGCCACTGAATGGAATTAAGATAGACGGATTGAACCGGACAACGGCTATCGTTTTTCTGAGATTGTTTGCTTATTTCACCATCAAACTGCTGGCATGCCTAACTATAAATTTAGGGAGGAAGTTCAATAAAGAAGACACAAGGAGATTATAGATTTTATAGGACCATGCTCTTTTGGTTGCTAACATCTTTTCTCGAAGATTTTTTCTTTTTCAGTTAAAAAGGAAAAAAAAATCAAAACCCAATAACAAAAAGCCCCAAACACCCAGTCTTTCCCCCGCCAAAAAAATTCCTCGAACCCACCCCAACACCTCACTCCTTCAACTTTGACTAGGTCACTTAGTTCAGCTGGTTTCTAGTTGAGAATTATTAACTGCTAGAATGTAATTACTGCAGAAAAGTGTTAGGTAATAGATCATAAATGCCATCTACGTATTTCAGTAATTGGAGCTATTCACAAACCAAACAATAGGACTAAACTCAAAAGCAGAACTAACTAGTCCAATTGGGAAAACACTCACTGCCTTCCTTCCTTCTGAAGGCAGTGAAAAAGCAATAAAGCTTGATCTGGCACATTCCTTATCTACCTAGAGCCGCTAACAGATGCGTCTTGTCTGAGAAATGGGTTCCTTCCAGCAACCAGCAGCTTGGGGACTACCTGAGCTAGAATATTTGAAATGGAAATGATACAGTTTTATATTAAACGTGTCCATGTTTTTGCTCGTATAGCCACCTTTGGTGTGAGCATCCCAATTTGCCTGATGCACGCTGAGAAACCACCACCTTCTCATTATTTTAAACCCACCACTTGCTGGATTGCTCAGTATCCTTTTTTCTTGTATTGCATGAGAGAATGAATGAAAATTCAGTATACACGTCCTCCACAAGATTCAGGACTTGATGAATCACCACTTGCCTGACCTGTTACCACCTGCAGCAGCTGAACCAGTGTACATGTAGTGTGTGTTTAGCTTTTTTGGCCAACACAGACCATGTAGGGCAGAGATACGTGGTATAACTGGAGATACATATGCCACAGAGAAACTTGTTTAGAGTTGCTGTACAGACATAGCCTTGTGCACCCCCAATTTATAGCCCACTGGAAAGGGACTCCTTGGTGGACAGGAGTTTTATTAAGCTGTTATTCCCCTTTTGTTGCTAAGTTTATTGCTTGCCATAAATAATGGTTGCATGTGCCTTTATTTTCATGCACTTTTTTTTCCCTAGAATCTAGGATGGAATCACCAATTCTCAAAAAGTAATACACATAAGTGACATTTAACCATTTTTACATTCATTCAGATCCAAGTCTGGAAATCTGCTTAAAAAACACCCTGGCAATGCTCAAATCACTTAGGGTATTCAGCAGAACTACCGTATATTTTGTAACACAGAGCATCTGGTAAAGGGATAACTCATTTGGCAGAAACTAAGTGTTGCTTAGGAATCAAAAGGTAACAAAAAAGCCCAGATGCTTTTATCAAAATCATACTGCAAAAGTTAGCCAGAATGAAATTCACTGTAACACTGTATCATGCGGAAATGTAAAATCTGTAGGCAGCAGCATGCTCTGAACACCAGGACAATCAAAAATTGCTGATTGAGTTCAATTAGTAATTAAAAAGCATAAAATGCAACCCTCTTGGATTCTATGGAGGGCAGTAAGTTCCAGCTAAAATGCTGTGTAAGAATGTGTCATGCAAATTAGAGCCTGGAGGCACTATTACAGTGTAAGTAATAACAATGAGCTTATCTTTTGCAGGTGGGGGGGCTTCAGTCACTTCCTCTGAGAATTCACGAAGTTAGCAAGAGCTCCATACATTAAAGGAGATTTCAGCTGAGCCTGGATGATTGCCAGAATTCGTGAAAACATACCATTCCTTACTTTCCCAAACTGAACACACAATAAAATTTAAGAATTTTCTAAGAGCACTATAAAAGTGTTCTGCTTTGGTAATATCACACATATGGCTGCTTGGATTAATTAACTACAAGCCCGGCACCATCCCAGCATCAGGGATGAAGCCCCACTGATTTTCTCTTCCAAACAGTGCCACCCCCCTCTCCAAACTCCTGTCAAGCATGTTTAATGACTCGCGTCAGGCTGTCTTTTCAATTACACGCAAGCCGTTTGAAACATCTCCACAAGTTACCAAACACAGCGTGGAAAGAGGAAACGTAAATCCTGTTTCAGGAAGATCACTGAGAGAAAGCTTTCCTTTACTGTAAAAACAAACTTGAGATTCATCAACATCGTCCACTATCTTGTCCTCTAACCCCAGCCCAAATCAGTTCTTATCTATTCTCATTAATTGCTCGTTCCTGCATCCTCCTTCCAAGTAAGCAGCATTGTACAAGATTCATTTATACGCCGGTCAGCTCCTGAGAGAGGACTGGAGACAGACACAGCCCTGCAATAAAATCAAGTTGCTCTCCCAGGTGGGTCAGCATTTCCTGCGCCACAGGTAGGGAGTAATTGAAAGGAAAACCTCACGTCTCCTTGCTTTCCCGTTTGGGATGAATTACCCATGCAGATACTTCATTGCCAGCTCTGTACTACTGACAGTGGCATTAAGCTGAGCTCCACCAGGGACAAATCTTCTTACACGCTGAACAGTAATACTTTTATGCTACCTAATGAGTTTCGCGGTGTTGCATGTTACGTAGGGAAGCGAATACCTATCGCTGTGCAGAAAAAGTAATGGGCAGAGTGTTCAAAGCACACTTTGTTGCCAGTCTGCATGGGTTTCTATAGAGTAAACGTTTCCTTTTCCTTTAGAAGTGCTCTCAAGGAATATCGGCATCCCCAAATTCTCTGCAGTTTCCTTTAAGCTCACAATAAATATCTGAGTTTGTGCCACGGGCTTTGTGTAAATCAGCAGAGGTGGGCAACTGCAGGGAGTTTCAGGCAAAATCATTTACTTAGCAGCGTGCAACGAAAGAGACACTATTGCACAGTGCCTACAAATACAAAGAACATACCTGGACTAAGGAATGGTTGATTAGTGTAGTCCAGAAAAAGCTTGAAGTGAAATCCATAGAAGTTTGTTGAAATTGTCCTCCCTCTGCTGAGCTATGGGTGAAGCCCTGGGAATGACACAAGCCACTACAGCATCATGGTTCTGCAGTTGTTAAACCACCACCAAGGCTTAGAGGGAATTTCACTACTTCTGTTTCCTCCCTTCCCAGTGATAGGCCTCAGAAATGCTGTAAAATACAAACTATGGCCACAAGCGACAAAGGAAAATGAAAACAGACCTGACAAACTGTCATTTCCTCAACTGAGTGCCAGCAGTTTCGGCCCGAAGCTGACAAAGCCTCATTATTGGATCTACAAGTTACATTTCTTACCTGCAAATGGACTTGAACTGTGTGTATTTGGCAAAATCTATTCTTAAATATTTTGAGGCTGCTGGTAGATCAGTGTTTGTATCATTTTTATTCAATTATACAACACATGGATTTAAAAATATTTCTGTTGGTTTCTGATGTTCTTTATTCTACATACTCTTTCATCTGCACTGCATGACCAGTAAGTCCCGCTACCATAAAACCTTCGACTCTGTAACAGCACGTCCCCTAAAGCTGTATCCCTCTATTGGTTTTGGGGAAAGCAATACTGAGATACAAGCTCTCTTTTTACTAGTGCAGAAAACTCATTTCAATATTGTCTCTAAGGTTTTTGCCACAAATTACACCATGTTTCTTTATTCTCTTACATTCTGTTCTGAGTCAATAAGTAAGTTTTCAGATAGCGATATAATTGTAAAAGGCCGTAGCCCAGCATTTAGGTCTTTTTCACCTTCCGTTTGCCTTCCTCCTTGTGGAGTTTTGTTAATAGAAATACTTATCAGAAGCAAAATCCAAATATAATAGCCAGGGTTAATAATCAAAGTAGACACCTACTTTCCATGTAAGCAAAACATTAGGCTTAGAACAATTCAAGGAACGTAGAGAAGAAATGCTGTGCAATTCACTACACGACTTGTGACTCAGCTGACGAAGGTAAACCATAACCAGTGATGAATTGAATGCACACATGCCCCAGAATCTATTTTGATGCTCCTGGCAGAATGCATAGATTAAACTTAGCTCTCTTTCGAAACATCCTTGCCTGCAACCAATGCCTGTTTCTCCCCTGTCTAGTTTTAGCCATACTGATGAAGACACTCTTTTTGATTTCTTGTTTACAGTAAACCAGGAAATCTGGTTACTTGCCCTATTTTATGACTAATACCAGAGACATATTGTGCTGATCAGATTTGGATCTGGAGCCCTGATCCAGGTTTACTGTTTCCAATGTACAGCAACAAGAATCCCTCGAGGAAAATTTTTGGGGTAAAAAGATTTATATGTGCAAGGTTGATCTAACTTATAGTAACAAGTTATATACTGTCAGCAGAGACTCTTATATCACTTAACATCTAGTTACTGAAGGTTTGCATGTGTAACTCTTGTGATTTCTCAACTACAGGACTCTGACTTCACCTGTTGGTTGCCACAGACTGTTGAAGTCCAGAACTCCAATATATCACACACAGAGAGCTGTCTGCTGAGGGATACACAAGAAAATTCAATCTGAGTGAGCTGCAGCTGGGAACGTTAAAATGGATTAAAATGCCCATGAGATCAGTTGCAGCCAAAGTTAAAATGACCTTAATTTGATTTAGATTGCTCCAAGACTGTTTAGATCCATACCGACATCTGAAAATTGCCACGATACCCCAATTACTCACTTCTAATTGTTTGCACTAGAGAGCCTGTCTCCGTTTTTTTCTCCTGTGTAGTCAGTTAACATTATTCAGATAGATTAGGCTGACTTGGTGAGTTGGACTAGTTTAGCAAGAAAACAATTATAGGTGCTTGGGTTTTTTTTAATTAAAAGTGAGGAACCCCAAACATTTTCTGCCACAAATTCTCTCTGAGTCATTTCTAGACCTTGTCAAGAGCCATTAGTCACCAACTGGGCTGCTGGAGGCCTAACACAATTAAGCAATGCAAGCCCAAAAAAAGCTAGGATACAGAAAGCTGTGCGCTAGGGAGGGGGGGGGGGCACTTGCTTTGACAAAGATTTGGGGTCAAAACGGACTTTTAAAGAGTTTGTCTGACCATAGCATAAAACTGAGATTCCAAAATGTTTTCTCAGAGGCTGTTTATGCGGGTTGCAGTCAATTAGACCTTATGAACAGTTCTGCATAGGAAAAGCAGTGAGAATGCCTATTTTTGGTAACTCCCCCCCAACCCAATCTATCACTGTCTCCAGAACAGCATCAACTAGAAAAATTATTTGCCTAGTGGGATTTCACTAAGACTGAGGTTATTCCGCTGACTTCTGTAACACTCAAGGTAGCCTCACAGATCCGGATTATTTTGCATTTCAGAGAACCCAGCAAGGTCATTACCACAGGCTCAGGAAAACCAAATATGTTTTGTGTTTGTTCTTTTCTTCAACATTTTGCATTTTGAGTGTTGTTGTTTAACGATATTTTGCAAGCTGTTCACCTCTAAGAAGGGCGAACTATAAATCCACTTTTCAACTGTAGATGGTTTTGTAGGTGCAGAAAGTTTAGGGCAGCAGTTAGCAACAGTAGCACTCAATAAAACCCATCTAGTTAAAGTAAAACTGGCACCAGTATTTTTGCTGTTAATAGGATTGGCCCTTTGGAAATTACTGCATGACACATTGTGCCTCAAGCAATCTGTCTCCTTTTTTTGTTGTTGCACTGATTGCAGAGATTTGCTTACAGACATATTTATTTGTTTTAGAAATTCTTACAGAAGAAAATGTAACTGAAGACTGATGCAAACTGTTGTTATATCGTGTATTGAAGATTTTAGCCTATGCATGAACATTGCTGTTTCTATGGTAATTGAGCACCAGTTTTTAGATACAAGAACTAAATTCACATAGCAAAAACCAAGCACGCACACACACACACACTTGCTGAATGCTTCTGGAATCAGTTCAGGATGATTTATTTTCCAACAGTAAATTTCCTACGCATGTAACATTTGCTAAACACTGTGAGCACTATGTGCAACACGTTACAGGCTGAACTACACCCTGGGAAGCTTTATATGCCAGGATAGAACAACGTCAGCCAGAAGGTAGAACTGGGGGGAAAAGCCCCACCCTGCTTTTAAGCATTGATAGTCCTCTTGGGGAAAAGGGGAAAATGAAACAAGCGTGCATATGAACAACTGCTTATTAGTAACAATTAAGCAATTGGAAGTGAAAAACTATGAAATCCACTTAAGTAAGGTCCAAGAGAATGCTTGCAGAACACAGGGAACAACAGACATGTACTTTTTGATGCTCTCTCTGGAGTCATAAAAAAAGTATGAAAAAATGCAATTATATACAAAAGAGGCACGATTTAGCAAACAGATTTTTTGACTGAACAGTGCAATGTCAAATGGTGGGGCTGCATAGAGAGGGTTCTTCTAGCATACCTGATGGAATTTCTACGAACTCTATTTTCCTTACACTAGAAATGGAAGAAAAGCTCCGCAAGAGGATATGAAAACAGGCGAGTTTGGAGCTGGCTCCTTATTGACCTTAAGCAATTTGATTTCTGTTTTCATACGTCTGAAGCAGCAGCAGCGCTTTATGTCTACACTGCGCATTATGTGGTGTTTGATTGAGACACATCACAGATCGATTATCTAGTATGACAAACTAATTACTTGGGAATTACTGCGGTGAGTAATGTGAGCAGAATTTGCTTTATTGCCTCAGCGTATTTGAGCTGGCAAACCTATTATGGATACATCTAATTCTATGAAGACAAAACAACTTTATAATCATCGCTAACACAGGTTCCAAATGCTGTATGTGCAATTCTCTACAAATACTTAAAACCATTACAACATATATGGAACATATAACATCCAAATGCAGCCTCTTCAGTGTGCCGCCTACAAAGAGGGAAGCAGGAAAACTGATGCAATCAGAAAACACATTTCTCATTTGTAGAAATGTAGCAAGTTGATGTAATCCAGTACGTATGTAACCCTAGGGTGAAGCTGTCAGTAAAATAAGGATTTTCACGACGTACGAGTGCTGCCTCAAGGCATTTGGAAACACCTTCTCCGTGCTGGCTCCTAACAGCACCTGGGAGTGTAATGAAATGGAACTCGCATTCTGCACCGTCTCCTTCACTGTACACCAATTTCTATCCAAAACAGTCCCACCACTTGTGTGAGGCAAGCAAAGCCTGCACACAGTTTTGGGCAGAAACAGAAGTTGTGCCTCCTCGGGGCTACCACTTAATTGCTGATGGGTTAGGAATGGGCCGGGTCCTTTTACACTTTATAGTATACAAAAATATGAGATAAAAACCAATTGCAGAATCTATACGTGAAGCACAAAAATTAATAGCAGCTACAACACCCTCACTAAGCAATAAAGATCTCTCAGAAAAAGGTTTAATAAAAAGGAAAGTAGGCAATAGGAGAAAAGATCCAACTAGTACTGCCTCATTAAAACAGATCAGGTCACACTTTCCTCTGCTGCTTTATTAAATGCAAAGTTGGATAATACAGGCAGAAGTAAATACCGAATAATCATTGGCCTTAGTCTTAATTCTCTCTTCTGGCAGACCCAAATCATTTCAGCATGAACTCCTTCTGCTTTTGGAAACACAACCATGGGCTTGGAGACCATATTTGGCAAAGGTGGAAAAGAAAGGAATGTGGAAAAAAAAGCACTAAGGGAGTAGTTTACTTTATAAAGCAGTTGTGTTTCTCTCCCCTTTCTTCTTTTCCTTTTACAGTTTCTCCAGTCCATACTACAGAAAGAAAAAAAAGTGGCTGAAAATCTGAGCTGGGGTTTAGGGGCAAGTCATTAGATATTACAACCGTGCAAGCTAGCAAGTGTCACCACGTGCATCACTTGGTTCACACAGATACTGTTAAAAAAACGCTGAACACGTGGAAGAAGTCTTATGTGTTTCCTAGTTGTAAAATATTTTAAGAATGAAATTATGATTGTAAGTAATTACTAGCATCATGTAAGAAGAAAGAGCAAATTTATTGATGCTCAAACATGACACAAGATGAACAGGCGTGCAAATCAAACGCAAGAAAAAAGGGCAGTTTCTCTAGCAAGGAGTTAGACTCATGGACTAAAAGAGTGACTTGGGAAGCAGACCAAACACGAAACCTAATGAGAGTAAAGAGCCATGAGAACATTCAGATGCTAAGAAAGTATTATGGCAAAGATAAACACGGGCTTAATGACTACATAAGGAGAAAAAACAGATCAATTATAAAGGAAAGGAAGTTTTGAGTTAATGCAGTTCAATTTCTGGAAACCATGAGAGCTTTTTCGTTTGCCAAGCAAATTACTAAATGAATATAGAATTGCAGAGTTTTCTAGGTCTCTAGAGAAAAATTAGTAGTACTGGCTGGTACTGCTATTTGCTAAAATCTGTTTGGGGATTCTGCTAGAAACACAAGTAATTGCTTTCCATTTTCATGGTAAGCAAATGAAAGTGGTATAGACTGAATTGATAGATGTCAAGCGTTACATCCACTGTGTCACGCTTTTAATGTATATCTAATATGCCTTGGGAGACCCAGCGGGTTACAAGGAGCTTTACAAACTTTCAATTTGTCATGGGTGAGCCACAGCATGGGGATCAGTGACCTAGAGGATTTTTTTTTTTTGGAAGATTTCTTTTTTTATTAGTTGTGTAGCACTCTGCAACAACCACAGAGTCACAGCATCATTCTGAATCGGCAAGGTACCCGACAAGCAGCGTTTTCAGAACTCTGTCTTCCATTTGGGAAGAGGAGTCTCAGGCATTTGGGATCCAACTGCCTTCTCTTTTTAATAAGCTTACTAGTGACCACATCTTTTCTGATGAGGGATACAAAACAAAAAAGAAATAAAGACTAAGTGGTCCTGCCAGTTGCAGTCTGTATGTTTAAAACTACAAGTGGGTTCAAATTAAAGTTTCAAAGGCATGCATAAGGAAGGAGAGCAAGGGAACTGCTGGAAAGGGAGTCTCAGAACAGGAGCGCTAAGTTCTCCAGAAACAAGCAGAGAGAAAGTGGAAGCTTCCTTGGGCACAATCCAGAAACAGCAAATTCTCCTTTCAACTGCAATAACTCCCGAGTAGTTTGTGGGGTTAGCCCTCCGGACATGATTTCTGCCGGTAGACTTCAAATTTCCTTCTCATTTACTCCACTGTGCACAGGCCTTCATACGTAACAACTCCATCACGGAGCTGTCAAACCCCTCTCTGCTTCTCTGTAACATTAGCAATCCCTATTTCTCTGCAGGAGATAAATCACAAACCTCCCCTCTCTCCTGACAGCTCCTTGCTTACTACAGCACCTATTCTCAGTTTCATGTTTCCCTGAGAAGAAGGCAGAGTGAAAAAGGATCTTCTGTTTTTCTGGTGATTAACCTTGTGAGCAGAAAACCACAAGAACTGGGTCTTGGACATTTTTTCTCTTTACAGCAGTCACTTAATATAAGCTCATTTAATTTGCCCCAGGAACAAGGAAGTTTGAGCCTCTAGCTGTTGATACACAAAAAGATGAAAATTTGAGAATCGAGAAAAAGTGTATGACCCTCAGAAAGCACAGCGATGACTGCCGTGTGTGTGCTGTTGTGCAAAGCCTTATTAGGCTGAACATGTGAAGGGTCTTACTCACTATTCAAAGCAGCATTTGAGGAGCTCCTCCCCGG
Organism: Trogon surrucura; assembly: GCA_020746105.1. Classification (NCBI taxonomy): domain Eukaryota; kingdom Metazoa; phylum Chordata; class Aves; order Trogoniformes; family Trogonidae; genus Trogon; species Trogon surrucura. The sequence continues at coordinate 2,204,376 of CM036620.1, read as the reverse complement.
ATTTCTTTCATTCCAGACTGCCTGGTAAATGCAGGTGAGACAGCGCATGAGGGAGAAGACATACGCAGATATTGCATTACTACAGTGCTTTAACACGATCTGCAATTCATGTGGTTTGCAACTGCTAAGAAGACATGGTGGTTTTCTTTTTTTACTATGATAGCAAAAAGAGAATCCAAAGGGCAGATTTGCTCGCTTGTCCAAACTGATACGGTGTTTTAGAGGAAGCTGTTATGCAATCAAAAATACCACAAATGACAAGAATTTGGTATATTTTTTTTCTCTGTTGAGAAAAAGAATGAGCATAGAAATTTTATTAAGAAAAAATCAAAGATGTTTTTATTTTTAAAATTTATAAATGAGGTTTTTATTGTATCTTTCCTATTCCAAAACAATTTTCAAAACAAGATATAGAAAAAATGAATCTGTTTTTTAATTGAAATAGCACAACTGCTAAAAAAATGAGTATCCACAACTTCCCCAAATGAGAATACATAAACATTAACATGGAGGGAGGAATAAGAAAAAAAAAAAGCCCCAGAAGCTTTAGGCTCTTATTGCCCTCTGCTGCTTCAAAGCAGGTGAAATACAAAAATACAGTTTATTAACAGACTCTGAAGCTCTCCCAAACTAGGATGGCATAAAGCTGGCACAACAGAACTACTGCCTCTCCTTATTGCCTTTCACGTAGGACAGTACCTCGTTGCAGTTTTATAAGCCTGAAGCCCTTGGCTATTGGAGCATCCTGCAAAAGCTGTTCAAGTCAGGAGGAATTCTGATGGGATCCAATACTACTCCAAGTTTTGCTCAGGTCCAAGCCAGCTTCAGTGCAGGATTTACGGTATTAGATGATATTGTCCAGCATCATCTGCCCAGAAGTCTAAAGCGGACACAACTGTGGATTTCATTTGTGAAATCACACCTAGTTGAAAAGCTTGAATTATTTCATCTCCACTTAAAACTGCCCCACCTCAGCCTAAAAACTTTGGTAAATCCTCATGTTTTAGCATCATTCTACTAGCCAGCAACAGGGAGTGAAGAAAATGAGGCAGTAAACTCAAAGGAAATATTCAATTACTACATTAAGACAAGACTCAGCACATCCTAAGATAGAAATCGAGAATGGTGTTATTCTACTGGGTTGGTTTGTGTTTGTTTTCTGGTTTTTTCCCCAAGAACAGTGACAGCTAAGTTCAGTGATGGAATGTGGTTATGAGAGCTCCCCTGATAAACTGCCAGGCAGCTTCGAGCACAACTCCATTTACAGAGCAAACCAGCATATGTAGCCTCAGGCTGCATTTTCACCTTACCAAGGGTTTGGCTACAATTCCCAGCTTTCCTCCTGGCACCTGGTTTTGACTTCAGATTCCACCTTTCCCGTGACAGTTCAAAAGGTTATGGATTGCCTTTGAGGAGTTTTTGAGGAAAGGCAATACAGATTTCCAAGTCATGTCAGCCCACATGTATCACAAATCACAAAAAGAGCCCGCAGACAAATTAGCTGGCGTTGGCACGGGTTAGGCAGTGCCGAGGGCACGGAGCCACGGAGCCCAACTACCGACAAACTTGGGGCATTGAACAACCAGGGCCTCAGCGAGGAGAATTCCGGGTGTGTAAATTCAGCTGTCGGCTTCTGAAATAGCTGCACTTTTCTCAGATAGCACCAAAATTTAATTAAGAGTTGCTGTGTTTTGGGTGGAAGCCCCTCAGTAGCACTGCTTCTGAATAAGCCATTTCATTTTCAGAAGGGTATGGGAACACAGGCCTCTCCCATCTTAGAGAAAAATTTTGGAACCGAGTTTGCATTCCACTTACCATTGTTTTCATAGTAGCCTGATTTAAACTCAAACGGGGGAAAAAAAAAAGAAATTACGTAACAAATTATATTCCTATAACTCATTAAGGGCAATCACAAAATCAGCGGAAAAGCTATTACCAAATCTCCTAATATTGTGGGACGGTTAATTTGGTTTTCCGCTGCTCTCCAGGTTTATAGAAGGGCAGATGTGCTTGGGTCTTTGCTTGCTACGTGTAAGACGGTGACTGGTTGGCAGAGGGAGAATAGTAAACCATTGCTATAGGATCTGCCCATTTCTCCAGTTAAAATCGTTGCATTTTACATCTTGGCAAGCCTCTGGATCCAATTAAAAATGAGCATGATCAAACTAAGAGGCAGATGTACAGCCATTTCATTCTACGTCTCTTCCTCGGAGAAAGAGAAGCCACCTCCCTCTCCTCGTTGCATGTATCTTAGAATCTTTTTGGTATCAAATGCAGGCCAAACGAACATATGGCAGTCGGATTTCTTCTGGATGAGGTCATCTGCAAGCGCGGTCTTTTTTTTTCCCCCTTCTACAGACATTTACATGCTGTCCTCAGAATTTGACCATGCCATTCCAGATAAAATTATCACTTTCCCAGCCCTCAGTATCTTGTTAATTTTCTTTTTTAAGTCAGCACTGGGAGGATAGCCATATCACTGCACACTAGGTAACAGATTCCTTGGATTCTAGCCAAAATGCTGGTTTGGAACTTTTTGCTACGTTTTGGATTAATCTCACCCCTTGAGCTGCCAATGTCACTGGAGTTTTGGGGGCGTTTTCAGAAGCCGTTTTTCTAAGAGTATAAAATGACTGCTGTAGCACAGTTACAGTTTTAAGAAAATCAGGCAGCTCTTTCTGGAACGAAGAATTAAGTTAGTACTGCAGGAATGCTGTTTAGAAATTGAATGTACTTCCCAATAATAAAGCCAGATAGCATCAACACACATCTCTCAGCCGTAGAGCATGTAAGCCTTGCTTTGGATAGGCGGTTCTCGAACAACAAGATAGATACACCTGTACAATCTACAGCAGCCGGTGATGAAATTGCCTATTAACAGTTAGTGTACAGTCGTGTGTTTTGTGATGCATCCCAGCAGTACCAAATATTGCATACAGGGAACAAAGAACTGTAAGAAACAGGGTTTTGTGCGAGCACTAGTTATATAGATTGGGTTAGAACTATAACTGGCAAGCAGAAAGAGACTATAAATACAGAGGAAGATTTTCAGATTAAGAAGAGGTTAAAAGGATAATAGACCACTACTCACATACCTTAAATGATTTCTTGTGTCTCATTAGAAGACATCCTCTGTCTTCACATTTCTGTGAACAGAAATGAATAGTCAATACAGACAACAAAAAAATCTCAGTTACTCGTTATTACTCTTAATTAAAAAAAAAATCACATGACTGGCAATGACAGGCAATATTACTTAAATCCAGCTTATCTTAGATGATGAAATGTACTGACTTGCATGCTAGCTCATATTCATGAGGAAAAGGTGCTGCACAAGGGCAGCTAGAGGAAGGGATGAAGGCGAGAGATAGGGACTGCACTCGAAGAGGCAGTGTTATGTGAGAATTTAGAGAAGCTATTTGGCTCTCATCTTCTCATCACTCCCTACTTGTGGAGCCCTGACCTGCCCCACAGGTGCTGTGAGGCTCGTCAGAAATACCAAGATTTTCAGCTGAAAGGCACTACTAAAAATATTTTTGTTTCCATGGTGACAGACTGTGAAATACAATAGTAGGGCTCTTTGCAGGATATTGCCAAAAGATCGTAGATGAGAAGCTCTTATTTCAACCGCTATAGCTGCAACAGAGCAAAGGACCCACAAAGCCATTGCTATTTATATAACCATGTCTTGCTCTGTTTGGTACCTTTGTGCAAATCTCTTTATTCCTTCTCTGCCAAATTGCAAAGACAGAATTTCCACCACCAAAGTACAACAGGGGTAACAGTACCTAATACAGGACGTAAGTCTTCTACTTGCACAGGTTTCATCCGAGTTCCCAAAGTGCTTCCTAATTCATTAATTTTAATATGACTCCAAGCACCTTTCGAGCCATATCAATATTTAAACTGGAACTACATCAATATACTGAAACTATAGAGAGGCTGCCCTGCCTCACTTTAATAACAACATCATTATGATAGCCTGGGGTAAAAACAGCTTCATAAATATGCACCCACAGATAGGCTTCAAAATTCATAACCAGTTTCCTAGGCAAAAGTTGAATATTTCGGAACTGCTGAACACTCCGTAGCCCTTAGGGTTGTAGAGTGGGATTTAGTGGGAGTTATGAGGAGAAGAGCCATTACTGGACTACGAGCATTGTCATTCAACAGCCTGAATATATGTTACATCTAACTTTCAACTCCATTCTTCAAACTCTTTGCATAAAACCAGAAATAAACTAGGAAATCTATCATCCTGATCTTTGTGAGAGCTGCGCTTGCTCATTATCTCTAATTTGAATAAACAATCGTTGATATATGGTTTCTGACTGAATAGTCTAGCTGGAAGAGAATATAAGGAAGGTGGCTTCCAAGCCTTTAAGTTACCCAATTTTCATCTCTAAAATTGGTCACTGTGCCAAGGCTTCATTCAAAAATGAAGGCTAAATACAGCTAAGTGGGGACTTTCCTTAGGAGTTTATCTTTTTGAATGATTAAAACAAGAAACTATTTGAATTAAATTGCATCCACTGTTAGTTCTTCATGTGGAGTGACTACATGCAGAAAAGATTCCGTTTACTGTTAGTCTGGCTGGAACTGAACAGCTGTGGGCCAGCGTGCCTTGTTCAGCTATTCAAGAAATAACATTCGGTAAAATCTTTTTTACAAATATCTCATTGGCATCTCATCCTAATATAATTAAATCAGCTTCAAACACTCATTTAGTTGCCAAGTTGTTTGAAATGCAGTAGAGCACGGAGACATTGCCAGGGAGAAGATGTGGTTTGACAAAAGAAAGAAATATAAAACTTGAAGCCTAAAAAGAACAGAAGCGTACTGAAAAAAAATAATAATAGTTTTGAAGTAAGTGAGGCTTGGTCACTTAACAGCTGATATTTCAAATAATAGGAAAGCTCTGTCACGGAGATTAACATTAGTTGTTCCCTGTGAAGAATCTAAATCCAATTATTTTGTCTGTCAGGTCAAAAGTTCTGCAATTCAGCATCTAAAGTTCAAAGCCAAAGTCCACAACTGAGTTCTCAAAAACGGGCGCATTCTCAGAAGGATCTAGCAATTATGTGATTTCAGGAAAACTTTTCTTTAAAGCAGAAATAAACAATGTTCAGCTTTGAAACTGCAGAGCTGATGAGGCGAGACCTGAAATCAGCGGGTGCACGGAGAATGGAAGGTTTGGCCATTCAACACAAGCTGCAATATAAAGGGGTATATATACAAAAAAGGAATTTTATGGGGGCACTAAGTAGATACCTGTCATCTACAATTAATATCCATTTTCTGGTCTGGCAAATGACTGTCTCTATTAGTTGACCCACTACACTTTTGAGGCCTTTGCATTCACCAAAGCACTTAATCATGTGATTTCAATGGGATGTAAGCACATACTTAAAGTTAAGCCCATGTAAGTCCTTCGGTGGAAAGGGATTAAATTTAAGCATATGCTTAAATGCTTTTTGAATTGCAACCTACGCTCCTTTGGCATTTTGCCTGTTCTGCAGGATTAATTTCATGGTTTGTTTCCTGTGTCTACAAGTAATTCCGTGTTTATCTTGGTAAAATACCACTCCACTTAACATGGATATACCAACATCAGGTATGAAAAAAAAAATAAAATAAAGTCCATGTTTTAAGAACTTTTTTAAACTTGACATAACCTACCCAAGGCATAAGTCCAGTATAGAAGAATATGTATTTTTTTTTCCCCTGTAACTTCAAATTGAGGATTATCAATGATCACATCTGCTGGGAAGTGCACCTTCCCCTTCTGTTTCTTTCCACATAAATCACCCATTATTTTTCTGAGAACACAGAAGACGTCCCCAACATCTGACCTCAACTGATTTTTCATCTCCCAGAACAACCACTGCTCAACACCTTGAGGCATGTCCCTCCTGTCCTTCACATCTTAGGGAGACCAGCGAAGGAATTATTGGGTAAAATCTGGCAGGAGCGGAGGTTGCAATAAGAGCTCTTGACTGTAAAAACAAAGGAGTCAGTTAAATTATTCCTCTCCTACTTGCCTGTAGCAATTAAATGTCAAGGCTAGAACTGCACTAGCTATGATCCAACACAAAGAATCTTGAACTATTTTATTTTAAAATAGCATAGGAATACAAGTTACTAAGAAACTAATGTACATTCTTAATATAAATATGCTACCTAAAGGAAAGAACCCATTTTAAAAATTGTTGCAGTGGGATCCATACAGTAAAAATAAAAAACAGAAGAACAAAATATTTTTTAAAAAAATTGAAAATCTGAATTTTAGTGATTGCAGCAAACTCAGAGGTAAAACCACTCGGCATCTCTGAAAATTGATCTCGCAAGCATATAAAGAGCATTCTAAGTGCAGCTGCACGGGTCTTTGATGGACTTGAGAAACACAAAGGTGATCAAATGCATTTTTTTAAATATTTTTATTGCCAGTTTCCAACCTAGAGTAAATCTTTATAGCTGAATTTGAAACTCTTCAAAATAAGGGTTTGTATAATGGAAAGGCTGACACACACTTGACTTCAGTGACAAGAACCACACCATCATATTTTCCTCTCTTTCTGGAGAAATTAGGAATGGTTTCAAGAGGTAAAGATTGAAATGATCAGTAGCTCCTTAGATGTATTTTGAAGAAGAAAAAAACCCTTCGGAGTGGCAAATAAAATCACAATATATAACAGGATATAGAAGAGCACATAAAATAGATGTTTGCCAGCATCATGGGAAATAGCAGGAAAGAATTCTGCTTTTCCTGGAGGCAGACTTTCTGTGACTGTGCACTGAGAAGGAAACAGTCAAACTATGCTGAAGAAAAATAGTAATAAGTGATTGTCACAGTAGAGCAAGAGTTCAATTTTAATCATCTTTTTGAGCAAGATGGTGTATGATATCAACCAGAAATCAATTCTCTGGAAATTCTGGAACACGATCACTATTTTCATTAGGATTTCAGCAAATATCTCCAGGCTTCCCTGCAGCTGCTTGCAAAAACAGGAGCACTGCAACACTTGAGCAGCTGGATTTCTATAATACTGTAGGAAAACCAGGTATTCTGAGCTGATATTTTTTAATCTGTGCTCACAAAAACTTAATTTTCTTATGAAACAGTGTGGCAAACATTTTGGAGGGGCTCTTTTTAAAGACAAGAACAAACCATCAAAAACAATGCAACCCACACCTCTTTTTTAAAATATTCTTCCTTTATGTTCACAACTGCCTTACGTTCCTTGAGGAAATTACTGGGTCAGGTCATTTTTCCCTTGAGTAACTGCTCCTTTTTCAGTTGGGCTACCTGAGCATGCTTGGGAGGAAAAGGCTGAAGAAGCCACAAGGTAACTGGGACAACTGGAAGCCAAGAAGTGGTAAGAAAAGCTCCTGAGAGACTCGATAGAGGGTTATCAGCCAGAAAGTCCACTGAAAGCAAGTCTACAAGCAAGGACCTGGCAAGTAAGGCCTGGTGGGCAGGGAGAGACTTGTTAATATTTTTTTTCTGTTAATATTCCAGATCCATTAAAAATAGAAGTTATTTTTGTTCTTAATAAATCCTTACGGGTATGGACTGTAAAACCCTCTTTGCCTCCCTTTAGGGAATTGGCTGTCTAGGTTCTGGCTGACTTGGGATGCTCAAAGTTTCAGTCTGCGAGATGCACTTGTCACAGTGACTTGGGGTGACAACAGGAAAAAGAAAATCGATGCAAAGATTTTCTTTGTTACCGTATTGCCCAACTCCACCATGGTGTTGATTTTCAGAAAAGCAACTGACTGAATGGAAATTGAAGGTTTGTTTTGGAAATTTAGGACACAAGTTAGGCAAATAAACAAATGCTGTAGACCAGAACATTTAAACCGGTGCCAAAATAAACTCAGACGGATACTGTAGCAATTCAAGCTCTGAGATTATATAAACAAGAGTGTTCACAAACATTTTTACTCTTAAAACAATACCACCAACAACAGAAAGTTACCACAAGCACCGTATGAGTGATCTCAGAGTTAATTCTTTAAAGTAGCAACAGTGTAAAGCATGGCTGGGGTATGTTGATCCATTCCCTGGAAGCACAGCACATTCTCTAAGTGCATCAGTCACTCAACAAAAGGGAAATTTTCTAAAAAGCTATCTTGGCACACCTTTGCTTCAAAGACAAGAACTCTTGTTCCATTCCCTCATCTCCTTGGTAGCTACAAAGCCATCCAAGAACAAGACCAAACTGTTTCAAACATGCATTTCTAAAATTCAATAGGGCAGTTGTTACAAATGCATTCTAAATTTTTATGCTGCAAATACAAGGCTTTAAAGAAGGCTCCTGTGCGTCGCTGCTGAGAAATGAACAGGTCGCTGAGGGGAAGGGCCAGTGCAAGAGGGGCAAGTTGCTGAAATGAAATAAAATGGGTTGGACAAACCTGAAAATGAGCACTCAGGTGAGTTACACTACTCTAAGTCCATGGAGATACACTTGGTTTTGCCCTCATACAACTGACACTCCTACAACCCCTCCTGGTGACAAAGAACTTACCCCTACATCTCCCCAGACCCTGAATGTACAGCAACTACTGGCTGACATTCTGCACATCTGCACTCCTGCATTTTTCCAAGGAACTGAATTTTAACGGTCATTGCTGAAAGCCTTTCCTTTCTTTGTTGATACCAGGCTGGGGGTCCATCTCATATCACATCCCTTCTGCTTGTCTGGAGCTAAGTGCAGAAGAGAAGGCTGCCTAGGAACGACAATATGAGCAAACACGCCATTTGTGGGAGACTGCCACGCTTCAAATCAAAAAATACCCAAAGTGGTGCAAGGTGAAATATAAACCCATCTATACAATGCCAAAAAGCAACAAGCAAATTTTTCTCAGATACAAAACCTGTATTGCCTTCTTCCTCTACTACTTGTAATTTCTCTGCATCTCTGGGCTTTTTAGGTTTGGTCATATCTGGAAGCAAATCACTGACTTTTGCCAAAAAAACCTGTTGTCACAGGATTTCCAGTACATTCTGGCAGGTGCAAAAGGGAGTTCATTGCATGCGAGTATCTGTCTGTTTATTCAGTTAAAGTGAAAGCTCCCAGCCTTTAGAGATTCCTCCAGTGAACATGAGCCTAAAGGAAGAATCAGGGTCACCTTCGAGTTAAGCAGAATCCAGAAACATTTTCAGCATAGGTTTGTATCTTGTAATTTCTGCTTAGTTTGTTTCCTTTCTATGATTTAACAATGACAAAAGTAGAGTTTACCACGGCAGGAGAATGCAGAGAAACACAGGAACTTTTGTTAATAAAGCTAATAATCAAAAAGATCTGATGTTGGTTTTTATCTGATGTTTCTGAGAAAATCAGTCTTAGATATCCTCCCCAAGAACTGATGTTCATTAATCATAGTAATGTTTATTTTTCTAAAGACTAGATATCTCGTACTGCTTCTGGATATATGCACAATTTTTTTAAAAAATTGAGGACAGCATAATGCACTCAGTTGTGTGTTCTGTGTTATTGCTATAGGCTGGATTAGCACCTGCATCCAGACAGACTCTTGACAAAATGCCAAGCTGAAAAAAAAAAATCAAGTAGCATAAAAAATACACATTTTCTGGGAAAACCACAAAGCCTACATATCTCACTTTAAATCATTTATAAAATATTCTTTTAAAGGGGATGATCCAGGCTATTATTTACTTTGGGATTCGTTATTTGGCGCTTTTTTTTTTAAAAAAAAATTATTTCCAGGGGCACAGAAATCCTTCAGAAATGTCCTATAAAGTCATAGCAGGTGGCTGTCTTCCTGAAAATACATAGGAGACGTTTTTTCAAATTTCAGCATCTCTCCCATACTTCAAAGTGAGCTTTAGTAACCTTTTCAAATACTCGCAGCAGTAATCAATGTGCTGAGACGGTCTTACACTGAAAAATAAATGACTCAATGTTGTTGTCCTTGTTTTCAGTTGCTAAGAAGCTGCATTTTAGATATTATTTCTGCTTTTAGGTTCAGTGCTTCACTGACTGCTTAACTCAAAAGAAAGTTCTTAAATCTATTATTAAGGGAAGAAGTGAAGCACAAGAGGATTATATATGATCTAACTTGGTTATTAAATGTGACCTCACTTAACTCCAGGAATATCATCAACTGTTTATTGCTAGACCTATAGGTATATATATACTAGATAAAGTCCATGCACATCCGTAAGATGTGAGTGTAAAGCATTATGGGAAACAGGTTAATACGCTTAAGACTTCACGGGCATCGGGTTCGTGTTGACAGTAGAAGAAAATGCTATTCCACCTGTACCACTAAGATACAAAAATGACCCATCTTTCAAAGCACACGTTAATAAAAACCTAACTCCCAATATTTCTGCTTTTCACATTACTTCCCAATATTAGCTGTTTTTAATTCACAGCCTGTTCTAGACAGTGCGCATACCAAAAGTGAGTTTGACTGTGAAGCTTAATTTCTGTGTGCAATAGATTTTTTCCAATTCTTATAGCGAGTCTTATAAGAAAAGGCATTCGACTGCACTTGAAATGTTTTTGCTGGCCTTTTAGAGCCGCAGCCAGTTATGGCTCTTGACTATATGATAACACTATTTCAAGTACTACTTCCAGGATCTGTGAAATCATTTGATACATGTAAATGTAATTCCTGAAGGGTGCATGATTAAGTATAAGTGTTACGCTGCTTGTCATTCTAAGCATAGAGGTTATACAAGGAATGAAACTGGGCACAATATTAGGGATGCCCTGTGAATCCGGACTATAGTAAAGAACATAAATATGAGTAACTGTGCTGGTTATTACACTGATCTTATTCTATGAATAAAGATGGATTTTTAGTCTCCAGGGATTGCAGCTACTGAAATGCCTAAAAAGTACAGATTGCTTGGGAGAATTTACATGGAATTACATCATAAGGCAAACAATCATTTCACAGCAGCGGTTAGAGCAAGAAACAGCTTGCATGTACCATGTAAAAAGCAATGGAGATCTCAGCTACAGAGCTGAGTGAACCTGTCAAAGCAGTCCTGAAAGCAACTCCTATGTTGCAAGGGTCAAAAATCTCTTGGAGCTTTAGAGCTTGACATTTTTGACTCCTTTAGGTTCAACCTTCCAGTCACCACGTGACTCAGAATGCAACCTGAGTTCAAGAGCCTTACAGTTCACAATAGAAAAATGCAAAACCTCTAGTAAGAAATTTATGTTAAGAACTACACTTCAGCTCTTGAATCTGCAAGTGTCACCAGCCACATCCATCTCCTTGAGCCTTTGTGGGGTGCACTCTCTCTTCGCATTTATTCACACACACAGTATTTTCATAGCTGGCCTAAAATTTTGATGCTCTTTTTTCTAAGTTCATCCAGATGCTTCTCATGAAGCAATTTTTTTTCTGTATTCCAGCCTCCTCGTGCTCTGTTTTGTGCTTCGCTTCTCCCATCGCTGCCTCCTCCTCTCAAATCCAGTTCTGCACCCTCTGTGCAGGTGATCCATTTCCATCAGGTCTCCAGCAAAACACACCCTTTCAGTGGCAGAAGTACATCCCTTCAAAGGAAAAAAAAAAGTGTCTTCCCAGTTATTAGAGAAGCTTTTAGTAGTTAAATGACTGGGTTAGCAAACTCATAAAAAGAACAGGAGACAATAGTGGCAATAAAGGCAACAAGAAACTGCTCAGTAAGAGCCTCCTAAAAAAAAATTTAATTTGGTACCCAAATCCAAGTGAAAGTTATGGCAGTTGAGTAGCTCTCTTCCCCTGCAGTTGACTGTCCAGTGAAACATTGCATAAAATGCTGCTGCTGTTTATTGGTTGTGAGTCAGAGCCAACTGCCAGCCCCAGGTAACCTTTTGAACACTACAGTGAACCCGCAACTAAGTTTAAAAACATCCTTCCCTCTTGGTATCAGCTGGGTGGAGGCTTTTCTATTCAGACCTGAGCTTGGCCACCATGCATCCAGTTGAGTTTTCGTTAAAAGCGAGAAAGAGAGGAAGAAAACAAAATGGGTGTAACTTCTTTGGGATTTGTCTGGGTGGTAAAAAGCTGAGGGCAAAGCTCGGACAGTTGTGAAGCAAATGGAAAGCGCAGTCAAGCTGTTACTTTATTAAAAAGTAAAGAGTAAAAAGAAGAGACGAGTTCATTCTGCTGAGATGAAACCAAATTGTTCGAAGCCTTTAGGCACTCCACTTCAAGCAATTTAAGGAAGGTTGGCTTTAGGGAATGGCTGAGGCAGCCTGAACTCCTGCCACCACAAATGGTGCCTTTCACACTGCTGCACGCTCCCAAAACATTGTCAGCTATGGTTGATGTTATATTTTGACCAAGTGCACATTCTTTAATACTTCCAGTGGTAATTAGATTACTCTGAAATTTTTGGCAAGTCTAATAGACAAGATCCAGACCAGATAGTTCTCTAGTCAAAATAACCATTGACTTCAGTAAATATATCACAATACCAGTACCAAAAGGCAAAGACTATTTGTTCAACGGAGACATCACATGTTGGTTTAGCTCATATTTGAGCAATTGTTTTGAAATTCTCCTTCCCTCAAGAATCTAGGCTAGTCTTATTTCCCAGGGGCTCGAGGACTTGTACCCAGGATACAGCACTCCTAGCCAAAATCAAGTACCTAGATGGCTTGCAAGTAAAACCTTCAAGTGGCATGTTTGGAAGAAGCCAGCTCCTGAAATAATTAATAACAACCTACCAAGCATCCTGCTTTTACAGACAGATTTTTACAGCCATTTCTTCACTTGATAATCATATTCTGGTTGTGGCGCAGCAACAAAAGAAATTGTCCCAGGTTTTTATTGAGTTATTTGAGCACAAGACAGGGCAAAATATGTGGCAAGACTGTCAAGGGTAAAAATGGAAGCTGGTGTGTAATTTTCGTTAGTAACAGAAGAACTGGCTGCTATGTCAAATGCATAAAGTTTCAGTATTTTTATATTTGAAAAGAAACACTTAATATTTAATTAACATAGTGCATTTTGACCACACAGTAAATCCACAGGCATTTAAGATTCTTGCAGTAGCAAGAACGGTACGTGCTTTGAGTGATGGGTTTTAAAAAAAGGGAGTGAGCCAGAAGTTAATGGCAGGAATATTTTTGAAATATTCACAGTGGCAAGACAGTGAAGAAAAAACAAACCACACTTCTCACAAGTTATTAAGTTTTTTACTTTGTCATAGCAAATTGGATTTGCTTGGATTTAGAGCAATTGGGCCTAACCACTGGGAGACTTTGAAAAGAGTAAATAATAAGTCTGATTCAAAAATGAACAGCTGGGGCACAGAAAAGTCATTTTGACTCAAACACTGAATTCATAAGGTAGAAGCATTTTACTACAATCTCATAATGGCATTGTTTGCATTAGAAAATAAGCAAAGTTTGATGTTTCTCCTGCTCTGACAAGCAAGTAAGTTCAAGCACAAAAATATCAAATACATATATCCAGATCTGTTTTACTAACCACTTATTCATGTGCACAGTATAGTCCTCGGCAGAAATTCATCAGACAATTAGCAAAAGATGGCATTTGCTTGTATCATCTGTGCCAAATAATATTGCTTCTGGTATTGTTACTCAGACTGAGACAGTCCTCTGCAATTTTTAAAAGACTTTGAAACTCAAATATATTAATAGCTGAAAATGTATTTTTAAGGAAGAGCATAGTTTCTTCCTTTCAAATCATCCCTGTTATGTACTCATTCCTAAATATTTCATCAAACAAAAATAAACTGTTTATGCCTACCTGTTGTCCATCACTGTCTGACAGCCAGACATCTCTTTTAGCTACAAGTTCAGAATTTTGAGAAAGCATTGCCAGAAGCGATGAACAATGCAAGACAAAGTTCTGGTTTTCATGTAATGAATATTTATGAAGTCTTTCTCAAGGAACTTGCCCTGGTCTTTACAGAATATCCCTGTTCATCTTTAAATATGATTGCTTTGCTGAGATGTTTTTGTTGTTTATATCACAGAACTCGTACGGAATCACGTTTCTTGGAGCCTATTTTTTCCTGTTTGTAAGTCAAGCAGCTGAATTGTTTTTAAAGGGCAGGCATTTGAGACACAATCCAGTTTGGGTATTTCTGTAGAAGAAACATTTCACTAGAAAGTTTCAACTCTGTTTGAGAAAGCAGTCCGTTCACAATATCCCTCTAGCTCTGATATGAATCAACATTTTCGTTATTACCAGTGGCCAGAAGAAGCTGCACCTTATATACATCAGAAGGCACTGTGAAGAAACGGGAAGAAAAACGATTTGTGTGTTGAATCCTGGTGTAGAGAAAAAAAATTAAATAGCACAGTGCAGGAGAAAAATAATAACGTATATTAAAAAGTTGGGTGACACTTTGTAAGGCCAATAACTTTTAGAGAGAATGTCCTTGCATTCTAATCTTCCTTTAACTTGACATGACTCAATATATCAGCAGAAACATCAGAAAATGGTCTCAAATTTTCTTGCATCTGAGTCCAACATGGCCTGAAAGAGGTTGTCCTGCAGGGTAAACGGACAGAGAGTGACATGCTGGCAATGCGCCAGTCTGGGCATTTCTTCTATATCTGAAATGCAGTTAAGAGCCCTATGAAGAAATCTAACCTGTGTATCTGTCTATGAAATCCAGCTGGATATTTGTGGTATTTTTTTGTTAAAATGAAAATACACACTTTGTGGAAGCTAAATCAGATTTCAAACAGTTCAGGATGGAAGGGACCTATGGAGATCAGAGCTAGCTCCTCACAGATTCAAATGGGAGACAGTTATTGCAAGTATTTTGTACCCAAATTGTATGAGGAAAAAGAATTACAAACCAAAGCTTCATCTGCTGTATTGGAAGAGTTGGGTATATAATTTTTGGCCAGATGATAAAGGTCCCAGTCACGTGCTGGCCGATGAACGCAGTGGACTGGCAAGCAGAAGAGCCCTTGGTTAAGCCGGCCGGGGAAGTCGGTGTTCCCACATCAGCATTAAGGCAACTGGCAAACCACTGGCAGGAAGCTAACGGTTGCGGCTGCCCGCATTTGGTTGGAAAGCCGCAGAGCTTTTGAGTTCACTTCCCTGCCTTTTGATGGCTCTGCTGGAGTGTGCCAGGTCTGTGACCACTGGGGAGAAGCCGTGCATTCCTGTACTCCTAATTCCAGAGGCAGAGCGAGAAAGTCAGAGCAAAGTGAATTGACCGTCAATGTATCACACCACAGCAAATACCAGCACACCACACCATTTCGTTAGGATAGAAACACTACCTGATGTTCAGGAAGAAAAAAATAGAAAACCTGACATGGTTCAGACTGAGAAAACTCTCCTGTCCTTAAGGTCCTCAGTGAGCTTATAGCAGGATCATTAAAATACGCTACCTGCTATCTGAAGCTGTATTTGGCCTTTCTGATAGCAAGACTGCCACACAGAATCAGATATTTTATATTATGGACTACTTAGCTCATCTCTGAAAACTATAGGAAAGATTTTTGTTCTTCAGTGACTTGATCTCATTGTGATAATAACTTACAGAAAACTGATTTCAAATTTACAACCTCATTACTAAACTCTAAATCACCAAACACCAGACCAAGCATATTTCTTTTTTAGTGAGGTAACTCCGAGCATATATTCACAGCTTATTGTCATCTGCTAATTAATTAGGACTGGGTTCTATACCACCTACTGATTACTGTCTGACATAAAACATGCAGTCATTAAAAATGTCAAACAAATCCTATAAAGGATTCAACAGCAGATCTTAAACAACTTGCAATTTCCCATGTTCCATGTATCCCTGCATAAATAATATGCATAAATAATCGGCATATTGTGTTCCCTATATATGAAACATGCAAAAAGATTTTAATTAAACACCAGCATGCTGTAAGGGATCAAGCTTCGAGACGGGTCTTATTGGAAAAAAAAATTGGACATTATGATCTTAAGGATATCGTATCTTAGGAACTCACTAATATAGAGCAGGACACATCTACCTCCTCACAGAGTATAAGTACAACCAAATGAAATTAAAACAAAAATAAAAAAGGTGATAGATGTGAGGTGAAATTCCTTCCAAGCCTCTACCTAGTACTTGGTTAAAAAAATTAAATTTAGGATAATCCCTCATTCTGTAAAAATGACAATGACTCACACTTCTTGTTGCTGGAAGAGCAGCTTTGTATTTGGTTGTCTTTAATCATATTTTACACACATATATCCAGATTCCCCAACTTCCAGACTGAGTCATATGATTATTCTGTCCCTGCCATTCTCTTCCATTCCATGAGTCTTCCTGCCATGGGCCTATTGCATCAGCAGTCTCAACGTTTGCTTCCAAATCATTGCTGAGAACATCACTTGGCCTGGTAACTGATCTCTTCTGCATAACCCACACTTTGCATCTTGCGCTTAAACAATTCCATTGCTTGAGTAGTTAAGTTGGAAGCTCTTTCTTGATATTTTGTTTATTGGAATCAACTTTCATCAGCATTTCTGTAAGACAGAAGACTACATCAAGGATGCAAAAAAATAGGAAATGCAATGAAGAAAATAACCCCTAAGGGATAAAATGATTCAGTGCCTATAAAGGTATCAAGCTCTGTTACCCAGCTGGATTTCTTTTATAGAATTCTGCTCTATAAATCCACTTATGGTTTAATACTCAAACCATTGGGTAAAACCTCATTATCTGCAAGATAACGGGATGATTTTATGAGGAGAGGAAGAGCGTGGGACCACGGGGTATGTTAGAAAAGTGTTTCATTTGAGAACTGTCAGGTCAAATTGCTTCCACTTCTTACGTTACCCAACTGAAAACTATTAGTATGTGTGCTAGGAAGAACAACAGACTAAAATAATAAATACAAGTTCTCTTTCAAGCTTCGGGTTTTTATTCGGTATTTGAGTTTAGTGGTTACGACAGACGAGATACATGGCAGAAGCAGCTTTCTCATTGAAAGCCAGCACAAAGCAAAGCTTGAGCAAGCAATACGCAGAACTGGGGCCAGTCGCTCCGCACAATACGGCATGTTTGCGGGGCTGGGACAAATGGAGGAATAAAGAAAATTTCTTGATAGTACTGTAAATATTGTTGTCACACCGAAGTATCCTCAGCAGCTTAACAGAGGTTCATAAAACATGAAGATGGACAAAGTCCTACCTTATGCCAGATTTGGTTTGGCAGACCCCAAATAATTTACAGATTATATAACGAAATTACCTCACTCATCCTTGAAATACGGCAATCTCTGGACTGAACAGGGGCAGCCCTTCATATGATGCAGTTATTTAGAAAAGAAAGATACACTTGGGAGGAAAAATCACTGGTTTGCTACTCTGCTTTTCTGTCCAAGATTTAATTTAGGCTCTGTATTATTTCAGCATACCCCCACAGATCACAAAGGAGGTAGATTGCAGATGAATATGTATATTCTATGTTGAACTGTATCAGTTACGTGTTTTGTCTGGTGACCAATATCAGTGTCCATGTTACACGTTACCGAGTGACAGGCTTAGCAAGACATCAGAGATGGAAATAGTTGGAGAATAAACAGCCACCCGTCTTCCACTGCTCTCTCCACACGATCAAGTGTTGTCACTGCTTGTGTGACTGCATGGTTTGAGGTTTACAGCCTGTTTGCACATGTTTATGTGGGAAAAAGCACAGGAATCAACCCGAATTGAGTCAGCCTCTTGATTCTGTCTCAGCTTTGGCTCCAGGGCAGGGCCTTAGTGTTATGGAGGAAGAGTTCAGCCTGACAGCCTCCTGGGGTGAGCGCTTTGGTCCCTGGCCATTCCTGGTGACATTCAGTCCCCAGGCTTCTGTGGTGAGTACTCACAGAATGGGACACAGGCTACCACAGACTACCACTCCCTTTAGAGGGGACCCTCGTGAGTCCATCACACTGCAGGCAAGCGGCCAAGTAGAAGCAGTACGCACCTGGGCAGTAAATCCAGCGCTTGCCAGGAATGCTGGACCTCTACACATGTGTGGCAAGTCCTGGTGTGTGATGAGATAAAGAATCTTTCCCTTGCCCCGGTCTTTTCAATAATTCCCAAGATGAAGAAAAAAAAAGCCAAGCATCCTAGAGAAAAGCAGCTGTGCTGAGCAGCTGGCAGGGAGATCTCTTGGTGCTAGCTCCTGGGAGGTCTGGACAAAGTGATTTTTTTTTGAAAACAAGCACCTTCGTGGAGATGGTTTGTTTGCTTTTGGAGTCTGGGTTGCCAGGTGCAGTGCAGGTTTCTTAGATTCAAATGCCTCAAATGCTATTAACTGAGCAAGACAGTGCATTACAAGTGTTCAGAAGAAAAGGCTTTTAAGTCAAAAATCTGTCTTGGAAAGACCGCTTCAGTGAATAAAGTTATTTCCGTAACTAAATGTTTGCATTCTCTCTTGGCTCATTTGAACTGACTACCTGTTCAATACTGATCTCCAAAATCACTCATCAAAACTATGGAAATCCTCTAATGCCCTTCATCTTCACTCCCTAAAAATGACTAATCAGCTTGTGTGAGCAAAAACTCTCAAATGCAAGTCACTCTTTGGGAAGCCTAACTCCTAATCCGCTCAGGAGCTGTGTACAAGAGAACAACAAGCTGGAACTATGAATCTGTGGAGCACTGTTCGGTTCACATCACGGTGCAACAGAAGATTTCAATATACAGTAATTACATGCAGTAAATCCACACCCTTGGTTACTGTGTATGTGCTTTCCAGGATAAACATTAGTATGAACGTCTCCGGCTGTAAAATTTTAGGTCGTTGCAAATAGGTGAGAGCAGAAACAAATTTTGCCACGGGAGTGGCTGTAATTTCCATTATGAACAGCATACGGCTTCCTTGAAGTGACTTCATCTGCCGTCAGATGGAGTAGACTGAAAAATAGCAAAGCCTTCACTCCCGCATCACAATTTAACAAGGCTGGCAATCTAGTTAAGGAGAAGTTAAATAAATGGTCAAAGGCAGGAGAGCAGAGTGGGGGAAAAGCAAAGCAGATAATTGTTTCTGAAGAGATGTACATGTAGGAACAATACCCCAAAATTTTCTCTGGTTGCTCACTAATACAGATACATTGGCCCTATCATCATTACATTTATGCTACAAGTCTTTCCATTATCTTATTTTGTGGTTGAACTAACTGAGAAATTATTCAGAATACATCAACTTGTGTGTTGTTTGCTCACAAGACTGTTAAATGTTTCAATAAGTTTTGATTTCTCATTACTATTACCTCTTTGAAAGGTTTTGAATCTTACTTTTTCCTTTGGCACAACTGTGGGGGGTTGCCATAAAAGACCAATTTATACAGCTTTGGCTCCTTTTGTTTTTACTTATGAAAACTTATTATGCAAAACAAATCTTACTGTTTTGTAAATTATAGTAAATATCTAGGAATGTCAAGTAGTATGTGGGTACTGTGCCGCTGTAACAGAAAGAGCAAGATGCTCTTTCATTTAGAATAGAAAAGAAACTGCCTAGCTGGCAATAGGAATCAGCACATAAACAAGTAACAGTTTCCCAAGTGATTACAGAGGTCATAAAATAAGCAAACTCTGAATCTTTATACTCTTAAAACTAATCCCACGGCACAGGCACAAGACAACATCTCTCTTAGAAGTCATTTGATTTTGTGTTTCTGCTTTCTCATTTAAGGAGCAATGCATTTACGCTTGTTCCCCATATAAACCAACTGGTACATGCGAAGAAAATCTTCCTAGCTTTTTATGAGCAGAACACAAACTGCACAGATTTTAGAACTTGTTGACACACGTTTCCTTGTCTCATTTCCATGGAGAAACCTACCCTGTTCTAAAAGCTGAAGTTGGATAAGACAACAGCAGCAAGTCTGCAAAACAGCCATGCTCAAGGGAATCATGATGCCACAACAGCTCTGCCAGGCACAAGGAAAGAAAACACAAAGAACCCAGAACAAAAAGCAATCAAAAAACCTGATGTAGAATAAGAAGTAAAAAAAAATGAAAACCGTACATAAAGGTATTGAGCTGGTTCAGCTAACAAGTAACGCCACTCTGTTACAACAGCCTTGTTAAATCTCAAGTGTGCCATCTCTGACTTACATGTGGGTGTGGTGGTTGCCCTTCAGAAATCGTCAGTGTGGGGGAATCTGCTGTTCAGGATCCCTGTGCCAAGTTACATGGACCACAAGGCTAGCTTGCACATGTGATTTCAGCCTTAGTTTTAATTCTGTAGGGTCCAACTGGACAGAAGATATATTTTCTCCTTTAAAAAGCCTTAAAATCTACATATCAGTCTCTATTCTTTATTGCATTAATCTTTTACATTTAGAAGCTTTGGAAGACCACTTGACATTTTTGTCAGGGTACATACAGAGATCTACATTTCCTTCTTCCTCTACACTTATGCAGAGCAGTGCTAGTTAAGGCAGGCATAAGTAAGGAGGGAAACAGAGCTTTCAAACAAAAATCTACCGTATATTTTATTAGGTAAATGAACCCCAAACCTCAAGACTAGATAACCAGGGAGTGTGGTCAAAATAAAGAGGTGAATAGAAGCCTGCACGACTTTGTTAGGGATAAATCATGCCAAGCCAATTCAATTCGCTTTCAGAGCAAAGTAACAAGTCCTGCAGACAGAGAAAAATTTGCAAAAGCTTTCAACATTTTTTTGAAATGAAACAAATATGAAGAAATAAAAAGAGCCTGAACTAAAGAAAACCTTCATATTATGAAAAGCACTACAACAGCAAGATTGGTTCAGGAGGATTTGGAGTATCTCTCCGGGACAACTGTGTCAGGAATGACAAATACATTTGGTGCATCCTTGGGGAGGAATGGGAATGGACTACATCTCTTGAAGTTCCTTCCAGACTGTTAATTCTCTGATTTCATGGTACACTCCTTTATACCATAGAGCAACATATGTAACTTTTTACTGTTTAGAGCAATTCTCTCAGGAATTATGTAATTTTCTTTTATTATTTACTCTCATTATAGTCCATTCACTTCACATTCAGTATAAATATTGTAATACTGCCCTCTCCTACTTGCGTTTTCTGCTTTTATTTAAATTTTTTCCCTGTGTGAAATAGCCTTTTCAATAAAGCATGGCAGCAAGAATAAATGGCCCACAGCAAGAGGAGAACTGGAAAGGGAATCATGTAACAGGAGGAATTCTTCTGTTTCACAGACATCCAGTTAATTTATTTCCAACAGGAGAACTCCATTTCCCTCTCACAAGTGCAAACGCTGGGCCTGGCCCTACAGCTGTGATTCAGGAAACACTCTCGTAGTACAGACTCAAATAAATACTTGACAATTTCCTACTGACGCTTCCCCTATAGTTAAAGTGGTTTCTCTGCCAAATGAGTGAAGTCACAGAGTTAACATTAAATTCCGCTGTATCCATCAGCAACACAAAGAGGAGTTTCAACATGGCAGGGTGTTTATAGCAAAGAAAAAAAAAAATCTTACTGAAACCGTGGCTGCAAGCCTAACAGGTGACACCACTTCTCTGAATCCAAAGTACCACCCACTGCTGATTCACCCATAGCTATTACTATTTCTTTCTAGCCTGTGTATGATTAATAACACAACATTCATCTTTACCAAGTGTTTTTGGCATTTATCTGTGCACGTCAGTTCTGCAGTGCTTCTTGCTCCCTCTTCTCACCATGCAAGTCGCAGGCTCAAACTGAAAACTACTGATGAGCACTCTCTCAGAACTTAGATCACTTAAGGACTGAATTTGAAAGGTTTGGGCACAGCAAATATTTTGCCACATCTTAAATAGTTGCAGCTTTATTCTTTCAACAGTGGAACACTGCCTGCTGAAAAAATCAAGTCCTCTAATATTTATCTTTTATAACATCTTCTGTTCAGGAAATGGAAAGTGCTTTACTAATATTTGTGAATGAAGACTCATAATGCTTTTGTGTTTTCCCCATGCACAGATCATTGGTGAGATAAAAAAGGGCCAAGAAGATGTAATTGATTTTTCAGAGTAACAGAACGAGCTTATGGGAACACTTAGTTTTAACTGCTCTTTGCCCAGACTCTGCTATTGCTGCTGCAGCCCTCACTGAACATATCCCTGGGATTCTCAAAACATCTTAAGCACGTAAATCCTCTTACATTTGCCACTTTTTATGCAGGGGTCATTCCCCTTCAGTGAAACAGCACATATGCTTATTTGTCTGGGTCACTGTATCTCAAGTCTGTTCCTTATTTCTAGGATTGTTCAAGAAGAAACCTTTACCAGTTCCCACTGCAGAGTCTCTCTTCATAAGAAGCTTCTAATACTGCTTTTCCATCACCTTTCTGAACAAGCTCTTTCCTTCCAAGGCCAGTCTGGCTTCTTGCTTTTTTTCAAAACCACACAGACAACATACAGTATTACAACAGCGCCAACATTTGAAAAAGAAACGTGCTGTCAAGATGAAGCTCTTTACAGAACTGTTTTGAAATGCAACATTGAAGTACAAAATATTAGTTAAAGATTTAGATGCTTTTAGAGTACTGCAGCACAAAAGTGGAAGTATTGTAGCATATTTTTAGAACTTGATGCCCTAAAGCAGGAACTTGACAGATCTCAAGTGCACAGGTCCTTTTATACACCTGCCCTAAAATCCTCTCCTCACAGGAAAAAGTCCTTTTATGTCTTTACACAAAGACCCTGTCAATTCAGAAATTGGGTAGTCTCAAGAACAGCTGAAATCAACTTCAGGAGTGTGAAATCAGTACCTATTCTGGAAAATGCAGTGAGACAGAGAAGCAATGAAGATGTCTGCCTGTTTCCTCTATCAGAAGATGCTCTGTGAGCCTGTCATTTTGCTGTCCACAAGAAGCAGCACTGAGATCCCTGTGTAAGCCTGTATCTTGTGATTTTCATCAGCTAAATCTACAGTACTTCCCCAATGCATTTAAGAGTCAATGTTTAAAAATTAGTCAAGTGCTAAGTTCAAAGAAGCTTCCGACCACACTGTGCTTTAGAACATTTAAGAAAACCTAACAGACCATTGAGTCATTATCCTGATATTTATAACATAAAAAATAGTCACATCCTGAGGGATAAGGGAATAGAAAAAGCATGCACCGTCATCCTCTAACCAGCACAGCTTCAGCAGACAAAGATGCTGTTAAAATAATCTTCCTGAATACATCCAAAAAAAGGACACAAATTCCAGAACTCGTTACATACTTCACTTAACCTTTTGGGCAACTGCTGATATATTTCACCTGACGAGCTCTTAGGAAAATGTTAGCAAAAGAATCCCAAATAAAGTTCAAATTCAAGTCCTGATTATGTACAAACACCTAGTCAATATTGAGATGTCAGAATTATCACATTCACTAAGGACTACTAAAAAGCAAGTAAAGAACACTAAGTGGAAAACCTGCACAGATTTTTGTTTTAGACAGCCTGTGCTAATGGAGGTTCTAATATGTGTCAAATTGTTTCTCAGAGGAGTCACTATTGTTTTACCACTTCTTTGTAGGCAACATATTTAATCATCTCCTAACTAGACAGTAAAATTATTTGTGAAGGTCTCTCTCTTGGAAGTCTCTACATTACGTAACATAACTCATCCTGATCTATAGCTACAGCTTGTAGGAGCTAGTAATGCAGATTTGTAATAATATATGGCTGTTTCATTCAGATTTAGATGATGTGTATTATTTCAATATTCAATAGTTTCCTATTGAATAGCTGTTCCAAGGCTGTCGTAATAATCTTGCAGGTGCTTTTTAATTATATTGAGTCACCTAACTAGTAATTAATTAGCCACATACCTGCCAGGTCTTAGCTTAGAGACTGCAGTTCAGTTTGTCACCCTTTTCTTTCAAGAGGTGGCATCAAACACATTTTAAAGAAATATTTCTGCCACTACAGTTGGCCAGCCCCAAGAATTCCTGCTGCACAGCTCTGTTCCTTTGCTCTGGCTACACAGATCTGCTCATGCCATTATCACATACAAAGACTGATTATTTTAAGTGCCCTAACTTGGCAAGGGGAGCATAGCCAAAAGTTCTTGAAAAACCTTTGCTTCCAGCATTTAACTTCATAACCCATTTCCAAAAACATTCAATTTCATTTATATGTCACTGTGCTAATCCCTTCACAGAGAGTTACTCGTTATAGAGCCAAGGAATCCATTCTAATCTCTGTCGGTAATGAATGGCAAAACACATTCAGGGCTGACTCGGCTTATGTGCCAACAAAGGCTGCGTAAACCAGATGCCTTCCCACAAGCTGGCTGTGCAATCCTCAGAGCAGCGTGGGAGCAGAAGTGCTGGTCATGCTGAAGTTCTCAGTGAGGGACTAGAGCTAGAATGGGTCACTGGCATGAGCTTGGATCCACTTTCCCAGGGTAGACAAGTATTTCCCATGGTTTAAACATCTTTCCACTGCAGGCTGCAGTATGACGACACTCAAGCTTAAGCAAGAAGGAAAAGAACAATTTTTAAAAGTTTTTAAAAGCTAATTTCTGACAGCAGGTAGCAGAAGCGTTAACATGACTGAGCTGAAGAGAAGCACTTGATCTTGTCTCTGCTGCTTGGTCTGTTTGACAGCTATCCTCTGAACCAGGATCACATGCGAAAAGCAAAGTTCAGGCTCCAACCAGCCAGAAAAATACAGGAGCCCTCTAGTGGCCGGAACTGCTCGAAATCGTGACACAGCTCCTGTTCCCTTGATGTACCCCCCCCCCCGTTCAGAACCTTCATGGAAAGATGCACTATTTTTATCCATTTTGACACTGTTGATGGATGGAGTCCCTGGCAGGAGTCAAAAGGCTGCTGTTTTCTTGGGAATTCTCCTTGGCTTTTAAGCTCTCTTGGTTCTGCTTCCAAATAACCCAAATCTTTTTACTAACTGTGCATACTGGAACATACTGCTTTGGCTGGGTTTTTTTTGGCAAGTGAGAACAGCAAATTTTTCTCCAATTGTTTCAATAAAAAGAATAAGTAAATGACACCGGCAGAAAGCTTGAGTACTCTGAGTAGAATATTAAGTTTACAAACTAAGTATTTTATGAGGTTAACATGTGCCCTCATACTCACCAAACTACCCTCTGGTGACTCAGAATTTACTGAGGACTCTCATGATATAAAATTCAATTCTGCTTCTATTAAAGCGCAAAGAATACTTGCATTCTGTAGGTGAAGCGAACAGGTCTATAAAGAAGACTGAATACTTCAGTGTACAAAACGACCTCTGCTCTCCTCAGGGGTCATCATCCCACTGACCTTAAATAGTACATAACTATTACCTTCAGAAGGCTTAATGGTCTCTTTTGACACTTTTGCACCTTGAATTGTGCTTTCCTCTGGACACCCTCACTTATTTCACCAGGTTATTATAAAGCAAGGCCCTAGCCTTTACAAGATGATACTCGCTGAAGCAATACACCCATAGCATAGAGAGGAAAAGGATCAAGCTTCAGCACGTTATCAAAATCCACTATAATCTCAGGCACTAGGAAATGAACAGGTAACTGCCATTTATTGCAATAGAAGTGAAATTCGTTCACCTTTTGGGAGCCTGAAGGAATAAAAAGCAGCTCTTGATTTAATGTTGGTTTTGGCAATTGCATGCCTAAAAATGAGGATTGCTGCCCAGGGTTTTGGTATGACAGTGACCAAATCCTAAACCTCCTGCATTGTTTTTACAAAGACAGGAAAGTCAAAAGCAAGGTGTTATACTTCAGACAACTTTCCACTGTTGATAATTTATATATCTTTTCTGTAGGGTTTAGGGAAAAGCAGAAAGTAGTATTATGTTATTTTTACCATATTTTGCTGGTTTATTTCTTTCAGAAAACCCAACCAAAACTAAGCCACCCCACTAATATATTACATACTATATAGCTAAGAATATCCGTGTTCTTAACAGAAACCTAGCTGTATGATTCACTCTTACAGAGGAGTTGACTTAAGACAAGTTTATATGTGACCGTAAAGATGCACAATCACACCTAACTGCACATGACAAGGCTGGTACTGCACTGTGATACCCTGGGATCCCTTCTGCAGACTTTGGGCCAGATTCTCAGCTGATACTGTTTTTTTCACTGCTTCACTAAGCTGGAAGCCAAAATTGCTGCCTTACGTTAAACAGGAGATGAAGACTAACATACTGCTCCCTAGAAAAACATCAGGCCAGATCAAATTCTCTTCCTGGTTATGCTTCTTGGACCCCACCAGGCTCAGATGAGGGTTACAGGGCTTCGCCATGGCCACTCAGTGTCAAATCCTACACAGAGCTAAGAGTTACCTGAGAATTCAAGATGCTTTGAATTTACCACCTGTAACATTTGCTTCAGTCTTAGTTGGCAGCCTGTTTTCTGTTGCCCAACTAGCCCAGTAACTGTCTGAGACAGACAAGATAAATGATTCACATAATAGACTTCAGACTTTCTTTTGCCTACATACAGTCCCTCCAACAAGTTAGCATCAGTATTTTGGAAGAAGAGTTTCACTAATTGTAGCTACTAAATAAATACATTTAAAACTCAGAAAACTGTTATCATGCTTCTGAGACAAACCTCATTTATCAGTTTCTTCTAGCTAAGAAAGACTGACAGATCACTTCCATTCTCCCCACTTCAAATCCTAACTCACCCTCGTGAAAATCACTGACTAGATTAAGGCTCAATTTGCTCTTTCATGATTTGAGACTGCAGAGGAAGGCTAGACATACATAAAAGCTATTTTTGCTCACAACAGTACACATCCTCTGCCCTCTTTCCTTGGTAATTAGTATTTTAGGGGATTCTAATTGGTAATCATTGATCCAAATTACACATTGACGTAATTACAAACACTTGCTATAAAAGGACCAACTTAAATATTTTTTATTTTTGAAACATTGTTTAATTTCTCATTTCACAAGACCAACAAACTATTATTCCTACTTCAACTATATGTCTTTTCACTTTCCAGAAGAATACAATTGTATTAGAAATAAGGTATAGCTCTTTTCTACTTTATGGCATGCAAAGATTAGCTTTTTCCAGAGATCACTTATTCCAAAGTAAATATACCTGTACCCTGCTGATAAGTCCATTATTTCTTTGCAACTGGAAATCAAGCCTGTTCCCCCCTCTAGATAGCTTTGACAAGCTCTTGAAAATACGCTTCACACAGACACTGCCAATGAGTCATTCAGAGTATGGCTCTATAATTGAAACATCTGTACTTCACAAAGGATTCCCAGAATCTCAAATAATCTCTGCTCTTCACAGCCTATAGAGTAGGAATAAAAATTGGATGTAGAGTTAATAAACTCAGCCAGCTGTCACCCAGAAGGGAGTTTCAAAGGTGTGGGGCCCTTTTCAATAACTGAATTTGAAATGAAACATCTCTATGGATCACAACACGTAATCTAAACAATGGTCAGTTATTCCGTAACATTATCCACTCTGGCACAGAACTGAGGAATTCTCTTGCACCACACCAAGTGCAAGGAGAGGCGAGACAGAGAAAGATAGCAAAGAGTCCCCCAAAATGTCAAGAAAGCAAGTACTTGCAGGCAGCTCTTGACGGAAGTTCAGTAGAGGCAAATCCACTACATCTGGAATTGGTGAGTAGACAACAGGTAACGTTCTGAATGAGAAGCACGATATAACTTTTTCAAAGGTGCAATAAGAAATAGAATTACTTAATTTAATCAAAGGCTGCAAAAGCATTAAGCTTCTTATTTCTACCACTGGTGATGCAGAGGGTGTCCATTCTTGTAGAATATCTATCTCCAAGCCTTAAATGCTGAGTATTTTAACTGGTCTATTCCATGTCATGAACTCCGAACTCATGCATGCAAAAGGCCAGGTAGCATACTGAAGGAGGGCTACCACCTACCGACACTGATTCATACAGAAATAGAGGTGTCAATGTAAGGAGGGCAGCAAAACCAAAAGATCAGTGATTCTGACAATGGCAAAAGCACATACTTGAAGATGAAGAGGCTGATCTTCTGTCACTCCCCGTTGCCTTACAACTAGTTCTACCACATAGTGCTTAAAAGCTTGACGCGTCCATTGAGATGCTTGCGGGCTGAAAACCTCAGCACTTGGTGTGGAGAACTAGCACTCTGAAACACACCATAAGTTCCCTGCACATGCCAGTAGCCAGAGCGAGGCTTTTTTTGCTAAGGCAGTAGTCTAAAAGGCAGTTCCCATGTGAGGCACTGAGCTAACTGGATAATCTGAATTCTCTGCAATGGCTGTAAGTAAACCAAAGGGACCGGCTCAAGTTAGCTTGCCCCGGGTAGCTGGTGATGCAGCTGACCAAGCTTGTACCATTCTGTAAGAGAAAGGTTTGGCTGCCAGGGGCTGCTGTCATCCCTGACTCCAGGATTCCTTCCCTCCGATGGCTCAGATGTACAACATGTGTAGCTGAGGGAGCTCTGATGAAAGAAGGTGTTAGCAGATCCTAGATACGGCAGCTTGATTTCAAAGGTAAGCATTAACTACACCCACCAGTGACATCCACCACCCCTGAGGTTTCACAGTACCTCCAAAAATGGGATTTCTGCTTTCCACTTCTTGGAGTAGCATCTATATGGTGAGAGAGGTTTAAGTAAATGCGGTAATTTTTCACTTTGTTTAACGTGGAAAAGCACTGCACACCAAGAAATATCCTCTTTTGTATTTGTTCAGGCAAGTTGCTAATGTCTATATTGCAAGATTCAAGAGATGAAATCATCTCCTTTATGTGTGCACACGTGGGAAGGAAAAGGGTGAGCATAATGTTAATTTTGACTTCGTTGAAAGCACAGCCCTGTGGGAATAATATCCTACCACGCTCAGCTGCGATGAGGAAGCACTGCTTGAGAGAAGAAACAGGAGAATCTTCGTCAATGCTGCCTGTTCCCCTCTGTGCCTTTCGATGTTTAGCAAGTCCTTCCTCACATGCTTATTGGTTGAATTGGAGTGATCTCTTCTCCCAAGGGGTGGGAAAGGATGACTTTTTATTTTAAACATATGGTGAAACCACTGAATATAACATTGGGAATTCACAGCTGGGAACTGGATAGTGAAAGGGATATGTGGAGCGTTGTTTTTTTAGAAAAATGAACAAACTATCTCAAAAAAGGGCAAGCAAAAAGGGAAATCTTTGCAGCTGGAACAGATCAGGAAGATAGAATGGATTTGCACATTCAGTTTATAAAACTGAAAACAATGCGCAGAAGCACAAACCTGCAGCTGAGAAGGGTGGGCAATGGCTGAATTGAGCATTTTTTAAAGATTAGTCACTTGAATATGCCCATACATAAGGTCAAAAAATGGACCAGATTCTCAGTGGGTGTAAAAGAAAGCAGTTCATAGACTAAATCATACTAGCAGAAAAACTAGCTAATGTTTCTACTCCTGGCAAACAGCAAAGTATGAAAACTTCACAAAAACACAAACATAGAGCAAAGTGGGGAAGAGCAGACCTTGCAGAAAGTGTTTCTCTCACTGTTAAAAAGATACATTATCATTTCTTTTCAGTTTAAAAAGATTGTGCTCTAGAGGTCTACCTTCCAAGCTGTGCAGCTAATTTTACTGGCTCCCACATGTCACAACACTAAACATTTATGCCCGTCTGCTCATTCTTAATAGAGCCTATTTTTTTTGTTTCTTTTGAAAGCAGTCATCAAGGTGAAACCTATCTGGCAATATTCAGACATATATTCAGACTGGGTTCAACTTTTGGAGAGTAAGCAACTTAGCCAGCTCCTATTAAAAAAGTCCCTGTGAATACTTACTATATATTTTGCACTGCCAAGTTTAAACACCCTGAGAGTAACCCCAGCTATAACTAGTCTGTCCTGTCTTGCTGGGTCACACATCCTTCTGTCATGGTTTTGGCCTTTTCTTTGTTTTCTGACCTGTGCCTTTTTGAAACCCACTGTTCTAAATTACTCATAAGTAGAAGACACGCATATGGGGAGGTTGCACTACATGCAAAAAATTGAAATTAAAGACACAGATAACAAGTACTTCTTCCATTTCTCTAGCAGTGGCAATGTCAAACAAGTCAGAGGAAGGGTTCAAGTTCCAACTAACAAGCCACCAATTAATGAAGAGCTGTGCTGAGGCCCTGTAGAAGGGGTAAGGTGGTCTTTTAAAATGCTTTGAAATGCCAAGAGATAGCTAGACTTTGTACAAAACCAGATGCCATAAATTCAGCTTAGAACAGATGACTTCCTTACTAGCTTACAGAAGGACAAAGCAGAGAAGGTTAGTATTTTGGTACAGAGTAGTAATTTCCCTTGGATCCCGGGACACTGTGATCCATGGAGGAAGCCTGAAACGCCTGAGGCAGGGACTGCTGCGACAGCTGACACTGCTATGATGCTGCTAAGGTGCGCAGGGTGAACCCAGCTCCAGCTTGGCCTTTCAGCAATGTTGTCATGCTCCCCTGTGCTAATAATTCTGTGACCTGCCGTGTGCTTGCTCTGCCATGCACAAACCAGACATCCTGAGTGACACTTCAACATCACACTGTTGGCATATTCCTTTATCTCCAGGTTCTCCACACCTAGGATTTCTAAAAGCCTTGCTTTTCCAGACTCTAAAATACACCATTTGAAAACTGAGAATCATCCCACCTGTTTGTGTTTTTAAATTGCAAAGCACACTTCTGCACAAATGTAAGCTACTATTCTAGCATTGAACCACGCGAAGTTACATGGAGTTAAGAAGAGGAGAATCAGCTGAGCACTAACACAAACTCCATAACTGCTCAGTATGGCATTTTCTGCTCTTCGTGTAGTTGACTTAGAAATTTAATTGCTTGCTTTGATTTGGTTCTTGGGGTTGAACATTCTCTTTCCTTCCTTGCACTACTTTAGTGTGTTTCCTTATATGTTACCTAACAATAACAAGAAGAAATCCCAGAGATAAAAGCCATAGCACTAAATAACAGGGAAAACAATTATCAAAAAGTATTCTACTATTTCTTTGAATAATATTCCTTAGATAAATACCTTTCCTAATAAAGAAAAAAAAATCAGTATGTCACTCTAAGCTGCAATTAACATTTTGCAGTGGTACGAAGTGTTCTTTTTACAGGACTTAGCACTTTTGTGCCAATATGTATCCAATAAGAGATCCCACGCCACATAACCCAAATTGACACTCCATTTACAGTCATGCAGCAGTCAACCCAAATACTCCTCAGCTATAAAGAATTATATGCAATTTCAAAATAATTCTATGCTTAAATGAAGATGAGATTACGAACCTGCTCGAAAACATGTATTATAACCAGAGAAAAAGAATTCTTCTAATGAACTCTCAGATGGAATCTGGACAGCTGTTTAGTAACATCGAAATCCTGCTAGTAGAGCTATATTCTAGTTTCTAGTCATGCTTCCAGCTGGCTGATGCCTGGTCTAAGGGGAACAGAGACAAGAGCCAAAGATACACACTGCTCTGTGCAAGAGTCAGAAAAAGGAAAAGCTGAGAGCCAAATCATCCCCCTCTGCTTCTGGGTGCCTTGAGGTAGAATTTGCACAAAGAACTGGCCTGGAATTCCATAAGGAAATTTAGACACCGATGTCATACTTGGAGGCAGGGGGTTCAGCACCACTGCGATTTCGTCAGGGCTCTTGGGTCTTAAGGGCTGATGGATGGCCAACCTCCCGCTGGGCATGAGGTCTTGCAGAGAAATTTTGACCTCTCAGTAGAAAACTCAGCTATGTAAGCTTGCCAAGCCTCCACAAGAGAAAATGACTTTGACCTCTCAGTTCATACAGCTTGTTGGAAAAACAGCACTGGAAGCATCTTTTATTTGAATACACACATGTAGTGAAGAGTAAACTTTCTTAAAACACATGGATTTCCATCTTATTTTCAGGAGAAAGGAAAAATAATTTGATGTGTCACACTAACCAAAAGATTTTGATGTTCAAAATAGAGTATTTTATGAAAAAGTCTAACTTGCTACCATTTTGTACCACTCCCTAATGTAGATAGACTTGAAAATTTCTCCATCTTCCACTGAAATAAACACTGTCTTTCAACAGTTGCAAAATATAGGTCACCAGTTTAAGACTTTTACACTCTATGTCCTGCAATTATAATGCAAGAGAAACATAACCGACTGTAAAGATGGCTTCATGTCCTATTTCTTGGTCCAGTCTCAGAGCATATACTGGCTTTCATTGCTAATAATCATGCTACCACATGACAGAATTAAATATCAGTTCCATCTCTCAGTTTCTTCTGTAGATAATCCTTGCAATATTGAGAACGCACAGACAGTATGAACAGAAGCAGCACAGGGCATAACTTTTGACTCAGCTAGACTATGCATAACATTATAGTGACACGTGCTAGCAGTAACAGTACATTAAAACTCAAAATTGTCTTGTCCTGACCACATATAAGGGTTTGTGTAGAGCATAAGTAAGTCTAGCAGCTGATAGCTCAGTACAGGAGCTCTATATATTGACCTTTGCTTTCCCCCTTGCTCACCATACTGATTTATTTAAAATTCTGTCTGAAAGCATTTGCATCATTATGCGGCCCAGCGTGATGCCTTCATCTTTAATGAATGTCCCACGGAACCTGCGTTCCTGTCTTGTCACCTAGAAAGGGGTTTCCAGTAAAGTGAGAAAACACGTCAAATAAGCCTTTAATATAAATCAGGTGTTATTTCTATGTTTTTTATGGAAAGCTTCTCACTGATTTGAATATGTATGAGACAAGTCCTTTGTAACAGTTTGAGAAGCCACATAGCTGAACATGAGGCACTGCAACGGCACATCGCACCAAGAGTCACCCCAGGAACGGGTCTATGTGAATTCACACTACACAGAGCACACTTATCCATCTGACTATGTGCCCGCGTTGCCAGTTTCCCATTCTGTATAGGACCATTCCAATTCTTTTGTAGGCCAACTTCTAGCCATCAGTCTGGTCATTTCAACACAGGCACAGAACTATTTACTAGAACTTCAAAAATGACTCCTGCCTGAATTTAATTCATTCTGTTAATACACAAGGCTCTGGGTAGTAGCTCTCTGATTATTTTATCTTAATTCATTTTACCTTGTTAGCAAGAAGTCAGTGAAACACCACCTTGCAAGATCAGGACACTAAAACTCAATTTCCATCACAAAGACAAACTTGTCTTAGAGCTTTTTCGCAAAGTAGGTTCGGTGAGTATCCTTGGTTTGTACAGATCTTGATCACCCTGCAGCACAACTCCCTGCTGTTGTCCCATTGGTATTTACGCGACATCACATCTAATGCTTTTCTTTTAAAACATTCACTTTCTACATTTATCTACACCTCAAGAAATGCAGCTCCTTTTGTTACATACACAAAAGGAAAGAGAAATAAGAGAAAATGCAAGTTAGGTGCTAGATACAAAATGATACTGTAAGTACTTAAAATAAAACTATTGACAACTCCTAGCTTCCTCCACCAACCATTATTCAAGGCAGGAGTTACTGCACAAAATACACTGAGTTAAGCAAGACTTCTCTTGAGAATATTTAAGTGATCTCTCCACCCTTCAAATCCATAACTCTACCTAAACACCCCATTTTCTGCTCACACTCCACACTTGGAATAATACTAGGGGCAATAGGAAAAAATAAAACAGCGTAGGCCTGCCTAGCAACTACCTTCCAGAGCATTTTTGAGATGAAGCTTGTTTTGTGCTTTCCCATGGGTTAAGGTAGCATTTTTCTGAATAGTGTATGTACGGTTAAGAAATACTAACGATGCCACTTGGGAGAAGACTACTGTTGGGCCTAGACTGCACGTATGAGGGTTGTGATGTTTGCTGGGGAACAGGATGTGGTGTTCAGATGCTGAAAGAAGAATACGTGAGATTTATCAATGAACACTAACAACAGGGTATCTGAAACCCAATTGTTACCAAGATCATATATGAAGAGCCATAGTAATTTTTTGGTAAGTGTCCTACCTGGCTTTGGCATAAGCAGCATAAATCTTGGACTTACAGGAAGCCAAGTAACCAATGCAATATAAAAAGATGAGGATGACTCCGTCCTTTCATTTTGTAACTCAAGCAATAAAACCCCAACAGAATACAACCAACTTAAAGATGACATAGCAGAAATGAAGTAAAAGCCAACAGACGTAAAACCTCTCTTAGTGAAGCAAAAAACCCAGGCCACAGATTTGGGTTTGGATTATATAAGCAAAACTAAGGAAAAACCTGATTTGTTTGCTCTACATTTCACGAGCAGTTTTGCAAGTGTCTGCTAATACACCTAAGCTGGGTGGCAGTGAATGCACTGCACCTGAAACCTTATGCAACAGAGGTCTACACTTGCTTTTGATTCAGACATTTGGCAGAAGCTCTCAGGGTTAAAAGCATCCGCAGAGCATGCAAACACACCTGGTGTTCCAGCAACACAGGTCTGTTTGGAATGATTTTCCACTCTAGTCTCAGCATGCCAGTTTCTGTTCCAGTATCTTTTCTTCTCACAGCCCAGAGAAACAGGCGAGAGGCACCAAATGTCGCAGGTTAGAACCCGTCTTCTGCAAAGGGATTCCTCCACAATTTCCCCCCGCACTCTGGGTTGCTCATAACATCAGTATCATCTCTTTTGTTCAGCCAATATCTGTCGAAAAAGCAACCTTGATTTTTGGCCTGCGATTTTACTGCTATTTCCAAGTAAAACTCCAAATCAAGCTCAGCAGTCAAAGCATGACACTTGCTGGTAATTTTCAACCACATACAAGGCAGCACCAAGTCATTAACAGTAATTTTATTTTGTTTGCAGTTTATTCACCAAATGTTTCTGGTATCAAAGCAGAAGCTTAATATTTTTGATAAACACCTTGTGCTAAAGTACAAAAATAGCTGTGATGGTCGAGTAAAAAAAAATAAACAAGCAAACAAAGATTACAAAAACAGAACAAACCAAAAACCCACAAACAAAATCCCAAACAACCCAACAGTCCAGACTGAGCTCTGCACCAGGAAATAAGGAATGGAGGGTGCAAATCAGGGAAGCTGTCTGGATATGATTTAAGACAGTGTCCAGACAGTATTCGCTAACTTCTAGTTTTCATCACAGTAACATATGCAGAACAGCAGCAAAGGTTAAATCAACAAAATGATACAGAAACCAGCAAGATCCTATAATTCTCCGGTATTGATTAGAGCATGCTCTTGTCCTGTAGAAGTCAAAAGCCACCACTCTGATGTTAGCCTAGAACGATTCATATGGCACAGAGTTCCCTAGGACCTCTCTGAACCCGTTCACATGACACGACCTCAAATTCCACATTTTACAAACTCTGGAGAATTGTAGAAACACAATGCGAGTAGTGTTGCAACTCCTGCTGCTATTGCAAAGTAATGTCTTGGCCTACTACCAACTGGTATTCCTTCACAAAGCCTGCTCAACTCTGCTGTGATTATCTGCTTTGATCATCACACCAGTTTTATCCTGAAAAAGTACTGAGAGCTACCTTTTCATGTCTCTTTCAGGCCAACACATAAATGTTCGGTCTCTATTGAATATGACTAGAACCATTTAATCTCCAAATTATATGCTATACTATCGATACCTGCAATAAAAACAAAAGGACAGAACCTCTGGACCAAAATTCACATAGAATTTTAGAGCCCAAGCCTGGAGAAATGGGTTTGGGACAGCCTAGGGGCACTGTATCCTTAAATGGATTTTTCAAAGCACAGACATCCTGCCCAACTCCGTATGCTTCATTTCTGTTCAGAGAAGCAGAAAGGAGCTCAGGTTAGAACTGAAATAAAGTGCTTGAGCTTAGCAAAATTTGCAGTTGAACTCTTCTGCTTGCTAAAAAGCATCTGCATATTTCAGCAGTCTTTAATGTCTTGTTTTTTTCAGCATTTAAAACAACATTAGAGCAATATAGTCCATGTTAAAATTTCAAAAGCAAACCTGACTGCAAGCTGGACATTAATTGCCCTGCTATTCCTTGCTTCCATTGAAGGGAGCTACATCACGAGTTTTATTTCCACAAGTTACTACCCAAATGACCAAACTGCACTAAACATACAAAACCAGAATGCAAAGAAATGCACGGAACAGTAGCTCATAATTCTTGTGATCACTAATAAGTAAATAGATGTGTATTTTAAGGAGCTGGGTTCAGTGTTTCAGCTGTGGGATTTTAAAGCAGGTCCAGCTCCACACAGGGTCTGCATCCCAGTGCCCCACTGGAGCAAAACTCAGCATGCACTTGCTTTCTCTTGCCAGATTACACACAATTTAGTTGCCATTGGAAAAAAACCCTGAGTTTCCAGGGCTGAAAGTAGCTTTAGCTCCATCCTCAGTCTTAGGGCTAGAGCAAGCACAGCATTAGGTAAGAATCCTGGAGTATTCCTGCCCAATGATTTACACATAACAGCTTATAACAGCTGCTTATGTTTTTAACACATGAAGGGTAAAACCCCATGAATAAAGTTAACATGTAAAAGGCAGTTTTACATGCCTTACCTGGAGTAGCATTAAAACCCTGTGGCAAAGCTAAGGTCTCCTACTAACGTCCTCCTCCTTTCTGATGGAGTTGTACTGCTTTAGGAGAACTGAACTCTGATTGACATAGGAACTATTTCATAATGTTTTGGTATAATTCAAAGCACTCTAGTAGTCTAGCCCCTTTTATTTAGCAAACATCCTCTGTACATTCTAGCAGACACTTGACTGCCCCTTGTCTCCATGTTATTGCCAGCACATCCTAAAACCATGCTCTACATTTTTTATGCTATTTATTAATTTAAACACAGAACTATTTAGGAGTTTAAAAAAAGAATATTTTTTATTTTCTGAGCTGCATTCTGCTTTTGAAAAATTATCTGAGCAGGTACTCGGACAAAGTATTCTGCCTTCATCAGACAGGAGTCAATTCATGCAAAACAGAAAATGCTTGAAGGTGGGTGTATTGAACTAGCATACAAGTTGGCAGTTAATAATGATTCTCATGAAAGACTTGTCAAATTCAAGGTGGTACTTTTTCAAGTTTATTGTTCCCGTGAACCTTCTGAAATAGCATAACATTGCCAGAGGAACACACATCTCTTTCCCTCTACTCGGGCACCTGATTTCAGGAAAAAAAAAACCCAAACATTGATCCCTGTTTTGGTCCAAATTCTTCCATTTCATAGTTCTACCATATCACTGTTTTTTAATCTTTAATTCAAGAAGCCATAGAGAGTAATAATTAACACCTCAACTATTTATTCCAAATAGTAACCTAGTATAATAATATAAGGAGAGAGTTCAATTTCTCGTGTTTCATTACCAGCTCCTGAATAATCTTGTCTAATACAGTAGCTGTAACTAATTCCCATGTTATTAGAAAATTTTACCCACAATCATATTAGCATCAGCATCTCAAGGTTTTCAAATCAAAGTCTAAAGAATAGAAAAATGCGCAGAGCAGATTCTGGTTGGGTTGTGTTCACTGTATCCTGGTGAATATAGCAGATTTACACCAAACATTGATCAAACAGCATGAAAATAACTATGTCAATTGAGTGGAGAAAAAAAGAGATGTGATGTCTGCAGTTCAGGAAAGAACTGACAGCTGTCAGTATCATTTTTGATTGTCATTTATGAAATAATTAGAAGACTGATGTGCCAGGAAGCAGAAAAAAGGTTTCAGTGTAGAAAACACTGTGATTCACATTTATTTGGGGAGAGGAAGCAGAGTAGAAAGTCGGTGGTTTTTTCCCCTATACCCTCAGGAACAGCAGTTTCTGGTCTGTCCTTCTGCATGTGCTTGGCTTCAGATCTCTCTTTTCTCTCCTTATTCAACTTCTGAGGAGTTACATGGGGTTTTTTTTGTCTTAGAAAGACAACTTCAATGTTTGTAAAATAAAGCTTTTAGGGACAGAGAACCAGAATGGAGTTCTCAAGTCTGTAACATAACTCAAAGAAAAGGTTTTTCTGTTCTCTAGGGATGCTCGCATAGTCATAAGCCAGTCTCCCGCAGCCAGATGCCACCATCCACACCCAACAGGCCAAAATTTCTCCTTTAGCTCCTATAACATAATTCTGGCCTCCAGCAAAAAAAAGACAAGAGGTCACAAAACCTAAAATGTTCCTACAGAGATGGAAACCAGAGTTCAACAGCACTGCTCACATTCCTACAATACCTCATGGTTGTTTTAAGGATTTAGCTGACTTCAAGTCATGAAACGAGCAAACTTGTTAGCTAACATTTGCTGCTAAATATATTCCAAAAAACTGTAGTAGTAGGGAAAATTTATGTCTAAGAATGAATTAGCTGGTTGCTGTCAACTTAAAGCTGAGCTACAACTAGGCTGAACGGCCTCCATTCATCTAAATGTACCTTAATGCCAGAGCTTGTTGGAGCAATGCAACTTGAACTGATTCCTCTAAGGATCTGTTCGTACCAACTGTTAGCACAGGCCGTCCATATCTTCTCCATTTATGACGAGCTCATTTGAAAAGGTCCTGCAAAACCCAGCGCATTCTCAATATTTGATTTTAAATGCTCATAATTCCGTCCAATGAGAAAATTTTCTCTAGAGAACTCAGAAGCCTTTCCTCATGGTGAGAGCAATTTCCTAACTGTATTTCAAGTTTCAACTCCCAGTGGTTCTGGCTGTAAGAGTGTTTAAAAAGAAAGCATTCCCGAGAAATATAAAAGCATATAAATTACACACATAAGGTTTACTGTGGTATAGAGATATTTTTTTTACCCCTCAATTTCATCAGATTTAAACAGCAAAATTGCCTACACACAAGAATTTACAGGCAAAATAAAAACACCATCACTTACAGGAATACATAAGGTGGAATAATAGAGAATCAAAGGTGAATCTTCATAAAGCCATTAAACCTGATACTAAAATGGAAATCTTAATTTTAGTTGTTTGCCCAGCTGCTTTAGTGGCAGAACAGAAACTCTCCCCTTAAAATGCTTTTGGTAACATACTATGT
Source organism: Trogon surrucura (assembly GCA_020746105.1). NCBI lineage: Eukaryota > Metazoa > Chordata > Aves > Trogoniformes > Trogonidae > Trogon > Trogon surrucura. The sequence continues at coordinate 2,165,495 of CM036620.1, read as the reverse complement.
AAAAATGCCAATGTTTACAAGTTAATCCAAACTCATACATACCAAAACTACTCTTGCATAAGTATCTGGTAAATAACATGTCATATTTACGTGTCTGTCATCTGTTTGCGACAAGAGCATCTTGTGGAGAGAAGCCCACAGAGATCCATTTATTCTCTAGGAATTGAATAATACTGCACACTGAAGTCAGGAGTGTAAAAATCACTGAACCGAACATGTTAATAAATAGCCAGGCAATGTGTCACAATTTGACCCTAATAATCCCCTCATTCTTCATAAAGAATAATCTACATAAAGATACTGAGAGTAATACACCTTTGCACATCAACATTGAAAACTCATTTCATCAACTGAAAATGAATACTCGTCCAAGAGTGTCCACATATTCCAAGTAACGGATGCACAGATGGAACTGGAACTGCTATTTCGTCTGGTTTTGGGAGCAGTTTGCTGTACAGTTTGAACAGGTGCTTTGTCACACAACTGAAATATAAAATTAGGCTATTAGTTACTACTGTAATACAGGGTCCCCAGAAGTCCTGCACTGATGTCAAAAGTCACTTGTATTCATCACTCTGCAGGAGAACACGTCACAAGAAATAATTCATCCTCTGTGACAGTCTAAATATCCACAGACAGTGAGAGAAGAAACCAACTGAACAGAAATCCAAAGACAACACCCATATAATTCAGCAGTTGAGCCAGAGAGAATTTAAGCCACCTGAACATAAATTGACATAATGCGATTTCTCACTTGTTATTTGTTTGTATGGCAAGCAAATAACTTTTACATTACTCTTTCTGTTGACAGAATATCAAATGCTTTCATGTCTTAGGCTTGCATTGCCTCCTTTTCCGTTGATTTGTTCGCTATCTAGTGGTAATGGGTACACACGCAGGCAGCCAACTGATTTTAAAACATCCTTGCTTCATTTTCGCAAAGGTTAGATCTCTCTATTGCTTATCTTACTGTAATAAACAAGAACTGAGAGAGATCAGACCTCACACAGATGATTCCTGGCATTTAGGTGCTGCATTAGAGTAGAAAAAACTTCATGCTATTGTCTCTGAACATTTTTGAGATGCACCATTTTTTTCCACTTTCAGTGGAAAGTTGAAGATATCAGTTTAGTAGTTTATCTTGCTCTAAGTGCATACTGAAAAGACAGTGATGTTGCAGTTTTAAATAAATGAAGCACATAATGCCAGCTAACTGTTGCAATGCCACCCCCAAAGCAAACAATTGTGCCCCTACATCACTTAATAGCAACTCCGCAACACTGGTTCTCATCTTGCAATTCATTTTTGATTCAAGTCCTCTGGTAGATTTTCTTGCTCTGCCAATTTAACATTATTCCACTGTCTTTTGCATGTAACAACCGCTAGACAGAATCACCAGGTGGATATTATATCTTCCTGATCTACTATGAGCAAAGCGCATGCAAATCGTTATGAAAACATTGTACAAGGAAAACACTTTTGCACACTACATTCAACTCTGTATGAGTCAGCTTCAGTTAAAAAACAAAGGGATACTGTACATACGATGACATCAGGTTTCTTGTTAAAGCTCAGGCTTGCTGACATTTTCACCAACAACTACCAGGCCATGGTTGTGGGATTACATCAGCAACAGAGCCTCACATCAGGTAAAAAGAACTCACATGCAGTATTTTTTTTCCAGAGATAATATTGAAAGATATCACCAAGGTGGGTTGTTTTTTTTTTTACTTAGAAGTAGGTGTGTCAAATAGTGCAGAACACTGTAAGAGCTAGAGATACAAATTTGAGGCCAATAAAAATAGTATGGGTTAAAACTAACAAGATCAAATAAAATTACTTCAGGAGATGTATTGCCAAATATCATGCCATAAAGTTGTTGTTTTCCCAAATACTGCTGTACACTATAACTCATAAATAAACTTTTTTAGATGCCAAATATAATATATACATCTAAGCAGGGAAATTATCTAGGTTGATGCTTTCAAAAGCAGATTTTATGCAATATAGTTGAACTAAAACTGATTTTGTTATCAGGCAAGTTTCAGCTTCCACATATAAGGGTAGGCAAAATGAACCCTGAACCTTGATTATAGAGGTAACACCTTTTTACTTCCAAACCTGTGAAGTTTCTATGTCTACATAAAGGACAACAAAAGTAAATACACAGTTAATTCAAGACTGCAAGAGGTTTTTTAATATATATTAAGCAATCCTACACATACAAGATGATTTTGCAAATTTTATCTCATTTGAAACACAACACAGGCATTTAAAAATAACCATAAATCCAACTGAACATACTTTTGAGTATCCCTGTACATACTTTTGAGTCTTGCTCACCAAACAGTAGTTTCTGCTCTCAGTATAGCCAGTTGCCTGGTGTAAATCAAAGAGGAGTTCTTGCTGACCTAATCATACTGTTTTAAGTCAGGCCATGCTTGAAAAAGCTTTTTCTTAGTTCACTTGTTAAGGAAAGATTAATGGAACTGACATTCGTGAAGGCACAGAAAGCTGGAAGTCAAGAGAAACCGATCATAACATGCATCACCAAACCATATTATGACAAATCTATTTCCTCCTTCCATACTGCTTCATTCTCTGCCCAGAAAGGCAGGTTTACACGAGATTGTCTGTAACCTCATAAACATATGGGAAGCAGCACTTCCAACAAATCCTTTCATTCTATGAGTTTGAAGTTGGGACTATCCACTGCAAGAGACTTGATAGGAGACGAGGGTTCTTTCTGTAGAACTATGCAATTTCTCAGAATGACTTTTAATACTCCAAGCTGCTATTAACTTGTAGGTGACTGATAGCAAAGAAAGGACAACAGCATTTCCTTGAACAAAAAAAACCCCAAACAACAAAAACATTGCAATATTCTCATAGCATATTAGTATTTTACATAAAACATAAGATTGTCAAGCCTAAGTAACCTAAACCAATCAACAAAAGAGAGTGAAGTTCAAGTTGGGCAAAAAATGCAAACGCTGTTTCTGCTGTGAACACATTTTGAAGTGTTTCCACTTCTTAGTGGAAACTTCAGCATCAGGCAGAATGCTCGCTGCTACATAACACACAAGTCATGGCCCCTGACTTGTCAGTGAGATTAGGTCTAGAACTCAGAAAGTTCCCTGCAACATACATATCTGCTCTTCTGCCATCTTGTAGGGAACCCAGCTTAAATATTACTGCACTTAAAAGAACCAAGGAGCACTCCAAAAACCTACTTTCAAACTGGTATCTTTAAATGCACTAAGTATTTCGTATCCTTGACTGTTATAAAAATCACTGAACAGATTTTATAGTAATGAACTGGTTAATTTTATCAACCAATTAAATGAATTTAAAAATCCTAGGCTTTTAGAAACATTTTAGAAAAATAAGTGATGAACTTGGGTTTCCCTTCCCCTATACCTCACAACTCATGCACTTGTCTGTAAATTACAGCCCTGGGAAAATATATTAACCTTAATAGCAACATATGGAGAACAAGATACACACACCAGCTAAGTGACTGCTTACTAATTCTTCTGCAGATCAATCCACGTTCAGTCTCTCTGAGCTACAAAGCACCCAGATATAAACCCCTTCCAGACAGAGAATTACACAGTTGGCCAAAATTAGATCACTGGTGAGCACATAGTACCTGGAGCAAAATGCTGGGTTACAACATTTACTTACAGCAATCAACATGGCCAAAAAGCTGTGGTTTTGGGCCAAGCATGAAGTGAGGAGGCTTGGGTGTCTGCAGGAGACCCCAAACATCCAGCCTAGATTTACAAGAGCTGAGAGCAAATAACCAGCCGAGGTTTCCCAGATGCCATAGCATGACCCTTGTAACAACCTTACTTGGCAACAATTTTAGAGAGCTGAAATCTATCTCATTTGCTTTTGGGGTAGATCAGAGTGGTACTTATTGCACTTAGAATTTTTGCTTAGCGACACTTAAGAAATTGGTGTTAAACACATGCTGTTAAAAAAAGCGTGATCCAATAGGGAACCCTTTGATCTTGATATCTTTTTTTTTTAATTGATGGCTTTTTCAACATGACATCCATCCATCAAAAACATCTTTCAGATTTTTAATATACTTAATACAAAGTATTGCAGTTTTATCTTGAAACATCTGATCTCATGCACAGAGCTTTTAGGAGCCATTTGTTTGGCTTAATGATATCTCTGCTGATGAATACGCTGAAGAGCTCCTAACAGCATTTTACAAAATGGTCTTTTTCTCAGATAAGTGAAGATACAAATGAGATCACCATTTCATTTGGTGAGCTTTGAACATGTACCCTTTCACCATTCTTTTTTTGTTGATATCTTTCTAGCTCTCTCCCACATAACAGAACAAAACCTTTCATACCGCAGAGCTGTACCATATCACACATACAATTCATCCTATTACCTGAGAAGGCAAAATGCACTTCAGTGCAATTACCTTGGTGATACACATTAGACACATTCTCCTCCTTTTCAAAATTTTTCCATAGCCATTTACACATAAGAGAAAATCCTCATATTGATAATGAGACCCAGTGGACTGCAACAGTAAAAATCAATGCTTTAACAGACACATGCCACATAGTTACTAAAAGCCATTAACAGTGTGTGTGTATGTAGAATCATATAGTTCTTGTAATGATTTTTATCATTTAGCTGAAAAATGCCGTACTTCATGTGGAATGTCAACAAGTCCTGCAGCACTTGACCAATTACCAAAAACCACTTTCAAGAATCGATGTTCAGTTCCTACAGTACAAATTTAGCTCTGTCAATAACAGCACTGAGTTTCTCAGACAGCTGTTTCACATGGTTTGATATGGAAAAAATACACGCAAGCTGACAGCTTACATTTTCCGCAAGATATTTGTGAACACTCTCAAACCTGATGTAAGAACACTCTTGGCAGAGCCCAGTACGTCCGGCTGTACTTAGTGTGAACGAATACCTCTTTAGTTGGAAAGAATAAACCCAGGTTTATGCCTCTTCTCAACAAAGCATCACATACTCTTACTAAAAGATGCAATAATCAAACAAGTAAGAAACCATAAGATTTGATTTTTACACTGATGGACGGGTCCCAAATAATCCTTCCAAAGCACGACACAACTTGTTCAATCACTTAACCTGCGATTGACAGATCAAAGCATTAGCATCAGATGGCATCAGCCGGCTGATGCCAATAAATCCCACATGAATTCCTGTCATTCTTCGGGGAACAGAAGCATTAAAACCCTCAAAAAGAGATTACTTGAAAGAGCTGACCCAAAGAACTGAAGATACAACAATTGAAAGCTTCATATTTGCTTCTAAGTCCGGCACGGTTGAACTCGTCTGACTTTATCCCACGGCTAACAAAAATCTGAAGAGCTTAAGAGGCAATGATGAAAAATATTTCACTTTCATAACAGTGGGATTTCAAGTCATACACTGGCAAAATCATTCACTGGAGACAAGACAGCAAGCATGCTTGCACAAGACCTCCACCCCAAAAAAAAAAAAAAGGAAGAGCAAGTCAATCTTTTCAAATTAGTTTATAAATAAAAACAATTTGAGTTTAATCTTCTGGAAGATTCTAGATAACTCTGCAAATAGTTTCAAATAATGAATTCTTCTGACAATACCACCTGTCCTGAGAGGACCAGTAGGTATTTGTTTGTATCTTTTCTCCTATGGTAACCTTCCCTTCTTTCCTGCTCCCCCATTCACACTTCTTTTACATTTTATTCAATTGCAGAGAAAACAACAACTTAAATTTGGGTTTGTAATGCTTTATAACGCAGCATTTCATAACGAAGAGTATTTGAGAAAGTAGTTGGCAAACCTGGCATAGAGAAAATCACAACAGGTCATGGACATTCAATTCCCTTTTATGGCTTTACACCTGCAAAGCATGATTTTTAAACCTTTGTGACGATTGTTTAAAGGATGATAGCCAGGCAAGGTCATGTTTCAAGATCATGAGAAAGATTGCTAGGAATGCAGACAGTCACAAAGAGTGAGTGAGGCTCTTCAAACAGCCTTCTCCTGTGTGTGGCAGGAACATGACCATTGCTGGCACAGCGATCCTGGAAACCTGCAGCGTGCTTAAGAATTAAGTGGAGTTTTTCTTGAGCTGTCTGTAGGAGCATGTAGAAAACTTTCCCTTGACTGCAACAGCTGTGTCTGTGACAGTGGTACTATAGAAATTCTATCAATTTTTTTTAATAACTTCTGAAAAGCAGTATTTTATGTGAGCACTGCCATATCCTAAATATATTATTGTTATTATCTTTTCACATTTCCCTTGCTTTTCTCCTCTAGATTTTCATACGTGGGCAGTTCTTAAGTTATGAAATGCAATTTACACACAGCACCCTGTGATTTACAGTCGCTGCAGTTTCTTCTATTAGTTGATGACAAGTTCATGAATCAACATGGATTGAATAGATTTGGCTGAAGTACCAATGCTCCCCATGCTAACTCCATTCAGGAGGCCTCAGTTGTTAGACAAAAAGCTTTGAATACGTTTGTTTCAGTTTTCAAACTTGCCATAGTTGGAAATGTGAGACTAATAAAAAAGAAAAGGATGACTCTGGTCTCAAAGGGTGAAATCAACTGCAGCATTGTCTGCTGGCTCTGTGTGGACTGCTTGGCAGATAGCGCTTCACTGCTCGTACTGTTTATTGGCAAGATGACACCTTACAGGGCTGTCTCCAATCGCACACTGTCCACATACCTGAACCTAGGATATCCCTGAGACCCGAGCTTCATTTTCATCCTGAAACTTGCAAAGAATGTATTTTTATTCTTGTTTCGCAGGCTAGATACTAGACTTCTAATCTTCTTATATCCTATCAATTAATATAGTACCTATTAGTAGTTATCAAAGAGAAATTCAAAGTAGGTTTTCACAGGAAGGAGTTCCATTCTTTTCATCTCCAGCATCATAAGCCCTGGCCAGTTGAACAGGAAACAAGACATTTGCAGAATGCTCAAGCAACCAAAGCTTCTAGTTAAGACATGGGCTTCTGTGGTCCCGCGCACCTTCACAGAAGACAAACAAACAAAATAAGCAAAAATTACTTTGAAAACACTGCTCCTTATATGTGAGGAAATAGTGAAAATAAGAAAATAGAGGTGTTTCTGTAGGGAGAAAGCAGCTAAGGCAACTACCAAACAGGCAAACCCTTCAGCATCTTGTTCGATTAAAGTACCCATTCAGCCAATCCAACCCGTGGGCTCAAGGAGGGAAAAGCCTACACTCGAGTTCTCTCCAAGATGGCATAAATTTGCCATCACTCATGATAAAACTTTCTACTTGCATTTTTCAATACCCTCATATTGCCCCCTAAAATTTATCAAATTACTCAAAAAAGAGTATTTATTTAATCTGTAGGTGCGGCTTAATTTGTAATATTTAAAATTTTAGCAGATTTGAATTTACCAACTTGACGCACTTTTAGGCAAAACAACTTGTCCAAATGGCTTGAAATACAGGCATATATTTATGTGGCTTTGGCAACTTCAAGTTTCCAGTTTCTCCATTTTATTAATCCTACAATCTAGTATTATTTCAAAGAAAAAATTGCAAAAAATTACAAGAGAATAGTTACACTGTGTTATGTGACTTGTTACACCAAAACAAACAAAACCCCACGTTCTTGCTTAACATGCAGCACAGACTTCAAAAATGCTGTTTCAGTCTTGAGGAAAATATAGTTGCTATAGATAGAAATAGGTTTATCCCATAAATGTGAGGTAGTACTTGCAGTTTGACTAATTAGAGAAATAAATGAGAATACAGTCACACTAATTTTTGTAGCAGTGCACGTATTTACAGCATGTGCAGGCAGTTTTGAAGTGCCTGACAGACCAGTAATGCATTCAAAGCAATGTTAGTTTTAATTATAGCACACGAGGGAAATACAGGAGAAATTCAAAGAGACAGAAAGTATTTTAGTAGTTACATCTCCTACACAGACTGAAGTGAAGCACAAAGTGCAGGATTTAGTCAGGAGAATTACTTACTACAGACAACCAAACAAGAAAACCGCACCTACAGCCTCCCCACTTCCCACCATGTATCTACAGACTTAGTGTATCTAGAACTGAAATATAAATGTTACAAATAAATTAAAACAGAGAAAACAGTTCTTTGCTTCCTGATGCTGTATCCTAAGTATTTGACTTTTCCCCCAAATGTTTTATTTGAGGATTTTATTTGTTTTGCCTAAGTTCTTGTTGTCTCATCAAAAAAAATATTTTGTTTCAGACTTTGCACATACACATGCAAATCACTTGAAAAAAAGTGTATTTTCTACTGTGGGGTTCTACAAGCAAGCAGCTACCTGCAACACAATTTCTCACAGACAGTCACTAAATCCAGAGAGACTACCACCATATACTTCCTATCACTAATCTTAACTCAAACTTCAAACTTCATAGTTATTAGAAATAGAATTGATACTGATTTTACATTGCACTCTTTTCTAAATTGAAAGTACATCTGGTTTCTAAGCACGTTACTTACATTTCACCAACCATCTGTTCATTACAAAAATACCAAGTTAGTTTTATGATAATTGCTTTCCCAGGTTCCTCCATTCACTATTTTTTTTTTTAATGTAATTTAGTATCAATAATATTGTTATTTACATAGGCCTGGCAGTCTTAATACAGCTGTGTTGCCTCATTTTCTGGTCTAAGGACTGCTCTCAAAGATGCTATTCAAATAAATATTTGCAGCACAGACAGATCTGCTACCAATTGTTTCCAAACACCTGGATGTGAATTGTCTAGATTTAAGATCATCCAATTCAAAAAAGTTTTTTTTTTTTCATAAACAGTCCCATAATACTGTTAGTAATATTATCCTGCTTTTCTAAAAAGCAGCTTTAGTAGACCCAGCTGCAAATTTCCAGAAAAGCTTCTTCTGAATACTTAAATTGATTGATCAATTTTTGAAACAGAATGCTGCCATGACTTGCAAGTCACAGGAAGCAATTTTAACATGTTTTTCAAGTAAGAAATTCTATAGAGATTGTCATGTAAGTAACAAAAGAGTCTGATGAGACTGAGAAGGAAAAGTGTCTTTTAACACCACAATTAAAGTGTCCAAGTTTTTTAAATTACAATTTAATATAAAATGTCCTCAGACAACCAAGAGCCTACAGAAGTAAGAGAAGCCTAATAGATGCTTATGTTTTTATGCTACATTAATTGTTTTATCATCCTAACAGTATTTATACCTTGTCATAAAACTTAGTGTATTTTTATTACAAATGTTATTTTATTCAGATTCTTTCCTTCCCATTTCACTCTAACATAATTTCCATGATGAATTTTCAAATAAAAGGAAGTGAAGTATGTAGGAGTTGAAAGAGCAAGGTTAGTAATACTGAGGAAGTTTCCATTATTAAATTGGCCTTATACCCAGTACTGCTTTAAAGAACTGCATTTTTCCAATGAAATGCTTTCTCTAGGAAGACAAGAAAGAGTAAAACAAAACCTGTACTCATTTACAAGACAAATATTATGCTTATCTCCTCTAAGTGATACGACTTCCTCTCTTCTTATACTGTATTTTATAATCACATTTGTATAGTATAGCACTGTGTAATCCCCGGGTGCTATAGAAATAAGAGATAATTAAAGAACATAACTAATCATTACCCAACAGTTCTATTATTTCAGTAATTACCTGGAATCCACCCTAGAATGCATCTATGCAGAAATACAGTGAAAATTACATGTAGAAACTTAACTTCCTTTTCTCCTAATTAGACTCTCTCAGAGCCTCATCTCTCTTTAAGAGCGTAATGAAGTATCATTAGCTGAAGGGCAATCCTGTTTGATGGAACTGTTGCATGTCTTTCAGTTGACATATACTAGATCTAATATGAGCCTGCCCAAATTTTGCCCTGCCCAACTTGAGATCCAGCCAAGAGCCATGTGCCTGACTCCGCATAACACAGCCACACACTCAATAAAAAGCATTGTTCTAAGCCAGACGAACATGTGAAAATGGAATTATAGATTCATATGATCAAGTATTGTCTTAAAATCTGTCTGCCTGATCGCTTCTGAAATATTCCAGACAGCCAACAAGTGTCAAACACCTCAGAGACACAGAGGTCCTAGAGACACAACAAACACTCTGTGGATCTCAAGATACTTCGGCACATCCTTGACAAGTGGATATGCATTCCAATAAATTTCAGCAGTTCAAGGTTATCTTCCTGGTCAGCTCTCTTAGGCAATCTCTACTTCCTTTCCTATGATTTAACCGACACCAGTGAGTCCATACCTCAGCCTGGAAGAGCAACTATCACTGGGAAAAGTGCAATCTTGCACCACTCACTTTTATATGGTAGACACCATGGAAAGCTACTATCCTATGAAGGACTCATGGAAAACATTGTGAAAGTTCAAGTATTTGTCATTTCCTTCTCTAAGCATTTTAAGTGGAGCCACCCAAACTTAGAGCTTTTACGGAAGCTAAGGGGTTTTTTTGGGTAATGACTTGCTGTTTCTGTGGTGATACCTTGTTTGAGGATTTCAATTGAAAATATGTTTTCCAAAGAATTTCTTTTCTTCATAGTAATTCATCAACATGGATGTACTGTAGATTCAAGTGCTAAAATAATATGCGAAGCACAACACCCATCAAATTATTACATATAACCTACTTATTAAACAATGATGTAAAATTACAGAAGAGACCTCTGCAGAATTCGTGAAATAGACTTGAAGGAGTTTTGAAGCGACTCTTCCCATGGGAATAAAACATTGCTGTAGAATGAAGGAAAGATTCCTAAGTTGCATATAATTTCCCTGTCTTCACATAGACTTTCAGTCCATCTGCCTCAACACCAAGGACAAGTTTTCCAGATACCGGCACTTAAAGGCAGCTCAGGACACGTCCATTCAGAAACGGATATTTACCAAAGGCGAGTATTTTCAAGCTCAGCATCTATGTCCCAGGTCCTGATCACCAACTGATTTCTTAGATGAGTGACACACAAACATAGCCTGACAAAAAAAAGAATGCAACAAGCACACAGGATTCCTGCAGTGTTCCTGGAGAGGTGATGATTAAACCACATATTTAGTTTATGCTGCTCTCTGGTGCCCTTGAAGAATATAGGATCCACTGTCTGAATCGTTACGATTTTCCTTACTACTACTGTCTGCTTTTGTGATGGTAAAATTAGACTGTTTGGACTTGAGAAGGGCAAGCATGCTTGGCAGAGAAAGATGATCTATACTCCATTTACATTCTACACACCTGTTTCAGGTCAAATTGTAACTTAGTAAACTCACAATATAGAATTTACAGTGCAAATATGGACACAAGAAAGACAGAAGGGCACATAATAGACAAGCAAACCATAAAACGAGTGAGGTTGCATTCTTATTTGTTGCACATGCTTTTCTTTACCTCCTCCTCCTCTTTTGTGCTCTTTTGCCCCCCCGCGCTTTTCCATTTTTACAAACATTGGTCTCAATTTGGCATATACAAATCAAGAGACCCACGTTAGTCATGAAATGCCTTGAAAGGCATCTCTCTAGCTGCCTACCTAAAAAAGCTACACCCACTGACCTTTGGGGACACATCCTCCTATTTACTTTCGCCCTTTATACAGAATAACAAACTAAAAAAAATAATCGTTATTATCGTGGCACCAGCATTGTCTTGAATCACAGCTGAGTTATGTTGCACAGATCTGCTTTTTGGTTTTTATTCCTGCCAGGTATATAGCAGCTCATTAGGTCTGAAAGCAAAATAACTCTGCCACTCTCCTGCAACTACTATAGCACAAAAGCATCTTAACAGCTTTTCTCCTTTTGGAGACAGATCTCTCTTGTTTCCATAAAAAAAAAATAAATTTGAAGTACCTTTACATTTCATATACTCACTCCTATACAACACATAAGAGACTTCTCATTTTTGAGTCTACTCTTATGGCTGTATTACATCTCAGAAATCAGACCAATCAAGCTAGTAAGAATTTTTCAGGGATTACTTAGATTTTTAGGAAACGTTCTCCTGCTCCGTGGCTAAGTGAACTAAAACGCCTGCACCCTGCACAAACTTGAAGCATGCAGCAAAATCACTAAGCCTGTGAAAATGGCAGGTGTAGCACAGCAGAACAGTATCTCCAAGGTTTTTAGTAGCAATTTCTGCATAATGCCAAACAGCATAAATACAGTGTACTTCAGAACATTCCTGTGATAGGAGAAGGAATAATTAATCCAAGCAGTTATTATAGAAGAACACAGCCAAGCTCATTTGCATCAACAGTACTCTGCCAAATGCTTTACATTTGTGATAAATCGTCATTTTCAGGCCATTTTAGAATCCCTTTGTGTGAGCAGTGTGAAGGGCATAGGAATAACTAAAATTGAGAAAGCCTGAAATATAAATTAATTTTAATGTGTGGAGTTCAATTTTCTTTAGGTACATTAAATTTCATATAAAGCATGAAAACACTAAAAGAACCCCTGAAATTTTTTTTCTGGTTAGATTACTGTGTAAACATGTCTCTTGGGGAAGGGTTTGAAATAGTTGATGCTGAAGCTACTGAACATTTCTCCCTAACAATGAAAATCATGTCATCAATTTTTAATTTCTTTTAACGATGTGATCAAAGTCAGCTAAATAATGATTCATAACTGTAAAAAGTGTGAGACATTTGCTGGCAGAACAATTAAAAAACATACAACTTCCCTTTTTTTCCTACTGGTTAACGTAAAAGCAAATACTGAAGTCTAGTTCAAAATCCACTAAGATTAGAAGAGACAGTCCTATTGGCTCCATTGTTGGTTTTGTTTTGCTTTTTTTCCTCTAATCAGACCCCTAATATATGAGAGGTTCAGAAAAATCTGTTAGTATACCCTTGAATGAAACAAGAGGTGAATTCTCCTGTTGGAGACCTGACTGCATACATCCTTTGTCCAATAAGCAGGTCTTTGTGTGTAAGCCTCGGACAATTCTGTTTATTTCTCATCAAAAGATACCCCCTATTCCATACATCACAAGCAACAAGTAACACATCACCTAAAAGAATTTCAAATGGCACTGCTGTACAAGAGCATATTTTTCTTAAAAATATTTCCCAGCAAATTCTGCAAACCAAAAAAGATGATTTCTGCAGACTTCTGGAGAAACTAACTTCGAACTGACTGACAATGTGTTCAATTCTGCTTGCTGCAGTTTTACCTCAGCACTGGAAATACTGACAGGAACTCAGCAATCCAATTCCTTGCTACAAACAGGCTGAAAACATAATAGACATAATTCTTTATTGTGCCTTCCAGCAAAGACTCATTTAAAAGCATTTTGTCCAGATGTTCCAGTGTTTTCAATTTACTTCTGCTCAGAACTCAAATGTGTCTTAGCGATGACTTGCACATCCCTGCATATACTTTTACATATGACCTGCGCCACACAGATGTCTACTGCATGATGAATGCTTTGCCAAGAGAGTTACTCAGAATATCAAACAAAATTAAAACCCCCAGTATTTCAGTCCAATTTTGAACAATTTCCATCACAATACATCCCCACCATTCTCGTTAGTTTTCTTTTTATACACCGAGTATTGAGAAAGCAATGGAACCAGGTTCCCAGGACAGCATAGTGTTCATTGAGGTAATTTTTGTTCTAACAAATTAGCTTGTTTTTTCTTTGGTAAGAACTAATTCTGTCCTTTGTACCATCTCAAGGCTTGGTGCAAAGAAAGCTTTGCAGATTAGCTACTTGGCTTTTCTGTCTCATTCTATAATTAAGCAGAACCCACTGTACATGTGTTTGTTCGTTACGAAAAAATAAAAGTATTTGTAGGCTTTAACTAAGACTGTAAAACCTCATATGAAGACCTATGGAACTCGTGACCAGCACTGAAGGAGAGGCTTAAAACAGAGAAGCAACAACAGATGAATTTGACTTTCCTCTAATGTGACAACATCCCAACTTGAGAATGAATCCTCTCTCTTACGGATGTTCCAGAAGATGCATTTTCACAAAATCTTTGCTGACTGAGACTAACCTCATCTCTTGAGGAGCTTTCCTAGTTGCACTCTGACTTTTGCCAGATGCATCTGACCACACAAGCGATGCTATCTACAGACTCATGGTTTCCCTGGTAGACATTGAGGTGGCAGGGGAAAGGAGTCAAGGGAGGATCAAAGGTTGTAGCATGTGCTGTTGGCATTTAAGGAACAGTTCCCAAGCCAGAAAAACAAAGGGAATGGAACTGCATCCAGGCCAGCTGGGAAGTAGAGAGAAAAAGTCATTGTGTGAGAAATAATAATTTTCAGAAGGAGATCCTGTGTGTTAGTATCAAAGGGGCTGGAAAATTAAGGCCATTCCATAGCAATGAAATGTATTACTAATACATATAATACACTGTTTCAAAGCAGTGAAATATATTATTAGCATTACAAGTTCTAAATTGTGCCAGTAGTTTTAGACACTGAATCTTATTACAAAAAAAATATCGGTTGTTATTCTATAGAGATGGTGTTATGCTCACATAATTGTCCAGCATACATATGAGAGAGACCTGACGTGCTTTTGCATGCTAGAGAAATTATAGCCTTCAGTCATATCCACACGGTCTTCTCTGATGACAGTTCTGAGCTTCCCATATCTGAAATAAAGACAAAAGCACATTTATTTATGCAGTAACCCCTCTGATATTTGCCTGGACTTTCAAGCTGTTGGTTTCGCAGGCTGAGAAGGCACCGATAGCCTCTAAAGGCGCTTTCTTCTAGGAATAGATGGAACATTCCTCCCTGATGTAAAGTGAATTGAAAAGTGAGCTATCTTTCTAAAGCTCTTGCTTTCCACTGTTACTTTGGCTGTCACTTACAGTAATCTGACAAACTGAGGAGGTGAAACTACACTCCACACAATTAGTATGTCAGAAGATTTTTTTTTCTAAAACACAATGCAACTTCAGTGAGCAAAACCTTATTGCTACTTCACAAACGCTGCAGAAGGAAACACTTAGAAAGCTCAAGGGCTTGCAGAGAGGACAATTTCCCTATTGATTATGGTCGGAGATCTGGGATGAAAGCTGCCAGACAGCTTGTGCAAACCAGGTTTGGCTACACTGAGAACACAAAGTTAATGCAATTACAGTGAGGTAAATCTCTCTCTTACAAATCATATCATGAAGGTTTGGGGGAGGGGGGCATTTTTTTTATTTTCTGAGTGTTTTTTTGTTTCTTCATTTGTTTTTATTCTGACCTCACAAAACCTAAGCACTCCTGCCTGAATAATAAAGCTTAAAAGAAAAAATAATCCAAAAGACTCAACAACCCCTAGTGATCTTCCTTAAAGCTGCTTTTATCTCCTACATGACGGGACATTAACCTCTAGCTTAATTTGCAAACCTATTTTAAGACACAGTTCATACCACTACACTACCTATAGCCTTCCAAAGCAGAAAATGTACGGCCTGATGAACTGCTGAGATTCCCAAGGATCTCTTCACGTGAAACAAAATACTGTGAGGGATTTTGGGCATTACAAAGACATTTTGCTTTTTGGCTTTTCATCTCAATTCAGGATAGTCTTCCTCTTCCAGCTCTAGCAGTTCAATTCCAGTCAACTCCCCATGCAGAAGGTCATGCAAACCTAACTGTCATCAACAGGTGATCAAAACCATTGTTTAAGTTCATAAAGTAACTGCCAGGTATAGGTATTTGAGTTGCCACCCAGGCCTTGTTATACTTTCCTAAACAAATTTTCTCCCAAACTATTACCTGGAGAAGTAATACACACAAAGCATTGAAGTGGATAATCAGTGATATGAACGCCAACTGAAAAGAATAATATTTTATTGAGTATTTTTCCATGTAAATGCAAAATAATTGCACAGTTCTCAAAGTACCGTAAGAGCTCAGTCTGAGGCCAGAACAGTGAAGATGGATGACTTGGATTTCTTGTACTTACCAAAACAGCGACTAGTTCTCCTTACTGTCCTAGTCCTATCACATGCCTTTATGAGATTTGGTAGGAAAACACTGAGTAGAAAGGCAAACAGATGTCACTCCTGACACCTACTGCACAATTTCACATGATATTTTCACTGTAGCATGTAAAGGATTTAAAGCAACTGTCTTTAGAGCTAAGTAAAATCTATCTGCTATACATTGGAAAACTTCAGTTAAATCATAGGGATCAAAAACTCTGTATACATAAGGTGCTGGATGAATTGGATGCTATCTTGTTCTGTCACAGATGTATCTTGGAACCAGTCTGTATTTGATAAGCAGATAGCTTGATGTTCCCTCGCTTTCAGTCCTGCGATGACTTAGCTCCGGTCCTGATGGAACTATTCCAGGGTCAGCAATATATTAATCCCAGTTTGGATACACTGCAGGGAACCAAGAACTGGCCATGCCTTTTTGCTCTCAGGGAAAACTAAAAGAAAGGAAACCTGTGCAGTTGGTATTCATTTCCAAAATGAAGCCGAGAAGAGACCAGATAGCTTTGTGTGAACAATTCACTGCACCAAGTGTGTAAAATCATGCAGACACAAGAAGCAGTAGTCATGAACAGCTCATAATTGCATTTAAGCTGGAATTTAGACAACTTGTAATTATTATAGACATGAAATTCTGTACTAAGTTTTCAGAAAGATTTATAGGAGTTTGGGAGACAAAGCAGCCAGTCAGTTAAGAAATAAGTCTTGCCAAACTGTATAGACAAGAGAGTGCAACTGTTGCACACAATGAGATGGAGTTAATTTCCTAATCCCTGTTGGTTCCCCGTCTTACAGTCCTCATTTTAGATTTTTTTCCGCAACGGATCTATTTGATAAACTCGGATGATTTTCAAAATTGCTATGAGAAGTGATTTTGATGAACAAATGTAATCATCTTCTAATAAGTATACTGATGGTCTTCCACAGTTGAGCATTTTCTTTAATCCCCTAGCTAGTGAACTGTGCAGTGATAATATTTTTGTGGTGTTCACCGTGATGGGAAATAATACATTTAATAGAAAATAGCTTTGCATGCACAACTGTCGTTATGTGAATCATAAAATACGTCTTTATTTTGTCTTGTAAAATGCTAATTTTCAACTTACAAAGCGCTAGCATTCTGTAACAGTGAAACCAACTTAACTGTGGTTTCACTCTATCCGTGCGGCTGGAGTGCCACCTACTGGACACTACTGGTACAGCAGGATCATCTCTACGTGCCTACCTGGGAAGCCGTGGGCGCCAAGAGAAAACAGGAAAAATATCTGCTAGTTTGTTAGCTTTATGATATCATGAGCACTTGATTTTTCAAGAGGAGGGGGGGAATAAATCTGAGTTCTAATATCAACTCCTACGGCAGGGACTTGACCTTTAGCTTACAGTTTTCACACTCAAGAAATAAAAATAATGCCAATTTCATGGTTTTATCTCCTTATGAGAAATGTTTGAGTTAAATAGACAGGAAAAACAAGTGACCTACTTGGTAAAAACTAGCCTCTCCACATATTGACACAATCCCCTTCGAAACAACCCTGTTATCAAAACAGAGCCTGCACAACAAATCAAACAACTTGAATATCTCTATTTTAGCAGGACTGAGGACATGACCATGATTATTCTACCTTTGTCTTTTCTGACAAGTTGAGTAGCCATAGCCATATCTACATCCAGTGCCATATTATACAGAATTTGCTGTCTTTTAAGACACTTGCTGTCCAAAAATGGAAATATCTTTTTTTTTTGTACCCTGCGTGACAAACCCCAAGATTTAGGTGACCAGATGCAAAGAGATTTCCTTTGAAATCGAACTTAAATTACAGCAATTGTTGCTCTCCGGTTTCTACATCAATATGCCGGCTTGATTTTAGCATGAGATCTCTTAGCCAAGGGACAAGGTACTTGGTAGTTGACTATTTTCTATATCCTGAGAGCTTTCATCAATTATTTGACAGCAGTCTTCCTTATTTGCTTCTCTCCCTGTAGATTCTTTAACTTTTATATAATTTCAGATTTTCAAAGATATATATTTGATGCAAAATACTCAATACCAGTTTTTGAAGCATAGCACAAACACGTTCTTCCACAGCAAGTTAAATAAAACTAGAAAAAAAAAAGGAATAAATGCAATCAGGAGTAATTGAAAGAGTAGCAATTTCTCTCCAGAGCACATTCAAATCAAAGTTTTAGACATTCATTTTGACAAGAAAAAAAATGAGGGCTTCAATTAACATATAATATCACTAGGGTTTAGTTCAACTACTGTGAAGTACTGACATCTTCAGGTGGAAGAGCTATTAAAGTACACAGAGGACAGGATACTTTCAGACACCAGAGTCATTTTTTCTTCAGCTGGTTTGACTTGCTTGGGCTTATTGTAAACTTTCTGTTCTTCACTATTACTAATCAGGTAGAGTTAAGTGGAATTGAGTAATCATTTTAAAGGAAACTCAAAGCTCGTTTCCAGTTAATACATAGAACAACATGGGGAAACAACAAAGAAATTGGGGACAGCAAGGCTTAATGTTTGTGGACATTGCTGAACTACAAAAGTTCAATAAATTCAAGTAGCATATTTACTTCTAATCCTACATTCTAGTGTCCATCTCTAAAGGATTCTTGTGTGCACATTGATGGACTTGCTCCATTTGTCATTGCACAGCAGGAGTCCCACTTGAGGTCTTACAGTGCCAGCTCTGACAAGCCATTAGAGTCCGTGCTCAGCAGCACAGTATTTCCACGCTGCATCAATGGGACAGATCTCTTCCCCACCACCAACTCCAGCAGGAGGTTTCCTGGAAGAGCAATCAGCTGTGCTATGGTCAGCTGGCAGACTTTACATACAGCCCTGCCTCTTGGGTGGGGGGTACACTTTCCTCAGGCCTGGGCTAGCTAACAGCTATGATAATTAGAGCCTTCTGCTCTGTGCACACTCCGTCACACTGTCAATTACTCTTATCCTCTTTCTCATCTTTCACACCTATAATGTGTAATGCTCAGACGTCATTTCTAATTAGATGGGTGGCAGCTGAAGGCACGGACCATGCCCCTCTCTGAGCCTTGATCCTAGGGTCTCAGGTATGATATTCGGGCGTCCCTGCAATACAAATGATCACCTAGGCTTGTAATAAAACCTACTAAATGTAACCTCCACTTAAAACATGTCACTTAAATGTTTACTGGTTGTTACACAATGTTAGCATTAACAGCTTCATTGTTTTAAGCAGATAATTCATTACTTGGAAGGTATACACAAAATATGTAATTAACACTGAAAAAGTGATAAAAGAGGAAGCAAATACTGCAAACTATATCTAAACCTTGTTTCCTTTTCTATTTACTCAAGTAAACTTGGCTGTTACACTCTAAGATTCTAGTCATAAGAATAACTACTACAAGTGAGTTAAGTATTATACGAAGTACAGGTTTTGTACTACATGTCTTAGATGAAAATGTTAAAGAATTCAATTCTGGATCCCCACTACGACCCTTCTAAAAGAGCATTAATCCAGTGTAGCTTAATTGGCAGTTCCTCCCTTTCTATTCACACCACCTAAGAAAAATCAAACCAAATCACATATAAAAAAAATCCACAAACAATAGTTCAGATCATCACCACAAATTTCTTAAACACTTCTTCCCCTTTTTTCCATCAAACTTCAAGATCAATCAGGAAAAGTAGCTGACCCAGCTTTTTAAAGCTCTTGTATTCACAGGAGCACTGATGTACATGAAATTACAAATGTACCAAAATAACAAGAATAAAAAAAAAATACCAAGTGTTGATTAAGGACTACCAAAATTTGTTCTGACTGTGAAGTGTTAATGATAGCATTGACAGGTTGATACATTGGTCTCCGCAAACACTGCAGCGTCTGTGAAGGTCATCCTCAAACTCCTCAAAGCCACCACTTGTAGCATGACTATCACAGAAGTGAAGGTACAAAGGAAGATGAAGTGCAGAAAGCACCATGTGAAAATACAGTTTGAGCACTGGACCAGCTGTCTCATTTGGAAATGTCTGTAGACTGAAAGGACAACTGTCAAGTAAGTGTGTGCGCTTACCAGGTTACCGAACTGAAACACTGCAAGGAGGAAAACGCAGCCTCAGAGGGCACAAAGCAAACTATTACCATATGCACACTTGCACTCCACACTACTAGTGGTTCTTGGATTAATTTTCTTTCTCTAAGAGAAATGATGCATGGACAGATGTCTAAGCTAACTTGAAAGCAAACCCACCTCTCTTGCATTCTTTCGCTATCTGACATGAAAGGAACTATATTCAAGTTCACTTTGAAACACAGGATTTCAAAAATCAAGTTATCAGGCTGGCCCATGCTGCAACATTCTGTAACTAGAGATCATTGAGACTTTTATTCTAAATAAACAAGTGAAATCTGTTCTAACAACCATTCCACACATGCAGCAAGCTACCTAAAAGTAACAATGACCAAGTACCACAATCCCTTTCTCTCATGTGCTCAAGAGAAGCAGAGCTTCACTGTCACTCAAAATTAATTTCAAGGACGCACCTATCCTACCTAATCACTGTACAAAGGAGCCAGAATTTCATTCCATATTCTTTTGAAGTTATTTATCCTTACTACTTAGCAGAGCAAAAGTTTACTCTACTAGAAAACTTGTTACCCTCAAGTCATTTGACTTGCTTCATTATATTTCCCAATTACATAATATCTAAAACATTCCAAGAAAGATGTTAAAGTAAAATCAGTTGTTTTCACAAGTAAGCTTCCTTTTGTGCAGCATGGGGGTGTAGAGTATTTGTGGTGTTGACATTAGCAACTTGGTAAATCTCAAGTGTGTACTTTGTACCATGCTAGCCTACTCAGGGAAAATTTTATGTGTGTAATTGGCTACTTATAAGAAGCTATACAAGGAGAAATCAGATATCAGAACTGAAAATTTCAAGCAAAGGTACTCAGTCTGCTCCTCTTCATGAAGCAATGAAGGACAGCACAAAGTAAAATGAAGAAATAATTTTTGAAACTGTTAACAACTGTTGTGCACCTTGAGCTCTTTCCTAACTTCTGTTCCGAGACTTCTCAAACCTGCTGTACTCCTCGCATAAACACACCCCCCTCTAAAAAAGAAAATTACTGAAACTGTGTGGATTTTCATTATATTCCCAACACACCTGCAAATACAAGACTCAAAATGTTGTTGATTACCAATGTACATACATAAGCACACGCACATTTCCCCCATTAAGGCATAAACCACATTGTGTTCAAGTGTTTTGTGTTTCACAGGCCCTCACCTAACAAGAAAAATATTTTCAACAGCTACAAGCTGACCAAACTATACCTTACATGAGTGAAAAGTGTGCACAAAAGTTATGGTCATAGAAATCCTCAGACTTGCGTTATCATAACTATTCCATTTAGCCCACAGTGTACAAAATGCACACATCAAGAACTATATAATTACATCCACCCCTCCCAAGTAGCCTGGGAAAGAGCATATTCACAAACGGAAAGAACACAAGGATTATTTCTGTTTCATCATTAGGAAAGCAATTTCGGGAGAAAAGAGTAAAACTGCCAGATGAACCATGTTAATTATAACTTCCAAAGCTATTTCTGAAGATCTTAAGGATCCTAAAGCCATTTCTCAAGAACATGTGTGTATTTGAGAACATGCATGTACTCTTGTATATAAAGTGGTTGATCATACTTTAAAAAACTAACTTGCAAATGTTTGAGCTTCCTGTTCAAACCTGTTCTTAAATATCATATCAACTGGCATATAGTCAACTATTTCACTAGAGATTAATGACAGTCAAACTTTCTTCCTTCTAGAAATACAAGAAGAGAGATCTAAAATAAGCAAACAAATATATCAAAATGAAAACAGTACAAAAAATAGCTTTAGGTACAAAACTACTAACCAAAACGTGCCGATCTGCCCTCACCAGTGCTAGCTGCTGGAATGAGTGATTTTTCCCTGAAGTATAGTTCCACAGCAGAATTTTCCTACTACATAGCAGTGCTTTTGGAATGGCTTTATTACACGTTTTATAGCACTCATGTTTTTCACATAACTGTATGGACTTGTACCACTCTTCCACATGCATAAACCAAACCAGATTATTGAGAAGACAGAGACTTGTCCCTATTCTCTGATGCTGCTTGATGACACAGTCCCTTCTTTGATAGCCCTCCCCTTACTTGCTGGTCTGCATTCTCGTCCCCCACACACAACGCACGGACTAACTTCTGGCACTTCCAGCAACTTTCATCCAAAACAAAAAAACATCCAGGCTGAATCTTCATTGGAATATGCCTTAGTCAATAACATATGCTCCATTAAGCATTTGGTAATTTGTTTTGGCAAGTGGTGACACATTTGAGGAATGGCATTCCTTTTCCATGACATCATCTAAATTAGGAAATTTGGGAGTGCTTGCAGATTACGTATACTGGATGCATACCCTGACAGCATCCGATTTTGTGTTGTAATCCGACCTCATCACGTACTCCGTTTCCACGGAAAACAAACCAACAACTCTCCAGCCATGTAAGACGCCAGAAGAAAGACAACTCAGGCCAGGGTCTCATCTGGATGACCTGGGAACTGGAGTGTAGGAGTTAGCCAGACAATGCTCTAGTAGGAGAAAGCTCATACACCTGAACCTTTCCCAAGAACCACCAGTACTACACCTTGCAGGTAACAGCCAACAAATATAAAATATTGAGAGCATCAATCCTGTGACACAATCATTTTAATGCATACATCCATGTCTACCCTGGGTGACAGCTGGATTGCCATTCAGCCACTCCATACATGAATATAAAGCTACTGTGTGGCAATTTCAAAAGTATTTGCCATAAAATTGACTTCACAACTTGCATTACATGTTGAATCACCACCTGTTTAGCATAACCAGTGCAATGTTTTACTGCAACTCACTGTTAGGTCTAATGTCAGTACGACTGTATTTATTTCTTTAACCTGCATTTTAATATGAGGTTTGCTATTAGAAGTTGCATTGTTTCGGTCATAAAACAGCTAAGACAGTGGATGATCATGCTGACCGGATAGCAAGGCAGTACTGAACACTGAAGATTAGAACAAATACTGGATTTCAATTTATGAAACCTTGAAGAAAAACACTGCTAGTTAAGCCTCAGCCCTATCTTTTAAAAAAGGCAGTAGACAATCAGAATATGACAGAAGCCATAATTTAGTAGATGACACTGCTGGGTCCTTGTGTTCCTGGTTATGGTGTCTAAACAATGCGCTAAGGAACATGAACAATGATATTTCCTACTTGGTTCTACACCTCCACCACATTAAGGCATTGGCAATCTTAAAGGACTTATCAGCTGAATTAATGAAGGGAAAAAAAAGAAAAACAAGACAGACGCCCCCAGCACCACAACACAATCACCACTAGGGTGACAGCAAATGTTATTCCAAGCAACATACTAACTTTGCAGCTGCAGAATCAAACTGCTCTATGTGACCACGGTAAAGTATGCAACCAGGCAGATGTTCTAGTAGACATGTCAACCTGTTACAAGATTCGACACCTACTGACTGCTGAGGCAAGATTTTTCCAGGCAAAGAGGCTGCAATAATAGCTCTTGCCCTTTGCCTCTCCTGTCCCCCTTTATTTATCCATTTCAACTCCCTCATTGCGCTTATCACCACCATTTCTTAATTCTCCAGTCTTCAAGAAGCAAATGGAATCTAAATGCATGATTAAATCAGATGTTCAGAATAGTTCTTCTGTCAGCAGGATGAAATATTTGACACGATACAGATGGAGCAACATGGAAGGACTAAAGAAAAATGAAAACAAATCCTCAGATGACCTTGTGGCCTACACACATTTTTTTCAGTTCATTCGCTCCAGTCTGGTCATTGGCAGAGAGTTGTTTTCCAGGACACCTACTCGTATTTTCTGCAGCAGAACTAAACAATTAGCTCAGACTCTGTGATATCTAACATTTTATAACAAAAAAAAATCTTTTATAAACATTTATTACTGAATAGCATAGAGCTTTATTGCTACAACTACAGTCAATATTCTTCCTTCTTATTTTTCCCCATTTTTATTTTCATGTTAAAATAAAAGCCTTCAGCCTACTAGCTGCAGTGAGCACCCGTTTCTGGCTACCAAAGTTAAGAGACACTTTAAAGGTATAAAAAAAATACCATCACAAACTCTTTTTATGAATCAATATACCAAGTCTGTCAAAAAGTCAAACAGCATATACGTGCATCGTCTTGAAAATATAATCACTCCCTTCTTAAAAGACACTGTGATTAGGGCATTTATGTCCAATACAGACATTGTGTATTCTTTGGAAGATAAAGCAGCAGGGGAGGTCTGTATACATTCCTCTAAAGGCCCACTCTGACTGTCTGGAAGGGAATGCACATTGCTAAGACATTCTTTAGACTTCTCAAAGTCAGCATCATCTACAGCCTACTGCAATAAACTGCCTAAGAATGACAAGCATCTTAATTCGTGTGAGAGCATGTACTCGCCTCTATGTGTGTGGAAATGCAAAGACAGCCAGGCCAAAGTTACCTGAGCTCTTGGCCCAAGTTCCTACAGATAGGATCATACACGGTGTGCAAGCAGAAACAGACCAATTAGGGTAGTTCCTCTGCATCCACAGGGGCCTGCTTATCTCCTCAAATAGGTTATGGGAACTTACATTCCCAAACTACCACTTTCTGAAGGAATATAAACCCACTCCTCACGGCAGAAAGATTTCCACACCTTCCCCCAAAGGTAACTAGTTGGGTAGCAATATTACTGAAACCACTAACCCATGTGTAAAATTAACATCACATTCAACTGTGTTGATTTGTGGCAACCCAGCAAGCTCTGCTTATAACACATAACCAGCACAGGCAATTCACATCACTTCACATTAAGGCAAGCACTGCTTTGTGCTCCAGCAACTTGTTTCCACTGAGAGGACAACGGTGCAATGTGAATGTTGAAGAGTTTTGTCCTTTTCTCTGGAACATTACTTCATTGTGAAATGAGATTCTAAAGCCACAGTAAGCCTTCTCTAATACACATGGAAATAGATAACACAAATGAAATCAATTCTTGCCCACAAGGACTTAATTTACCTCGCAATAGGATGTGCATACTTGAGAAGTTTGTGCTTATACGTAGGCTACCTTAACTGACAAACGCTCCATATCCATGTTCAGAGACTCAAGTGTCTCCTTGGTACTGCAGCTGCCCAGTGAACCAAGCAGATCAAACTCCCAAAAGTAACAGCAAGGGGCAGTGATTTCAGAAACCTGTTGCCACAAGCCTAGGAAACCTCCAGGCACAGTCGACTGGATGACTGTTGCAGATGGCAGTGTCAGATGCACATAGGGCATGGACTTTATCACACCTTTCTTGTACAACTCGCCTGCTCCCACTATTTCTAGCTAACCACTTAAGTAGGTGTGAGTCCCCAAACTTGTTGCAATTGTTGACAGTAGCTAATGAGCTGGGAGGAAAAGCATTTGCAACTGATTTTGTTGCTCAACACACCACCTCATTTACAATGTAAAACAGTTCTTAAGAATCAAAGAATACAATTTGAATTTATTGAAAGCAGTCCTATATTTTTTTTTGTAAGCCTATGTAAGCATTGCAGTGACTTAGCTGCAGCCCTGCCAACTGATTTCTAGCTCTTTATCCCTTTTCAACATTGTCACCACATTTGCTTTAACAAAGTTTAGCGTTTCATAATCATTACCTCTGGCACTGTACTTACTATTTTGTAAAACCTCAGAAAAAAAAACGTGTCCTGGAAAATAAAGGACTTCAAGGAAGAAAATTAAGAAGAATTTGACTATTATTAAGCCCATTATGCAGTACACCCTCCCTATGTCACAGTATCACAGTATGCTAGGGATTGGAAGGGATCTCAAAAGATCATCTAGTCCAACCCCCTTGCCAGAGCAGGAACACCTAGATGATGTTACACAGGAAGGCGCCCAGGCAGGTTTTGAACGTTTCCAGAGAAGAAGACTCCGTCTTATGAATACACTCTACACCAGCCACACAACCTGTGGCTTTTAGTTCTACTACATAGTTGAAATAATTAACAAATCAAAGGTTATGCTTTTTCAATCAAAACTTGTCACGGCCTGGTTTCCCACAGTAAGCAGGCAAATGATACACAAGCCCTAAGGAGCACACATTGAACTCATTTTCAATACATGTTCATATATTTAAGGGCTTTTCATCATCTTGCCACGGTACATAGTAGCTAAGAAATACTCTCAAAAACATGAACACAGATCTCATGCTGGTGCTTATTTTTCAGAATCCTGAATTATTTCTTTAAGCCATCACAAGCCTGATGTGATACCAACGATAGATTATAGCTCCAATCTCCCAGTTGTCCTCAAGGTATAGAACAGTACAGAGAATTTAGATTAATGCCGAGGGACAGGAAAAGCTACATTTTAGTTTCATCTCCATCTGCAGGCTGGAGAATACATACAGAACTCAACACTGCAATGTGATAACACAGCCCACCTGACCAGCACTGGTCTGTACAAGGGTGTATGACAAACTGTCTAACTCCTTTGCAAATTATCACACCATGACACGATCAAGCCTGTAACACAGGGTTTGATTATAAACAAGTACGAACAGTGATGTGTTGCAGCAACAGGAGCTTCTTCCTTTCCCTAGCCAGACTGGCCAATATTTGACTATTTGGCAAAGACAGCAGCACCTGAACTATCCGTGTATGGCACTACATGATCAATCATATGCCATAGTCATTTGAGGTTATGGCTCAAACAGGAGCTGTGTTCACCTAGTATCAAATGCAGCTGTGGCTTGTTGAAATGTCCAGTAATCACATCCCTAACTGTAAGGTTTACAAACACACAGCTTCAAGCACATCAGCTCAAGTGAAGAATTATACAACAGAAGAACTGTGATTTGCCTGTCTGTAAATCCAAAGCACTGATTCATTTCCTCATCACACCCTCGTAGTGATGGCCCTCACAGATAGCTTCAAGTGAGTTTGCTCAACTGTGTGTGGTCACTGTGCCCTGTCTTAGTCCTTGAGGCACTGTTCAGCTGCAATCAAGTAGGTCTTTACTAATAAGCCATTATTTCAGTTCTAGCACATGGCACAACCCTAGCTTTGCCTCCCCCATCTTCCCAAGATAAATTTTCCTTTGCTCAAGTCCCACAGGCCTCTGTGGGACCATCTCTTCTGACTTCTATTCCCTCGTCATGCACTTCTACCACTCTTTACCTAGTGGTATCCATCCTTACTTTTTATCTTTATGCAGCAATAACAAGCAGAACACAAGATCAAGCTACTTCGGTACCGCTTTACTTGCTTCTCTAACATAACATTTGCCCGAAAGCCTTTGGCTGTCCCTTTGGCATTCCATTAGCTGCTTTCCTCCCACCTCAGCACTGCTGTGTATATGCTACATTGTTCTCTCAAACATTCCCACTCTCAGAACTCTTGACCTATTTTGGTCACTGGAAACTGCTGATGAGATAATGAAAAATCCATGTTATTCATTTTGCATTGAGGATAAGTTAGCAGTTAAGGTCCCATTCTACCGAAAAGACACCCTCTTCTCACAACGGGTGGACTGTGTCTGACCTCAATCACTAACTCTGCAGTAGTGCTTACATACCAGAGATCCCTCTTGCTGATACACAAGAAGCATCACAGATTTCCATAATGTATTCCAAGTTCAACTGGACACAACAGTGTAACAGTACACAATGCAGGGTAGTAACATAGACATGCAAAAGAACATCTCAAATCACTCAGAGGAACTATCCCAATTATTTCAGTGGCTAATAATAATAAATTGCATCTTGGTATCTTTACAAGTGATGACTATACAAAGCTAACAACAAGTCAAAATTGAGTAATCTAATAAAAACTAGGTTGCCATGTAGAATCTGAATAAAATCTGTGTCTCAAATCTACTTTTCAAGGACAGGTTGGTACAAATGCTATTTTTTGGTCTCTTGTACAAAACAGGATATGATCAGGGATGAGAGCAATCTTTCAATACTATAGATATCTAAACTATTTAGACAGAAAAGCAAGTAACTCCAAAGACTGCAAATGCATAGTACACACAAAGAAAGCTCACTGGGTCTCTACAACACAGTTCTACCCTAACACAGGTCTTATCTAATTGTGTGGCTGACTGAGGAATACCAAGGTTTCTGCATTCACTCCATCCTTGTGACACTGCAAGGAAGTAGTCTGAGCTAGCCAAGTCATTCTCCACCCTCGGGAGTCACTCAGTTCGGGGCAGCACAGGATACAGTTTGTGAATCAAGCTTCACAGTATCCTGAAGGCAAGATAAAAGCTTGTAAGAGCAGCACATTGAGCTTCCAGACTGAAGCTCACCTGCACCTAGCTAGCATGCAAGGCCCTCTTCTACTCCTCTGCAGCTGTATAGACATGGCCTGTTTTACCTTCATGAATTCCTACACTACTGACTTAAAAATTGCATTCCTTCCTTTAAAATGATTTGTAGCATATCACTTAAATTTGCTTACGTCATTGAACCAATTTCTTTGTCTTGAAATGCAATATTATTAAATTCTGATAAAAGACAAAGCAAATCAAAGGGAAAAATACAGTTCCTGTACTGCAATATCTCACCAGATAAACACACCTGTAAATGCTGGTTTTCCATGCAAAGCGCATACTTAACCTGTGAATGCGACTGACTCCCTAATGTTGCTTAATGACTGAGCATCTTGACATTTATCGGACATAATTCTTAATCTAGTTATTTCTTCCTACCCCTTCTTCACAGGTCAGGAGAAAAAAAAGGTACAGTATGACCTCACATAGGGCATAAGCTACATAATCTTGTACAACAATATTAAACTACATTTGTAGCTCAACCATATTTTACAGAAGGACATAATCTGTGAAACCCAAAGATCAAATGGAAATTACCCACATAGTAGTTCAGTGATAAAATTCAGTTGCAGGTAAAATACAGCACTTGGTTTATATCTGCTATTACAAGTTCTGGCAATTTTGAATATTGGCATTATGGATGGATTATTCATTAGTTTGGTTTTTTTTCTCTGGAGAAACTGCATTGAATTTGACTCCCGCACTTGCATAGCAAGTGCTTGGAAGATGCTCATAATTAGATACATGAACCTGTTCCAAGCTAGATACATGTTCCAAGTTAGATACATGAACCTGTTCTCATACCAACTTTGGAACAAAAAGTCACTACTGAAATCCCTACCTATAAAAGCAAAGCTAGTTAGCTTAGACATAATCTTCAGCTTTGTATATTTAATTATTTTACTTATTGGATTAGTTGGGATTTGGAACAGCACACAAAGTTGTAGGGAATAGTAATAGAAGCAGCATACAACACAGGAAAAAAAAAACACCCCAGTCACCCATTACACTGGTACACACCCTATCGAGAAAATTTTCATTAGCCAAGACTCACAAAAGAATGTTTCATCAGGAACCATGACATATGCCTGTCAGTGCCCACTCAATCATTTCCTTTTCATTTCTCCTTTTGAAGAAGAACACTTCTGGCATGATGTTCCTGATCTCAATTGTGCTGAAGTATTAGCTAGAAAGTGATATTCTGAGATAGTTGTTTTTCAATAACCTATTCCTGTATCAAACAGGAAATCCCTGCTTTTCAGAATAGAGGCAAAAAAACTTTGCTGATCCTTAACATTCTTTCTTTAGCATTTTCTATTCTTCTTGGTGCCCCTTCTTAAGTGGCCTACATAGGCAAAATTCTCTTATCATTAGCCACAGGCAGGCAGGAAAACATGCAAAATATCACATCAAGTTTTTGAAAACAAGAAATGCTGTAATGTGTTACAAGTTAGGATTTTAGGATTCAAATCACCAGGCAGTTATAACAATAGATGGCACTATCACTTTTTTCTCTAATTAATACTTATGTTGTATATATACTCATGATTTGACTACACATGGAGAAAATCTAGATTTTCTCCATACACTCAGCATTGCTTCTTGCCACACAAAACAAATGCACTGTCTTTGATAACAGATTGCAGAGTTTACTTAAATACAGCTTTAAACAACAAGAAAAATCCATGTTATGAATAAAATTCCTTGTTCGAAACCAAATTTGTACTGAACAGTATAAACCAGAAGTGGACAGAAAACTTGACACACCATTTTCAACAGCAAAGCACACAGAAGGCAACAAGTTAGTCAAAACATTTAACATTTGACTGATAGTTAGTGAAGAGAGCTTTGTCTGAAGTTACAGCATTCACCCAAGCACTTCAGCAAGATTCCTGGCTTGAGCCCAAACCGAACAAAGAACGATGACCTGACGAAGTTGGAAGGTTGTGCCTCTCCTCATTCCAGACTCGCATTTCTTGTTTCACTGAAAGGAGCATCCAACAAGTACATTCCTGTGTGTTGAAGTTACAGGTAGCAGTTGGCAACTACAAGTTGTTAAACTCAACAAACAGGCCTATTACAGAAATACCAAGAATTGCAAGTTGCAGAAGTTAGTGAGATAAACTAAGGATTGGAGAGCACTTCCCCATCATAGTACAGAAGAGCATGAAATAGAGCAGACTCATTGTTTCTAACAGGTTTGCAGTGGGCATCATGACACCGCTGCCAGTAGTCATCAATATGCCATTGTTTGATTTTGAGATGAAATACACAAAATCAAGGTTTCCAGAATACCCTTAATCACCCTTGAATTTCCATTGGCCCTTCATAAGAAAAAACTGCACACTCCTCAGCCCTAGAAAGCCACAACCTTGACAGTGTTTGATGCTGTTTCGCAGGATAGCCTCTTGTATTCCTTCTGCTCATGCATTTTTAACAATACCTAATATATACAGTCAGTGTCGGGGGATTTTCATTGTGGTTTTTTTGGTTTATTTTTCAAAAAAAAGTAGAAATGTGTTTAAGTTGTAAAGAAAGCAGATGTCATCAGGATATACCTACTTTCAAGTACTTTTTTTGTACATTAAAATGTGCTGTATATTTCTACAGAATGCTAGTTTTGTCCTTGTATATTATATCTTAAAGTATGTTGCATTTGAACAATGAGGTAGTTTTCAGGTAGGTAAGACCCACAGCACAAACATTTTTCAAAACAAATAAGGAGACTTACTACAAAGGAAGTACACTCATTACCAAAGGCAGTCCATCACCAAGTGCCTACTACCTCTTTCAGCCAGCTCAGCATTGCTTTATAAGTAAACTGATCAGCCTTGGTATTCTTATGCTCTCTGCTGCTGACGAATCATTCCAACTAATTATCACCTCCTCTTTGACGAGAGGCAACAGGCACTTGGCCTATCCACTAAAAGCCACCCCCTCTTTTCCTCCTGTTCTTCCCATTCTGTAATGAAGAATACTCCTAGACTTGGCTGCTCTCACTGGAGTCCTGCCAGTTCAATCCCAGATGTTGAGTACTCTCCAGACTGCAGGTATTTCCAAGGCAGTGTTCAGCTGACAAAAAGGAGGTGCCCCTAAGTTGCCTCTAATGATCAGTCAATGAAAGGAGCTCTAATAGTAGTAGCAGAAGTCAATGCACTAAAAGGGTCCCTGCCATCACTGAAATTCTGTGATTGTCATAACAGAGGACAAAAAAATACAAGGGTCAGTTCATGTAGCTGTCAATGTAAGGGCAAAAATCCACATCTATTAAAAACCCCAACTTTTAGTGCCAATGTGTCCACAAAAATATCTACAGGGCTTCAATCACAGTTTCTGTAGTTGTACAAACTAGTAAGAAGGAAGGTCAGCAGCCGAGTGCAAAGTGCTGCTACACAGAGGTGTACAGTTAGTGTGAAGTGCTCTATTTGCAACTGAGTGGGAAAGAAGTTTAAAGGTATTTTACACCTCTTCTGTTTAGTCTGCCACCTACTAGACTATATGGTACAAAGACACTTGGTCTCCTACCACTTCACTGGCTTCCTCATCAGTACACTGAATAGGGGTTCTAGAGCCTCACAGCTTAAAAATTTATTTTCCTGTGCTACCAAGCCAACAGCCATCCATGACCTCCGGCCTCTTTCACTCTAAGCTGAATTTTGTTCATTCTCTTGCTGTCTGCTCAACTAAAACACATGATGCACATGTCTATAGAGTTATCCAGAGCAGAAGAGTACTAGGAAACCTAATCTGATTTACAGCTTGTTCTTCAACTAAACGTCAACAAGATGAATAAAATATTTGCTCATTAAGAGCAAGAAAGCTAAACAAACTTACACTCAAGCCATCACAAAAAGCATAGTCTTCCTTGAAAATGACTTTCAAGCACAATTAGCAACTTGTTATCACTTTGATTCTTCTTTTCCATATTACTAGGTATTAAAAACTCTTAATAATGGCAGCACCACACCTGCTTGCTGCTACTTTGACATGTGCAGAGTTTTTGTCTGCCTTCACAGGAAAAATAATGCATCAGCTACATACCTTCACCAAATAATTGTTTGTGTCAAATATTTGTGCCAAATATTTGTTTGAAAGAAACCTAGAAAAAACACAAGATAAGGAACCACAGCAGTCTGGTAAATTAATTACCAGATCCAAACTCTTGGTATCCTACTGCAGTGAATCTCAACAGTAAACAAAAACTCAAAAAATAAACCATAGAGCTACATAGAAAACATTGGCTCCTGTCCCTTCAGTGGCTTCACATTTTGAAGAACTCTTTAGGCTATGCACAGAAGTATGTGAATATGTAATAAAATACAAGGCACTGTAACAAAATGGCAGGTATAAGCTTCAATGTCAACTCATAGTTTTGCAAGAAGAACAGGAATAACGAAAGTGACCTACTGTTCAAACCAAGACAACCAACGCTACTTAAAAAAGCAGAACATAGTTATTGAGTGAAAAATTTAAAAGATATGGTACCATAAGAGTGAGAATAACAGCAAAAATAGATACCAGCACTTTATTTGCTCCACTGGATCATTTTGTGATAGAAAAATGATTTCAGTCACAGCAACCATACAGACTGCATTTACAACTTGGAATCCATTAGCAATATCATTTATGTGTAAAACAGCTTAATTTTAATTCACAATTTTTTATGCCTGTCTCACACACACATGGAAAAACATGATGTACAAAAGCAACATGCATTTAACTAACTTCTAATTCCTGTGACTGATGCCAAGAGCAAGTAACACTTGGTATTCTCGCATGAATTTTGCTAACTTCTGATTTGGAGACTGAATCCTGTTAGAAGAGTAGCAAATAGAAATGCACACTGTCATCGGAAACAGGTAACAACCTAAATGCCACACTGCTCTTCACAGCTGTGCCACAGTACGCAACACTGGCAGGGATGTATTAACTCCACTAGAGATACACTGGCCGCCCTAGAAAATGGCAAATTTCCAATTACTTCAAATTGTTTAGGTAAATACTATCAATATCTAAGTCTCTTGATGACACAATGGTATATATCCCACAATATTTATTGCATTAAAACATGGCCAAGAACAGAGCTAAGAACTACTTTTTCTGGAGATGACTCGCAGTTGTTAACCTTTAAAGAACAAGGAGGCTTAGTGTCAGGAACCAGCCTAAGTACCTTAACCTGCAGTATGAGATACATGCATTAGGTACGCGTTCACTCCCGCACGCTTCCAAACAAAATGGTCCTTCTTTTGATAATGAAGAACCAAACAGGTGAAGCCCATTCTAAACAGTCAAGTGTTAAGTGCCACTGCTGAAGCACTCCTTATGACACATAGTATGACTCCCTGCACACAATACGTAGGTCAGGTAATCATGCAAGGACTTGTTTGCTTATCACCCAACAATATCCACTTTGTGGAAACAGTATTGTACTTGTTAACTACAGCCTGTTAAAATACAGATAATCATCATTTACCAACAAAGTGGCATCCAATTTTCCTCTGCTGCACACAGAACATTTGTCGCCCATCACTGAGGGATTGTGCAAAACAAATGTTTACCTGTCGAACTTGAACTCCCTGTTTCTAGTGAAGACATCATGTACCAGTGTTACCTCTCATTATATTGCAAAACATTAATTCCAGAGTTGTCTTTCAGCTATAAAAAGGTGTGTTCAAAGATGTTATAGTTTCTGCCTTTTTCTCCCTATATTTTGAATTTATAGTTTGGGAATTGCACTAAGTTATGAATGAAAAAAGCTTGCATCCAAACTCAGTTGGTAGACAGCTGTAGATAAAAATGCAATGGACAGGCTTGGGCCAGACAGGGATTTAACAGGATCAGCTTCCAAGATGTAAGCTGTCAGGCTTTTATTTGCTGTCATTGATGACATCTGAACTGGATCACATATTTGTCCAGTTGCAGTATCTAAGAGACTTGTGAATATATAAGTTTGAATTTCATACTCGACACACACAGCACACAAAACAGTGTAAGCAAATAAGCACAAGGCTGCAGCCAAAGAAGTAATAGCCTTATCAATAACTAAGTTGGAAAGCAAAGACAAAAGGATAAAAGCCAGGAATGCTGTATCAGTTAAATCTGTACTTTTCCCCCTTCTCTGGAGGGCTTAGACACTTGGTGCTATTTTGGTGCTCAGGCTATCATTTTCCAAAAGTACTTTAGCCAACAACTAAAGGACAAAGGTATCATTCTGAAGGGCATAGCTGCTTGCAGTGAGGTAGCCCCTACATCTTTTATTTTGTTGATTCTGTGTCTCTTCAGATCAGATGAATGATAGGAAGTGGATCTGTCAGCAGCTTTGCCACTTCATCTTTATTGCACACACCTCTGCAAAAGAAAGGAGGTCGACACTATCTTAGCAGAAGCTATCGATAGCTGTATCCTCACTACCAAGGGTACAGCCAGGACAGCACATGCTACTTAATGAGCTACAGAATCTCCCACACCCACCCAAATAGACATACTCAAGTCTACTTTTACTTGCTAAACTTTGCCATTGAAGAAAAACTGGAAGCTGACATTCAGCTGCTCTATTGTTTAGATGACCCAGACTGTGTTTTTAAAACATTTGCTCAGCTGAGCTACTAACTGGCTTCTTCAGGGAAAAAGAATTATGCAGAGCATTAAGGCTGATTAGAAATGGCCTCCTTTTAATGCTGAATTCAGACAAGTCCTGCAATGTTAGGAAGAACTAGTCTGAAAGATCAAAGGAGGAGGAAAGACAATCAGCAGATTGGCAGTTATGCCTCTTCAAAAGAAACAGTTTCTCAGCTTTTGCTGATAAGAAGCTACTACAATATTTAAAGAGGCTCTTAAACAATCATACAGCACAGGGGCATGAGTTTAAGGCTTACAAAACATGTCTCCTTATTTTTAAAGCTCAACTGGTGACAAATTTTTCTATTATGGTGAGGAAACAATCTGAATATTCCAATTAAGAGATGAAAAAAAAAAGCTAAAAGGAAGGGCAGTGCAGACTGTATAGAGGTAAAGTTTGTAAAGGTGACGCTTAAAAGGATATCCGAAATATTAACTGCTGCTTTGCAGTGAAGCCCAAGAAAACAGCCAACCCTACACCCAAGAGCATACCCCTTCCAGTACAGATAAATGAGTTCCCTATTCAAGGTCCCACTTCTGACTGAAAAGGCAAACAGCTATTAGTCAGGCAGCTTACTTGACTTTATAAATTCTATAAAGCAGCAAAAGCCCTCCAGTCATCATTTCAGAAGACGCTGCCAAGACATGCCCTGACTACACATGGGTATTACAGAATGAAAAAGCATCATCCCATGCACAGCTAGAAACACTCAATGGCAAAACTTGTTTGGAACATAAAGCACCAAGCTGTGGACAACATGGACCAGGCTGTAAAGCCACCCAAGACACTGTTTAGTACCCTACGGTTATGTGGATGCATGGAACAGCATGTGATTAGGAACAGGACATTAGAGTCACTGCTTGTCTTCTTACAATTGCTCCACAGCCATGTTGGATGAATAATAACACCACATCCAGTAGGTAGTCTTGGGTGAGTTTTGGTTGATCTGCAAACAACTCAAGAATATATTCAGCCAAGCTAAAACACAACTGAACCAGCAAGATAAAACACGCAGCTGAAGCAGAAATGCAACTACCCCTTACTACCTAAAAGTCTTATCTCTAAGCATATAGAAGGAAAGTAAATTCCAAATTATCCTGTTGAGGTTTGTGTCCAGAAGGGTACTTGAGGATACACTGCAAAGAAAAAGGCAATCAATGAAATCACTGCAGTTTCATTACGTAAAAATGGAAAAGGCAACATGGAATAGATGAGGCTGCCATTTGCTATCTCAGCATTGCAAAACACATACTACAAGACTCCTCTGGCTTTCAGATTAACACAGAACTAGACTTGGAAACCAGAAAGATACACAGAGTTTATGATACTAAAGAAAAGAGAATTATTTTGTATATTATAGTACTGAGTACCCAAAGTGGTATAAACACCAAGCTATGGTTAATGCTTGTTAGCCGAGTACTGAATACATATACACCAAAATTCAAGGAAAAGCAGATCACAAGTGATGTGGAAAATGCACCTGGAGTGTTTTATTCAGGGCTTTTCAAAAGGACAAAAAAAAGAAAAAACGAACCCATACCACACAACCACAAAAAACACACTCCAATAAAACCAAAACGCCCAAACTAAGAAAAACTCTCCCTCAAAGTCCCCCAACAACAAACAAATCCAACCCCCAAAAAAGAAAATCCAGACGGTTTCCATCAAATTGCTATTTTACTAATCCAGTTATTCAGGGAACAGTATGTCCGTACTGAATAGTGCAGACTTGCAGTGTATCATCCGGAAAAGCACCTTTCAGTCAGGTCTCGAAGCTTCAAGGAACTGCAGCATGTGCTGTGCCTTGACACAAAGTGCTACTGCACCCAGAAGGATCACAGATTGAACATTCTGTCCTCCGATATCTGTGCAATGCGAAGAGCAGGACGCTTACCAATTCATTTTGGTTCATACCTGACAGGTTACTGTGGGACAGGTTTGACACCAGTGTAAGAATTTCAGGACTATGATTAAGGGATCATTTGCGACAACAGGAAAAGATGGGACATCTCATGTGATATCTTTACTTAGGAAATGCCACCACCCTTTGCAACAAGAGCATTGTATCCAAGGGTAACAAGTGGCCCATTCATTGATGTCTGAGACTGACTCAGATAACTGTTTACTCCACCCCTAATATAGTGGCTTTAGAGATCATAGCCTGATCTGTCCCTTTAGTTCTTCTCTTGGCTCCTTATTCTGCTCCTAAGCTATTTGAGTTGCAGCTGAAAAAAATGTAATACAGGCCAAACAGTTACATTTTTACTTCGCTGAAAAAAAACAACTAACCCAACAATTACCTCCAACAGGCTTATTTTAGAGGAATAATCTACCTTGTCACTGAACAACATTACATAACATGTTTCCACCAGGACTTCACTGGCATACAGAATAATCAAGGGAAGCACACACAGACAGAAATCAAGAACTGCTCCAACCTGGCAGTATGAACTCCCAACACAAGCACATGATCTCACAGCACTGAAAGCAAACAGGTAACATTGAGGAGTACGATCATCAAATACAGTATCTGTATTGTGTTGAATACAAGGAACTCCTTCACCAACCAGACAACCACCTCTACCACAACAACCTTCACGAAAAACAGTAGCATTGTATTGTCTTGAAGTATTAATAATAGCAGAGCTGAAACGGCACCTAGAATTTGTAGCTTAGGAAGAACACCAGGATGTCCACCTCTTCAATTTATGGGTTCTCAATTATCACTATTACTCAGGCAGTTCTCCTATGGACACTTGAGAGGATGATCCATTTCAAGTTGGTTTGGGCCCTTTTAACAAGGGACAGAAAGTAAATGTTCTGTCTTGCTCCACAGATTCCTTTGCTTTACCTTTAAGTCTGTCAGACTGAAGTCTCCAGATGTCTACTATGCTTCCCTACTCCAATTCCAGGACAACCAACACTAACAGCTAACTCCACGGTATTCTATCCAAACTTCTTCCTATATATTTTCAGCTATTTCACTCAGCAGCAACTAAAGGAAACTTTTATAGCAGCCCTGTAGAGACAAGGCAGGTAGGGCTGATCTGGCAGCTGGAGGACATCACAAATGATTGGTGAACCTAATAAAGTCTCATGGTTTTGCATTTGACAGTAAATCACTAGTTAAAGAGCCTCCACAGACAAAGTGTTTTGAGCTTTTGGGCTTATAATACACTCCACTTGCAAAGGACAATAGCATCTATTTCTTATGTTTCCTTCTGCCATGTGAAGATGCTAAGCCTTGGCCTGGAAAGCAAAATGCTCCCATCAGGAATGTCGTAGGCAGTACCTGAATAGACATGTACCACCAGCAAGCACTGAACTCACCATGGCATCAAAACTATCAGGCTGAAAATTTTTAAGGAATAGTAGGCAAGTGGTTCATGCAAGACCACAACAAAGTATAGAAACCTCTCGCATGGTAAGTTCCAGGTCAGTCAAGTTTATGTACTGGGCTATCCTAGAGGAACAGTATGACACAGGAAATGCAACAATCAATATATTGCAGAGAAATGCTCAAGATGCAGCCATTAATACTGTTGCAATTCAAGTCTTCTAGTTACAAGGGAATTTAGAGCAACATGGGGCTTGCAGGCCCATACCAGGAGAACTACCTAGATATGAAAACAGGCAATGAAAAATTTAGTATCCCACTTAGACTGTATGGCCTGCACACCTACAAGATCCATATAATTTACATCTGTGCTGATAGTGGTCTTTTCAGTTTAGGTATCTAGTTTAAGGATCAGTAGACAATTAAGAATTGATAGCCAGCTCAAATAGCTCACCTGATATGTCTGTCTCTGAGGCATACTCCCAACACTGTCAGTGTCTCGGTTCACTCTCTGAGCTACACTGAACAATAACTCTAAATCAAAACAGAGGCACCTGCAATAACAATGTCAGTAAAAAAGGCCTCAGTGCTGTATTTAAAATAAATTACACATAAGCATCTATTGGCTACATTTCCTTGAATATTGAAGTCATACTACATGCTATTACAAGGAGATGCTAGTGTTCCACAATGTTTGTAAATTGCTGCTTAAGTGGATTTTAATAATTGAAAATGGAAAATTTTATCATTGTGCACTAGAACCTTGTCAGGATGAAATGTTGAGGCACTGAAATTGCTTTTAATTTGGCATTTTATTATCATTTCAGTAGGATTAGGAGTTCTGGCCCTCTCGTTTCTTATAATTCCATTAAACTATCCAATAGGTTTTTTAATTTTTCAAGGGCAATATACAAGCTAAGAAGCAACTAGCTAAAAAAAAAAAAAAGCAGAAAGGCTGGTGGCTACATAAATTAGATGGGACACAAATCAAAAGGCAGTATGTGCCTCCATCACAGAGTCAGAGTCCAGGAAACACTAGACAGCACTGTGTGCCAAGCAGCTTGGAGGTCATGGCATCTACTACAACCACCTCTTCCTTCCTATTTGATGCAATCTGTGTTCCTCCGTCATTAAAATGATGCAGATAACGCCCGTGTAACCTTCGGGTTATATTTCTAGCTAAAATATTTAAGAATCAACTCTTCCAATTACAAATGGTAAAAAACCCCAAAATATAGTCCCCTATTACATCAAGTTATTCTCTCCACCTGTTATGGTTTTTACTTCCATTCTTTCTGTTTTTAACATCTCTCTGGGGTTTTGCTAGTTTCTATACCAGCATTCTTCCCTGGAAGAGTCAAACTGTCTGTTTTTGTGACTGCACTCAGCCCTACCAGCTGCAAAAAAAACCCAGACAACCCAACAAGCTTGTATTTGAAATATTTGGTAGAACCAGAAGCCAGTTACAACACAAGAAAAATAAAAATACAAGTAATATTGGTGTCAATCATAATGAAAAACAACAAAAAGCAACTGAAAAATACAACCTGTTCCGATTTAAAATTCCTCTAAACGCATACCCACATGGAAACTCCCATGCATTTTCCCTTTTGTAAGCCCCACACGTTTTTCTATAAACCTCTCTCATAAGGCAAGAATGATTCTTTCTAGGGAAGAAATTTTTTTAAAAAAGCTTGGATTAGACAGGCCTTACTGAACTTCCTTCATGAATAAAGAATGAGTTTTTCCAGAACTGTAAGAGAAACGCATTATATACAATGAATGCATTTCATTGTCAGACAAAAAGACAAATCCACTGCAGCATCAAAGCACTTTGTTCTATGTTACTGTCACTTGGCACACTTTTTCAAAGTTGAACTTCTGGATAAAGGAATTAACCCCTGCTAATCAAAGGACACTGAACACTCATCACTGAAGTCTCAAAAAATAGACTGAAACAGACTGTATGTAGCACATTGGCTGAACCTCTTTACACCGGGGTGAATTGAATCAAAAAGGCAATACACTCATTTGCTTTTGATCTCTTGGCTTCAGAGTTGTAAAAGAAAACTCAGATTCTTCCTGCTCTCTTTGCTCCTGATTGAACAAAAATGGGGCAGGTAATAAAGCTACAGTAATAACAGTCAGTCAAGTGCTTTAAAAGGAAGAAATCACATTTCTAGAGTCTGCTAATGGTAACTAAAGTGATATTTTTCTGCTATCACTATTTTTAGACAATAGATAGCCACCACTGTCCTTTTGAATGCCTATACAACTGTCAAACAGCAGAAAAACATATCCAGTGAGAGATGCCATTTCAAGAAAGTGCTCAGAAAAATACTTAGCATTAAGTAATGTTAGGGCATGACTTGTTTAACAGCAAAAAAACCTGAGAGGATGCACCTTTTCTACCATTTCACAGGCTACGTAACTGGCAGCTGTACACTCTCTCTAAGGATTGACAAGTAAGGAAACATTTCTACAGGTGGGTATCTAAATGTTACCTCTCCAATAAAAGCATTTGTTGAGACAAAGAGCTGCAACTGCTTTTACTGCTATGATAGTATAAGAAGCAAGCCCATGAAAAAAAATTAATGCCCAACAAAATAGTCTAAGTAATCCAGAAATTTTACAGAGGTTTACATAGATCAAGCCATCTGTGTACTTACACCTTGATCCTACTGCCTCAATCTTCTAAGTCTTGTAAATAAGCTAAGTCAGTACATTTCTCTAAGAGTAGTTTTGTTTACCAGTGCAATCAAGACCTAAATCAGACCTCCAGTGTCCAAGATTAACTAGTTACCCACTTAACATGCACTTATATGTCATTAGCTTTTTTCAGGCACCTTCCAGAACCAAAATAATGCTTTGTTAACTTATATACTCACAGTGGTAAAGAAATGCTTCCAACTATTTGCACAATCAAATTTTACTCATTAAAAAGTAATACTGCCCCTTTCATTGCAGGGAAAACAATTTCAATTTAATTGTTGCCTTGTGACATAACACATCCTTAATACTACATAATTGCAATTAATGCACAAATTATTTGTATCAGCAGTAATCACTGACGTAGTTGCATGTACTTATTTCTGCAATGTTGACCTACCCCAAGCACCTGATATTGCACTGTGGCAAAATTAAAACATAAAAGCCTATTTCAAAAAGGCAGCCCATAGACTGGGTGTAGTAGCCTAAGAGGTGCTTCAGATAAGCTCATAGAAAAGTTGGAGTTGGAATGGACCTTGAATTACGATGTACTTCCACCCCCGTGCCAGGGGCAGTTCCACAAGATCAGGTTGCTCAAAGCCCTGTCCAGCCTGGCCTTGGATGCTTCCAGGGAAGAGCCTTGCACACATTCTCTGGGCAACCTGTCTCCCCATCTTCATCATAGACTGGTTTCTTCCTTAAAACCAACCCCAACCTATCCTCTCTTTAAAACCTTTGCCCTTAGTTGTGTCACTACATATCCCTGGTAAAAAGTTTTGCTCTTTTCCTTAAGTCTCCTTCCCCTATTGAGAAACCATGAAGTCCTTAACTGTGACATCTTGCCTTAAGCATCACCTATTATTACTCATAGTACTACTTAAGACATACCACCATTGCCAGAGCCACCCTGTCCATACACTTGAAGTGCTTCTATATACTGCCCAAAGAGTTTCATCTGTACGCAAACAGGACTTGGTGTAATGCAAACACTTGTTCATTTCTATTTTGAAGCTAGCAGCACTGTTTAGAGCACTTCTGATGTACAAATATAATGTTAGACTGCCTAGTGAGTATCACTGAAGCAAGAGACTATAGTTTTTATCTATGCACCAGTAGTACTCTTGTATAGGAGTACTGTATAGTTAGTGATTTAGCTGACAAGGTGAACACTTGAATTCTTGCATCTTGTAATTTTTTTTCAAAGTTTCACCACATTGCTGTTACTGAGCTGTGTAAGTTTTATTCCATTGTTTTTGACTTTTGACTTTAAGACAATAAGCATTTTAACATGACTTTTTTAAGTTTTCTGAATACTATTAATGTAGACACTACATAAACACTTCTCTATGCATTATCATTCCCTGGAAGAAAAGAAAAAACAAACCCTAAACAAAATGCTGCTGTGAGACCTTGAGAGGATTGACCTGCAGTTTGCTGCAATGCTGTGAACGATCATGCTACTCAAGCTGTTCAGATTAGGCTTTTCCTGCTGTGACAGCAGTTCCAGGGTGCATGCATGACTGAACTTTCAAAATGAACATTTTTGGGTTTTTAATGCAGACCATTTGGAAACAACTAAAACCTAAGAATGCAGCATGCATCATTCTTTCCACAGTCCTTCACATTACCAGTTGTACTTGAAATGAGACTGCAGCTAAAACTATAATTTTTTTATGGATATGACTAACACTGTTTTTACACTAACTACACAGTATTAAGCAAATTGTCTGTACCTCAGGTTAATGGCTAAGAAGCTGACCAACTCACACTGGAGGAAAAAGGAAGCATCTTTTAACAGTCCCATCTGGGATCAGATAGCAATTTCTCACCCATGGTATTGAACATATTCCACCTAAGCCCATTGTCTTTATTCCCCCAACTACTCACTAAAACACATTAACTTAGATAAGCCCCAGACTTATCCCAGTGGATGCATACTATGAAACAGTGACATTACACAGGTTGGTTTTTAGTACCATAGTTCATCCCACAGCTGCAACAAAACTCTGGAACAACATTCTGACCAGCATAGGACACAACAGCCATCAAAAGCTCATTCACCCAAACATTAGGATGTTCAATTCTAAAACCAGTGGACAGTACAGCTATGATTCAATTAAGCATCCTAAAGCTCCTTTGGGAGTGCCTGTTCAACTTCCTGATTTCACTGTAGAAAAATACACACTTCCCTCTTCAAGGTCTTCTGCCAACTGCCAGCCCTACCTGAATGACATCAGTACATTTTAAATGGAAATTGCCTAGGAAATACCCGAGTTTAAGCACTCATACTGTTCTATCTCAAATTTATTTGAACCTGGCTGTTATTGTCTTTACCTCCTCAATCTCTGCCTCTTCATAGTCATCTTCAATGTGTGCAGCAGCATCACAAAGTTGTGGCTAGCATCTGGGTTTATTTTACCTCTGCAAAAACTTCCCCCTTCAGGCAATCGTCCCAAAATTTCTAAGCAATCTCACTCGACTGCTGATTCTTTTGTGAAGCTGTCAAAAATCCCAAGTGTATCCATAACCAGTCCAGATCTTTTAATGAAACACAGCATCACTAAACCATGGCCTACAAATTTCTTCAACATGCTCACAACAAACCTTTCCCCCAAGACAAAAGTTTGGGCATTCACACCTGAAACCTACTGTTTTGTTTCACACCAGGATGACATGAGTTCAGTATTAGATGTATTAGTTTCATGCTGAAGTCCTTAGAGCCAAGATAGGCAGAAAAGGTGCAGTTGTTGTAAGTCATGCTCCTGTTAATATAAACCAGGTAGACCTGTGATTTTTCACCAGGCTACTCATCCAAAGAGCTAACATCTGCCTAGCCTTCTAGCAGCACTAGGTAATATTTGTAACTGAAACTGGTCTAACTGTCACCAACTGAATTCTGGATGGAGACTGTCAGTTTCACTGAAGCTGAATCTGCTAGACAGCACATGAGCATTTCAGAGTGAAAAGCTCATATTTTGCATGAACACACAGAAACTAGCATATTAATAAAAAAATTACAAGCCTAGTATCAGATCAGAGATGCCTATGTGCTGTATATAAAATCACGAGTTGTACTTTTGATTTGCACTTGAGTTCACCTCTGCTAATGACAGTCAAGTGTGCAATAAGTTACTCACTAAATGCGATCTTAGTTATATTCTCATCTCTACTCATTACTTT
Organism: Trogon surrucura; assembly: GCA_020746105.1. Classification (NCBI taxonomy): domain Eukaryota; kingdom Metazoa; phylum Chordata; class Aves; order Trogoniformes; family Trogonidae; genus Trogon; species Trogon surrucura. Next base: position 2,121,238 of record CM036620.1, on the reverse strand, counting down.
TTCTGCAGTAACATAAGTGTAAATGCCAACATTCCAAATTTGCCCAGAGGAGAAAAAAGGAAACAGAAAACTAGTGAAGTTGAAGCAGTTTTACTCGTGCCATGATTGATTTTTATAACTATCACACCCTCCCCCCAAGAAAAACAAAACAGTAAAACGATAAATCTAAAAATGAAAGCAATGCAGTGCACCAAAAGCAAGATAAAAGTCTTTGTAGAAATCACCTGTCTCAACTACTGCATCACAAAAATCCATACCTTTTCACCCTCTGGTTATTTTTAAATTTCTTTATTTTGCTGATAACGACTTGACTGTAAGCTAAATAACTGGGTTTCCTCGTGAAAGAAAACCATAGCCAAAGCTACCCTCCTCAGTAGGAAGAGGCTGCCTCTCATCTACTGGGACCAGGAGTGCAGCACCAGTGTCACATACTACTTCACAAAGAAAACACAAAACAAAACCAACCACCTCTAGAATTTTCATCACTTTTTCCTGTGGATTTGCAGTGTCAAAGATCTGGAAATGCTACAGACCACAACATCAGCACGTCCTACACACATAGCTTGCCTTGGGCTTAATCACATGCCTCAAGTCAGCTCTGGCAGCCAAGCCAAATGCACGAACACATTACACTGCACTTGATATGTCCTTGAGTCCTGTGCTGATGTTTGCTGCTCTACACACAAAAGAGAAAATTACAAGTGTCCTGGGTTTAGCTAAAAACCCAGTCCTGTTTAGTGATTTTTACTTTCCAGTTTAGTGTCTTCTAAAAGGCTGCACTTTTTGAAGTGAGCAGCATGTTTTTGCAGACAGTGTGTGCTACTGGCAGTGATAACACCTGATGTTTATAGTCACAGCCTAGGACTGGTATGTACAAAGTCTCTTGCTTATACTTATTCCTATAGTGACCAAGGCCACTGCTCGCTCTTCTGTGCCACGCTGGGGGTGCTGGGTAGTAAGAGGGGGGCACAAGGAAGTAAAAGGTGGCACCTCCGGGGGGTAATAGACAGGACAGGTGACCAACGAGAGTATTCCATCCCATATACGTCATATTTAGTATAAATTGAGTGATCATGAGAGTTTCGGCCCTTTTGCCCTTTTTTGGTTCGCTCTTTTCAGCCTTTTCGCCCTTCTTTTCTGCAATGGCCGGTGTCCAGAGAGGACTCCATCTGACCTCCTGCTTTTGATCCGGATCCTGTGTTCCCGAATCCAGCTCCCTGAATCCAGCTCCTGCCACCGCTGAGCCTGGGGTTTCCCCAGTGCGTCCTGCTCTGCAGCACCAGTGGTGATTGCTATCGGGGGAGGGAGTCGGGTTTGATATCGGGCTACTATCTAGAGTTGTATATAGTTCTTTACTTTTATCTTTTTACTATTATTTTCTAATATTTTCATTAAAGCTGTTCTAGTTTTTCTCTTCTCTCATCCGTAAGTCTCCCTGCCTCATTCCCTTTTCTCTTCCCGTTTGGGGGGTAAGAGGGGGTTAGAAAGCGTCTGTCCATGTCAGTGGCTGGCCCAGCCTTAACCCGCAACAAGAAGTCATATTTGTTCACACATAAGAATTTAGGTGGGGTTTTTTCAGACTCCCCCTCCCCAACACTATTAATAAACAATGAAGGCAAGAATAACAACCAACACTGATACTGACAGATTAAGTCTAGACTCATTCAGCAATATTCTAGCACTGGGAAGTTTTAGAGGACAGGTTGTGGTTCCAAGAAGGGTCACCCATCTCACTAAAAACAGACCAAGCATATTACCATGTAATAAACTCAAATGAAAGGTGAAACATAACAGTATCTTAATTTTGAATTGGATTTTACACATGGCACTTAAAAGCTCTTAGGCAGTCAACCAGGTGCCATCTGTCTTGGATGCATCTAAACCATTGAGCAGACTGCTGTTGACAAAGTGCACTTGTGTTGGCCTCATTGCACAACTGTATCCTCCAGGATTGCCTCCTTGTTCCTGTGCCTGGATCTGTCAAAGGGGAGGGCTACATTACACAGGGCTGGTGTTCCCCTGGACTTGTCCTGAACTACACCGAGATGTACCCAGAGCCTAGCCCTACAGGCAGACCCTTGGAATACGGTCCCCACCTTCCTGTCGCAGCAGCTGCTCAGAAACCCAGATTCACAAAGTTGAGATAAGTCAGCTCCAAGTTACTAGTCTTAGTACTCTGATAACTACACATAACAGCCAAGTCACACTTTCCTATGCTAATACATCAGTTTAGTGCAGCTATGTCAGAGAGTGAGGTCTTGAAGCATTAAAGCATAACTAATTCAGTTCTGCAATGTCCAGTTCATGAATCATTAACAGATCACTCAACAGCTTGGAAGGGACCCCTGCAAGTTATGCTCTGATGCCTTTTCAGGGCACTTTGGTGCTGTCCCACACTAAGAGATCTGACATAACCTACTTCACAGCATCTCTGGCCCAACCTCTGCAAGGGCTCCATTACTTTTTTTTGAAAAGATAGCTTGCCTGCTGTTGAGAGAGAACCTCCTCTCCTGTGTTTCAGTTCGTGCACAGGACCTCTGGTCCTGGCACTTGGCACTAACAAAAAGAGCCTGGTTCTGTGTTTACCACGTGCTCCCTGCAGGTATTTTTACAGATCAGTAAGATAGCCCCAAATATTCTCCAGGCTGAAATGACACAGCTCTGTCAGCCTTTCTGTAAGGGAGAGAGAGTACAAGTCCACAACAATCTTCGTGGCCCTCCTCTGTCAAGTATGTCCACACGTTTCCGACTGAATAGCCCCCAGTGCTTAACACATTGGAAAAAGCTGCTACAAGGTCAGTAAAGGCTCTGGACAGGACACATGAAAAACAAAGTCAACTTTTCCTAGACCATTCCAACACAGAGAGAGTTCCATAATACCACAGAAGATTACCATTGACTGGCTTAGCTTAGGTGATGATCTTTGACCACATGCATGACCCAGATTTTAAGTGTGGTTTAAGCAAATGTTTCTTTAACTGGATAGTTCAACAGAGAAAGCCTGAAATAAAGTACTATAACACAAACTTTATTCTCAGTAAAACCAGTATCTAAAAGCTTGGGTTCAGTCAACCTCAAGTTTGGCAGACTTCAATATGTGAATACTAACTCGGTACATAATTAAGCTGGTAAGCCCAAAGTTCCTTAAAATCATTTCAAGTGAAGCACAACATCAATAGATATAAACTGGGAATACATAACCCTAAGGATTCTCACTTATATTATACTGATTAATTTCTTACTAAAACCATTTACCCTTAGAGAAGTTCTAAAAGATTTCCATAAACCACCATTTTCAGATTTCTTCTACAGTCCGTAAGAGGAAAAAAAAATGATGACAGTTAAAAGCCTACAACAATCCCAATAATTAAAAAAGTTGTTCCTTGACTTCATTGTAGCACAATAATGCAAAGGTTGTACTTACCTATAGTTCTAATTCTACTTATGGAACCACATTCACTCAGCTGCTTTATGCAGCAAGGCAAAGCAGCCTTCTACTTGACTTTCTCTACCTGATTAAGGTGGATCTGTAACAACTTAGGTTTACAACAAAGAAAGGAGGTAGGGAAAATGGATTGATTTGTCCTGCTTAAGCTCCATTTCATTTAAAAAGCTGTTAAGGATATCGCATTGCCCAAAAGGGACCTAAGACAGTGAAGGCTTGTTAGCAGGGGGTTAAGTCTTCTATTTGCAAACTTTTGGTCACAGAATCACAGCAGACTCAGTAAAATGTCACCTGTGTCATTTGGCATGTACTGGAAAATGCCAGAATAAGGTGACTGAGCATGCATCTCTCCTGACATCTAATTTCTGCCTTGCATGTATGTAAACAGGAATATTTGTTTACCTAGAATATGTCCCATCTTCTTACAATAAATAGACATACTCTTAGATGTAGGTGTTCAGCAAGTTAGAAAAGCTACTTGCAATGATACACATGCAAAAGTGTCATATAACTGATGAAGTGTTCCTGTAAAGAAGCAGAAACTCAAACTACTGCAGGAGCTTACAACCAAGGAAACCTTTTTTCCTACATCATATCTTCCAGCACAAACCCTGCTTTCTTGCTTGCACATGATTCCTTTAAGTCCATTATCTAGCAGCTAATTCTGAGGTATAGGTGCATTTTCATTTGTGATTGAAACTGTATAGATATATTGCATTAACTTGCTGAAATAACAATAAACTGTTTTTTAGTTGTCTGAATAAAACCATCACTACAACCACACTTTTTAAAAAATCTTTGCCAACAAGCCTGTTGTAAAAGCTATCAGCTTAGATAGATAAGCAGACAGTCAACATAGTTGAGTCTAGCTGCATTGCAGCACAATTAGACTCATGGGTATGTGTCACATCCTTCCGTTCTAATGGAAGATTAGCAGCATTATGGAAAATAAAATAACTTAGTCTGACAGTGATTGCCCAGAAGACTCCAAGAATGGACAAAAAAATTATCAATAAAACTATGATTGAGAAATTAGCTATTGATCAACCACCACACTATGGCACAAGCATTATTCTAGTGTTGCAAATACTATCTCAAAAATGGAAATCAACTTCGGCAAAATAATAAATTGCACAAGACCAATTGACTTGCAAACATACAAAACTGAAGGGATTACTTCACACATACCTTGTTGACACACACAACGCCTTAAGTAAATTACTTGGTTTTATTTACTCTTTAATCTGATCAGAATGTGCAAATATACAAGTAGTTCGCTAAAACAACTGATGTGCTTTAGAGAGATAGAGAAAACCAGTAAACTTCCTTGATTTTCTGGGCTGATCTGCATTGCCACAGGGCCCAAACAAATTCCAACTTGACCAGGTAAATATCACCTCTAAAGCCCAAGAGATTAGCCTACTACAGGGATGTCAGAGCACTATCTATAGCTTCACATCTCAGAGAGCTGGTATACAAACCAATTATTTTTCTAGCACATTTGACACAGCAGCAGTACGTAACACCAGCCTTTAGATGCGTATTTGAAAAATGATATATATTCCAACTTCTGGCATTCATTTTATTGTACTTGCTACTTACTAAAGGCTACATCTACTAGGATGTTGCCATACCAGAAATTAAGTATTGGTTTTTGGCAAGGTTAAGTACTTACATTTGACTTGCATCTTCCCTGCTTCAGCAGTGTTCTAGCTATCAACACATTTCTACAATGGGTTTCACTAACGGTGCTTTTGTCTTGTCTGTTTCAGTCTGTAGATTTTTCATTCTGTGCTTCCTTGTATGGCATATACTGTCATGGTATCAGGCACAACAGGATGCAATTTAGATTGCTACTGCCATCAGCCAAACAGCAGTGGTGCTCCACATAGCGTGTACACACGCATAACATGGCTGTTTCATTTTTATTATCAGTCCTATCCTCTCTCTATAGTCAAAAGCTAGTCCCTCTTACTTTTCTAAGTAAGTCTTTCAAACTAAGTTGCCTGTTTAAAAACATCTTGGCTTTGCCAAGTGGAATGTTTTCTTCAACAGTAAATCACAGCTCATACAGCATCAAGCGTTTGTTGTTTTCCTAGCTGAAGCAAATTTCCTAGGCAGCTCTGCTTTCTAGCAACTCTGTGCTAATGATTAAGAACCATCCTCTGGGGGCTGTGCTTGGCAGATTACTGAACAGACATGAAAACTAACTTTTGTGTAGCCTGGCTGAATCTTGTTGCCTAAGTTCGCTAGAAGAGAAAGTACATCACCTTGTACATTTCCTCTCTACAGTATAAACAATGAAAGTAATATAAATTTGCAAGAACTTCCACAGGCCTCTATGGTCATTTTTTTATCCCCCATCACAGCTACACAAGCAGTGAAAAGCTTCAATGCCCATAGCTCCAAGTGACAAGTCATCTGTACCAGAGTTTACATGCTTACAGATTCATGACTAAACACTCTTCTATCCATTACATTGTTAACCAAAGACCTCCTAGATTGGATAGGTGCCGTACTGCAACAAACACAATCTAGTCTCAAGTTATAACCACACATTATACATTATTTTATCAGCAGTCACCAGTAACAAGTTCTATTTCCTATGTGTTTACTATACAGCTTGAAAGCATTCCAGAAGCTCCTGTCCACAACTCACAGTTGCAGTTCTCTAGAGTTGCTACAGTAATCACACTCGCACACTATTCGACAGGTGTCTTAAGATTTGTGTGATAATTCATACATAATTATAACTTGGAGTCTTACAGCACATTGCAGGTTGCAAAAGTATTTGAGTCACTATCAGTATAATATCCTTACTCATCACATACTGCGAAGCCACTGTTTCATTATCTGCTTTACTGATTTCATCCGACTTAGTCAAACACCTTTCACCCCATCCCATCTGTTCTGGCAAGAAACAAGTGATCCCTTCTGATGGCTAAAAGAATTAAGATCTGGTGATACCTCCAAGTTTCATGCTGTGAGGATACACCCTTTTTATGACTTAAGAAAATATTTGAGACTTTTACCCTAAACCAGATATGAACTGGCCTGTTGGCAATATTTTTCTCCCTGCATATTTTAAAGACAAGTAACTTACTCAAACTGAAGAAAGTACCCAGAGCCATTTCACCTGTTTTCATATCTTTGCTTGCAAGGTATATGACAAATTTTACAGTATGATGACACAAATTGTAGTGATTATACTAGTAATAATCTTCATTAACAGAGATATCTCTTATTATACCTTTATTGTAGCAAACAGCTGTGACAGGTAAGCATAAAACTGAGGAGTGTTTAAGCTCCCTACACTTTGCATTCTTATTGTGTGCAGCACAGTAATAACGCAGTGAGTTTTGGGGGTTTTATCTTCCACTATTGATTCTTCATCATAGGAGAAACATGGTATCACTTGACCCTAAACAGAACCCAGGATACACCGTAAATATTTCTGGAATCAACCTAAAGCTCTTATATTAATCTTGATCATTATCTGCCATTTGGCTAGCTCAAAAAAAGACAGGATGTCAAACCCGTTCCTATTTCTAGGAAGCTCAAGTTTTTATTTTCCTCTCCAAATGCTCAAAAAAGCAGGTCATACCATACTTTGGGACAAGTCTTCAATGATTTCTCTGCTAAGATGTTGCACATGTATTTGCCTCCTCATTGATCATAAAAATCACACTTATTCCTTTGTATTTTCATGTAATAACACCTCTGTTAGTCTATAATAAAGTGACAATTACAAGGGAAGATAGTGTTATTCTGGGAGAGAGAGATTTTAAACAAGCCATTAGTCAGACTACATGTACAATCCAGGCAAAGCAGCAAGGTGTGACACCATCTGTTCACCACTGTGGTCATCAATGATAATGAAATTGATTTATAAACATTTCTCCTATTTTGTTACAAAAACACTTATTCTTGATACTTAAGTAGTCAAAATAAACTATTGCTCATTTCATTGAGCTCCATGTATTCATGTTCTGTTCAGTGACAGAATAAATTACTGACAATGATGCTGAGCTGTCATATGGATACAGCAAAGCAACTACTGCCAATCTTACCATGAACACATGCAAGTCATGTCAATTTTTTCCATGGCTTGTCCTGACTTGTCAATGACGTCCCTATGCATAAGCACTGTTATATTCAGATGCTTTTAATCCATACATTCTCCATGATTTATTATTCATGTAGTCCCTTATTTTCTATTCCTTGGTAATATCTATCCCTCTATCCTCGCACTAATTGCTTTTACCATAGGTGGCAGAAGGTGTCTCTACTCTGATTATCATCCTTGTCCTTTTTCACATTCTGCTTAACTGTGCACGCACAGACTGCCCCACTGCAGACTAATCAGCCTCTAGAGCAGATACATGGTTCTATTAAGCTTAGTATCACCTCTTCATCTCACTATAACACAGCAATTATTTTTATACTTAACATACATCACTTCTTGGGCATCATTCCATATTGCTTAAGGTTCTGACAGAAATAAGACACACAGAAGTGGGATGCAGTCCATTAGTTTGCAACTGTGACCTGGGCTAGAGAAAAATCTGGGGAAAATACTTTTGAGCTTTATTTTTACCAAAAGACCAACAAGAGAGACAGATTTGCCACAGAAGCAAAGTTCTGAAGCAGAACCCTATTCCTAAAACTCCTTGTGAGTTTTGACCACCACACAGTGCTTTCTAAAGACAACCAAAGTCAAAATATCAGACCGTCAACAGACCAGCATGGAGGGGGAAAAAAACCCACCAAAACCCCACCAACTAGAAGCATAACCCATACACCATTATATTACTAGTCCTAAATTTCTGCTATGACTAGGCCACATGGTGGTTCTGTAACAGAAACAAAACCTTAGCGCACACTGTTATCACAACCAGGACATGACCAAGAACATGTATTAACACGCATTCCTGTCTCTTCATTGCTTCCAAAAAATACTGGGCATAGAAAGAAGAAAATAAAGCAGTGCAGCCTCTGGGCAAGCAGATGTCCTTGTGAGATCGTAGATGAAAGCAACCTCAAGTCATCTCAGTTACCACCTGTCACATTCCCTCCAAATAGAACAGTGGATCACTGGGCTCAGTGGTCTGGGAAAAAAGGAAAAAAAAGCTGGTGTTTGTCTTTGTGAACAGACACAAAGTACAAGAGCTTTGATGGTTATTTCCATCTTCTAGAAGGTCATCAAAAAACAGCCTGAAAAGCTTGGCCATTGCCTTTTGACTAATATCACAATATGTATTAAGAACATCTAACATTGCTGTACAGACATACACATCTGCTAGAAACCTTCAAGCTGTATTGTTTTGCTTTATGTTTTAAGCAGGTAATGAAGAGAACAGAACATATGAAAAAATACACATTTTCATTTCAGCCCTAGCACTGTCTTATTGTTTGTTTAAGCCTGTCCAACTGAGACTCCTTGCACTATACGCCCCTGGTTGCATTCCATTTCAAACAAAGGCATATTTCAGGCAAGTACCTCTCACAAAGAGGTATTGATGAACCAGAAATCAGAGTCTGGACAAATGACTATTTTTCTATAAACACAGCTCTATTGTTTCAGCTTTTCTTCTCCCAGGGAATAAATATCTCATTATTCAAAGCAGCAGCTGAAAAGCAAATGACTCCTCCCCCTTCTACCAATCATCTTTCACCACTACTCCAGAAAAGCACAGCTCAATGGTTTCCACAACTCCTCTTTTGAAATATCTGCATGTTTTTTTACTCTTCTCTTGTCCTCGAATACTGTACTGTGCAGTAAAAAAAAAAACCCACCAAAACCAAACAAAATAAAACCAAGAAACAACAAACTAAATCTGCTACTCTGTCTTATATACATGAGAGCTTGTGCCTTTTAAGATCTACACAGTGATTTCTGTGACTCTTTGCCCATCACATAGTAGTTGCAGTTGGGTCTTCACATTTGCATCATATATACTAAACATTTGGCCATGCTCTACTTCCCCCAATGACTTGGGTTTCATTAATTCTGACTCTTTTGGTTTTTAATCCATCCCTCCATCTCCTCTGTAATGAGTTTCTCCACAAGTGCTTTCTCGACTATTTCACAGATAGGAAGTAAATCAAAGAGATGAACCACTGTCTTTCCTACAAGCCTTTGCAGCTTTCAAGACCTGATCCGATTCAAGAACTTCGGATTTCAATTCAGTCTCCAAATCCATTCCTTCTTGGAAGGGCTGTTTCTGTTCCACACAAAAGCCTTGTGCAACCAGATTGAGAAAACAAGCCCATTTGAGTACACATGGAGGGATATTTGCACTCAATCACATCAGGCAAAGACGCCAGGCAAATCACACTCAGGCAAAGATATAAAGAATGTAGTTGAGTAACTTGGTGTATCTCAAGGGAAGGCTGAAAGGAGATTTTGTTGCTCTATTCAGCTATCGGATGGGATGGCATAAAGAAGGAACTCAGCTCTTTTTGGAAGTTCACACTGATACTATCAAAGGCAACAGAAACAAAGGCTAACACAGGAAAAACTGATTAGATAGAAAAAACAGTGAACATGAGAGTAGTACTACACAGGAAAAGGTTGCCCAGATAGTCTGTGAAACCTCTGCCCCTCAAAATATTCCAAATTGACTACTCTGAGCAGGGATGGCACTAGACCTCCAGACACACATTCTAACCTAAATTATTTTGACACCATGCTCAAGGATCTCTCTGTTAGATAAAGCTATTCCAGACACACAATTTGCAAGACTTTATTCAAATACTACTACACAAAGTGTGAAGCAGCAGACTGCTCTACTGCAAGAGCAAGATACATTCAAGTTACCAAATATTCAAACCTTGATAGGACACAGTTTTGGAATGGATTTTAAGATTCTCCATTCCAAGGGCAGAAAAGCACAAGTCTCAGTTTATAGTCATGCACAGGGAGGAAATAACCAAATCTCACCACAGACACTGGAAAAAACATTAACTGCAAGCTGATCAAGCTTTGCCTTACGAATAAAAGGACTAACATTGCAAAACTGCTGGCAGAACTACAGCATAGGAGACACTATGAAGTGACAGATCTGCCTCCCTAAACATACACATGAAACTCCTGTCAGTCATTCCTGATAGATTAATGGAATAATGAGACAAATGTAATACTAATGTCGCTGCTTCAAACATGTTTATCATCTTGCACATATTTAACAGTCTTCAAAGTGAACTAAGAAAATCCAATTACCCTTAGCAAAACACTTAATATAGTACTTAAGGTTTCCATTAGGACTTAAATATAAACTTGCACCGGCAAAGACACTTAGTAGCTGCAATTAAATCACTGAAGGTTCAGCAAAGGACAAGGTCCTGCATTACAAGAGCATTCACATAAAGAAGAAAACACTATAAAAGTATTGTTATATGATAGCATCGACATAGAACTTGAGTGGACTTAGAATATTTCTGTACTGAGAAACAGTGCACCTGTCCCCTCTCCATCTAAGTTAGAGCCATCACATCTCTTTCAGCAATTACCTATCCATGCTACTATTACTGCCCAATTTTGGTTTCCCTGGCAGTTCATAAGCACAGATGGGGTTACATAATTGACTGTTTCTAAGCAGAGATGCCCGTCTTTGAAAGAAAATTAATTCTTCTCTTGTTCCTCATTTCATTTCAGGCAAAATAAAATAGAGCTCAGATTTCCTGGATCTAGATCTTAAAAGACTTCAGATTTAAAATGTAAGCCTTCACTGTATTCAAATTAATACATCTGGTACATCTTACTCTCTAAGGAAGAGAAAATATATGCTTGTAACTTCTTCAAAAGAAAAAAACCTCACAATATAAACTACATGGCTTTACAGGTTTACCAATAAGAAGACTAAAATAACTTAACCCCAGCATCTGCCTAGAATTCTTGATCATATAAGTACAACTATGTTTAAATGTAAATATATAAAGCAACTGCAGTTTCAAGAAAACATGAAGTATTAAATCAATGTATGAGATGTAGAGTCATGCTTATCAAAAGTAATGAAATGCTCCATTGGTCATAGACACAAATAAGATACAAGTTAAATAGTTCTGTATTGAGACAACATCTGAGACTGCATTAATGGAAAGAATGCAAAGAAAATAAACCAAGAAGATTAACACAAGACACATTTCCCCTCCAGTAGGAGAAAAGACAACAAGATACCCGAAAAAAAAAACCAAACAGCACACTTACTTGAGAAGGAGAGAGAAATACTCTTAATTGTTGAAATGGGTTATTTCAAGCAATTGTTTAAAAGCCAGTTACTCTGTACAGATGGTCAGTACCAATGATACATACGTTTTACCTGTTTGAGAAGAACTTCCTTGCTTTATTTAACACTTAGTGTAACATAGGCCTTGGATATTATGCTGTTTACTATTGTATGAAAAGTATTAAAAGTATGAAATAAATTTCAAAAGGTTACTACGTAGGATATTGATTACCAAAACAAATATACATACAATAAGCATTTGAGATCTCGAACCCAAAAGAACAGTCTAAGTATACCACCAGTGGGGGACACACCACACATGTCTAGAATCTACAGATATGTTACATACATAATAAAAAAAAGCTTAACTCTTTATAGATTGATAGTGTTCTAATTTAAGGCTATTCTTTTGTCCAGGTTTGAGAAACAGATTCTTGATCTTACCTGCCATCTTTCTCCCATGTTGTTCGCCTCCTAAATATAAAGGAAGAAGGCTACACTGAAAACTAAAGTGAGGAGAACAGTTTGAACTGAAAAGGGCTTTCAATGTGCTCTCTGTAATAACGCAAGTGCCTTGCCCTACATGAATTTTATACAACCAGGCCTACAAGGCTTCTGGTTGATTTAAGCCCAGAGGCAGCATAAAATTGGGGGAAAAACAACAGCTGAAAAACCTACGATTCTCAGAAATGCTACGAGTTCAACTCTTAAAAACAGACAAAGCCATACATAATTAATAAACAAATATTTACACACTGTATTTTTAAGAAATTGTAAAGCTACTCACAAAGAAGAGGCAACATAAAATTACATGGCAGGTAGTCCAAAAGAAGTAGCCATAAAAAACAAGAAACAGCCGTAAGTGTCAAAAGCTGTGGTCTCCAAAACAGATCTTGACTGTGGAATTGCCGAGTAGTGATGCATTTCCTAGATTTCAGCAGACATGACACCCACTATAATCCCTGCAGTATGTAAATATGATGAAGAAAGAGGGACCAAAAAAAGGCACCTACAGCATTCACAAGAAAACTTGACAGTAAGCTTTTATTTACCAGACTGCTGTAAAACAAGGATGATGGCAAAGAAGATGCACAGTAACACACACAGATTAAACAGGGACAAGGGAATTCAGTCAGATGCTTATTAGTGTAAAAAACTAAACAAACAAACAAAACCTTCTGGAGAGACTACTACACTAAATGAAACTCAGAGCTATCCCCTGATCTTTAAAATGCTGGATGGTGGTGGTTTCAGCACAACATTCTGAGAGTATATCATAATATCTACGGAACCTAACACAGAAATAGACAAGTGAGGAATTTGTTTGCAATATCTGGCATGAGGATGTGGTGGTAGCTACCCAAATATTGGGAAACAGCTTCTTGGTATGTGGCAGGTACATAGAGTGATTTTGGCAGGCTTCCCATCACACCCAAAGCAAGAACTGTAACAAGATGAACAGGCATTGCTAGTCAGGGCCCAGAGCTGTCCAAAGGAATTTAATACTTCAAGTTATTAATTTTAAGTACTTCAGAGTTGCTGAGATATACTCATGGCAACTGAAACACCATATTCTCTCCATGCCCTGTGGACTTGCGACCACAACCATACTTGATTATTTCTAGAGTTTTGATTAATCATGCTCTTGGGTTATTTTAGTTTGTATCAGTTGCTGAAACTCACTGTTCTCTCTCTCTCTCTCTCTAGCTTTGTATAAGCAAGACAGTGTACTTGAAGATAGTAATCTCACATTGAACTTTGAACTCGGGATCTTTGCCTCACACCCCTTGCAAATATCCAAAAAAAAGAGTCCTACTCTGTTTTTTTTCCTCTCAGGTCTCAGAAGTTTCTCATAATCAATTTAGGATTGAAAGGGCTATCCCGAGTTGTAATTATTACCCTACTATTGCAGAAACTCAGTCTTACAATATTTTTCCTAGACTTAGCAAGCTAATCTTAAAAACAGATTACATATGAAATACAATAGTCACAGAAGTCAGCATTTGTTATTAATTTACACAGTCTATAACCACGCATTTCGAGTACCACCCAAGAGAAGAGAACACCAAGTTCAAACATCTCAAGAAGGAAGAAAAAGACATGACTTTTCCTCTGCAGACTTCAGCACTGTTTACTAAACTTTTTCAGACTAATGCTTATGATTTTGTTGAATACAAGAACATAGCAACACTGAGACTAACATGGCCTATTACATTATTTTACCTCTTAGACCAGGAAAGAAAAAGGAACAAAAAGAGAAAAAAAGAATCATCAAGTACCTACCTGCTTAAGACAGATATGTGAAACTCTATAGGGCATTGGTAAGTATTTATTTTATCATGCTTTTGCCACTCTACAATTAAAGCTATGAATACTTCTCATAACAACCATTTATAAAACAAACAGAGTACACACATACACACTATACTGCCCCCCTATCAATTACCCTAGTATTGAAAGACCAGCTAGATCTCAGTTGATTCGACTACTTCCTTTAGTCTCTATCACAGTTGTACAAGTTGCAGCTATTGGTTATTCCTACCTTTCAGATGAGCTAAGGAGAGCCAACAAGACACACAACATCCAGGGTTTTATGGTTACTGTCTGGTTTTGTTTCATTAGGTCTAGTACAATAGTGTTTTTATTAATAAGTCATGTTGAAAGAATCAAATCTAGTAAAAACCACAAAAACACATTTGTTCTGTTGCTCTTTTTCCATCAAACAGCAAAGATGTCTTACTAAAACATCCAAGCACTATTAATCTTCTTTATAACCCTATGCTATTAACCTTTTCTGTTTATACATGTAGAGTATATAGACCACAGCCTACCACCTTAAGTTATATACATATCTGCAGGCCTGATCAGTACTTTCTCAAGTTACTTATCAAGAAAGCATAAAACTAATATATGTTTAGGCATCTTGGATTGATTTCATCTCTCTGCAAACAGATTTTGAACTCAATACTTACTACAGGAAAAAATAATAAACTAATTTCAGTTAATTCTGAAAAAAAAAGACTTGCAGTGCTGAAATTTAAAATTAGTAAGCAATTAAAAACTACTTTTCTCTGTTTCAAAAAAAGACTGTAATACCATTTTATAGTCACTTCATGTCCAACAATCACTCCAAATTAAGAAAGCCTCATCAGGTAACAGACTTCAAAAACCTTTTGAAACAACAAAAGGTTAGAACCGACATATATTACACATTCAAACTTGAAGACATAAAATTGCAAGCTTTCTCTTCCTTTAATAGTCATAAGGATGACTATATATAACATTATTCCCACATGGTTTAGAAACCTCCAAAACATCTCATAAATAATAGAACAAAAAAATAGAAACCAAACCCCTAATCTTTTTATTAACTAGAACCCACAGAGATGGTTAGTGAGTTTACACTAAGCAGTTTGGTCAGACATGTAACAAACCTCTGGCACATGAACCTTGTAGTGAGTTAGGGCTGAGCCAACCACTTTCTTCTGAATGATACTACAAGCTTTTAATTTTTTGCCTTCAGTTTCAGTTCTCAAAGAATTCAACAAGCCATCACAGCAAAAGTGCCTATCTACCACGTTCCAGTTTAAGCACTCCAGTAGCTTAAGACTTGAAAATGCTCAGCATGATATTTACGCTCAGCTTAAATTTTACAGCCAAACTTTGAAAAAACATACTCACCTCTGTTGTAAAACCCTCCTAAAAACTACAAGAAACTTCAGATTTCCCCATTATTATCTCATACACAAAACTGTTTAAAACAATACCAATCTAAAACAAAAACACATTCAAAAGTTTCTATGCTCTCTAAGAACTTTCAACACAACAAACTTCGTATTGGTGAATAAAACTGCCATAAAGCCACTACTCATACTTTCAAAACAAAACACTTTTGAAACAGAGTAACCACTTGCCATAATCTGCTTCCCAATTGTTAGGCAGCCACATCCAATTATAACACTTGAAAAACTTAAAAAAAAAAACCCCTACCTTGTGGAAACTTCTACACAGATGATGCTCCAAAGCTCCTCCATCACTTTCTGAGCCCGCAAAAACAGGCTGCTTTTATAATGTTGCATGAAAATGAATAAAACAAGGATCACCTGTTTTACCAAAAGACCTTCCTTTCACCTCTTTAATATGTTTCGATAATTGCTGCAATTAGTGTCAGATGGTTCTTGGATTACAGCATCTAGTGGGTCACAGCTGTGTACCTGTCATGTCTACTCCCTATATGACTTCATAAATCTAGATCTCAAATTTGTAGATTCGTAGATTCATATATTACCAGGTTGGAAGGGACCTCAAGGATCATCTAGCCCAACTCCTAAAGTAAAGAATACAGATTAAATGAGATGGCCCTGCACCCTGTCAAGCTGAGCCACTTAGATTTTTCCTTGCCACACTCAAGCATTCCAGCTCCTTTAGTCTCTACTCCTTTCGATCCTCTTAAAACACTCTAAGTGCTCCTCCCTGTACCTTCTCTAACAGCAATATGCCCTTTATAAAAAGGCATGGTGACGTGAGATTTATGGTTTTAACATTTTTTACATGACAGTGTTCTGACTCTGTGATCAACACACACTTGGGACAAAAACCTCCTCAAAAAATTACAGTACTGCCAGACAAGGCATAATAAGAGAGAAGATCTCACTAAAATTTGTTTATAAATGATTCCTTCATTTTTTGTTAACATTTCTGCTCAAGGAAATAGAAAATTATGTTTTGTAAACACACAGGCTGCACTGAGAGAACAACTGCAGGTGCATCACAGGTTTCTCCTCTAAAAGAAAAATGATTGAGACACCCCATATTCCGGTGCTACCCATATACATCCATTAACTAGAAATTACCATTTCACACGTACAAGGTGCACAAAAAGCGTGATCACACAGTAGTTATTTCCTGTTGGGAACCGCCATTCATAGCTGGAACCTACAGTTATGGGAGTCACCTATGTAGGTAGAATAAACGTCACTTTTGTGTTAGACTCAGTTATAGATACTAAGGGCAACAGCTGCCTGCAGCCAAGGTAGACTCTTCCATACACCTTTATTGTATTTATGAGGATCTGTGAACAAGGTCACGAAATGTGGCAAGCAGATCTAGAAGCGATAGTCATCTGGTAACACTGCAGTTAAACCAGGTAATATGCATTTCAGATGATCAGCTCCATCTGGCAAATTGGTAAGGTATTAGAACTAAACACCTTATCTAAATACATAAATTCATATTTGTAGCATCTCGTTACTTTGCATTATTTTATTTGAATCTGATTTCCTTATCGCAATTTGGAATCCCAAGATCATAAAATTTTTGTAACACAGGATTTCTGTGTTATGTTCTGGAATTTACCAGAAAACAAATATTTTGTTTCAGTATTCCAGGTACATATCTCTGATACCTACATAGCAATTTATACTTGGTTCAAATGTAGACTTAAGCCTACTGTTAACGTCGGAATGCTTCTGCTCTATTTGGGTTTTACTAAATTGGTTACCACTGGAATAAGAAAGTAGTTTAGATATGCAGTGGAACCGAATTTATTCAACTATTCATTATCATCTTCAGTTAGCATAACATTTTGAAATTTATTTTGCCAGTGGGTCTGTATGCTTGATTCTGGGGCATCTAACTTCAGAACCTCATTTTTAGAAGCTCACCCACTAAAGCCTAACATCCAATTTAATGTTAACTGGATGTCAAAAGGGGCATGAGATTTGAGAAATGTCAATGATTTGTTTTATAGAAAAGATCTTTTAAAAGGCTCTATAATGAATATCATGAGAAGGTCTAGGTCCCAAATAAATTGGATTAATTTGAATGAAAGCAGTTTCATTTTCTTTTGTAAGCCATCTTTACTAGAATGGAGATAAATTTAAGCTTATGTTCAGTTTTGTTATTATGCATTTCATTAACTTACCATTAGATTGTAATTAACTTTCTTGTTTTGAGCCATGAAACTTGCACATTAACTTTTATTAACAGAGGAATTTGATCTGCTTGATTAGAAAGATTGAAGGTTCTTTTCCTTTATAGTTCATTACAAAAATTTGAATGAAAGAAGCATTTACCTCAGTGACTCCACAAAATAATTTTAAACTTATACCAATTAGGGGAAAAGTTTAGATTTCAGAAAGTGTGTGGTAGGTGAGAGAATAAATCTCGTTATTTCAAATAACTTCGATATTTGTTAACTGTGAAATTATGTTTTTATTATATAAGTGACTAACAAAAAAACCCCAACAAACACCCAAACAATTCACACACCCAAAACTCATTGGTGAATTACCGTTAGTATTTAAACTCTTGTCAGGGGAGGGTTTTGACTCCTATCGGTAGGTGTGGCTCGGAACAGGAGAGGTAGGATCATTACAAGTCTTTTAACCCTAGGTTAAACAAATGAGAAGTCTTTTCCGTAGAAACAAGTAAAAAAAGAGGCTGTATATCATACAAGTAACTAACTTTAACTACGTGTTTTTACTTTAGTGATAACGTGAAAGGGAATATTTAGGAGTTTTAGAGTGTGTCTTTGTTTTTTTCTGTTGTTTTTAAATAAAGTTACTTGTATATAGAAGAGGACGGATCTTAACGCACGACCCCATCGAGATACTCATTATGGTACGGCAGATGGACATTGAACCCCGAAGTTTGTTCTTCATAAACGTACTCGGCTGTTGGCGGGCGTCAGAGGAAGCCGCGAAGATTTAAGGGAACGGTAAGACGGTAGGCGACGGCGATAAAGACTAGTCTGGCTGTTCTTGCGAAGGTAGGGCCTCTCACCCTTTCCTTCTGCTGGTATTGCCCGGCCGTACCTTCCGCGGAGCTCGCCGCCGTGCCCGGACTGATTGGTGGAGGACGGACCCAGTCCCACCCGCTAGAAGGCGGGCACAGGAGACCTGCTCCTGTGGGGGCTCCCTGCCGTCCGGGGAGTCCGGGCAGTGCATGGGGCGGGAGGGTGACTGGCGACCCGGGCGGCGACTGTTGGCGCCGGGGAGTGGTAAAGGAGGGAGGGGTATCTTTCCTCACCTAACCGAGACACCTGGTGGTAGTATTTCCGCTGGGGTCGGCGGTGAGAGCCGGTGTATGCACCCGAGGGGCGGTGGGGTGCCGGCCCGTCAGAGCGGCGGAGAGGAGCGGGGGCGGAGGGAAGTGATGAGAAGTTGAGGGAGGACGGAGCGAGGGTGCTCTCTCCTCTCCTCGGCCCGCGCTGCAGGGGCAGCCCAGTCCCGCAGCAGGTGCGGCAGAGCCCGCCCGAGGGGATAAGGCGGGCCCGGCGCCGCGGCGGAGGGGCTCCGGCACGGAACAGGGCCTCAGGCCGGGACGAGCGGAACCGCGCAGTCCCTGAGCCCGCTCAACTGAAGGGAAAGAGCAGCAAGCGAAGCACCGAGCGGCGGCTCGCTCCCGTCTTCGGGCTCGTTAGCAGAGGCAGCGACGCGGAGAAACGGCCCTGCCAGGAGAGCGGTGAGAGAGTTGGGGAATGCCCACCGGGGTCGGGGAGGAGGGTGAGGCGATGTCGCCTCCGGCGGACCCCTCAGAGGTGGAGAGGCGGGTAGGGTCTCTACCCGGGGACCGTCGGTGGGGAGGTGGCAGAGGAGGAATATTTCCTTTTACCTTGCTGGTTTTTTTTTTTTTCAGTTCCTCCTCCTAGTGGTTTTTTTTTTTTTTCTGCTTTTCCTCCCTTCTGTAATGTGTGAGAAAGCCCTGCGCGCTTTTAAACGACTGGATGATCTTTGAGGTCCCTTCCAACCTCTAACATTCTGTGACCCTGCGGTGGAGGGTCTGGAGGGGAGCGGCTGCGGTGGGGCTGGAGGAGGCACAGTGACGGCGGGGGGGGGGGTTGCTGCTAGCGTGGGCCGACTAGAGAAGCCGCAGAGAAACGGGAGACCGTGGCGATGTGGTGTCCCTGAGCCAAGGGGAGCGGCTCGGAGGGGACGGTGTGACCTGCGAGTAGAGAGAGGGGGAGCGCCGTGTCCTTGCGGGGGTGCTGCGGGGCGTCATTTTGGCGGAAAAAAAAAAACTCGAAGACGACGCTTCCTTTTTCTTACCCTTGCTCTGAGGTGAGCGTGGCTTGCTGTTGTGGGGAGAGGAAGGGTTTGAGGGCGACGGGGAGCGTTACCCTCCTTGAGCAAGTTGGGTGCCGTGAGGAGGGAGGGGAGGGAGCAGTGAGGGAGGACGGGGCCACAGCGGTAGCGGCGCCGAGGCGAGCACTTACTGGGGGCTCTTCATCAGCGGAGGGCAGGCGCTTCGGGGAAGTTCGGAGGATGAAGCAAGCGGTGACAGTACGTGCTGGGAGGAGAGGGCGGTGGTGGTGTTGGGGCGTTCTGTGGGGGCTGCTGGGGCGGCTGTGAGGGGGCTGCTGTGGGGCTGCTGTGGGCTGCGCCGCGCGCGGCGACCGTTGGAGGCGACCGTTGGCGGGGCCGTCGCGAGCGTTTACCTGACGCTCCGCAGCCAAGGGCGGGAAGGGGACGGGCCGCCTTGTCGGCGGGGGGACGCGGTGTTTGCGACGCCGCCTTGGTTTGAGTAGAACCCCGTTCTTTTCCTTTGCCCCTTCCTCATGGGCTAGAGAGGTGACTCGTCCCCCCCCCCGTATCACTCGGAGGGGGCTTTTTCGCTCGGAGTGTTGGGCCTGGAATGCGGCTCCGGCGTGGTGGTCACCGAGTTTCGGTCAAAACCGCCTCTCCTGGCAAGGGAGAAGGTTGCACAATTGCTGCTGTGCCCCTCCTGTGGGTTTGAAAGGAAAGCGGTTAGGTGTAAACTTTTCTGAGGGAATATGTTAATAAATACCCGGTATTTCGACAGATACTAAACGGCATTTTACCTTTTTTGACTTGGTTACTTACTGGTTTTAATACTGGATAGGGATAAGTAGGAAATAATTTTCAGAAAACCCAACTTTGCATGTGGATGAGTTGCCTGGGATGAACAGCGATACGTAACTTCAGTAGCAGAGATCCTTTAACATTTTATCCCCTTTTTTCCTGTAAAGAAATAACTTCCAGGTAGTATTTTTGGGTTTTCCTACTATGCTTAAGTTACTTATTTTTTGTTAAAATATGCATCGTACCACTTAGTTTTAGACACTTATGCCCCAAAATAATCTTGAGTTACCTTTCTTATCTGAAGCTACGTGCTGGCTTTTTGAAGCAGTTGTCACTCAAGGTCACGTACATATTTTATCTGAGTTTTATAGCATCCACACAACACAGTGTGCGATTAACCTCTATGTCAATCTCCTTGTTTTTTGTTCTTCCATTTCAGTCACTGATCCAGGCTGGATGCTGCAGTGGTGTGGTTTTTATTTAGTTTTTTTTTACATTAACTAGCTTGTGACAGATTTCAGGTCACTTTCCTGCTGTTTTGTAAGTTTCCGCTGAAATACAAGGCGGTGAGTTCTTCATTGGAAATGTTTTGTGGTTTATTTTTGACTTCTGCACAACCCTGACCATCAACAGAAGCTCTTAGTAGGAAACAAGGGAAGAAAATCACTTGTCCATGCGTCTCAAGTGCTGCGACCTGAACAGTAGGCACTGAATTAAAGCTGACCTATAAATGAGCTTCATGACCCAACAATCTATGCGTAGTATTACTCAAACATAGTATTAATTGCATATGTAAGGTATTACTAATCTATATTAATGTGAATACGTATGTGCCCTGATGCCCATCTCTCAAAAGTTTTCTTGTATGGCTTATTGTATAGTGGTCATTAGCAGAATGATCTTTCTTCATTTAGAGGTGTGTTACAAGGCTGTGAGGTGAAATGCCTGGCCTTGTTCAAGTATGTGATTAAAACCTAAATAGATAAAGAATTCCCTGGACCCCAAAATAAAGAGACTTCCTTAGACAAACGCAGTTAGAGAGACTCCCTTGGGTTCCTCCTTTAGCCCTGACCGGGCTTTTGCTGGAATCCAGCAAGGAGGGTGTTGCTAGATGTTCCTGCATTTGAAGTGACCTAAGTTGGTTTCTTCAACAGTAAAAGCTGGAGCCTCTTGCAGGGACTTTGGAACCCTCACCTGTGTAGTGCATTACCCTGTTTATTCTCTTTGCTGCTCAAAACTAGAGATTAATCAAGTTTGTTTTAACTAACAGCATTGCCTTATTTTTTGTGGTACCTTTAAGTAGACATTAAAATAATTCTCCTAGTTTGTTGGTGTCTCTATCCTTTCTGCAGACCCTGTCTATTGGCAAAACTTCTTAAACTTCAGGCTGATTTTATATGTTATTTTTTTTACGAGATTTTGTTTTAGAAAAAAATCATTTGGCTAAGAACTGGCATTCTGATGCAGGTCCAGGTGTTTGTGAATAGACATCTTTTGAGGTCCCTTCCAATCCCTAACATTCCGTGATTCTGTGATCATAGAGGGCTATTCTCCCTGTTTTCCAGGAAGCAAAATACACTAAAACAATTTAATGTAATTTCTTGTCTTGAAACATGGGGTAGGTAGTATGTCCGTTTCTCCTGTGGGACAGCTATGCTTGAAGTGCTTTTTAAGACTTGTGACATAATGTTTCTCGAATCCTTAGGCACAATATTTCTAGTGTTTTATGACACTTAATATATTTACATCTTAAATGTGCAGTGTGTGAGGCCTAGCTAATAGTCCTTGTTGGGAAGAACTTGTGAAATTGTGTGTTGCTTTGTAAAGAAAACGTTTTAAGAGTTCTTCAAGTTTTTTTGCATTGCGTGTTTGTAAGAAGTTTTTTATTCAAAATGTTTCTTAATAAAATAGAATTTTTAGCTCTCCATTTTGCTGTTACATCATCACACCAAGCTAATAGGGAATTTTTTTATTTTGTGTGTTGTATGAGAGGTTTTGTGCTACGGTTCTTGACTGGAAGCCAGTGTGGTGCCCTGGTGCGGAGACGTGTCTTTTGGAAGCTTTGGAATTTTTTTTCAATTTTAATACTGCCTTTCTCATGTGTTTTCAATGACTAAGTATGAGAAGAACTAAGAACACCATGTCTTTTTTTATGGAGTAACTTAATTAACTCTTAGTACACCTAATGGACTATGCCTGAGGACTAACGTGTACTTATGATATCCTTGCTAAATCTTGAACTCTTTGATCAGTAGATTTTTTTTAGAGAAATAGTTACTAGCTTCTTTGTAAAAGGTGTGTTTTATATGTGTAGAAGTGATTATGAATGGTGAAAGTACCACTAAATGTTGCATGTTTACAAACATATGAATGTAACAGTTATGGTTTAAGGGGTTTGAAAGGCAGTGAGGGTAACTGCGCACTGAATTACAGTTTAGAGTTAATAAAAGCAGTTATAACCTGATTTATGGTTGTTTCTCACAAGTAGCACAGTTGTCAGGCACATAATTGTGTTAGTTTAGAGAAACAAGTATAGCTTTCTTATTTGCTCTGCTTTCCTCCTAGGAGTGGGTGGTTCAGCTTCCTGAGAAATAAGTGGCTTTTTTCCTGTCTTAATAACTGAAGGGAGAGTTTGTGCAAACCTTGGGTCAGCATCAGATTCTCAACAGAATTGGAAATGAGCCTTAATGTCCTATTGAAACCTGGAAGTTTTGAGCATTGCTTCTCAGTGTTTTTATGGTGAGGTAGTAGTGTGAACATGAAAGGTGGAGGACACTTAGAGTTCCCAAAGATAGGATCTTTTATTGGAGAAAATCTTCTAATATGTAAATGAAGGCCAGTCTTAAAGTTATCACATACTTCTCTTATGTGAGGATTGAGTGTATACCTGTAGCACAACGTTCAGAAATAATTCAGAAATTCCAGGCCTTAGTTCAGCATATTCTTGTTGAAATGCAGGTAGGAAGGTGGAGCTTATCTCCCTCATGGACTTGGGAGTGGGAAGTTATTTGACTTGAGGCAAACACCTAAGGCTTGAATTTAGTGGCAAGAATACCAATTCATAAAATCAAGGTGTTATAAAATTAATTGTTAAGACTTGAAACAAAAGTGAAGTACTAGCATAAAAATAGTCAACATTCACAGTAGAACAACTTCTGTGTTGTTACTTGCTTTTAAGTTTCTTTTTAGGACATCATTGTCTGCCTGATTTCATGTCTAAAATGGGCAGTCTGAGAAAAGACCGGTATCCTTTCTGGCTATGAATGTGATCAAAGAAGCATATATTCCAATGAAATTGGAGATAGAAACTGGCTTTTTTTTTTTTTGATGGAATATTGCTTTAAAAGAAGTTTTAAGGCATGTGGATTCATAGCCTGCTTTTGAGGTGAAGTGAAAAGTGTGGCTGCGGAGCTGTCTGCAGCTGTCAAACCCAGCGGCTTAGTGGGATGTGCTTTCTGCATTGTCTCTCCTCTGGGCTACACCTGTCCTTGAACTGAGAAGGCAGATTTAGTGATTTATTTGAATTCGTTTTGTTTCATGGAAAGTCATGTTTTCCTTTCCCCCCCATAGTTAAAGTATTTTCTTTTTAATATCATAGACTGGTTTGGGTGGGAAGGGACCTTGACTTCCCTGAGAAATTACGCCTTAGAAAATTGAACTATTCCAAGTAATTTGATCTCTGACTGGACTTTTTACTATACATGTTGCGTTGATCTCTTTCCTCATCAAATAATTTGATAGCCTATAAGAAGGCTGAAGTTAAGAGAAATGTTTGTTTTAAAGCCCCATTAGACGTTTTTTATGTTGTGATAATGTTAAACAAGTTCAAGTTGCTTTCCACAAGTAGAAGAATTTCATTTCATCTAGCAGAAAGTGCAGTTTTGGTGGGTACGAACAAATAAACCCAAGTACCTGATTGGCATCTGCATGGTTTGTTGTTCATTTGTCCCCACTTGCTCTAAGTCTTACTATTAAAATCAGAGTCTGAGGATTAAATTACGT
Source organism: Trogon surrucura (assembly GCA_020746105.1). Classification (NCBI taxonomy): domain Eukaryota; kingdom Metazoa; phylum Chordata; class Aves; order Trogoniformes; family Trogonidae; genus Trogon; species Trogon surrucura. The sequence goes on along the minus strand of CM036620.1, from coordinate 2,096,741 downwards.
AGAGAAAATCTGTTACAGTACTTCAAACCTTATTCTACTAGCCTAATGCTTCTAGGAGATATTCAAAGCAAACATTGCAAAAAACTCTGAAGGCAAAAGACAAGCATTTGCTGTAAAAAACCCCACAACTATGTACGTTTTGAAACAGGACCTAAGGGAAACAGAATTGACAAGTTGAATATTTTGGAGTATGGTGTTGGTGCATATGGTCTTGAGCAATTATAGTATTTGAGCTGAACATTACTAAATCAAGTGTTTTAATGTTATTCCAAGTTGTATTTCCCGTAGCAGAAGTAAACCTACTATAGTTTCCTTTGTGAATCTGTTTATGTGGCTTGTTAAAATGTAGTTATTTGCTATAGAATGAAGTCAGAAATGGAACAAAGAGATTAATTCACTGCTTCTTGGTGTCATGTGATGGCGTGACCAAGGAGGGCTTGTACCAAGCTGAAGCTAACTAGGCATAGTGAAAAATCAAGCATCCACCCTAAACTATAGTTCACGTTAAAATGAAATTGTGGTAGAATGTTTTGAATCTTGTTTCAGATTCTCAGACTTGTTTGTGAGGCAAAACTGATGCTTGCCTGATGGTAGCCTGAACCGATAATCTTATGTTTGTTTCAACAATGAATTAAGCTTACCACTAAGTTGTACCCTGCTATTTCTTACAGCCCGTTTTATGGAGGGTCGTTTTATCAAAGGAGAAACTGTCACAAATCGGGGTGTTTAAAATCGGACAGGGGTTTCTATTTGTTTGTTTTTTCCTTTTTTTTTCTTTGTGATAACTTTGTTCAGCCAGTTTTTCATCCTGTCACTTGGTGCCAGTGTGAAAGAGTAGGCTTATGGGGCACTTTTGACCTGTTACTGGAGGCTTCTTGGTCTTGGGCAGCTGTGGCACTAGTGCCACATGCTCTATGCGGGGTAGAAGGTTATTTTCTTCTTGTGTGTTTTTTTTTTTTTTGGCCCCTGCTTTTAGGCTTGTAGCTCTGAACTGTGCAGTGTGGAACATAGTGTGAAGGTATTCTGTTATTGGGTTACTCCAAGCAGTGCTGTGCCATGCACCAGGGCGTGAGGTTTATGAGCCAGTTAACAACATGTTAAACAGTGCTGGCATCTCTACAAAATGTCGAGTAACCTGTTCACTTCTCTGTGTTAATACACCACACACCTTGATGACACAACGTTATTTTTGGGTGTTTTATTTCTGATGCAAAAGGGCTGCAGCAGGTTGAGAAAAATAACTTTTTGATCCGCAACTTGGAGGAACAGTCTCCAGAAGCTGAGGGGACTTGGTCAAGGGACTTAATGTTGGTGCCAAGGTAGAACGTCTTTTGTGGTTTCATAGGAGCTGGGAGGAATAGGCTTAATTTTTCAGAAAGCGTGTTCACAGTAGACAAATCTATCCACAAGGAGTGTATCTGTCTTGCTTTCAAATAGAAGAATTTAGTTACTATGTGTAGTCAGCATTTGTCTTTTGAGGTGCTGGAGGTGGAGTACCAGTAGGCAGTAGTAAGACTTGTGTAATGGAGCGCGCTAACTGAGAAATCCAAGTCGCTTGCATGAGGACTCGAGTTGCCTTCGGTTGACGGTGCCTAGGTTTCAGGGCAGTGTTTTTGTTTCTCAGGTTTCCGTGCAGTGCTTTCTTTCCGTTGTGAGGTCCAGGGTTGTGCATCAGTTCAGTTGCGACACCGTGTGTGGACATGGTCAGCTCTCGTCTGGTGCAGGGCCTGAATCAAGCAGCACAGCCTGACCTGAGCTGTCCTGCTGAGGTGTCTCTGGGCCATCTCCCCCTGCTCCTGGTGCTACAGTGCTGCTGCTGGGGCCAGGAGGCTGCCCTGACCTTGCTTTACTGCGTTGGACCTAGGCTTAGCAGCAGAAATTAGGGGGTTTTCTTTCATGCAGCACTTCTAGGCCTGTTTAAGCTTTGTAGAAGAATTTACAGGAGCGGTCAGTTTTTAACAGAACATGAGCGAGTAGACTAGTACTTGCAAATGTTAATCCCAACTACGTAAGGTTAAAGACTTGGAGATTCTAAGGATCTTAAAACTCCCCATTCTCAATTGCCCAGCGGTCAGCAGGACAAAAGAGAACTTGCTCTTCTTGGTCCTTATGGTTTTCTTTTGGTTACAAAAATGCATTCTTGAAGTATTTTGATTTGTTTTAATGAGCCTGTCTGGCATATCTACTAGCATTAGTGCTTGGTGTGGTATAAAATCCTTATCAAACTCACTTTCACGCAGTTAGTAGGACTGCATCTTGAAAATGGTTACTGGTACAATAGTGACATTCAATTAAGTATATATTTTAAACTCAATTATGATTGCTCAGTTTTAGTGCAAAACCTTAAATGCAAGTTCTGTTAGGAGGAATGTGCATCTGCCCTGTTGTAACATACTTTGTTATGAAAATATTTCATTAGGCTTGAATCCTTTAAGGTAAATCTCTTGTTGATTGATGCGGTTGACACTGCAGTATGATAATCCTCAAACCACTGGCTTTGCTGTGGTGTATGTGATGTAGTTTAGAAGATGGAGTTTAGTACTGTTATTAAGTTCAGAAGTAATGTGTAAGGTGAAATCTATTCTTAGAATAATAGTGTTTATAAATCTTAAATATTGTATAGATATGATAAACAGTTTTATCAGTTTAGGATTATCTTCCATAACTTGGGAGACTCGTTTAAACCTGTTATTTGAGACAGCTAGTGTAAGTGCTACTAGGAGTTTTGTACCTTGGTCACCTGCTATAAATTCCTCTTAGGAGGATGATGTGCCTGGCACAAAAGTTCTTTTATCATGTAACTGGTTAAAGATCTGCTAACAAGTCCAATAAAAGTTATTTCTGTACGAAGTGCACAGCCTGTATTTCAAGAGTGAAGTAGCTCTTCTACATTGCTACGTTTTGAACAAGGATTTTGAAAATATTTTTTGAAAACTTCCGAGTACAAAAGCTTAGGGGAATCCTTCCGTGTTTGTTAAAACAGACTAAGTTGTTAATAAAGAAGGATTCATAAATTGCATATCCTTTTGTCTCAACTCTTCTGCTGTTTGCATAACTGGCACACTAAGTCTGAAGGAGGATTACAACATCGTAATGCCAGTAAATCCTCCTCCCTTTTATTTGTAAATGTGACAGTCTTGTACACATGGAAATACTTCAGTCATTGGATACAGAAGGATTTAGTAGCTCAAGAAGTGGTACCAAGTAAGTGCGGAAGCCCGTGCACATGCACCCATGATTTATTTCTCATCATCTTCATAAATTATTTGTTTGAAATAGGAGCTTGTAGTTACAAGCCAAATTTTACCTCTTATCTAAACCAGCAACACAAAATAGCAATGACAGTATGCGGTGCCTCAGAAATTAGTAACAAGATGTGTGATAGGAGGGACTTAAGAATATAAATCCAAAGGTAGTGCAATAGCTTTTATTGTAGCCTCTTCCTAGATAGTATAATGATTTGCTGCTCTAAGGCTCTGCAGTCACAGGTTTCGGATGATTTAATTTATTTTGCAGCATGTGTGTTGCTTAGTAGCAGCTGTTTCCTGATCTTAAACTGTGGTTTGCTCCCTCAAGTCAGTTTATGGGCCTGATTTATGATAAGGCTCCTAAAAGATTATGGAGAGGTATTTCTGATTGCCTACAAAAGATGTAGAGTACAGCAAGCAGCATTACAGGCTAAGACCATATTTTAGTATTGACAGCTTGAAATATTTAGGAGTGAAGTTGTACTTTCAGCTTGAACAACATGGTCTTACTATTGGTCATTATGCCACTAATTAAAAGCTTGCTGTGCTCATTTGACCACCTTTTGAGATTTGCTGTTACACATAGTTAAGTCGGTGCATTTCCTCACATTGGTGTCATTTCCTTAACTTGACTGCTTAGCAAAACCAAAGTGTTGTTGACTGGTTTTGTAGTGTAAATGTTTAGAAAGGGACTTGTAGTTATTTTTCTAGTTTCAAGAGATGTCTCGGTGGAGATGTCATGACTAGAAAGAACAGCTCCTTTTCTCTGTTCACTCTTGCCCACTTTAGCATCACTGTGCTGTATTCACGTGTGTGCATCTGTATATAATTGTGACTTAAATACCAACTGCTTGCGGGTGGCTGAGAGTTAAAATTTGGTTTGGGTGCCCCTACTTCCATCATTGAATCATCCTGTAACCACTAGAAGAGAAGCTTTTGTTTGTCTTGGGATGTTTTCTTTTCCATCTTTTTACTTAACTGCAAGTGTTTTTTGTTAGACATTCCTTGCTCTCTTAGGCTTGGCTGAATGCTTTGCGTACAGGCCCTTTGGTCATGCACCTGGCATTGTATGGCTTGGTTCTGTACTTGTTTAAATGTTTACAAACCAGTGAAGATCGGATACTATGCTTTATCTATAGAACTTTAACAGCTAAGTCAAAAAGATTTGCATGTCAAGTGAGTGAAGGACAGTGGGGTTTTGAGTAGACAGAACAGAATGAGAGCTTCAGTAAATCGGGTAACACAGGTAATGCATGAGGTAATTTGAGATTTGTGCTGATTTCTTTTTCCTCTTCAATGCTTCCTTTTTCTGGAGTTGGTAGTACACCATACAATAATGTTAAAAGAGAAGAAGGTTTTTGGTGAATTCATTTTTGTTGTAATTGTGGTGAAGGTGCAAGAGACAGATCATGCATGTGAACTGTCTGCTCTCATTCAGTGTTATTGTTTGATTTTAATATTAGTTTTTTTTGTTCAATTTTTGTGAGTGAAATTTGTGAAAATTGTGATGAGTGTAGATATCAATGCTAATTGTTAAATAGTAATTGCTGATGTGCTTTTTCAGGGCGAGTTTGTAGTGCTGTTAGTAACCAGTTGTTGTCTTTGAGTCACAAATTAGATCAGTGTTTCTCTTCCCATACCTCTGACCGCATGTGTTGTATCTACAGTACATAATGTTTTAAAGGTAGTAAATGCACTATATGTTTACCTGTGGTCAGTGCTGCTGGGTTAAGGTGGGACTGGTGCCAAGATGGCAGTACACCTCCTGAGGGTTCTGATTTTTGACCTCAGACAGAGATATGAGGAGATGGGTTAACCCATGTCAAGTTTAAGACAAGAAGAGCACCCTGCTTGGCAGCAGCCTAGTCCAGAGTCTGCTGCAGGCAGGTGCAGCATGTGACTGGATTAAGACCCACTCTCTCCATGCACAAACTGCATCATATTTTCAACTTGTTCAGTTCCCCTCCCGCCCTGTTAAAAAGTTTTGCCTACTGCTTTTTGTTCCAGTTGGCTCAACTGTGATATTTGGGAGAGTTAACAGTTGTAAAAGCACGGTTGTATTCTTCTTTCTAAAAATTGTGCTGAACTGACAGTGATGACAATACTGTGAGCAAGATGCAGTAATAAATCTGCATGTTACCAGAGCTCCTGTGGCAGTTTGCAGTTTGGATTGTTTGCTGAAATACTTAGAAATCTCGAATTTCCCTTTTTGGTTATAATTACACTCCCGTGATGCACGTGATGAGGTTTCTGTTAGGCTGTAGTCATTTCAGTGCTAATTAAAATCCACCCTTGGTTTTGCAGGGTGGAAGTCTCCTCTGGCAACTGGTTCCTTTTCATGTGCACTGGTGTTGGTTAAATTGTAATGAGTAATTAGAGCTCTTTGGGTAAGATGAGAGTGATCAGCAGCGACAAAGATTGCTCCTTGTCTGCCTGTAGAGTGCTGCTGTTAAGTACGAAGGGCACCTTTCTAGGCAGTGAATCCTGGTCGCCTGACCAAACAGCCCAGGTAAATTCAACAAATCTTTGCAAATCTAAAGAAAGGCTGAAAACAAGCGAAGAGCTCCATTTCTGTAAAAGCTCACTTTTACAGTTGCTTTCAAGTGAGGAGCATTATGCATTCATTATGACAAAAAGCTATACTCTTGTTACAGTATGCTTAAGTGGTTAAGAACTGATTCTTTTTTTTTTAATGGTGATAATTATTCATGCAGGTTGAACTCAAGCTGCATTGCTTCCAGAGGTGCTGGAGAGCCTCCTGTGCTTTTGGATCTTAGTACAGTGGAGGAAAAGAATTGAGAAGAGTTTTACTGTCTTAAGAAGAGATATTTCAGAAGTAGGAGGTATGCGGCTAGTGGTGTAAAGCATGAAAAAAAACCCGACCCACAAATATACCTGGAAATCTGTACTGGAGCAATTAGCAGAAGAAGATTTGGCAATAAATTTCTTCTTAAGTATATGTTCTTGTAATGTTACATAAACTACAGACAATCTTAAAACCATTTTTAGGATGAAAATATAGTGGTAATATTAAGTTTTATAATAGTAATGCAAACTTTAAGACTTTACAATTTATATAAATATGAAGGTAATTGTATATATTTCCACATTGACCAGTTTTCAAGTATCAGGCTGTTGTGAATGGTGAGGGGAAGGATCCTTCTCCTTTTTGCTCTGGAAGTCACCAATTTCTCTGTAGTCTCACTTGTTGTAGATCCTGCTTGGTACTCCTGGTTGAATGAAAAATATTTTTTAAAGAATACCAAAAATCACAATTTAGAACTTGGTCAGCTCAGAACACCCCTTCAGCCTTCTGTTCCATGTGCTTGGTTCTCTGTACCACATTTGAAAACTTGTACTTCCTCTTTTGTTGGTGAAATGCACAAATGTAGGTCATTAGTTCTAGGAGAAGCTGTTGGAGTAGGTTTAATGTTTAACCTTTTGGTCTTTAATGTTTAACTTCTCCCTGCTGCAGTCAAATAGGTTGGCAATTGGTTTCACTTGCGTAAAGCCATTCTGCATCTTGGTGGTTGTTTCTCTCCATACTATTGCCCTGCCTCGCGAGCCGACGCACTGCGTGGGACTTCCCAGTTGCTGGGAGAGGGGCTGCAAATCTGCGCTGCAGCCGGGGCTCCCCAGCCACCCCAGGTCTGGGCGATGGTAGGGTATTAGGGCATTTGATTTCTATTTCTTAATGACTATGGCTAACCTCATGTAGGAGTAATTAGGTGCATCACCCTGCTTATTCTCTTTGTCTAGAAGTAGAATCCAAGAAGCTTATTGTCTTAACTAAATGCATTTCTTCATTTTTGTAGTACCTTGAAATAGATGGTAAAATAAGTCAACTCTTTTGTTGGTGTCTGTGTCCTTTTTGCGGATATCCTCCATTTGGCAAACCACCTCCCTGCTTCTGTCTGGTCAGGGAATGAAATGATGAGGCTTGGTTCCTGCTGGAAGTTGACTATTAGGTCACTGTTGTTGTTCTCAGTAAACATGTCACTTAATTGGTCTTTGTTTAATGGCATCATGTGTTTAATAGCTCTGTGGCTTGGCAGGTCCTGTACATCTCTCTTCTTGTCCCTGTGGAAGATGTTTGCGTTGAAAAGCGGAGTTGCATAATGCTCGTTTTGAGAAGTGGCTGTTACAGCAAGGTACAGACTCTTGCTAAGTGTGTTGTCATCTCTTGACATTGGTACACTTCGAGGACATGGTACATTTCCGTTTTGAGGACATGGGTACGCTTGCTGAATTGCTTATAGTTACATTGATTTTTCATGTGGGGTAGGTAGTGCTTCGTACTACTTTCATAAGGAGTAGAAGCTCCAATGCAATTCCCATTTCCTATGTGACCGGTGGTGAAGGTGGGGGTCAGAAGCAGTGGGGCAGTACTGGTGTCATCCCTGGGAAGTACGGCTGTTGTTCCTGTGGGTTTTGGTGGCTTGTGTGTAACCCTGGCTGTGAGAACTGTGCCTTAAGGCTAAGGATTGTGTCTTCGTGTGCTGTTCTCCAGGCCTGGATTGGGTCAGGAGATCAAAGTACAGCTGGCACGCCTGCATCTGGATACCTCTTGGCTCATGACCTGCCCTGAGGCTTCTGCTACCTTTGATTTATGGTGCTGATAGAAATACTAGCTGTTCCTCAGTTTCTCAATCCTGCTTCTCTATTCACGCTTTTGTAATATCACTATTGTTGACAAAAGCAGTAACTTAACACCGTGGGGAATTTTTTATAGCATGGGGTGATCTAATAGTAACAGCAGCATTTTGCCAGGTTTAATTAAGAATTTTTCTTTATTTCTTCAACAGAACGTTTTCTACTTAGTTTAAAAAACTACCCTTGGCTACTGAGTGTTATCCTCCAGTGGTTGAAGCTAGCTGAGCACAGCTTGGTGATATTGAGTGTTAAACCAAGCCTGTCTACTTCTGTACTTGCACAGCTCTCTGTGACTTGAAACCAGTGAGTTTCAAGGATGAGAGCAAAGTGGGGTGGTAGGCAGGGCTCCGTGCTGGCATCTGCTGTGAATGGGAGCTCCTAGGAGAGTAGCTGAGATCTCTGGAGGGTTGTGGTTTTTCTAGAAATCCTCCAGTGGAAGCGAAGGCCTAAATTAAAAAAGCCATTTAATACCTTAACTCCAGCCAGTCAAATGTTTATGCTGAGAGGTAAGCTGTGGTAAGAATGCTCTTCTTTCTTTATTGAGGAGTGAAGAGGATTGCTTTTGAGCTTCAACTACTGTTTGCCAAGCAAGACATGTTTTAGCCAACATCCTGATTGAAGCAATTTAAATCAGTTTCTCCTGATGTCGGTGACAGTGGTGCAGTACAGTGAAGATCTCGTGTGCTACTTTTAATATTTGCATCTAATAATTCTCTTCCTCTTATCCTTAAGTGTTATTTCAGGAAAATGGAGCTTTGTACCTAGAAACAGTGAAGCTTCTGAGCGCTTCCCATAATGCGAGGTCAGCCAGAGCATGTGGTGGTGATGTAGAGATCTCAATAAATGCTCTGTGGTTCAGTTCCTTCCTACTTGCCCATAGGAACCGTGAGGTTTTGCTTTACGGTTTTGTGCCATGGGCTTTGTCTTGGAGAAAGGAAAAAACCAAAAGGTGCCAACTGAAGTGGATCTACCTGAATGAACTTTTTTTGTGCATATGTATGTGTGGGTGCATGTGCTGCTGCTTATGATAATTGATTTAAAACTGTTAGGGTTTCGTAAGGGGTGATCAGTAATCTCCTAGGCAATGGCTGACACGTGATGATGACAAGTGTGAGGGAGCCTGTAAGTCCAGTAAGAAAAAACTTCCCATGTGAGAAACTTGATTTAAATGATTGATGTACACTGTAGTTATTTTCAAATTTACTTGGGCTTTGTGCACTCTGATACATGTTTCTGAGTCAAGCCACTTGCAGAAGCTGGGGTAGGAGTGAATTGGGGCATCGTTCAGAAAGCTGAGTATTATATTTTAGCAATAAAAACAGAGGTTTTGCTGGTATGCTTTTTTAGGGAGGGTTCGAAGGTGACACCATAGAGAGACAAGGACTGACTATCAGGGTTACTTGTTTCTGTTGTGCTTGTTTATAAAGGACACTGCGACAGACTCAGGGTTCTGTGTGGATTGGTTTGGCACAAGAAAAGAGCAGATTGTTTGGTTTGGCTTTCACTTGTTTCCCTGTCCTAGGAGGGTTCAAGGGTTGGAGAAGCTTTGTGCTCTCCCCATGCTTCTCATGCTCGTTGCTCTCACCTGGTGCGTGCGCTCTTTTGTAGGCTTTACTCACGGAGACACGGGGGGAAGAGCATTTCCCTTTCTCTGACAGCTTACTGCTGTCAGAAACTGCATTTAGGATGGCAGTGGGGTTTTCAGTGTAGGTTTGAGTTTGTGCTCGAGTGTATGCTGAAGTGCTGATTTAAGTAATTTCAAATTCAAATACTTGTACAGGTGCTTCAGTGGAAGTTGCAGTGACCCTGTGTGTAGTACTAACTCCTGTTATTGCACTTGTTTTTATACACAAAGTGTCATTTTTGCAGGCTTGAAGTTGTTTTTTATTGGGTGACAGCATCTTTCTGCCAGATTTTGACTTTAAACCCGAACTATCTGATCAGTGTCAATAATGAAAACATTGCATGAATCTGTGTCTTTGGGAGGCAAAAAACCCCACCTTATTTCCTTTTTTTTTTTCTGTTCTTGTTGGCTTATATGAAAAGACAACTGTGGAAAGTGATGTGTAAATTGGGAGAGTTGCTGCCTAAAGGAGAACAGCTTGAAAGCTGTGGGAGACTATCAGACAAGAGTTTGATAGAAATGCTTATAATAATGTTAACAGTGGTGTGAAATGCAGGCACTCAAACTACAGAATTAAGATGGCCGTGTTATGTGTCCCAGCTGCATTTATACAAGATACAGATAGCCTGTTCACTGAAAACCACCAGTGCATCCACTGGATCTTGTATGAATAAATCCAGAATTTGAACCTTTCGATCTTCAAACTTAGCATCTTGATCTGTTACAAGGAGAATAATCTAGTTGTACTTCTAAATATAATCCTAAAGGTTGCAGGATTGAGCTTTCGGAGCTGATGTCAAGTTGCTGGATGGCATATATAATGTACAAAGGTGCATGTGCTATCTCTGTAGAGAGTACTGACCTCATTATCACATTTGATTTCTCTGCCGTTTAACGAAGGTGCTATATCAATAGCTGTCCTGAAGCCTATTTTTTACCCTTAATGTTAAATGTAAAAAGAGGGGAGGGGAAAGCGTGGATCTTGCTGGAAACGAGTGCTACCGCATGCGCTCTGAAGCTGAGTGCCCCTGTTATTCCCCATAACCACTACAAAGGCATCTCTTATGCGTATGCGATGAGTTTTTGTGGGGTAGCCACGTAATAACTTCTTTAAATTCCCAGGGAGCACACAAACATGTTGTCTGTTGACGTAATGCTTTGACTTTTCGTTTCAGCTATGAAGCCGTACGCTCCAGCTTTTCTTCTCCTCTGGACTGCTGTCGCGATAGCGAGGGCTGCCAAAATCGTTGTTGTGCCGCCAATTATGTTTGAAAGCCATCTTTATATTTTCAAGACTCTGGCCTCAGCCTTGCATGACCAAGGTCACCAGACAGTGTTTCTCCTCTCTGAGGGCAGAGAGATCCCTCCATCTAATCACTATAGACTTCAGCGCTACCCAGGAATGTTTAACAGCAGCACCTCGGATGATTTTCTGCAGTCCAAGATGAGGAGTATTTTCTCTGGGAGACTGACAGCCCTCGAACTGTTCGATATCCTGGAGCACTATTCCAAGAACTGCGATATGATCGTCGGCAACCAAAACCTCATGCGTGTCCTGAAACAGGAAAAATTTGACCTGCTCCTTGTAGATCCCAATGAGATGTGTGGATTTGTTATAGCTCATCTTTTAGGGGTTAAATATGCTGTGTTTTCCACTGGCCTCTGGTATCCAGCAGAAGTGGGTGCTCCAGCTCCTCTGTCTTACGTTCCAGAGTTTAACTCGCTGCTCACGGATCACATGAACCTCTTGGAGAGGATTAAAAATACCGCTGTTTATCTGATCTCAAGGTTCGGAGTCAGTTTTTTGGTTCTGCCAAAATACGAAAGGATAATGCAGAAACACAAGGTTCTGCCCGAACGGTCCATGTATGACTTGGTTCATGGATCCAGCCTGTGGATGCTTTGTACTGATGTGGCACTGGAGTTTCCGAGACCTACGCTACCCAACGTCGTTTACGTGGGAGGAATCCTCACCAAACCAGCCAGCCCTCTGCCAGAAGTAAGGTTTGCTGAGCTTTTCAGTTATTTCTGTGATACCTGGCTGACCTTGCAAGAGTGTCGATTTGGAAGCAGTGTATTTCACATTTGATTTAGTGTCTTCTGTTGTTCCTTTGTGAAATTTACCCTGGAAATCACTGGAGGTAGCTTGAGGTGGTGGTGGGGGGAACTATGAGACACGAACTTATTTTGATGAGTCTTTTGTGATTGTAGGAAGTATTTAGGTTCTGAGGAAGGTGCTTCATGGTACAGTAGAGAACAACAGTGCCTGCTGTTTTGGAAGTTAAATCTGTAGCTTCTAACCAAGTGTGGGTTAAAATGGGAAAAAGGAAGAGCAGGTGAGTACTGTTTACACTTCAAGAAGCATGCTGATGGAATACAATGCCTAATTTCATGATATTAGTGTTTTTATAGAGAGTTGGCTTACCTTGGTTTGTTAGATAAACATGTCTTTAAAACCAGATGTACACAAGTGTAAAGAAACTAAGCCAAGAACTGGAGATGTGAGTTGACATAAAGGGCACGGCTGCTGTGTTCAGATAGGAGTGTGCTGTACACCTGCTGGCTGTTGGCTACTGAACTTCATACAGAAACAGTGCTAGTGACTGAACTTATTGCAGAAATCCTGGCTGTGCAGATTAACTTTGGTTTGGTTACATTAATGTGCCCTGTGATATTTGATGCCTGGTATCCAAGAATGCCTCTGTTCAGCAAGACAATGGTGAGTAACAGGTGGAACACAATTTCACAGAAAACCCTCTAAGGTACCTCTTTATGTGTATGTAAACAAATCGATCTTTACTTGGAGGTGGTTATTAATGTCCACTTCTGGCTGGGTGATAAGTACGTAGGCAGACCTGCAGAGCTCGACCAGTTCTTCCTGAAAATGTCTCATTGACTCTTAGGTTTTTGCATGGAAACTGTCAGGCTTGTTTTCCATCTGTATTAGTGTGGAAATTGGTAGTGAAAGGTTTGTGCTGTGTTATTTTGTTGTGGAATTTTTGGATTTTTTTGTTGAATTTTTTGCAGTGTTGTTGTGTCCTGACTTAGCAGTGCATGTTTTCACCAACTTGGAAAACATCAGGCAATTCCCAGATTTGGGCTGTGGGATGTGGAGCGCTGAGCCAATTCTCTCCTTGTTTGGTTTTTTTCCTGTCACCCCTCACTGGTTCAAGTTTCGGTGTGGATGCAGTGTATGAGAGCAGGTGCTTGTCTTGTGCTCTGAACACACTGGTGTTATATCCCACCATGTACTATGGTGTCTTCACCAAGGTGTCATCAAAAAATAATGATAAAAATGCTGCTTCTAACTACTTGTCATTGTGTCTACATTAATGTATGTGTTTAGAAAGTGTCAGGCTGCTCAGCCTGAGAAAGCAGCCTTAAGGTAGCTGTGAACAGACTTCAGCCCTATTCTCTCTAGGAAAACCTTGCTGGCTGGATAGAGTCAGCTCTTCATTTTCTAAACTGATGTTTTCCTGTTGTCTAACAAGAAGAGTGTCTTTGCATTATCAATTTGGAGACTAATGTTGACTTTTTTTTTTCTGGAGGGGTTGGTTTAGTTTGATCTTTAGGGTAAAAAATGAACTCTTACCAAAAGCATATATGTTCTTTCCTGTATAGTGGAGTCGAAAGGAATGAAAGGATTGCTCTTCTTTCAGTGTTTTGTTATAGGGCGTGTGTGTGTAGGTATAGGCACCAGCCTTTGTGCGCATATATAAAAAAATATATTTGGACCCTTCTGAGAATGTGTGTATTCTCAAGTTTTTATATTAACCTGTTAAAATATGATGGAAGAAGGTGAAACAGGCTTGTAGGTTGACTGTGTGCTTGCAGGTACTCCAGTGGGGGAAAGAATACAACTGTGTAATTATTTGCCAACTGAGACATTATTTACCTGCTCTTCAGTTCTGTTGGGCAGTTCTTACAATGCTAAAAGCTTAGGATTTGGTTGAATACGAGAGACACCAAGCGAGTGTGTTTATCTTTTGACGTACAGTTTGTCCTTTCCTCAACTGTTATCCATAATCCACTGTGGTATCTGTTGCAGGTAAATTGAGTGATCAGTTTGTCTTTACTGAACAGTTAGATCAAATTCATAGTGGTCACTTTATTCTGGCAGTTTGAAAATGGATAGGTAGTGCTGGGACTAGCAGAGCTAGTTGGTCTATGTATGCTGGGCTGAAAACAGGGATGCTTCAGGAGCAGTCACTTGAAAGAAAGTCTTGTTCCTGCTTAGAGATGATCATTAGAGTAAAAGGCATGTGGCTGGAGATAACAGCTTTAGCAGGCAAATTTAAGCTACTATTAAAAACCATTCAGGGTTCTTCTGTTTTCCAAACCTTTTTTGAGTAGCATTGTCTGCTTTTTCTGTTAGATAATTATTGGGGGGGGGGAATCTGGTTTTTCATTCCATAATGAGTGCTCAGCAGAAAATACCCAGACACCTCAGCAGTGGCCCCTGTGCCTAGTGGGCACATGAAATTTGTTATTTTTGAGGGGTACATGTGGAGAAGTAGTGTGTTTAACCAGGTTAGAATTCCTACAAGGTAACTGAAAAGCTCTAGTTTTCTGTTAATAGTGAACATGTTAATAAATAATGCAGGGAGCAGTAATTAATGAGGAGAAAAAGGTCAAGGTCTCTTTTTAATGGATATATGATGGCCATGGTTTAGTTCTGGTGGCTATGCAAATTCTGTGCTGTGGTTGCTCAGAGCCTGTCCCTGTGTTTAACTTTAAAAATCAGGTTTGAGAAGCTCAGCTGTACAGGTAGCACCTAGTAAGGGGTGCTGAATATTTTTGTCACGTAACTGTGTCTGTGTGTGTAGAGGGACCTTATTTTGCTCTGTCCCTGTTCCAGGTACACTAATATGTGGGTTCAGGGCTGTGGAAGGCGTTCGTAAATCCACTAATCCTGCCCACTTCCTGTGTGCAGGATCCCCTTGAGTGTTTTTGTGTGTGGGTAAACTAGATGTATTTTGGAGGATATTAACCTGGAAGCCTTATTGCCCCTGCAAACTGAATGCTTCCTGGTGTCTGATGGGAGACATAAGGGTCTGTAGCAGACTTGTGGATGGCTTCAAGTGATACGCTTTGTGGGCGATCGGGAACCACGTTAGGTGTACCCCAAGTTAAGCTGCTCGAGTGTGCACAGTGTGTGTGGAGAGCTGGCACAGTGCTCAGGTACGGGCAAGCTGCAGTCTCTGCAGGAACCACATGTCACCTGTGAAGGGAACTGACCTTACTGGGATGTATCCTTACTGCTCTGCACAGAGCAGAAACCTGCAGAAGATGGTCATGCAGCTGCCCCACATGGTGGGCATGATTTTTAGCTGCTGCTGAGCTCTGTAGTGATCATGGCTGTGATACACAGCTGTGTTAAGAGCTGCGAATATTTCTTCAGGTTGCAGCCTGCACAGGTGCCTTGAGAAGCTTTCACCAGTCTCTTTTTGCTCTGCCTCTAAGGCAGTGCCCCGATGTTGGTCTGCGCTTGGCGCAGTGTCCCTTGGCACGGTTGCAGCGATCAGCGTGCTGAGAAGCCAGAGCCAAGAGCCAGCCAGGAGAAGAGCAGCAGCAGCAGGTCCTTTGGAGGTGACTGCTCTGACCAGCTCCCCGCAGTGCTTTGCGGCACGGGCAGCTGGGAGCTTTCTCCTCCATGTAGCAGGATTAGTCTTGCCTTTGGCACAGGGCTGTTGTGTCAGTGAGCAGCTGAAATGCCCTGTGATGGCACATTTTTCTTGCTGAGCACTTTTGAGCCCTGCTGTGGGTGGATGGAGCTGAGCGTTGCATGTCTCGGCTCCACTGTGATTCAAGAAGCTCAGCATAGGCAATAGGCACTGCAGATGTAATCACCTGTGGTAGCTAGAGTGCCTTTTTTCCTGGTTGAAGCATGTCACTGTAGATGTGTCTTGCATAAATATTGAGCTCTGTAAAAGGCAAGGAGATGGTTCAAGTGGCTACATGTGTTACCCTTAATTGAGTAGAAATCATACATTCATGTGGAAGAGTCCAGTGTTTGTATAGTAAACTTGAAGAGCGAATTTTGAGTTGCAGGAAGGACAGTGCTGGCAGAATGAGACTTAAAAGATAACTAGAGACATATTGAATATCAAGTCTTTAAGGTCATTGCTGACTTAATACTTTAAACGTGTGGTGTTACCTGGCAGTATTTTTCCAGATAATGGGCAGAGGCTATTAGCAAAGGAAGAGGCTCCTCTGCTTGTTTTTTATTACACTAATCAGGAAGGATCTTGCAAAGCTGAAGGAAGCTGGCTCCCACGAGCAACATGCATGGGGAAACCTCTGCTACAGCCTTTCCATCTTGTGACTAGGTTGACATGTAGTTACGCATTAATCAGCTTGATAAGATGTGTCCTTGAATCAGCATAGGGTAAAACCCAATGAGTGTTGCAAGCAGCTGCCTTGGGAAACACCTGGTGTGTGGTGAGGAGGGGACTAAGGGCCCTGGGAATGAGCAGGCTTCTTGGCTGCAAGAACAGCAGCCAGAGTCTTGCAAGGACTCTGTTCCATCAGCTGCTCATTGTAGGGCTGCTTGGAGTGGGTTGGATCCTGCAGTTTGGGTACCGTTGCACTTCAAGTAATTGACCTCAGTGTTTACAGAGAAAAATAAGTCGCAGAATGGAGCAGTGCATACTCTGTAGTTGCTTAGTTGAGGATCTGCTCTTCAACATCCACACTTTTCCTTTCATGAATGTCTCTGAACATGATGGGTTTTTTCACTGGTCATCTTGAGGTGGTACTTTGGACTAAATGTTACTTGTCGTTGACAGAAAAAGGAAAAAAATGACAGGTGGTTAGTAAAAAATGAAACTTGCCTATCAGGTTAAGCTAACTTAATGCTCCAAAGAAAGGTGTTCACGTTTTGGAGTGAGAAGCTGTCCTTTCATCTGTAGCTGTCAACAGATAGTAATTACAGCAAGTTACTCCTGCCTGTAGATCTCTTATCTAATCTTGTTGTATGTAGATTTGCATCTCTGTAACAGTTTGGTGGCTTGGAAATACCTTCAATAAAAAGTTCTATTGTTCTTTTTTCCTGAGTCTTGTGGAGAGCTGTCTGTTAGCTGATAGTGCTGTTTAAAATTAGGTGGAAGAATAGACATTTTATCCCTTAGATCAAATTATTCTCCTTCATTCAAATTCAAGGACACCATCTATAAGCTCAAGCAGACCGTAGCAGGAGGATTTTGTACATGGTGTAGCACAATCACTTTATATTCAATTTATTTTTTTAAGTCTGCACAGCAGCTCTTGTAGACCATCTTTTGACAGTAAATTTCTGGTGATGTGAAGCAATTACAGCTGCTTTAAAATGTATTTGAGTGTCAGCTGGGGAGGCAAAAATTCTTGAAGGATGGTAGGTTATGGGGCACTGTAATTTCTGTGCTGAAGTCTTTTTCCACGTAAAGGTTTTCCTCCCCAACAATTGATTTCTAGCTATCTGAACTCTTTTGGTACCCACAGTTGTAAAACTGCTGCAGTCTCTGTTTTCAGATGCTCTGGTATGCCTAGGCTGGTGAACCATGCCTGTCCCTGCAGTGCTGCTGCATTTTAAAGTTGCAAGATAAGTGACTCAGCATCTGCCTGTGCAGTGCAAGATGTGGGGGAAAAGGACGCAGGGCTGGTGGCTGGTTTTAGCAGTCAGTTAAGCATCAGGTCAGGATGGCAAATTCTCCAAGTACACACAGCAAATGTAAGCTGCAGTCTGGTGAAAGAATACATAGCCTCTTAATAAGCCTGTGCTTTTCATCAAAAGCAAGTTTACTAGATTCATGGATAGTAATGTTAGTTGGTAATTTCTCCAGCTCTAAAGGATGTTGCATGTTGGGAATGAAAAATGAAGGGTTCAGGCTTTGGATATGGCATAGGCCAAATTTATGAAAAATAAAAACAACAGAACGTTGGGGTTTTTGCTTTTTTTATTGTATCACATTACTGAAAATCATGCACGTTAATATTAGATACTATAATAACCAAGTTTTCTTATTATAAATAATTGAATTCACATTCTCTGTGTTGGAATGCACAAATCAAGATTTAATCAATTTGATGTGCGGTGCTTTAATGGTTTGTGTCACTTGCAAGTTTGTAAATACTGATCTATATGTAGGATAAATATTGAGCTAATGCTTTTCCCATGGTCTACTTCTTTAGCGTGTACTGCAGAATAATCTCTAATGTTATGTAGAGAGTATAGGAACTCCATTCCCAAGGCATCCTTTTTTTTTTTTGGTAGTATTTAGAAGATGGTTGAGCTTGAAGACCATGTTTGTCAGATTTGAGAAATTGGGACACCACAGTAATTATGTACAGCCATTTTTTCAGTGCCTAGGTTTAGGTTTATCCTTTACAGATGATGTGTAATTTTTCTTCATGTGACAGTCCTGGCAGTGAACTTCAAGGTCACAGCAGCATCCTGAGCAGCAGGTTTGTTATTAATAAATTGTTCTAGTAGTTAATTTTATTCACCCATAAAAGGTGAAAACAGGGACTTGCTCAGAGAGTGCTTATGTGATGCTTGATCTCCCCATGCTTTTGGGGTACAAGTGAGAGGGGACACAGGTAGGTGGGACCCTGCTGAGTGTGGTTCTGGTCACCTCAGCCAAGTGGAGGAACAGAAGAGGAGGTTAGGGGGAGGTTTGATTGGAGGATGTGAAATCCCATCATTTAAATACAGGCTCCAAAGCCAGCTCATTTTCATCTGGCTCAGAAAGCAGTGATGACTGACAGCCTGTTAAAAATATGTAAATATATATATAGAATATATATATATAATATAGAATGTGTATATCATCTGTGTATATATATGTATATGTACATACATGCACATGTGTATATTTGTGTGTGTACACATATTTAGAAATACTTAAAAGGGAGAGCAAGAAAGGAGATAAGCTCCAGGGAGCAAGAAAAACTCTTCAATCTGAACAGGAGATGACAAAGAACTTGAAATTAGTTCATCAAAACTGCAGGTTAGAATTAGTATCTCCCACCACACATAACATTAGTCTTGTACTGGAACAATAAAAGACAAAATTTCCTCCATCAATTAATGGTCAATGTGGATTTAGGGGTGGGGTTTTATGTTAATATCTGTAATGCAGAGGTCTGGATTTAAAATTCATCTTCTCGTTTCTATCACTAGATTTGCTGTAATTAAATTTGACTGAATGTTCTATAGACAGCTTAAGTAAAGAGTCTTCACACTTAAAACTCTTAGTTGTTACTCTTAGTTGTTACTCGTACAGCTCTTCTGTTACTTAGGCGGCTACAGAAACTGTGGGAGCAGTCGCAAAACCTTGATTTCCGCTTAGATTTAATGATCTCAAACTTGTGTGTTTGCTTGCAGATTGGTCGATGGGCCTTCATACTTAGGAAAGTGAACTTATTTTGTGTTTGTAAACAGAGTATTGCCTCTGGGAAATCTCAACAAGGTTTTTAATTTGAATGTTGGAGTTGATTATACCTCTGTACCTGCTACTCGACGCAGTCATTTTGATAACCTCTCAGGAAGGGCGAGCAGCTTATTTTTTTACTACCTTCCATTCATTTGAAAGGCAAGGTTGCTTTCCCAGGGTGCTTGCCAAGGGCTGGTGAGTAATGGATTTTTGACGGAGATGGTTGCATTAGAGAAGTACTTGCACAGCAGTTTGCTGCTTGACCTCTAGTTTTAGGTAGCCTGTGTTCTCGGAGGCTTCACTGGATATGCCTGTAAGTCTAGAGAGGGCTGAGAATACGGGAGAAAAGACAAAAGCTGGTGGTACTGTATTTCTTGCCGGAGATTTGAGTCTGAATTTCATTCCTCTTTTGACTTAAATGCTGTTTTGCTATTGGATGTTGAATGGGAAAAGAGAATAGAGGGCAGGGACAAGAAAATGCAGCATTTCAGACATGAAAAGCTTCGTAAGGCTTTAAAAGAGATTTTTTTTCTCAGTGCATTTTGGTAACCATATACACAGTGTGTGCACATACATATGCCAGATAATGAGTGAGAAACCTAAGAAGTCTGTATTTCAACAAGGCTAAATCTGTGTCTAATATTATTGAAGAAGCACTTGATGAACAGTGTTGTTAGAATAACTTGTGATGGCAGCGGACTTCTTGGGCTCTTAGTAGAAGGAAACAGTTGAGATCTTACTTTATTTCTCAACTAGTATGCAGTTAGTGTGGCTTTAACCAGAAAGGAAATAAAGGATTTCAGTCTAATCCCATAATCTGATGTGCTTTTTTATGTCTACCAAGTATTTTGCTAATATCAAGTGCAAAACATGGCAATGCTAATATGAATTACAAAATACAAACAAAATGAATGAATATTAATTGTGTGGACTTGGTGTGACAGATAAAAATAATAGGATTGAAATCATCAGCATGTTAATAGGATATGGCACAGGCGAGCCACCATCAGTGTATCGAAGCAAGACATATTGTCAGGTTATTTAGACTTTGCAAATGAAACATTTTCCTTTTTACAATGTTCAGTTTAACTTCAGCAGAATGATGGGAGATGGGAAGAGAGGGGCGAAACAAAACTTTACTTGCAAGTTAATAAGAGGTGGTTGGTGATGGACAGCAACTTGGACCTGAGTAAAAAGAAAAATCAGTCTCTAATGTGGGGTGGAAATGGTGGAGTGGGGATGGATTTTGTCCTGGGTAGGGAGTTAATAACCTGGGAGGGGTTAATTGAACTGACTGACTCTGATAATATGTAAAGGAATGAACCCTGATAAAATGGGATGGGCACATTTGGCTCATAGCCTCTGTTTTGTAACAGGCAGAAATTGAGTTAATGGGAAGAATAACCTTGAGAGTGTGACACGCGTGCCAGCTGATGCGGAGAGCTTGGGCTGAGGCAGCAGAAGGCAGCTCAGTGTGTTGAGTCAGGGAGGTGTTCTGTGCAGTCAGTTGTTTGCTGTCATGTCCTGTGTTATTCTCTTTAGTGCAAATAAAAACCACCCTATTTTTGGTTCCTGAGTGATATAAAGTTAATGCAAGCAGCATACTTGGCCTAAAGTGTGGTGCTGTTGCTCTGGCTTAGCTGTGGACTGATGTGTTACTTGATAACTTTGCGATTATGTGATAGGATCCTCTTTGTTCAGTGATGTTAAAGGTTTTATAGTGGCACCTATATGGCCTTTTAACTGCTTTTGCTGAAATTCCTTTCAGTAAAATTAGAACCAAGATGAAAAACGCATTAATATGGCGTGTATTAATATTTCGTGTCACAGAAGATGGCCGATAAGTTAGGATGCTAATAAAAATGGACTCTGTACCTTTCAGTTTATTTATCAGTATCTCCTTTCTAGATATCACTGCTTGTGGCTTCTTATTTATGAAATAGATCTGGTTTTGTCTACTTGAAGCGGCATTTTGTCGAAGGAGTTGCATGGTATGTCTGTGCTCTCCTTAGGGGTAAGCGTGGTTTGCCACCATATTCGAAGAACAGGCGTTTGTGCTATTACCCATTTGAATCGAGCAGCTGAACAGGGGAAGCTTCGGATATTAAACCCGGTAATGTTTGTATTTGTGTACTTTGTTTATCTGAAACAAAGCTCAGTATTAGGCACCACTGGTTACTGCCAGCTGGGTCCTCACTCTATAGTCACAGCTGTGCATTTAGCATCTAGGCCTGCTAAGAATAGCTAATTAGAAAATCAGATAGAACAAAGCTCACATAGTAGGGTTGGCACAATAGCATTCCTGTCTGAGAATGGTAAAAAGATGTATTTTTTATTTTTTTTATTCCTTGCCCTTCCCCTCCCGTGCCTGTCGTACAGCATAGATCAATAAGTGCTTATTCTCCCTGTGCAAACACGGGGAGAACCTCAATAAAATAGCAGTACATAGTCCAAAACCTTCGCTCCTTCAGTAGTGCCACAGGGAATAATTGCTCGCGGGCAACCCAACTCAGAA
Organism: Trogon surrucura; assembly: GCA_020746105.1. NCBI lineage: Eukaryota > Metazoa > Chordata > Aves > Trogoniformes > Trogonidae > Trogon > Trogon surrucura. Next base: position 2,075,288 of record CM036620.1, on the reverse strand, counting down.
AGGAGGTCAAGATAGGTTTTTCTGATCATACTGTACCTGTTGAGGAGATGGGGCTGGGCCATGTGTGATGTGTCTGTCTCTGGGTGTTGACTTAAATCCTTTGGATGAGGCTTCCCTGCCCCAGTTGAGAGAACCCTGGGGAGAACAGCCTTCCCCCATCAAATGGTTGTTGTGAATACTCCTCCAACTGCAGATTCTTCAGCTATGTTGGTATCTGAAATTTTCTGGGAAATGGGTGTGTACCTGAGTATCCAGCTTAATACTTGCTTAATGTCAGCTTAAGTGTGAATTTGGGAGAATAAATTACCTTTTTAATGCTTCATTTCAAGTTATGCTAGTGCATGAGCTATGTTTCCAGAAATTCTACTTTTGAGTTCATCAAGGTTTGGGCTTGATTTGTAGTTTGGAAGGGGAAAGCCGGGTGTTTTTATACGCTGCTGCTAAGCATGTCAAGTTTGGGGAGTAGCCTCAGTGATGTGTTGTTCCGTGCTGGCTGTGGCAGGACCTCGAGAAACAAGCAAGAGGTTGTTTCTACATAGCAAAGACTTTGATATTTGGGGCAAAGAGAAGTGATCAAGTGTGCTTGTTTGCATAACATGGATATAAAGTTTGAATTGACTGCAAAGGTGAGAAGGGTTTCCTTATGACTTCTGTGTTGAAGTTGGAAGAAGAGTTAGAAGGCGGCTCAGTAATTATTGCAGCCTTGTCTTGTCTAGGATTAGACCTCAAAAGCTGGGATTTTGAATACCAAGTATCCTTTCTGTACATTTAAAAAAAAAAAAGAAATTACTCTGAATTTACAGTTAACTTGAATATAATTTCAAGTGGGCAATAAGAGGTCGTTTCCCTGCTGCCCTCAAGGAGCTGTAAAACGCTGCCCTAACAGGGAAGGCTGATTCCAAGGCAGGCAGCTCTCATGACTCGTCCTGACTCGCTGCGTTTTCCTACAGTGCTTCATTACATGGGTGAGCAGAATATGCGGGGGGTCAAAAGTTTAAGGATTTAGGAAAAAGAGGCGAGTTCTTAAAGGATGAGCCCAGGTGTCTGTGAAACCTGTCAGTGTTCAGTGTTGAAGTGGTGGTTTTGTTGAGGCTGGCATTGGGGTGTAATGAAGGACAAGGTGAGAAGGTTACTTAGGGCCCTAGGGGCTGGATATGTTGAAATTGTAGGCAAACAGATTTGTCCTGTGGCATCCATGTCCTCTTCTACTATGTGGGTTTTGTGAGAATTGCTCAAAAGTGGTGTTTTGCACTGTTTGTCCTCCATCACAGTCATGCAGTGTGCTTGTTCAGGTAAATATTTGGAATGTATATGAGCAAGTTGACATACATAGCTGATGCTGATTAAGTATTTAGTCTCTTTAATGTGCCAAGACCATGGCCTACTTTTTACCTTTAAGTGTCACTTTTATGTCTTGTCTGGGACATAAAACACAGAGGAAATAACGAGTAAATACTGAGCCTTTGAGCTATGGCCGAGGAATTTCACATCTGTCTTGCAACTCAAGACCTGTGACTGGCACTCACTTTGGTTCAGTTTCATTAAATCTCCAGTTCAGAAAGTCTGTTCTACAAAACAGCACGTAGAATTAATTTTAATGAGTCAAAGATACCCGAGAATGGACTTATACAGGGGAGCTCTACAAGGAGACACTCCAAGTCTTTTGTTTTTCACTTGCTGATTTTTTTAGCAGTGCTTAGTGGAATTACACACATGTATACCAGGAGAATCCTTGTCCTGACAAGCCTGTAGTTAATTTTGAGCAGCCTGTGCATGGTGCTGAAACCTAGCACATCTCTGGGGAAGTATATTGGCAAGGGGCTGCAGGTTCTTCTGTCTAGCAGCACAACGTAAAGCTGAAGTGAGGACGATGTTGGTTGGGGAGCAAAAAAAAAGAACCCTTCAGTGGATGTCCAAGTATATAACAAGAGGAATTCAAGGGTCTCTGATCTCCTCACAGAATACTTTCAAACCTGTTTGTGTGAGGAGCCAAAATCGTATTGTTTATCTTAAAAGAAACTCCGAGAATAACTTGCAGGTTTGTTTGCTTCTGATTTAGGTTGCTCTTGCATCACCCAGCTCTGGTGTGGAAGCCCATGGTAGATGGGTAGGCTGTTGGTCTGCCTAAATCCCTGCTAGTTGTGCTTGGGTTTATTATGTGCTCATTGAATCAGAGCTGATTTGCACTTGACTGCCTTGGACCATGGAAAACCTCATTGCACTTGTCTCTTTTTTCTGTGGACCTGTGTGTAGGGGAAGCATGCCTGATTTAAGTGAGTAAAGTACTTTTCATGCAAAAATTTTTCTTGAAAATTTGAGAGCTTTCAAATATGCATTTGTATGTTGCCACACTTAGGAAGTGAGTCAGGAGAGGGAGCACTCAGATAATGAACTGGAGTTTATACAGAATAGAACAGGTTGTATTCTATTGCTTTTTATTTTTTTCCCACGATCATATTTAATATGACAAATTGCATCTTCTGAGCTTGATGTCAGGATCTTGCTTTGCCTGTCAAGATTTCAAGTTTCCCTTTGTATGTGCTGTGTTCCACTGAAGCAGTGGGATTACCTTCGAAGGGAAGTGTTGCAAAGGTTTGCCTACGAAATCAGCCGTATGAATGCGAAGCAGGTTGCTTTGCGATTGCATAACAAAAAAATGCAAAAGCCTGTTTGTAGGGTGACTGATTCCATGGTACATAATCAAGTTGTGTTTTTTTCCCTACATAAAATTTTAAGTATTTAGTAGCTATTTGTGAATACATGTGAGGTGGTTTTGGATGCTGTTTAGCAAGCTGACTGTAAGGAATTGCTTTATTCCTTCTCTGTGTTCACATAATGATGTATAATTTACAATATGCGAATACATCAGAGTTGTGAACTCTCACAGCTTTTCTAATGAAGGATGGAGGAGCAATAGCCTTGGGAGCCATGCCCCAGCTAGAACAGACTGATGTCCGGGAGCAGAAACCATGTTGTCTGACCGAGTGTAAGAAGTCACAGGGAGGACGTCCTGATCCTGAATGAGAAATATTTTAGCAGTAGCCCGTGCTATTCTGTCTATTCCCTTATGAAAAAACCAACATGCCTCTAGCTGGACTTCATGTCACTTGTCAGAACTCACTCAGTCCCTACGGTTAAGCCAGTTTGAGGACACATTTCAAAGATAATCAGGAGTGGCCTTGAGGTGACCTTGGCCAGCTCCTGGTTGCCCCCTGGCACGACTGGGCATGTGCTATCACGTCCCATATACTTGGGAATGTCCAGTTTATTTAGAAGTAGCCTAACCTTATTTTCCTCTGCGGGTAGGTCTTTGCTCCAGGCTTTCCTTCTGATCTGAGGGATCTGGAATTGCTGAAGGTTGGCACGACTGCTTGGCATTACCATCCGAGGATGCTTTGGGTCAGAAGGGACCTTGAAGACCATCTAGTTCCACCCAGAGTGAAACAGAGGGGCAGAATCACCTCCCTTGACCTGCTGGCCGTGCTGTGTGTGATGCAGCCCAGGACGCGGTTGGTTTTGTGGGCTGTGAGCTCAAGTTGCGAGGTCACGTTGAGCTTCTCATCAACCAACATCCCCAAGACCTTGTCTGCAGGGCTGCTCTCAATCCTTCCTCTGCCCAGCTTATGTTTGTGCACTTGCAAATTTGTGCATACGCATTTGCATCATGCCTTAGGTTCTGAAGTAAAATTCAAGGACAAACTTTAAATAAACCAGAAAACCATTTGGAGACTTTCATGTCAGAAGTTCAGCACATAATAAATGATTCAGCTTCAAGGCAGGTTGCAGATACTAACCCTCCTTTCCCTTCTTCACCCTCCCTCCACAGATCTTGGGGAAAAGAAAATAGCAAAGTGCACTGGAAAATGGTGGAGAAAAAAATGAAGGAGGGTGCATTCTCTGGAAAAAAAGGGAATTCCTTTTACACTGCAGAGCAGAGGGTAGTGTACAACCTCCTGTGTAATGAGCAGGTCTTTGTTACGCCTGCTGACTTTTGTGGGAGCTTTTGGAGTTTTGTGCTCAGATAGGATAGCACAGCATTGCTCTATTAGTGTCAGGCCTGCTATTTATTACCAGGACAAGAGGTACATTGTGAACAGGGCTCTTAATTTGCTTTTTACTGATTTCTTATTGCTGTACTGTTAATGAGCAGGCTTATGCGTTCATGTGGTGAGACCAGAATTAAAATCTATCCTGGAAATTATAATATATACTTAGCCTGGCTGATACATCTTTGTCAGTATAATTTTCTAGCTCCTGCTAGAAAGTTACACTGGAAAAATATAAATTTGTTTTGATAAGTAAAGGGGGCACACTAAGACTTTTAATTTTTTTTCTGGTCATATTTTTTTTCTTCCCTGAAGCCAAATGACATTATTAGTGTGTCTGAGATGTAGCTGGCAGCTCTGCTCTGTCTTGTGTGCTGGGATACTTTTCCCTCTGACCCTGCAAAACCCTGCACCAGCTATCGACTGATTATTTGTGGCTGGACTCAAAGCACCGAGGTGTTAAGTGCGGTGAAACCCTGGAGCAGCCATGGTTTGTGTGTGGGCTGCTCCCACTGGTGACTGCACCTGGGCCGAGTATCTCTGGGTGAGAGAAGCTGTCAAAGGTGATGCCTTAGAACTCAAATCTTGTGGCCTGACTCTCGGGTTATCCCCAGGAGGTCAAGCTGAAGGGTGGTTTTGAAGTGCTTCTGAGCAGCGCAGTACTGCAGAGCTCGGCTTCCTTGCTCAGATGAGGCAGATTTTGAAGTGAGAGGGTCAGCAGAAATTGCGTTGCAAGACACTTGATTTGAGAGCAATTCCAGGAGGATGGGCTTAAGGATGTGTAAAGGGGTTTGGCCTTTATTAAACTTGTTTGTTTAGTAAAATGCTCATAACCTGATGTTTAAGAGGCACACACTCAGATGATCATAAACATACAGGTCTAGCCAAGAGGAACATTTACCCTGTATTTGCTGTACAAATGCAGTTTGTTCCTTGCTCCTTGAAATACTGGAGCACTGGAAATTTCAAGTAGTTTGTTCTGGTTTTTAAGCTCTGGCTTCTTTGAAGTTGCGTTATTTTTAAATAACTGGAAGTAAAGCAAGCCTTTTGAAGTACTCCTACTTTGTTTAGGGCTAGAAATCCCACAGTGAAGTCCCTGACTCCATTCATGTGTTTCCTGTGCTTCCAGGCTGATACTATGAGAGCTCTATATTTATTTTGCTGAGTTAGAATGCAATGTGTTAAATTGCCAGTGTGTAAACTGAAACGTGAAGAAAGAGCAAGGTTGCTAATATATAAGTTAGAACCGATGTGGAAGAGATTGCGGTTGGTAGCCTGTACCGTGGATTTTCAATTGCTGAGTCGTCGTACTTTGTGATTTCTAGAATGTTTAACTTTTAATACTTGGCTTGGGAAGTAGCATAGCGGCCAACAGCAGTTCTCTCTACCCAATGTTGATACAATCTGTTTTTGTGGTTTATTTGTACTTCATACGGTGCTCAGTATATATTTTCCCTTTAACAGGATCTCCAAACGTGGGTGGACGGGGCTAACGAAAATGGTTTTGTCCTCGTCTCATTTGGAGCTGGAGTGAAATACCTGTCAGAAGACATAGCAAATAAGTTAGCACATGCTCTGGCAAGACTGCCTCAGCGAGTTATTTGGAGGTAAGTGCAATGATAGATGTACTGGAGTGATTCGAGATACACTTTTTTCCTTCGTCTATCTTGATATGGAGTTGCCAAAGCTGGAACAGGGATAATTTGGGTGGCGCAGGGCACTTGACTCTTTCAAACGATGCTCTTTGTGGAAATGTTGCAGTCCCGTGGTAATAAGGAGGAGCAATGATTTTGTGGCACGATGAGGCGTAGGTTATGCTCCTAGGCTGAGTTGGTATCCTAGAAGGATTGGAGGTGGTGGAAATAGTCTGAGGTTGTAACATTTGTGACATACTGTCATCATTTCTGATGAAGAAGCCACCCTAGGGAGCAAGACTGATGTTGTGCTGATGTGATCCTAGGTTATATTTTTTTTTCTTTATTTTGCTTGCTCTTCTAGGCACTTTCTTTTAACTGTAGAGACATCAGCTTTCCAAATTATTTTTTCCACATGTCAGCAATATGAGGGGAAAAAAAATTTGCAGGGGTAAAAATCACTCAGAAGCTTCTCAGGCATATTGAGTGGTGTTTTCAACTTAGTGTGAAAATCCCAGAACTGTTTAGTCAGCTCTGCGTCACATGGAGCGTTGCTCTGGAATATAATTGAGAGGAGTTCGTGTGAAGCGTTGGTTTCTAAATAATCAGCGTCTTAAAATTGATGACTTCTCTTGCTGAACTGTGGGAGTTGTATCAGCAGTCTACTTAGCAGCCCGTTCCCTGCCATCTCCTAGGGACCGTTTTCACTGCTGGCTGTAATAAAAACAGCGAAGCCCACTAATGAATGGGAAAATGGAAATTCTTCAGGCTGTGGTAAAGAACCTTTGGTAGTTGTAAAGATTTCATTGTGGTTTCTTTTTGAGGGGGGTAGAGCTGCAAACTGTTTATTTCTTAGAAAACCTGCAGTGCTGCTTAGCTTGCAGTTTTTTAGTCCCAGTTGATCTTGCTGCTTTTCTTCTGTTTCATCCTTTTCTCATGTTTTCGCAGGAATGTTCATCTGTAAGAAGTATCCACTTTGTGTAGTAAATCAGTTCTAACGTATTGTTCTTGGGGATAGCTTTTCTAATGCAAAAGCAACAATTTCAGTTGAAACCTTCTGTTGAAATTTGTCATTTTCCTAACTAGTATTTCCTTATCACTACTTTTTTTTCTGTTTTCATCTGCAGTCTAGTATCTTCTGGAAGCTTTTTGGCTAAGACATCTCACCTGCTGTTGCTTTGCATCATGATTTGTGGAATGGGAAAATGGCTCTGGGACTAGGTGTGAGAATGTGGTCTTTAGGAGAGCTGAGCAAGTGGCTTTTAGTCACCTCAGTGGGAATTTGAGGTCCATAATTAAATATGAAATTAGGAGTTAGACTTCGTTCTTGGTTCTTCAGATGTTTGACCCTGTGGTGTGTGTTGGATGCAGGTGAATTTTATCCTTGACGCTTAGGGAAATGCGCAAGGTTGTGCTGCTTGGCAATGTGTCCTCATACCAAACCAAGGATATCATAGTTATTTATTTGTACGTTTCTGGAGGACTAATTGGAGCCAAAATGGGTAAAAACGCTCATTTGGTTTTACATAGCTTAACATTAATAACACAGGCTTTTTTCAACATAGAGAGTGTGCAAGCTGTTTGTCAAGACATACGGCTTGCTGAGTTGGGAGTTTGTAGGAGCTGGTTTATGAAGTTAGTTTTAATGCTCTTTAATAACCAGAGTATTCTTAAGTCATTCAGTGGAACTGTCACAGAACCGCTATATCCTCTAGTTGTCACTTGCAATTTTTCCTCTCTTTGTTTTCTCTTTTGATTGTATTTAACTTTCTTAACTGTCTATAACAACATGTAAATCAATTTATACTTTGAGCCTGTATTTTATGGGCTAAACTCTTCCAGCAACCTCAGGTGAGCAAAGCATTGCTGTTGGGTTTCAGGCAGTTTAGCAAGTGACAAAACCACCTTTTTATTTCCCTGTGATCCGCGAACTTGAATCAATAGGTTCCTGTCTCCTAAGCTGAGCTGTCAGCCTTTCCCTTCCTGGTGTTTTTAACTCCTTGTAAAGTAAGATGGTGTCAGTTATCAAGAGCTACAGGAAATTGCTGAATTCAAGGGGATGTCTAGTGCCAAGGATGGGGATTATTATTTGTGTGCTGATAGGGTGTTCTCAGAGGAGTTACTCCTCGGGTACCAGTTGGATTTTTCAGTGAAGCAGTGGACTGGGAACCGTGGAGAGGTTATAAAGCTTTCTGCCAGTCACAGGGATCAAGGTTTTATATATGCTCTGTGAAGCCAATGCGTCAGCATTATGCTAATAGAAAGCATTGCATTACAGTTGTGATGCTAGAAAACTGGATGAGAACAAAACAAAGTTATAAGTTGTTACCTGCTTGAAAGAATTTTGGTATCTTGTAATAGTGAATAAACAGTCCCTGTGTAACAAGCTTGTTGGTGCTCATGAATTATTTAGTTGGATTTCCGTCATGTGGATTGATTGATTTTGGTGGTCTTTAACTCAGTTTCCATTTGATTTGTTTCTCTTTGTTTCAGGTTTTCAGGAAACAAACCAAGGAATTTAGGCAACAATACCAAGCTTATAGAGTGGTTACCACAAAATGACCTCCTTGGTGAGTATCTATTTTGATCATATATCACTTAGTCTTGCTTGACTTGGGGTTGCTTTTCTGATGATATTCTACTGAATTAGCACTCGTGATAAAGCCGTCTATAATGAGTGACATGGAACAGGAATATAGTTTGTCAGAACTGCGAGATTATGAAATCATACTTTTTTCTTTGTTATAATTCTTTCCCTGTTCCTCACTATGTTTTCCTGAACTTAATAGGGTGGAAATACATACTTATTCCAAAGACTGTTTGACCTAATAAATGAGAGATTTATGACGAGTGTCTTGAATGGCCTTGAAACTGTGCAATTTGAGAAAAAAGTTAACATAAATAAGTAGGAATTTTTTTGTAACTACTGCTTTAGCAAACTGATGAGTATCTGTTAATTGTTCTGTTAGAAAAAAGCATGGTGTGGAGTTAGCTGGTTTCTTCATGGAAGAGCCATCAAACTGAGTGTACAGCATGTATTCATATGCATCAGAACAAGTCCCAAGTGTCTGTATGTGCTACTGTATGTGTACACATCTTTTTTTTTTCTTGCAAGAAGGCTCTAATAAAACTTGAGCACATGTTGCAAGCTGATGAAAAGCTTTCCTTAATCTGAGCTGCTCCATATTCTTGAGTGCAAAGACTGTGTTAGAGTCCACGTACTTTGTTCCTCTTCCTTGTCGAAGGGTGGCTGAATATTTATGGTTGTCTCTAGGGATACCTGAGTGTTTCGCTGTTGGCACAACAGCTACAGTGCTAGAATGAATACATTGAACACACGTGTGCATTGGTGTGTGCGTATTGGCTCAAGTATTTGTCAGAAGGCAGTGATTAGGCAAATGACTTTTAAAGCAGGTAGATTTGTTTTGGTTACCGAATTGCTCTGAGGCAGGCTCATTTTTCCATTACATAAGGTGGTTATCATGACTGTCAGATCTTGCTAGCCTGAAGTAAGGCGTGTGAAGCTTTAGAGAGAATTGTAACATCACTTGTCCTGTCATTAAATAGCTTGTATTTCATAGCAATAAAAAGGAAAAATGCGCACTCCCTGGCTCATTTCTAGTGATAAAGTGGTTTTAGTCACCACCTGCAGCCACTCAGGAGTGAGCAGTGTATACTAATTAATCCATTAATTTTATGTAACCTGTATACATGAGAATTTTCTTTGGATTGGCTGTTCCCACTCTTAGCCTCTAAGTTATTAATGCATTGTCAAATGTCAGTGGAGGTGGTTTAAGGAGGAGAGCTTGATAACAAGTTGCATCTATATTTGCTTTCCTGATGTGGAGCAGCAGAAACATGATGACAATGGCTTTGCACCCAGTTGCTTCAGAAACTTTACAGTGGAGTTAAATGTGTGGGTTTTTTAATCTTTGTTCTTTTTCTGTTTTCAGGGCACTCGAGCATTAAAGCTTTTCTTAGTCACGGAGGTTTGAACAGCATTTTTGAAACTATGTACCACGGGGTCCCTGTGGTGGGGATTCCCCTTTTTGGAGACCATTATGATACAATGACGCGTGTGCAGGCCAAAGGCATGGGAATACTGTTGAACTGGAAGACGGTCACTGCGAACGAGTTGTATGAAGCCCTTGTAAAAGTCATCAATGATCCTAGGTATGGAGTGAGCGATTGCTTTGTACTTGTATTTTAGGTTGTTGTTACAGATTCTATGCATATACAGAACCCTTGTGCAAGAGGGAAAAAAAAACCTCAAGGTAATTAATTTGTGTGCACGGTTGAGGCAAGTCCTTGGCTGGTTGTCCTGTTGCACAAGATTACTCAGTTCATCAGGTTTCTGTGTAGGTGCCAAGCTGGTTGCTCGGTGTACTAAAGCTTCATTATCTCATTTGGTTTTTGTGACAGTTGCCACGTGAAGGGCAGAAGGGTTATGAAAACAAACCTGCCCTGACTTATTCCTTGTTGCAGACCGGTGTCTGTAATTGTGATTATTCTGTATTGTCTGCATTGTGATTATTCTGTATTTAGCAATCTGTCTGTGCTGTCCAAGGGGCCTGGAGTAAAATATACCCGTACAATCCTAGGGTGGCAAGTTTGGATTGTAGCTAGAAATGTGGAGATGTTCACCAAGAGTGACTCTGAAGTACCATGATTTGATTTAAAAATAAAATAAAATCCTGTTCTTGGCCAGTACTATCTCTCTTAAAGTCAGGAAGGCCATTTGTGTTGCAATGACAATACTGTGAGAAGTTTATGAATATGAAGACTTGGGTCCATTGTTGCTGATTATTTTTTGCTTCTTAAGTGAAATAAGTAAAAGCCCCCAAAGTGAGTGTCCTAACTCTTGAATTCCATGAAATGGGTTTCCTCTGGGTTGCTAAAATCTGAGGAGAGTCGCTTAAATTTTTTCTGTTCTCTTTTAAACATCTGTGATATTCACACAGTCTCCAGATAAAAACTACTGATGTGTTAGCTGGTAGTTGATCCTGTCAGGCTAACCATAGTTTTTCAGAGTACGATGCTGACAAGGCTACTTGCCCGTTTCATGGGATGGAAGTTTTCAAGCCTTAATAAAGGAGAAACCTGTAAGGAGCAAGCAGCAGAACCGCAGCAAGGGGGATGTTGCTAAAGAGATGTCGATAACATCAATTGCATCACCTTTCTCTTGTGCAACTATGCTTAGTGTCGAGGCGAGTCCTGCATAAATAACCGGTCGACCTCGCCGCTGCGCTGAGTGGGGATGGAAGCAATTTGGTGTGATCTGCTGCTGGAGGTGACAGCATGTTGGGGAAAAAAAACCCGAAAAGTTTTAAGCTGAACTCTGGACCCAAGCGGAAAGAGTCTGTTGTGCAATCGAAAACGAGTTTTCTCACTTTGTTCGGTGTTTCTCTAGTAATGCGGTTTTACAACATCAGGAGTGGTGTGTGTTAGACAGGCTATGTTGCCACTTCACGATGGGAAGGGCAAACGTGTCTGGCTCGGTAGGATTTGTTTTGGATTAGCTAAGATTCCCCTCTGGCAGCAGGTCAGGTCAGCTTGGTTCTTCCTTGCTTTCCTGGAGGGTGGATTTCTGCCTGCAGTAGCACACGGGTCGGTTTTCCCAGGCAGTCTTCATTAACGAGCTGCAAAGACTTGATTTAGCGAGGGATTATCTGCCACGTCTCGCCCTCCGTACGCTGGCGTTTGCGGGAATCCTGCGGCAATACCCTGTTTGATCTCAAGAGCCTTAAGTACGTTGACATGTTGGCAGGCTTACATTGCTGAGAGCGCTGATGATGATTTTTCCTTCTGTTCTCTTTTTTTGCTTTGCTTTTTTTTTTCCCTGCAGCTACCGACAGCGGGCCCAGAGGCTGTCTGAGATTCACAAAGACCAACCTGGTCACCCCGTTAACCGGACGGTATATTGGATTAACTACATCCTTCGCCACAACGGAGCCCAACATCTACGTGCTGCTGTTTACAGCATCTCTTTTTATCAGTATTTCTTACTGGATATTGCCTTTGTTGTACTAGCAGGTGCTGCCTTAGTTTACTATGTTTTGGCCAGGATAACAAAATTTATCCGCAGACAGAGCAAACACCTTTGGTCGAATGACAAACATAGTGCTGTTAACGGACATTACCAGAACGGGATCCCCAATGGCAAATATCGAAGAAACGGCCACATTAAGCATGAAAAAAAGGTGAAATGAGCCAACCGCCCTGTGTAAAGTAGTCCTGAAATCAGATCAGTAATTTTATCGCTGTAACTTAGTCTAACAACTACTTAAAACCTCAGTAAGCAGTTCTAACACTCCCCTTCAGTCTGTAATATTATGTGACAAGATTCAATGGAACTAAGGAAAGTCTTCAAAAAAAAAAAAGGCAAGCACAACTTGAAAATGGAAAATGTTTTATTCTGAATACTGATGCAGAGAGGTTATTTTGGCACTGAAGTTTTTAGAAGCCTTAATTCTCTACGGTTACACATTGACCGTGTTTATGTACTTTCAGTTTTTAAAAGTGTGTGGGTCACAAATGAGGAAAGTTTTTTAGTTGCAGAGGTTTTTTTCCTTATTTTTTTAATATATCAATCTTTTAGCTGAGAGATCTTTTTAGTGCTAGTTCTGTGTTTTCTTTGTTGAGGGTTCAACATGTTGTGCAAGAACACTGTTTTTTAAAAAAAAAATTCCTAGTCTTTGTGCAAGAAATAACAAGTTGCGGACTGAGAACACAGATGTTAAAAACCAAACCAACATAAAAATGAGCACTGAAGAGAAATGGCAGAAATATGTACTCGTTTTACTGGTAAGCTGCATGACTCTGCTGCTCACTAGCAGTGCTTTGGTTAAAAGGGTCTGGAGCAAGTCTACAATGTGTCCTAATTTTTAATTTATACAGAATTTTACTTGATGCCTTTCTCTGCATATGTAACTTAGGCCATGAAAATATTAGGGAGTTGTATTCCAGTTTAAAATATGGCTGTGTGGGGAGTAGATTTTAATAATTAAGAAAAACAAATGAAACAATAAGAAAAAGAAAATCTAGCCCTGTGCTCAATGGAGGAGGCATTTGAATGGCCTGAAGCTGTGCAAAGTCAAAATGCTATTTCGTGTTTGGTGGTTTTTTTAAAAAAAAAGGAAATAAAACACAGCAACTAAGAAACATCCTCACAGTCATCACCAAGTTGAATGTCTTTGCTAGTACTTCTCATTAAGTTCTTTCTAAATCGCAGTGTTGTAGATGTTCTCTTTCAATGGTTATACCTGGTAAAAAAAAAAAAAGAAAACCAAAAACCCAACAAAAATATTACCTTCTATTAGTCTGGGCCTCGCAATCCATGTTTCACATAGTTGCCAATAGGAATTCCGCAATGCGGGCAGGGAGGCTGCTCTCCGTGTGGGCGACCGACCTTCCCCCCCAGGCCTGGAGAGATTTACCGAGGTGGTGTTGTCAATGTTTTTTTTTCATTTTTCGTTTTCCCCATCCCTGCAACGATCTCCTTCAATCATTGTCGCCGAGGCGGGAGGCTGGCGGTGGTGTGCTCCGAGGGGCCGGGGGGCGCAGGGCATGAAGTAGTCGCTGCCCCGCTCCCAGTTGGCAACTATGAGTTTTATTTCCACGTCATTCTGTTTACTTGGAATTTGCACTACACGCGTTGTGAGTGTACGCTTTATTTATTTGTAGTTTGGAGATCTCGTGCCTGAAAGAGAAAGCGAAGAAACCCGTTTTTACCTAGTGTCGCTCACTAACTTGGCAAGGGTCGTGACGGTCGCAGGGCGCTGAGATCATCTTCATACACGGTGATGTGATATTTCACCACCATTCCATCAGGAGCCTCTATCCTCTAGCAATAAATAACCATACAGATGCGTTTCTAATGTACAGTACAGCTACTTGTACTGCTTTCTGAATACTTGAAGAAAATGGTATTATAAATAGGCCTATTAGCTATATCTTTTTACAATCTTGCAGTTTGTGGCAACTAAAGGAGCACACAGAGGCAATGAGTGGTTGGGATGGTGATAAGACTTCGAGTGTATGAATGTCTTGGTTTAAAAAGTGGGGGTTTTGGCATGGAAGAAGGTACAAAAGCACTGACCGGATGATTAAGCATAATTTAATCTCCACTGTGATAAAACTTAAGCAATAAACATGGATTTAATAGAGAAATTCTGTTGTCGGAAGTATATTTTCTGTTGAGATGACTGTGTATTTTCAAGAGTGTGTGTGTTTAACTGTGGATGCTCATTAGGATACAAAAATTCTTTCTTCTTAGTTATATCTTCTTAGTTATACCATGATGCGTGATAGGAAATGATTCTATTTTCTGGATCTGTTTTCTGTAGGAGCATCGAACCAACTCATGGACAGAATGCTTAACCACGTTTCTTAAAGACTGTTGCAATTTTTTCAGGCTTAGGTTAATATTTCCATTTGTGTTTCTGTACTTAGGTTACTCCTGTTGCTTTGAAAGCAAAGCTAAAAGATTTTTTTTCACACTATTAGATGGGACGATTAATTTCTGAACACTCAGTACGTACAAACACGCCGCAGTTCAGCTGCGAGAAGAGGAAGTTGCTGCATTGCTCATTTTATTACCAAACTTCTGGGTGGGCCTGATCCACCTGACCTGTGGAAATACTTGTTGTGTTTGAAGTTACGTTTTCCCAAGTTGAAATAAAATCTGATACTGCAGTTGTTGCCCCCCTGCAGCAATAGAGGAACCTGTCTTGGATCACGCCAGGAGCTAACTGTGTGGGAAACTTCCACAAAAACCTTTTGTACAAGAGGAGGGTGAAACTGGTGCCAAACCATCATTTTTGCCCAGGGTGGGTGTGGGTTTTGCGAGTCACCCAAATACCTGTGCTTATTAAAAAAAAAATCCTGCAATTGGAGCAACCGATAAAATGTTCTGTAGGCAAAACTAGCAAACAAGAAGTAGCTGTAGTTAGGTGTACAGAAGGCACGTGCTGCTTGCATAAAGATTTCCAGAGAAGCCTGAGACACTTGAGCACATGCCATGGATTTTGGTGTTTCTGATTTCCTTCCAATAGCTCAAGGATTCGAGGAGAAAGCAGCCATAAATCCAGGTTAATTATGACCTGCAGAAGTAGGTTTCTGGAGATGGTTATCAAGTATTCAAAGTTTAAGAAAATGATGTGCCAACAGCTTAATTTCTTTACCTCTCAGATCACTTGTAAAATCAGGTTTTTAGTATTATTCGGTTGTTAATCTCATGTTACTGAAATTCTGAAAGGTGCCACCTCTTTTGTGGAGTTGATGATGTTGTGTTTTTTTTCTGTAGCATGGTAAGTACGTTGTATTTGCTGTAGTTCCTCTGATCTGTACGACTGGAATGAAGAGACAATTAAAATGTTGGTGTATCCATGTTTGTGTGTAAGCAAAATGTTAGCCCTGTTACTTCCAGGATGCTAATTTTTCTCTCCTGATTTCTATGGGTACCTAGAATTGAGTTTATTTGGAGATGATATCTAATATATGTTTACAGCTGTATTTTTTTTTTTCAGAAGACATCAGCACTTGGAATCAACTTGTGGGTGTTTTTAGTGTCTTAACAAGTAACCACTATCTTGTGGTACACTGCTAATGGCCAACAAATGAGAAGCAAAGTTTTTGACGCAAAATCATTACTGTCCTACAATGGGATCAGAACCGTTCTCCTCAGGGATGCGTTTCTGTTCTGACAAGTGTGTGGGGGGGAATGTGTTGCAAGATGGGTATAACAAATCAAATATTACACGGACTGCCCATGTTGCTTTAGTTTGTGTAATAGTATGAAAGGTGCACAAGCTGGCAAAAAAAAAAGCAATGGGCTGTACTACTATCAAGTGCTTGAATTTGTGAATGGTAATTGTTTCTGACTTCAAGGAAGAAGGGCACCAGTCTAATGAGAAGGTTCACGAACGCACATAAGAGAGAAGTCTCCTGGGTTATGTTGCTGCCCTTGATATTTAAGGTCTGTGTGTGTTACAGAGCAAAGTTGACAACTACCCTGTTTCTCTTGAATTTTGGAGAATGGTGCTTAGTGTTTTTTTTTTCTTAACAGTTCACAAGTCAAGCGAAGGATGAGGATGAAGACCTTGGAAGAGGAGGAGGAAGTTTTTCCCTCGGAGGAATTTCATATTTGCGTTCTGTTAATTGTTTTATTACAGAACTGTGGAGACAACAGATAATACAATTTTTTTTTATTCCTGTCCAGCAGCAGTGAGAGGTAGCTATATTCAGGAAGACCCTAATACCTTCCCTTTCTTTGGATAATGATAGTTTTTTTACTTAGAAAATGTAGAAAAAAAGCAAAATGGGAAGAAAACAACCCCCCTTTGAGTGCATTTTGGCCCCTATCCCAAATCAGCCATGTGGCTAACAATGGGAAAACTTCCTTCCTTGTCATGGCAAGGCAATGTTCTGTGTTTCAAGATTGAAGAATCTACCAGGTATTGGTGCTGGTGCTCAGCTACTTTTGAAACCAGCCAGGTTGTTGAAGCCATGTCCAAAAGGTGTGTTGGACAGCAGAAGTGGAACTGCAGCCCCTGCACTGAATCACGATGCCCTGTCTGAGGTTTTAATTACTTGTTTCTTATGCGTTGAACAGAGGACACTGAAGACAAACTGGATTCATCTTCCGAGACTTCCAAACTGTTGCCACTATTTGGTCAATACCGCAGATGAGTTGACGTTTGCTTAATGTGATGAAAATGACACCTTTCAGTGGGATAAAACTATCTAGCGGAGTGGGTGTGTTTGCTGTTATAAACAAACAAAAAAATGCTACCTTTTATGAGTTCATAGTAAAACAATGCAAAATTGGAGGATGTCCTGCTGCTTTGTCTTGGTCTTATCAATCTGGAAAAGAAACTAGTTAGTGAGAAAAGATTGTATTCCCTTTATGTGGAAGAGATGGAAGCTTGAAAAACAGGGTAATGTCCAAATATTTTCTTTTATCTTCTGAGTGCTTTGTGAGTAAGAGGATACATTAGATTTGTGTTGTTCAGGTAATAGGTAGGAGTTAAAAAATGGAGACATGAGGAATACCAAAACCACTTTGTGATGTCATTGTGACCCAGTTTGGGAGTTGCTCCTTGTAAGACCCAAGTTGTGCCTTTCAGCATGAACAGGGGAAATATGCGTTGAGGGTCTCTCTAATTTAAAGGGTGTGCAGACACAAACAGCTGCTTTGGATCAGGTTAGAGCTGCTCTTGTGGAAGTACTGGTCTAAGAAAGATAGAGAATAAAGCCTTGACTTAGAGCATAATTTCACTATGTGGAGCATTAATTGGCTTTTTCAAGTGTGGTGTGATTCTATGTTAATGAAATAATGGTATATCTAGGTGTGTGCAGTGGAGCGGGTGTGTGGTCAGTCAAGCAAGAAAAACAGCATAAACTAACTTTTTGTGGATGAGGGTAAGGGGTTTTTTGTTTTGGCGGTGAGGCAGTCTAATGCATGCCCTAAGGTCATTTTTAAACCAGATGTTTTTCACACATCTGTTGCGTGCGCAGTACCCTCTTCTCCATGATACTCAGATCATGATGCTGTAGTTGCCTCACAAGATACACGTTTATGTCTTGCCTTTATCTCAAGGGCACAGTGCTTGATAAATGATTTTGGATGCTGGTCTGTAAGAAGAATTTTGCATAAGGGTACTCCAAGTAATTAACATATGCAGATGCTTCAGCATCTATTTTGGCAAGTTTACATTCTATTGCTGATACACTGTTTAAACTGGCTTTATTTTATGGCTTCTTGTAGTTTTCCAGTCCTCAAAAACAGGTTTAAATGCCAAGATATCTATCTGGGCAATCCCTTCAGAGAAGCTGCACTGCGTTTGTAGTCACAGGTGTGGGGTTTCTGTTACGTTTCTTATTTTTCTTTTCTGAATGAGGAAAGAGAACTTTGTTTAAATTCGTTGTAAATTAAGGTGTTAGCAAAGTAAGTGTGTGCATACACATTTTGATTCTAGAATAAAAGGCTGGAATACATCTCAATTAGTATATCTGTAGTAATAGTGGTAACACAGGAGAGGTAGTTGCTGTGGTGTGTGTGTTCATCTTGTTTTACTTCTGAGTGTAGACTGTGTGAAAAAAGGTTTTTTTTTTCCAGTTTTATATAATTCATTTTATGAGTTCTATGGAAATTGGCATTTTTGTACTTGAATGTTTAAGAATCACCTAGGACAAACTGCAAGTTAAAATTTTCATTCCTTATGTGGGTTTCTATTCTCAGTTCTGGGAAAAAACCAACAAGATCTTGCCAAATCCTGTGAAGCTGGGAGGTTCTTTACATAGATGGAGCTAAATACAGAGGTACAGTTAACTTCCTCCTTCATAGATAAGTCTTTCACAATGGAAAACAAATTGGTGAACCAGAGATTAGGAAACCACAAAGGGGTGGGGGTGAAAATGTGCTGTTTCTTTCCAAACCAGCAAGAATTCTTAGCCTGGCACTGCACTGTGCAGTGTAATAATTAACTTGAGAGAGATAGAAACAGGGGTTTGTGTATTTATCTGTGCTGGCTTTATATGAAAATGCAGAATTAAATAGTTTGTTCAAAACCAGGAGAGGTCAAGGTGATGTAGGAACTGGTGATGCTGCTCAATAATTAGGGCATGAAGGTAAAGTAGGAGAGAGGAAACTTCAAGTGGCTGATTTGAGACCAGTTACAGGCTACCAGGATAATGAAGTTCTGCATTTTCTTGTGTGTCTTAATGCATGTAATTGCCCCAGTGCTTCAGGGTCAACCAGAGCAAATGAACTGAGGAGAAGTTTCTCTGATCTTTTGTGTTTTGGCCACTCTCCATGGATAAAAAGGACCAATGATAGTTTCAAACATGGGCAAAAAGAGCAATGGAGATCACTTGGCCTGTGGAAAAACACGAGGGAGCAAAACAAGTGTTTTGCACCAGCACGAGGTGTAGTGTGATAAACCTGATGTAAAGAAAGGATCTAAAATAATACTGAAAGCAGAGTTCAGCCTAGTTGCGTGCTTCTTGTAATTGGAAACAACTTGCAAGAAAATTTGGTACCTACAACTCCAACAGAGTGATTTGTTATCAGTTGCAGGCTGAATCTAGTGATACTTTATCTGGCTTTCAGGATCGTTAATCAGATGGTGCTTAGCAAGTTGGACTAAATATTCACCTGCCATAAAGTGAGGGAAGAGATCCTAAATATCTGCTTTAGATGCTTCTAATTTCTTTTTTTTTCCTCCTGTGCTTGTACTTCTCATGGGTTATTTTCAAAATTTTCTGTGGAAAGAGGCACGGGATTTCTCTGGCGGCCTTATAGGAAGACGGTGTTCTCATCCCAAACACAAACAACTTGTTTACTTCTTGAAACTAAGAGGCAGATACGTGATAATCTGGATACAGGCTTTGAATAAATTCCCTTTTTCAACTCCTGGGAGACTTAGAGCAAGGGAAAGATTTCTCAGCTCCAGGAGACACCCACTGAGAAAACTCTTCAGACAGCAAATGTATCTCCAAGAAAAAGAGCTCTAAGGAATTAAAGCAATTGCCGGTGTTTATATGAGGTTCTTGGTTGTGCCCTGTTTTTCTCTATCTTTCTATATCTTTATGCCTTCTGTCCTGTGTGTTTCTCTATTTTCCCTCTTTAGTGCAGCAATCTTTCTCACCAGAGTTTTAGCACGTGTGGTTTTTGTGCGTATGGGATATTTATTTGGCACTTTGAAGCCCCTTGGCATTGAGTAGTCCTGGTACTGCTTTCCTTGAAGACGCTCCTCGTGATACCCTAAGGATGCCAGAAGTTGTCCTAAAGAGCTCCATCCCAGTCCTGTTGCTCTGGGAAGCTCCTGTATCCCTCTTGGACCCTGTCTGGGCTCTCTGGGCTTTTTGGGCAAGGGGAACTGTCTCCCCAGGAAATGTTTCCAAGCGTAACTTTTGGTTTCATTGCAGGTAACACCTGTCAGTGCTGCAAGCGTTGCCTGTAAGCATCCCAATGTTTATCTATCTGTCTTTTCCTTTTCTTGTTTTTGGCTCTGCTGCTTCTGTCGGTTTGTCCAGAAAAATGTGAGATGTTGGGTCCTTCAGCAATGCTGAAAAAAGCTGGACAACAAGACGCATGAATTAAAAAATATGCATTACCTAACTGGAAAAAGACAGAAATGTTATGGCCTTGTTTCAGATAAAATCATGTGGAATTTGTAGTGATTTTGATCATAGTGTACAGCAAAGCCAGCTCTTTTTTTTTTTTAATTCTGATCCCAACACTTGTTACTGGGGTATGAAAGCTTTTAATGTCCTTTTTTAAGGACTGGTTGCTCCTGGCCACTCATTCTGCCCTGGACTGCAGCTTGCTGCCTCCTCCCTTGTGCCAACACGTCTCTTCTTCGTGTAGCTGCCCCATAAACAAAACTATTGAGAAGATCCAGGTTAAAAATAACCCTGCAGAAATAAACCCTAGGTCATTTCCTGCTTGTTTCTTTTTCAGAGCAGCCTTACTGAAGCAGATGGAGCAGTGAAGAAAGCAGTGGGTGAAGAATGCCATGGAGTGAGGGGCAGGGACCATACGACTCTGTACTTTTGCCAGAAAGGCAAAGGATTCCACAGCTCTGTGTAGCACCTTGGATTCCTGACAGGCTCATCAGCTTCCTTAATTTTTTTTTGGTTGAAGTTTGGTTATTTGAGTATGTATTTAGTGGACATAAAGGGATGAGCACCTCAAGGCAACAACAGCAAACATTCCAGGCTCTCTGTAGGACCACTGAGGAAATTGCTGTAGCAAATTTTCAAGCATGTGAAGAAAAAAAACTTCTAGTTAAGATGGTTGAAGTAATGTTATCAGTAAGATGATTTTTCTTTACTTCACAAACAAGTTGTCATCACTGATAGTGAAAAACACCCTCCTTTTCAAACAGGTTAGTCCCTGACCTGTGACTAACTTCCTTGTCAGTAGCTTCTTTCGTCATTACCTCATGCTCATGAAATGTCACATTCTTGATTTGAAGGGGAAACCTGGAGTCTTTGCCGATGAGAGACCAGGATGATGCCTTTTTCACCGCGTGCATGTAGCCTGTATAAATTGCTTTTCTGGAAGAGATTCTGAGGGTGATTTAGAGTTGGGTGAGATGGGACAGGGGAGTGGTGGTGGCAGGAGGCAGGTGATGCTCCCCACCAAGCATGTCCTATTGGGACTAAGAGGACAGGTGGAGATTTACTGGTCGATCTTCTGTAGGGAAACCTGTCTCTGTCCTTTGGGTGTAGATCAAACTGTTTCCTCAGCCCTGTCCTCGTGGACAGCTTCTGGGCAGTCCTGCTTTCCTGGGTATTGGAGGAAAAGATGATGCTGTTGGTGACACTGGTTAGTCCTGGCTGATATCTACAGGGATCCCCCCCTCATCTCCTCTGCTCTCACCCGTGTTGCTTCCTTGTGCTCTTGGCTGCGATCAAATATTGCCACAGGTATTCCTGACTGCTATTTTGGAGCTATTTAGTGTCTTCTAGACCTCTACTCTTTGGTGCAACACTTTTCTTAAATCTGTATCTGAAAGTCACCACCTTGCCGTTCCATCTCTATTAAAATAGATTCTTTCTGTGCCGTTGGAATTTCTGGGAATTACCAGCTGCTTTGACGCTTGTTAAAACAAAGGGAAAGTTGTACGTCCACCTTCAGTGTCCACCGGAGATGTGGGTGGCAAGAGACAGGGCTTTAAACCTCCCATATCTGCACGGTTCAGGAGTTTCCCAGTACAGCACAATTAGTTCTCAGGCTGGGAGATCAGCAAGAACATCGAGTCCGGTCCCTGCCAGATACAGGACCACGAACAGGTATGTTGTGTTAGATGATCAGTGATTTCAAGATACCAGTCATGCAAAGCCAACCAGTATATTTCTTATTTACATTTTTTTGGGGTGCGTGTCAACCCTCTTCAGTTCAGTTGAGCCGAATACCAGTATTCCTACTAATACTGAAGCGTTGCTGCCCTTTCTCTCCCTCCTCACTGCCTTTATTTCTGTTTTCCTTCTCATGCTTGGCCTCGCTCCGAAAGAAACCTGGAGACAAAACGACCACCCAGGAAAGTCCCTGGTCAAGGGCTGTTCACTTCCACCTCCCCAGCACCAAGGCCGTGAAATTCCCATGTGGAAAAAAAGCGTGCAGAGAGGTTACGTGCGTGGGAAAGGGGGAGGAGGGTGCTGCCTTCATCTGTTTGGTTGTGAAATGAGGTGTTGAATATCAAATACGGTGAATAGGCCTTCTGTGCAACTTGGGGTTTGCGGTTAGGTTGCCACAGTGTAGGCTTCGCCCTCTTGGCTTAACAAACTTCACACCAGCAGCCAAGGAAGTGCTTGGTGGGTAGGCAGCTCCCCCAAGAAGGGCTGTGAAGAGGCACACAAGAGAAAATCTCTGCATTTGCTGGAATTACAGGAGAAAGGAACTATCAGGAAATGAGCCCTGAAATCCTTGGCTAACAGAGATGGAAGGGGATGCATGGTCCTGGGGTCGCTGAGGGCTCAAGAAAGCTCTTGCAGAGATGAGGTGGGCTGCAAAACAGTTGTTTTTAAAACTGAAGAGGTCTCACCTTGACCTTGCCTTGTTTCACACAGCCGCTGCAGGACATTTGAAAGCTGCTTTTTGCTCCTAAGTGTTGCCAGACCCCTCCATGTGAGGAGTGACGACAGCCGCGGGTCTGTCCTGTCCCTCTGCCCAGCTCCAGCAGGGCTGGGACAAACCTTTGGAGAAGTAGGGTTGTCACTGGCTGTGGGAGCAGCTGAGGCAGGAGCTGGTTGAGAACTTGTGACGGAGCCTTCTGTGCAAGCAAAAAAGTCCATTTGTTGACACTGAAGGTATCAATTTCAGGAAGGGAGAGGCTGATTCCCAGCTTGGTCAGAGTAGCCAGAAGACAAAGGCTAGGAGGGGCTGAGAATAATGACAGGAAGAAGGACTTGGGAAGGTGATTTTAGCCCAAGAATGATGTTGAGACAAAAAAAAAAACAAACCCCAAGATGGGTAGAAGTTGTCTAGGAGAATATTTAGGTTGGTAATCTGCTTTTTATTGTGCAGGACCAGAACAGTTTTTTAAACAGACTTCCAGGTGGCAAACACTGGTTGGTTTTGTCCTGGAGCTTGATACAGTTGTCCCCTGCACCTCCTGCCACACACACGGATTGAAAAACCCTTTCTGCTTCTTTATTTCTTGCATTTCTGGATTTGGCAGTAAACTGGCACACAGTTTTCAGTGCTGAAACAAGAAATGCCCCTGTATTTCCTAGTATGACATTAAATTCTCTGTCTGAAAGCATGGTTGTCCTCAGCACTACATGCCTTTTTGCTTGACAAAGATGTTTTATAACACCTAAACCTGGAGAAAACGTGCTGCTGTGCCAAAGCTGGTTTTTGAACTCGCAGTTTGATATTTGTCTTCCTCCTTAGAAAGAAGGTATTAAGGCGAGGGAGGGCGCTGAGGACAAAACCCGCTGCTTTTTCTTTTTTAGCTCCATCTTTTCCCTCCCCTTCACCTTTTTTCTGTTACTATTTTTTTTTCTCTTTCCCCACGCCGCTGGCCGTGGCCGGGACTGCGCTGCCACCTGCGGGATGGAGCCGGGAAGGGGCGATATTCCCTCGGAGAAGGGAGTTTTCTTGTATTTCTCAGGGCGAGGTGACCTGCCAGAAAAATACCCGAAACACCCCGCCAACAAAAAAAAACTCCCCCAAAAGCAAGCAAACAAAACCAGGTGGAGCGTTCCATGTTAGCTTTCTGCCAAAAGATCAGGAAATTTGCTTTCTTTCTAAATATTTCACATGTTTATGGCAGCTGGGTTGTGCAAGTGTCCGAGGGCAGAATTAGGACTTGGCCGTCAGAGGGGAACATCATAGCTATTCATAGGCCTGGTTTTGTAGTAGAAAAGTCAGGATAATACTTATTTTTTCTTAGCACAATATGAAATGACTCTCTTCTACGAGCAGCCTGCCTAGCAAACGCTCGTTGCTGGTTTTGGATCTTGCTGGTTTCTGCATTGGTGTCACATATCCCAAAAGCGAAACGAGCTTTTTTTCCTCATCCAAAATCGTGGCAGAGCTTTGCCCCTGAGTGTGAGCTTGCAAGAAATCAAGGGATGAATCAGAAGCATCTTTCTGAAGCATAAACTGACAGCCTTGCTCCTATTTCCAGTCTGGTTCATCCTGAACAATTAGCCCGTGGCACCGTGTGACAGCCACCACTGACCTGCCGTGTATCCCACTGGGATTTTAATTGAGGGCCTGCCCTCAAGTACAAGTTTGGGGACTAAAAAAGAAACAAAGCAAGTATAAGCATTGCTCCCTCTTCTTCTTCCAGCCCTGCCCAGGCTTTTTCCTTCCCAGTGGGGATACGCTTGGAGATGCCATTTTGCAAGAAACCGGGTAATACTGAGTGCGTTCTGTAACCCAAGACAAGGCGGCAATTCAACGGGATGTTTCTGTTGATGCCCTAAAACACAAAAGCACGATTCAAGTGGAGCAGCCGAAGCCCGGGGATGAAATTGCAGCTCCTGTATTGTGCCGAGGACGGGGCCTTGTTTTGCTCGCCCGCGGCAGCTCCGCAGTGGCTTCGATTTTAAATCTGAAGAAAGAAAATCTGGGTGTAAATGCACCTGTGAGAGGAGTTCCTGGTGGCAGAGGAATGTGATACAGAAAGGAGAGACAGTATGGGCAGAGGTTTGTTTTGAGTGAGGGAATCACATCCATGCATGTAAGCATGAGCCTAAGTTTCTATTCTTTGCCAGGAAAGTTCATTTTAAGAGATAAGAGCAAGGTGTGGTGCCATCTCCTTCGACAGGGTCAGTTTTCAAGTACACAAGGTTGTGTCTTACACCTTAATTCCGCTGCATCCGCACTCTCGAGGCAGGTGTGCCTGTGTTTAAATGGTAATGTCCCACCCTCTTTTTTTAATTGGGAAATTTCTCACCTTCCCGAGTGAGGAATGTGCACACTTTCTGCAGGTATTTTCACAAAATTCATCTAAATATGATATATGGTATTGAGTAGAGGGTGCAGTCAGGTAGTCAGCATGGAAGGACGGTTGCTGTTTCTAGATTTCAGTATATTCTTTTCCTCTGTCCTTACTCAGGAAAGATGCAAGGGAGTTGTGGAGTGGAAGTCACCGAATATGGCAAATTGTAGTTTTTTTCCTGACAAATTAACACACTGACTTCCTCAAGGCAACTTTGGAGCTTGTTTAAAGCACTGGTGACATTGTTGTACTGCTTTTCTATGACATTTGTCTTCAACCCTGATGGATTCTGTTAATAATTAGGAAAAAAAAGTGAGTTAATACTTTAAAGTATTACGTATTAAAGAGAGGACCTGCTTGCCTGGACCTTACTCATTACAAAGCACCTGAGTGAGGCTTACTTCTTAGACATGCCCTCTTAAAGACCTATTATTTTATGCCAGCTGCGATCGTTTATTCCATTTTGTGTAAAACCAGGTTAAGCTGGTAAGGTACAGGCACAGTTTGGAGCAGGGCCCTGAATGATATGATTCCCCCTGCTGTTTTGTTTTTATCTCCTGATTTGTTTTGTAAATACGTGGTTTTGTACGAGCGGTGCTTTTTGCTTCAAGCTTCGTTAATGCAGAGAGATTTTTACCTGTACCACACCCTGCTGTTGGATTGCTTTTAGATATAAAGATTTATTGCAAGGAAGACGAAAACACGGCAAAGGTATAGCCTGAAGCTCCATGGATTGGCTCCTACTCAGAAAAAAAAAAACATCTGGAGGCTACTCCTGAAATGCTCACCTTTCTGAAGTGAATTTGAAACTTAACAACTGTTTAAGTGCATGTACTCTCTGTATGTGTTAAACCACGTTTTCCTACGTGTTGTGAAACTGCACGGGGCCAGGGTGATAGAGGGTTTTTTTGAAAGGTTTGAATAAAATTTGCATTGTCAGTTGCCTCGATTGTCGGAATGTGTGTCGAGTGGTTGATGAGTACAAATCTCCAAACCCTCTACGCGTGTGAGGCTGGAGCGTTGCAGGAGAGAGGCGTCTCCATCTTCCCTGGTGAGGAACTGGACTGTGAAATTAAACACATGGTTTTGCAACCCTGTTGCTTTGGCCTTGCGTTTCGTGGAGTGCCGTGGCTGCAGACACATTCAATTTATGAAGACACGCAAAAAGATAAGAAATCCCCCCTGTGGCAAAGACAAAAAGCAAACAAGTAAGTGGAAAAACTGTAGGAAGGAGGTTAAAGGGTGTCTGAGCCTGGTGTGGCTTTAGAAATCCACATCTTACCCGAATGACAGGGAGGATGCTGTAACTTTTACATCTTTAAGAAGGATAAATGCATGAAATATCCTCTTCAATGCAAGGTGGAGCTATGCCCTCCTTTTAAATTAAGGAGAGCTTAGGCAGAATGATGCTGCTTAGCAAGGTTACACTGTACCTTCTCAGACTCTGCAAATAAGCAAAATTTGCTTTCATTTTACAGGAAAACAGGACTTTCCCAGGCTTTGAACTTTGATATGACGCTAGTACTGAACCAAAGTAAATGAGGTGGGTAACAAACAGCGATGCATGGAGGCTTTTCTGGTCATTAAGCTAAAAAAATAGTTTTCCTTACACTTCTTGGCTGTAGTCGTGACAGCTTAAATAATTCTACTGGCCAAAGGCTTGGAGAAAATTTTTTTTGTTGAATTCCTGGTTATACCAAAGAAGTGGCATAGACTGCACTTCTCCATTACAGAAGTAATTTCCATCGCTCTTCTTTCACTAAAGAATTACTTAGAAAGAGCTGACATACAACTAAAACCAAAAGTAAAGCCAAGTTTTCAGGCTGCTGCTGAAAGGAGACCTGTGGCATTCACGGCTGAGGCACACCAGGGAGTACAGAAGTTCTGACATGGATGTTGTTCTCGGTACCCTCCCCTTGCGCAAAGAGTTCTGCTGCCGCAGAGATTACCAAGGAAAGGTTCATTTCCTCTGGATGGACGGCGCTTTCTGAAATGAAAGGTCAGCAGAGAGTTGTTGATCCGACGCAGAAGCTACCTTGTAGGCAAGGTCTTCACGATGGATGAATCTGGAGCTCTGAGCCTGAGCGATTTGACAGGTCTCCCACGATAACCAAAATGTCACAAATTGCAGATATTTTCTTGGTGCTTTAGTGCATCCCGCAGGTGCTGTGTATCTGTCCAACACGGGTGTGCTCCAGGGGTCTGGTGGCCTCACAGAGCGTTTCGGGCTGTTCATCTAAGGTTTTCAGGGGGGGAAGCTAAAAATGTGGGGCAGTGCCTGCTCCTGTCTTCTGCCATTTCCTTCATACCTCGTGCCTAAGCTCACGTTTGTGTTTCTTTTCCCTAGAGTAGGGTCCAAATGCGTGTTCTTTGAGGTCAAGCCCTGATTTTGGGTTCTGCCACGGAAGGTAGCCCAGTGTACTTCAACCACACAGTCCCATCCGACCTGACCTTCAACACCTCCATCCTTAATTTCTACTTCTTAATTTCTTTTTCTCTAAAGCCTGCAGCATGGGGGCACTGCTGGGATTTGTGCTGTGGACTAGCGGGTTGACAGGAGGCATTGACATCTAGCGAGGGACTTCAGTCGGTGGCTTTATTCACAGAGAAGCGTTCAAAAACGCGTGTCAGAATTTCTATCTCGACGAGCAGCAGCGCGCTAAGTGCCTTGAACCGCGCTTCACGGTTCGCTCCCCAGCCTGCCACCGTCTTCTGGAGCGTCGCCGCGTACATCCTGCTCCCCGGAATCATTGCCTGCACGACAGAGACATTTGTGATACGGATAATAAACCCACATGGAAGATTTTTCTGTCAGGCAGAAGGAGGGCGATGCCAATATTGGGGAGCGAAAGCTGAACTTTTCATCTGATCCTTGGCTCCCCGGAGGCAGCTGACACGTAACAGGGGACTGAAAAATGGGAAATGAACAAAAGAGGACCCTTCCTATTGTTCTTCTACTTTAGAGTATGTTTATTTTCCAATATGGTAAAATAAAACCCAATTATTCTGTTGCGATAACTGGGGGACGTGGAAGCGCTGCTGCCCGAGTTGTCAGATTCCCTTCTTGTGGCAAAATCCTGCTGAATACCGAGCTGCCACGTCTCCTGGAGAAAAATAACTTTTTTTCTTGTCCCCTAACGGACAGCTGAATCTCTATCTCTCCAAACAAATATTTACAGAAATTATTCGCTTACAAATGATGGCAAAACACATAGCGACTGCAAAATAAAATGGATAAATATTTGCAAAATGAATTGCTGTTGGTTGCCAGTGTAGCAGATGCAAAAATTTCTGTTGACATGTTCCTCTGTCGCTCACTAAAACGTATAAAAAAACATATTCAAATCTGGTGATAATAAGAGCCTGAGTTACTCTTTTTTTCTCTTTGCTTGTGTGCCACAAAGATTAAATCGGCATCAATCTTTACGTCGGAGTGCAACCTCAAAGAGGTGTAGTACTGAGGTTTAGATTTGCTTTGCCTTAGGTTTGCACTATGGAAAATATGCTTGAAAATGCACATTGCGACCAAATTTCCTAACTTTGCTGGTGCAGAAAATGAATAACCAAGCACGTGCTTCGGGATTTCATGGCTCTATAAAGCCTTCAGTCACGTCGCCAACAACCTCACCTCTTAGTTCCAGTTCATCCCTTGCTGGGAATCAGCCTGGTGAAGACGGAAAATAAAAGCTATAGGAGCGAAGTAGGCAAAGCACGGTGTGCTTCTCCTCAAAAAAAAATAATTTTGCACTAATTAAGTACACAAAATAATAACTGCTTTCGCATTTCTCATGCACTTATATCTGTTGAGGGAGTCCTCATTCTACAGAAGAAAAAATCACAGCGTTCAAAAATCATATTTTCATCTGTACCTGGCGACTCAAGTTTCCAAGTGTGGCTCCCTCGCTTGCTATTTATTTCCACGTCCTCCTGGAGGGGCTGTTTTATCTGTAAAGGGAAAAAAAAGATTCAACAAGTTTCAGATAACCTCCACCAAATTAGAAGGTGCGTGGGAAATGGTTCCACAAATGTTCCTTGGGATTCGTTAAAGCTGGACAACAAAAATTAGGAAATTATTTAAGGCTTTGTTTTCTGCAGCTAGAAAAACACAAGATAAATCCGAGAAACGACATAATATCTTCCAAGTGCCTGGATCCAAAGCTTTTGCAATTTTGTGTGTGTCTGCACAGCAGAGACTGTATTTATTTCCCTTTCATTCACACGCAGATTTCTCGAGAAACAAACACACCCGACATTTGGCTGGTAAACATTTACAGAACAAAGTATTAGAGCTTCCAGAATAATTTTTGAAATCAGCCTGGCTCATGAGCGATGATCATCTGTGGGCCCAGGAGGGTGCCAAAGCCAGCAGAACCCGCGGGTGAGGCTGTGAAGAGGCTGGGGGGGAGCTGCTGACCCTGCAGAAGGGGGAAGGGGAAATTGGGAGTCAGCTTCCCTCGGAAAGCCCCCCCTCCTCTCTCCCCGCGGCTCTCGGGCTTGGGGGCGTCCTGGTTTGAGCTAAACAAAACCCCCAGAGAGGACTGGACAGGACAGGTGACCAACAAGAGGATTCCATTCCGTATATTCAGTGTAAAAGCTGAGGGACCACGGGGGTGAAGCTCTCCCTTCCTCAGTGACCTGTGTCCGAGGAGGACCCTGTCTGATCATCTGCCTTCGATGCTGATCCTGAGTTCCCGAATTGAGCCCCTGTGCCTGGTTCGCCTCTGGGGCTGCCCCGGTGCCACCTGCTCTGCAGCATCACTGGGGGTTGCTGTCAGGACAGACAGTCAGGTTGGTTTTTTTATATATATATATACATATATATATATATATATATAGGGTTTTCGTATTGTTTTAATAAAGCTGTTCAGTTTTCTTTTCACAGAATCACAGAATGTCAGGGATTGGAAGGGACCTCGAAAGATCATCCAGTCCAATCCCCCTGCCAGAGCAGGAACGCCTCGATTATGCTACACAGGAACGTGTCCAGGCAGGTCTTGAATGTCTCCAGAGAAGGAGACTCCACAACCTCCCTGGGCAGCCTGTGCCAGGGCTCCGTCACCCTCACTGAGAAGAAGTTTCTTCTCGAGTTTAAGCGGAACCTCTTATGTTCCAGTTTCAGCCCATTACCCCTTGTCCTATCAGTGGTTGTCACCGAGAAGAGCCTGGCTCCATCCTCGTGACACTCACCCTTGATATATTTGTAAACATTAATGAGGTCACCCCTCAGCCTCCTCTTCTCCAAACTAAAGAGCCCCAGCTCCCTCAGCCTTTCCTCATCAGGGAGATGCTCCACTCCCTCCATCATCCCAGTTGCCCTGTGCTGGACTCTCTCCAGCAGTTCCCTGTCTTTCTTGAGCTGAGGGGCCCAGAACTGGACACAATGTAAGTCTCTCTGCCTCATTCCCTTTGGGAAGGAAGAGGGCTCGGAGAGCATCTGTCAGCGTTCAACTGGCCCAGCCCGAACCCTTGACAGACGACCCCCCCCGAGCTGGTGTCCCTGCGAATGACCGACCGCTCGTTGCTGTAGGAGCTCCTGAGCATCAACCAGAACAAGTGGGAATGGGCACTGCTCAACCTGTTTAAAGCCAATTTGATGAAAAAAATTATTTTTTTCCCCTTCTTCGGGTGCTGGAGTACTTGTTTGCCTAGAGGTTACCGAGTACTCCAGCCTGAGGACATGTGGTGGTGGGTGGATTTGCCGCTCAGCAACGGGTTGTTTCGCAAGCTGGACCACAACAAAATAGGTAAAAAACAACACAAAATAGGTAAAAACCCAAACAAAATAGGTAAAACACCAACAAATCACAGCGGAAGCAACAATAATAGATCTGTTTACCACAAGCCAAGGTAACAAGTTTTATTCAGGGAATGATTTATCCATCTCCTGTAATGTTTATGCATCCAGCAGCCCTGGATGTCGCCTTTGCCCCTCCTCGAGAGTTTAGGTTTCTGTTTTAGTTGTTGATTTGCTGGAACATAGTTTAGTTCTGTTCAGACCTTCGCAACTTTTCTCCTGCTGAAGTGTTACTACGAAATATATGTGGTTAGATCTGTTGGTGGAGACTTGGGGGGGGAAAAAAATCTGAGTAGTTTAAATCAGGGTTCTGAAAGCTCCCAAACTAAGGAAGACATTCAGAAACCTTTTTTTTTTCTTTTTTTTAAAGGAAGTGTTTTGTGAGGTGGCAGAATATTGGTGAATTTAGCTGATGCTCAGCCCTTCTCCCAAGCAGTGGTAAGGGCAGGTGGTGTTTGGCTCGGGATGGAAAAAGGGAGCCCCAGGGCTGCGCGGACGGTTCTGTTCCAGCTATAAATCTCTCAAAGCTTGTCTCTGTGCTATCGCTCGAATTATTCACGTGTACCGCTAAACTGTCAGCACATTTCTGCTTGCTAATAAGTCTAAAATGGGTTTTATTTTTCGTCTCAGAGAGTGGAAGATTTCAGATGAGGCTAAAAAACCAGGTCATGACATTTTTCTCAGAGGAGGACGCCAGACATTGTAATTTTGTATCACGAAGCTATATAAAGCGCAAGAGACAATTAGTTACAAGGAAAATAAATGTGCAAAACTTGGTTCTTTTTTTTTCAGAAAATCATCTTTGTTTTCTGTAAGAGATCATGGTTCAGGTAGGCATTTAACCAGCTGCTCAAAATTTAAGGTCAGGAATATTCCACTGCCACACATTGCCTTGCTTTAAGCTGAGCGTATTCTTAAACACCTGAGGGTCTTGCTTTGGAAATGGAGATAAAATCTACATGGCTGACTGCACAGGAAAAGAAAATAATAATAAAAAAAAAAGTCAGTTTGAAAATGTATGACCAAAGCCAAACTTTTTAGGTTGAAGACCCAGTGACCCTCAAGAGAAAAACGTGAGGCTGATAATTCGGCCGCAGAGGAAAGGGGAGAAAGAAGGAACAATAAGAGTCCTTCGCTCATGGCAATTTTGTGGCCTGCTTATTAAATTACATCCACTGTATGATTTGAAAGAACTCCTCCTGTTATCTCGGCACCCATCGGCATCAAACCAGTAATAAAACTCTGTTGACAAGTGCCACAAAGGTGACTTTGTTTTCAGAGCCCCTCTTCCATTTCTGCTTCAACAGGGAGCAAGGAAACCCAGTGAAGTTCTCACTGGGCCATTTTGGGCAGAGGAGGAGTGTCGCAGGTGCTCCTTTTAGTTCTGGGAAGACAAACAAGATGCTTTAATAGCAGATGATGTGGACATGCAAAGCCTGCAGGAGCCAGAAGCTGAGGCGGGGAGGGTGACGTGCTGGTGACAGCGTCGCACAGAGGACTGGGAGACACGGTCTGCCTGGGGCGCTGCTGGAAGCCCCTGTGTTATTCCTGCTTCTTTGAATAAATTCCTTACAAGGGCAAGACAGAGGGCTGGGGAGGGAGGTTGTAAGGGCTCCAGGGGTGTAAGGGCTGTCTGAGGCTCGTAGCAGGAGGTGCTAGAGCATCTCATGCTAAAAAGAAACGGCACCGTCCCATCTCCCCCTCGTGCTGATGACAAAAGGCGTTGCAGTATTGCTAAAAAAAATGCTGTCATTGAAGGTATTTTGGGGTTAGAGGAGGATTTCAGGGGGATGTGTATGGGGGTCCTCTCACCTCACTCCACTGATCTCAGCTGACCTGCTCTCCCTGGGGAGGGAAGGGGCCATGGGCTTACCCTCAAAACTTGGGGGGTCTCCCTGCTGCAGCACCCCGTAGCGTGGGAAAAAACAGGGAGAGGGACATAGGAGGATTTTTCCCCAGTGTTGATGCCACGTGGGAAATAGCTCAGCTCTGCTCGGTGCGTCCTCGTCCTTCCCCACCACGAGCAGAGAAACCTGCAGCAAGGGGAGTACAGCCCACCTACTGCTGGCTTTTTAGAGGGCAGCTGATAATTTGGGGGATTGCCATAGCTGGGGTACATTTCAAATCACAGGATCATCGTGCTGATCAGCTGCTAGTCACTGCCTGGCATGCAGGTGTTTGTGGAGAGCAGAATGAGGACCACCACACCCCGACACTGTACATAAACACTCTCTGCATACCTGCGTGGGCTCACTGGGTAGTTTGTCACAGTTTTTTGGCAGCTTTGTGCTTAAGGAATAAAAAAAGACATTAAAAAAATAGTAAATAATTTAACCTGAGGCATTTAGACAAAATAATCTGCAAGGGTGAGATTTTCTGGTGCCTTGCACCTCATGCATTGTCTGTGGAAAGTAGGTCTCAATCTCTGCTCGTCCGGTGCAACCGTGTTTGCTACCTGCGGAGGGAGATACCACCCCCCCACCAAACGGGTCCTGCTTCTGATTTCACGTGCATCTGTGTAAAATGCAAAGTAGGTTCTACAGAATTGATAGAGACAGGTCAGGGAAAGCCAGCAGGACCCTTTTCCGGGGCTTTATGTGACCAGGTGGGATGCTGCCAGTGGGAAGAGCCTGCCCGCAGGCTCCGAGGGCGCCTTATCGGTATTCTGCTCCTGACAACGTTTGAAACACCAGCATATTTCCTAGTTCAGTGACTTCCCGAACCGCCGCTGGAAATGTCCCAGGAGAAGCTCCGGCGTGACCTTGTGCAATCTCTTTTTTTGCCAGGGAGAACGGCCTGTCAGTCGCCGGTTCGCAGAGCGCATCGGTGGCAGACCGAGGATCAAGGCTCCTGTACACGGGAGCCTGTTGTGAGTCAGCAGATGAGAAAGGCTTAAAATTTTACCTTTATTTATGTCTGAAACATTAAGCGACTGGGTTTTTTTTTACTCCTTACATCCTCGGAGCAGGCATCTGGCAGAGAATTCGGAAAGGGTGTGAAGAGTCCTGTCTTTTCCCTGCCCTTGGCTATGCTCTAGGCCTTTTGCCCCCGAAAACTACCTTTTAGTGGCAGGTTTTTGCCCTGATGTTTTATGATACACACATAAAAGTTTCTTGCACACACAGAGGGGAGAGAGAGGCCATAGGTGGCTCCTCGCTGCACCTCTCCCCCTTGCTACAGACCCTCCTGACAGGTTGGTGATTTTGGTGTACTGCCCAGGCCAGCACTTCAGGCTCAATAGGTAGAGAAATACAAATGAGGTATAAAACCAGAAGAGGTTTTGAAGGGTTTGGAGACTTTATAAAGCAGCTCCTCAGTGCCTCTGGTAACTGGGGCTCCTGGATCAACACCACCAAGTGCCCACACCTGTTTAACCTCTCTCCTCCCTCATAAAATACAGCACCTGGGCAGGCTTTGAGCAATGGTGGGTTCTGTATTTTCACACACAAGCTGAGCACATCAGCCAGCCTGTGTGTAGCTTGAAGTACTGGTAAAGAGCATATAGGTATATTTCCCTCTTTTCTTTTTTTTTTTTTTTAATATATGAATCATAGACTCCTAGAATTGTCAGGGTTGGAAGGGACCTTAAAGATCATCTAGTTCCACGGGCAGAGACATCCCCCACTAGATCAGGCTGCTTTCCTTAGCACTGTAAGGTATGTGAGGAGAGGAGCATCCACACTGCGTACTATACAAGACTCTTTTTTGAATTGCAGCTCATAACAACAGTAATTTTCTGAACTTCTTCCCAATTTCTTCCCAATTTCCACCCCTCCAAGCACTTTTAACCCATGTATCTATGTTTTTAGACAAGAAACCTGCAGCCCAGGTAGCGTGGCTCAGCGGTGCAGGTATAAAAGAAGACCCCAGGGTCTGCTGCCCCTTTCCTCTTTATTTTGCACGGGGAAGGGCAACACTTCAACAAGTGAGCCCCATGCAAAGCGTGTGGGAACAGCCGGAGTTCGGTACGGCTGGGTGCGATCCCCCGAACTCAGCCGAGCCCAAGCTTGCGGTGAGTGGATATTAAACTCGAGGAGATGCTCTGCTGCGCCAGTTGGGGTTGCTTGAAACGATCAGGAGGTTTCCGATGCAACACTTCAGGAAAGGCGCGCGTTGAACTCGTGTGATTCCCTGGGCGTATATTTTGAGAAAAGAGCTCTTACCCTCGTAAGCACTCCAAGTTGTATATTTATTTATCAGCCACAAACCACCAGTGAGACAAAGCAAGATGGTGCTGCTTTATTTGTGGGTAGATAATGAGTACCCAGATACTTGTGCAGTGCTCAGGATGTATGTTAAGATTCATTAATTCTCTCGAAGTTCACCAATTTAATGCCATATCATCCAGGAATAGCCTTTCGCTGAGTAAGTTTCAAGATTTTATGGCCTTCCTTACTTGTGGAATTTTTTTAAAGGGCATAAAAAAGACAGCTATCTTCTCTAGCGCTGCCCCGGAGAATTGACCTTCCTACTAACAGAGCAATCATTCAGTAGGAAATGTTTGGGCACATTTTTCCTGCCCTTCAAGTTGATTTTGCTGAGCACATTCACACAGTCTCAAAGCAAGAACAGATTGTTGCTATTAACCTTACGATGAAACTCGATATTAGCATATGTATAAGTAGCATATAAATGATTAACAGATGTTATAAGCCTGTGGCAGCAATGCAGCCTGGAATATATGTATATTCTAGGTTGGGAAGGTGCTTTCGAATAGCGGGTATCACAAAGTGCCAGGAACCCTTCAGTCACCTTTTTGACCTTATTTGACTCCCCAGAGCGAGTCTCTGAATCTGAACGAAGAATTGCAAACGCAATGCAGAGCTTTGCTCCCGGGATGATTGCAGCGTTTTAGTCCAAGCGCCCTCTCCTCCCCACTGCAAAAGCGTTTTGGACAACCATCTCCTGCGGAAAGTTTCTGCTGCTAATGCTAAAGGCTGGCAAGATTGCAAGCAATTTTCTGAGGAGAAGTGCCGCGTAACCTTCGCCACGTGTCACGTCCCTGGCCCCTGCTGTAATAGAGAATATAACTGAGACCGTTGCCAGCTGACAGGGGAAGGAAGGGACTAAGGACTAAGGCAATGGGCATTTCTCTTTTGATCAAACTCACCCTGTAAAGCCGTTGTTCACGTTGTTGTCGGTGACATTTTGCAGAAGTGTCATATGCATTAAGGATATAAAGAATTCAGTTTTCTCATTCATGGAGTTCTCTGCCTTGGGCGATGGGGGTCTGTGACCCTGTAATTCCAGCCCTGTAAAACTCATATGGGAGACCCATCCCCAGACATCCTGGGTCAATATGCAAAGAAGGGAAAGAGACCAAAATAGGAAGTGACTTGGAAATCAATGCCAGGGCTGGTTTTCTTGTCTTCCTCACAGCACCCACTCACTAGAACAAACTGCTTCGACAGGGTATCGTGCTCTGCTTAACCTAATGGGCAGCAATAAATCCTTCCCAGCTTTAATTCAGTGTCTCAGCTGCCTGTGGGCACTAAATTACATTAAGAATGGCCACGAACAACATTGCTGCCAGGGGATGTGGCAGTGATATCTGTAAAAAAACACCAAGTCGGGAGTGCTTGGACCAGTGATTACACACGTGTGCAGCCTCCCAGGATGAAGATCACTCTCCTGAAAAGTGAAGCCTGGCTCTGGCTGTGCTGTGAGCTTGTCCTCGACCTGAGGTGGCTGGGAAATCAAGTTTAGAAATCACAGTGAAGGAAAGATTGAAGAAAAACCAGCTGATTTTTACCAGGGAAGGAGCAAATTATGTTTCCAATCCTTTGCTTGCATGTGAGGAGACTCGGTGACATTTTAATAGATTTGTGGTTTTGGTTTTTTGTTTGTTTTTTTTTGTTCCACGCTGGATATTGCTTCCACCTGAAGGTATTTGTAATATCAGTATTACTGTTTTCATTTCCAGTGGTCTAAATGTGAGTGGTACTGTCTGTCACACCGCCCTAGTGCCGAAAGCCCACACAGGGCAATTCTGTGTATGTTAATACATAAGGGCTGGAACAAAACTGTTACTAGGAGTCCCACATAAACCCAGGAAATTCCATGAATTCTGCTCTTGATAAATCCAGGTGGCTCCACTGTGGTGTTTCCACCCAAAAATGCCACACTGAATACGTATTTGGAGCTCTGCTGCACCTAAATCCTGCCTCCCTCTCGTGTGGCTGCTCTTCCCTCCTCCCTTGTAATACATATATATATATACACGTGTATATATGTTTATAAATATAAAAATTCCATGTTCAATATCTTTTTGAGTCCCCTGGATATTGTCCCCCCCGGTACTGTTCCCCCTGGGTGTTGTTCCTACCCCTGGTTTCACAGGTGAACACAGTTGAAACAACCGAAAACCTAATTGATAGAAGACCTGGAAGCTTTTAAAATCCTCAGACCACGCCCCTGGTGATTAATCCCCTGGACTGGAAGGGGGAAAATTTTTCATTTGCACCTGGGCTTCTTGGTGGAAAGCTAAGTGCCTTGTGTTTGGCTGAGGATTTTTTATTTGGGGGGGGTGGTGGTGGGTTTGTTTCTGTTGTTTGTTTATTTGTTTGGTGGTGGTGGTTTAATTTATTTATATGTATGGTGTGGGGTGTGTGTAGGTGTGATGTACAGCTATTGTGAAAAGGAACTGGCTGTTTCTGGAGGATATGGTGGCTGGTTTAGGAAAGGCAAATCTTTCTGAGAAGTTCAGAGTCTGGATTTGCCTATCCGGGGTGATGCTGGGGAAACTGAGGCAGGTCACCCAGCACCACTGGGTTTGTAATGCCAGGATGTTTGGGGAGACTGGAGGAAAATGGGCCAGTTTTCCAGTGCTTCTTGCTACTGCAAAATCGATGGGCGAGATGGCACTGTGGAGCTGCTTCCCTTGCATGCCTGAGGGTGTTAGCGAGAGTAGAAGCCGTACGTGGGTTTTTCAGCTCTGCTTTTCTGCTTTACTTAGTGCTACCTCTCTTATCTTACACGAAATAGGTCTAAAATATTCAGTTCATTTAAAAAAAAAAAATTTGAAAAGGAAGGAAATTCCTCTGAACCTGAATAAATTCAGTTAGGAAAGAAGGCACGGTTCTTTGCTTCTTAAAGTCTTTAAGCTCTTAAAAGTGGAGACACAAGAATTAAGGCCCTTCTTTATAGGAAGATGGCCACCTTGTTAGCAAGCTCAACTAGCTTCACAAAAGCGTGAGGCCAGGAAAGGGGACAGGAGGAAAAGCCCTATTCTGAGGACATTTTTGCCCTCTGCTTTTCCTGGCGGTCCCGGGTAAATTCCCGGTGGTTCCTCATTTCTAAAGGAAGGGGGGAGATTTTCCACAGCTGGAGAGAGCCCGTATCTTGCGCTCCAAACAGTTTGCAAAGGAAAAACCTGTTCAATATTCAATCAACCAAGATGAGCCCCAGGATTTATTCCCTGAGCTCTGTCTTCCCTAAGTACCAGATATCTGTAAGTATCAAAGGTGCTTCCAACGTTCGACATCAATAAAAGACAGGCAGCTGCAGCCAACTCTTCCCAAATGGTTTCATAGCTAGTTAATCAATATATCACAACAGACATATTGCCTTTTATTTTCTGTTTATACACCACCCAGGATCCTTGTATATAGCGTTGACGC
Organism: Trogon surrucura; assembly: GCA_020746105.1. NCBI lineage: Eukaryota > Metazoa > Chordata > Aves > Trogoniformes > Trogonidae > Trogon > Trogon surrucura. The sequence goes on along the minus strand of CM036620.1, from coordinate 2,037,233 downwards.
CAGCACAAGGATACAAGAGCTCAGAGATCAATATGAAACACTTCTTCAGGTGTATTGATTACCAGCTGCCAAGAAAGGGATGACGATAAATTTTTGTATATTACCCTTCTGTCTGTGAGCCTGTTGAAAGGAAAGAAATGCCTCATGTTTCTACTCTATTTCTTTCTTCTGAGAAGATGTAAAAAAGGTGGCAAGAGCTTGAGAATACTGGGTCATCTTTTATCTTTTTAGGGAGTGAGAGAATCTAATATATTTCTTATTTGACTTTTTGTCCTCTTTTTCTGTCTTGGGAGGAGAGAAAACTAGGATGACAGCTAGAAGGGAAAGAATGCCAAGAGAAAAAAAAAACCAAACAAAAAAACCAAACTGAAGAGATGACTCCCGAAATTCTTCTATTAATCTAATCAATATTTGTTTTAGTATTGAATTATTGAGCAGACAAATTGAATTACTTATCATTGCTATGGAAAGCGGGAGCTGTGTACCACAGCCTTCTGCAGCGCCGGGATCTAACCTTATTTCTGCAAACACTCGAGACCTTTGTTTGGCACAAATTTTTTTTCCCCACACGAAATGCAGAGGCTCTCGGAGCGCGGGCTCGCCGGGTGCGCTCAGCGTTTTGCAGAACGAGGCGAGTAGGGAGGCCACGCGGGCTCAAGGACGCTCGTCTCCGGTTTATGTCCTGAATTACGCTGCGGAAGCTTGAATTGTTTCCATCAGCGAGTGCCTCTCGCCTTTCGGAGAAGCTCCGTGAGAAGAGAAGGGCAGAAACGAGGAGTGGAATATTCCGAGCTTGGTATCTTCAATAAAACTTAGCGGTAGCAGCCCCGTCCCCTTGCGAGGTGTTTGCAGGGGAAAGCAGCAATCGGAGCTGCGTGTGAGCGTGCATCGAGCCCTTCATGTCTGCCCTTCTTCAGAGAAAGGGAAGGAAAGAAATAAATGAACTTAGTAAAGGGCACGTGCAAAACCAAGTTTGTCCTTCAGGTATGCCCCTTGCTTGTCAGCAGAGAATTACCATCTGATCCTTCAGGTTCAGAGCACAGTTAATATTACCAGGCACAGGTAATGTTACCTCGTTTTTCTGCTGCTACAGCGCGTAGTTTGGAAACCAAAGGTGATCCAATGATGCTTATGTATACAGAGGTGATAATTTAGTTCTTTTTTATCCTTTCTCTCGGGTGCGACTTTGGTCTTTGCCTATCAAAAAGGAGTTCAGTTCTGGGGATCGTAGCTCTGCAGCAATACAGGGAGTAAATCGGGTTAGAAAGACGAAGGCTGCAGAAGTGAGCGACCCGCCTAGCGAGATCTTAGCAAGGAAAGAGCCGAGCCTTTGTGCCCTGGTTCCTAGTTCTCTGTGAAATATTGCCCATCACTGAAAAGTTCCCAGTGGAAAGGCGTACGGCTGTGTGGCCGTTCGCTGAGTTACACCTGCTCAAGTTTTTGCCCCTGTGGAGAAAATTATGCTCAGGAAAAATAATGGTGTCTATGACCAGTTAGTGATCTTCACGGCAGCATCCCCTGGTAAGGGGAGATCTCTGAGCCGGCGTGTTTCTGGCTGGAGCGAGCCACATCAATCAGCAGCACTACATGCAGCACCTTGCAAGGGGGTTGCAGCAGTACCCTTAAATTTCGCTTTACAGTCCCTGCGCTTCTGGCTGGATGTGCTTGCTGGTGTGAAATTTTAGTTTTTATGCTGAGAGCCGTGACGTGCTAGGAGGAATTCGGAAATGCGTGTGAATGAGAGGCTGCTGCCGAAGCTGAATGAATGGCTTGGTTGACTGAGTTGAACTTTGAGAATAAAAGAAAAAGCTGGAAGCAGCCCGGGGCGAGGAAGTGCGCTCCATCAGTCAAAATCATTGCTCTCGCAGAGAAAACTCTGCAATCAACCAAAACCAAAAAGGCCTGCCCCAAATCTGTTTTAACCTGCTGGTTAATCTGTTGTGTGGTCTGTGTGAGCACGCGTACACCTGCGGGTTACCTCCTGGGGAAAAATCCCTTTCAGCACGTGCTCTGCACAGCCTGCCCGGAGATGGGGTGGTTTTCCTTGGATTTGCTTTGAAAATGCACAATATTCTTTCCTAAGTGTCATGTGCCTCTATCTTAATTTGAGCGATGCCAGTGACTGTGTCCAATGCGAGTGGTTTTGTGCGTGGCCAGGGAGGCAGAGGGGATGAAGCGTTGGGGTACAGGGAGGGCTCAGCTGGCTCAGGGGCATCCCCTCTTCTGCAGATCCTGGGCAAGTCTGGTTGTGGGAAGAGGTTCGTGTTGTGGATAAGGCTTGGAGAAAAATCACAAAATCCCGTGGAAATCTCCCGCGAGGTTTCACACCCCCGAGATACACCCATCCTCTGCTGGCATCACAATTAAGCTTCGAATAATGCTCTGTGTTCATTTTAACCCCCCTACCCTTGCTTTTTTCCCACGCTATGAATACAAGATAAAAAGGGTGGCTGCTTTTTCACCCCGGGGGTGAGGCAGGATGAATCAGCACAGGCCCCCCGGGAGCTGTTGAGCTGTGCGCCGCGTCGCAGGCACTTGGCAATCGGCCCCGTCGGCGTACCCTGCCTCCGCGGGCAGGCGGCCAATTCATCATCGTCTAATCACACCAGGACAAGGGGCTCGCTGCTCAAATAACAGCGAGGCGACGCTGTGCCGCTGCTGTAAATTACGCAGTCCAATCTCGGGGAGGCTGCGGGGAAGACGGTCTATCAAAATGCCATTACACGGCGCGCACAGCTTGCTGGTGGCTGGGCAGGCAGGTAGCTGCGGACTCTGTTTAATGACAAATTTGATGATGGAGTCCTGAAGAATTACTGTTGATTACTCTTCTCGTATTTGTTTCAGCCTTCCTCCCCGCGGATGGAGGCGGGCACACGGCAGCCCTGTTTTAAATCACCCTCCAGCCCTGTATGAGTCAGCTCTGAGAGGCAGCTGGAAATAGCCAGGTGTAGCTTTAAAATAAAAATCTAAAGAAAAAAAAAAAAGGAGAGAGAAAGTGTATTTATTGAAGAGCCAGATTGCTTCTTAGGAGAAGGGGATACATGTAGGGAGTTGGAGGGGCCAGGGGTGCCTGATGGACGCAGAGGTGACCTCTAAATCAGAAACAACCCAAGTCAGAGTTTCGGCATAAAATGCAATTGTGACGTATTACTCGGCTTCTTGGGCAATGCTCTGAATCATCTTTGCAAGAATTTTTTGGTTGCGCGGTGCCAAGCTAGGACTTTATCCAAGGAGGGGGAATGAGGAAGGGTGGCATCACCGACTTGCGGGACTTGGGACGGCCTCACGTGGGTTTGGAAACACATTATGAAAAAGCACATCTAGACACGTACGTACGGTAACGATGGCCATATGATCACGGGTTTTTTTCTTTCTCTTTGAGGAGCGAGCTTTTGCTGTAACCTTGTTTTATGTATTTTTTGCTCATTTTGCGTTTTTTTCCTGAATGATTTGTGAACGTCTCCATCATCATTTCCTTCTGAAAAAGCTTTGTTTTTTTGAAGAAGCTGCAGCACGTCAGATTAAAGTGAAAATACTCACTTCAAGTCTCTAACAAGTTCCGTGCCACTAAGAGCCTTTGATTTCTGCATTTAATTATGTCTCATTGGATTATAATAATCTTGTTCTTCCTTGTTTCTCGAGCTCGGTTTTCCATACTTGTCTTGCACTTAATTAAAAGTGTCTCCTTTGCTGCTAGGCTGGTAGTGAAATTAAGGCTGACACACAGGGTAACTTTGCATCTGGAGGAATCTTATTTTTAACCTCTCAGAGTCGGGGGGGTCTTGGCAGGTGAGCTTTCATTCAAATATCACGAAAGCTGACAGCAAAACAGTCCCGCCTGCATTGCTGAAATGTTTGATTCCTTTTAACATGTAGCATATCGCCCTTGCACTCCTCTTCACCAAGCCTTGTTTCCTCATTTTCCCCTCTGTAAATGTAAATCCCATATATTTCATATTGCTTAGTATAATGGTATCAGCTTTAGAGTTATACAGACCCAATCAAAAGCTCTCGGAAGTTGTCTACACGCAACATGCTGGGTAGAAACGATAGTTAGTTTGCTTTTTTTGATTTTTTTTCCCAATCTTTGGTCTGCCTCAGACATGCCCCTCAAATGACAATGGCTGAAATTCTCAGGTTTGACCAGAAACGTTTTAGGCACCTCAAGGGAAAGCAGCTTTTTGGAAGTTTGGCGTGCCTGCAGCTTTCCTCACACACACAAAAAAGGCCAGCTTGGTTTTTCAGCACACCCCCCCCTCCCATTTGTGTTTTCTGGGAGCAAAAATACATCTCTTTATTCCAGTTTCCATTCTTCCCTTGTGTAAAGAAATACGCATCGTAAGTCTAAAAAAAAAAAACGAAAGGTTGTCCTGGACATCTGCTGTTGAACATTTGCGAGATATTTCGAGGTGCAGAGACAGAAAAAGTTGAATGCCGTGCTAATTTCTAGCTAAATTTGGCTGTATTCTAGCTAATGTCTTGGCAAGGCTTTCCCCACCTCCCCTTTTTCTTTTAATAGTAGCATTTGATGATTAGCGAAGAGTTTGGTTTTGATCCTTTATTTTTCACTGTGAAAGCAGAGATGGAAGAAGCAGCAGCACTTGACCCTTTTTTTCTGAGCTGGGCGCCCAGGAGAGGGTCGCGAATGTGCTGGACTTGAGTTAGAGCATAAAAATTGGTGTAGAGATAAGAAAAAATCATCTTTGGACAAGTGAAAACTGCTGTGTCCAAACCAGCTCCGTATGATGGTGGAGAGATCTCTCTGCCAGGGTGGTAGAAACAATTTTTGTCAGCTATGTGCTAAGTAGCACTCTAGTATGTGAAGTTAATTATATGATTAAAAATGTGCTTCTTGCATTGCCCACCAACACGAAATGCTGCGACAAAGCCGAGAAAACAGACTTTTGGCATTCTAGATCTTGTTATGTTTGGAGCTGGCAGCCGCTTTGAGGCACAATGTCTGACTTTGAGGTGTTTGTTATTTGTATCTAATTTAACTGGTGACTTTCAGCTGAGGCAGTTGAGAAAGCTCTCGTTACAAGTACAGTCGGTTATTTTCAACTCTAATCACCTTATTTCAGTTTTCTTCTGCCCTGCAGAGTGGATTTTCCTACATGGTCTCTGGCTTAAGACCCTTGAGTCATCCTGGCTTCTTGGGATCAGCCCAAGGATTTTAGGTCATTACACTTCTTGTTCCAGAAGTGGTGATTTGGGATTTTCGAGATTAATGCGGCTTTTTCCTTCAATTCCTATTTTCTCCTTCCTGTGGTGCTGGGAAGTGCAGATATGGACATGGTCCTCTTCTGGCCCAGTTGTACCCACAGCCACAGGGGCAGGTTTTCAGGAGGCTCCTCCAAAGCGTTTCCGAGCGCGGCACTGCAGGGACCCGATCATCGCGCTGGCGGATAAGGGAGAGCGTTTAAACTCTGCCACCATAATAGGATTATGCTTTTATACCCCGAGTGATTCCAGCTTCAGAGAAGCTTTTTTTTTTTTTTGAAATCAGATTTGGATCCCCACGGGTTCGGATTATTTTGGGAAGCTGGTGAGCGACGATGCGATTCATCGAGCTAATTACAGCGAGCCCTATCTCGTGTGGGCTTCACATTAGAAAAGAGTAGAGCTTGCAGGAGAAAACCTGCTGTGGCTTTTCCGGGAAGTCCCTTGTCCATGAGTATACATGTGGTGGACCCCAGGAGCAGCCACGGCCAAGGAAATCCCCGATGAAATGCTTCCAGCAGGCTGGCTCATGTCTGAAACCACTTCCCTCCTCCAACACTGCTGAAGCTTTTCATAATTTGGAGTATTTAAACGTGGCAATTGCTCCTCTGATCTAGTCCCCGTGAAAGTACCTCTTAGCGTAGGACATCTGATTTGTCCTCCATTAAATTCCCTTTGTTGAGGACTCGTACTTCACGCTCCTGCCAATTTTCTCCTGCTCCCACTTGCTAAAATAATTTATTTGCACTTGTCTTTTAAATTAGACACAAGCTTAACCCTCTGACGAAGTTCACCAAGCCCCTTTGCTGTGAGGATAGGTTAGAATACGCTCTCTTCATGTGGGAAGTGCCCCTCACACGAGTTCTTTCAGCTGGCTTAAACATGGCAATTGTGGGGCTTAATTTTCCTGAGGTGGTTTGCTAAGACTCAAGCCTTTTTCTTTACGACAGATCAAATCCTCTCCCCATGAAGTGCTTTCTGTTTCAGGATGCATTAGTCTTATCCTGTTCGTTCTGGTTTTCAAAAACTTCTTGCTGGCATTACAGTTTCTTCTTCATTAACCCAGCTCTAACTATGGTGCTGATTATTAGCAGTGCAGAAAAGAAGGGACTAGTCCTAACCAGATCTCCCAACTTTCCTACTCACGTGTGAGAAAATATTCTCCTGTGGTTCTCCTGGTAGGACAGCATCGTGGCAAACATTTCTGTAATCCAGACACAGGCAACTGTAGCATTTTCCCTTTGCCCTTTTATTGCACCGAAGAAGGATGGGTTATCTCCCCCAGAATTCCCCTTGTCCTTTATTGGAAAAACAACAAAGCTCTGAAGGAATGAATTATTAAGACAATTAATCAACAGGTGGCAAATGAAAAAGGCAGCAAAAAAAGAAATGGAATTATCTCTGGACAAAAGAGTCATTTTAAATTGCCTCTAAACTTTATAATTGAAGGCACGGGAGTGCAAAACTTATCATTGGAAGAAAACCAGAGTATGGATGTACTTAAGGTTGGGCACTTATGGAAGCAGTTTTATTGCACATTACCAAATTTTACAATGTCTTCCCTGTGTCACTGTTAAGTGTCCAGAATTCTTCTTGTTTAATGAGTGAAATAAAAACGTGTTTAATGTGCCAGTATTAAATAGGTCCACGGGAAAGACAAGTCTGCAAAGAATATTTCTATTTTAGTACTGGGTATATTGTCAAATGATGTCTTATGGAAGACGTGGAAACAGAGAGCAAAGAGTAGGCTGTTGGTAAATGCTTCACTTCATTCTCCTCAGAGCTGAATTCTCCGGGGTGGTCTTTCTGAAGGAGGATAAAAATTAACTTCTCATTTCCAAAGGAACAGCATGATGACTACCTTCAAAATAGCAGGACGGGTCGATGTGCAGGTGTATCAGCCGCTGACTGCCGAGAGAAGGGTGATAAATCTCACAGCAAGTCCTTTTCTGACAATTTCTAATAGCTCTGCCTTTCAGACAAGTCAGAGCCAGTGAGGCCTTTGCGTAAATTTTATAAACACAGCTGAAATTTCCAAGAGGACACACAATAACGTTTAGGGATTTCCTTTTAAAATAAACTTTTTCTTTCCTGATTTACAAAATCACTTCCAGGATTTTTTTCAGATCCCTGCTTCTGTTCTAAGCTTATTTATCAATTCATCCCATGAAAACCATTAGTGGTGCTGGAGCTCAGTAGCAGCCACAGCAGCTCTGGGCTCGGGGTGGGGGTTCCTCTGTGCCAGCTCAGGAGGTGAACACGTTCATTTTGGGCTTCAAAGTCTGTGTGTAGCTTTCTCCGACCAGTTGCAGTCCTTATTCTCTTTTTCCTGCGGGATCACTGCTAGGCTGCCATGCACCTCTCCTAGGGGAATGGAGTGGATGTAGTGATTAGTCTGTGATGCTATGATTTTTATTTGGTTTTTTTGCACGCTTTCTCTCGTTGCACAATTCACCTCGTTGCCCGATTAGTGGTTGGCTCCGTGATGTGAACGCGCGGTGACTTAAGTCACTTGGGTTTAAGAAAACGGAGAGCTCATCTCAGAAAAAAATCTGCAGCACTACAGAACTGGTGATTTAGGAGCTGCACTAAAACCTTCAGCTGCCGAGCAGGCTCCTGCGGTCGTAAAAATTCTCCGTTGCACAGATGTTTCCCATGCCAGAGCAAAAACACTGTTGCAAGATGTCACCAATATAAACCACATCTGTCAGAATTCTGTATCTCCGCTTGCCCCGCGTGGGGGGAAAGAAAAAATTGTTTCTTGTCAAACGGGCTTTAGAAAGACCGTGCCGACGTGGTCTGTGTTAGAGCACTTAGACTGTGGCTTCCTGCAGAGATCCGGGCAAGCCTTGAAATATTTCTTCTCCGGGCAGATCTTTGAACATGGAGGGGAAGAAAAGAGGTGGCTTCCTGGCTGTGCAGCAAAAGGAGGTTTAGTGTTGCGCTGAGGTGCTTGTCCGTTCTGATCATCCTGGCTGCTTTGGATTGCCTCCTGTGTCTTCCTAAGCCGGCAGTGTTTTTATCTTGAGGTATTCGATCATATCTTTTAAGAAGATTGAAGGGAATTAAGTCTCCAGGCTCAACTCTCTCCTCTTCCAAGCTGCTGACAAATTTTAGTACGTTCTGTGTGGCAGTTACTGGAAAGAGCTGAAGTCTGCAGAGGATGAACCGGGACCCATAAAAAATGTTCTTCCTCCTTAAGATGACAATTTATAATTTAACTGCAGCTCCCAACTTAACGATGGCAGATTTACGCACGGTGCCACCTGCCCTGCCTTGCTTAGTAAGGGAGTAGCTTCCCCGAATGGGTTCTGGGCATCTGAACAGTGGTAGAAGTGTGGAAATGAGGCAGAAAAGCCAGTAACTTCAAAGAAAACCTCTGCATGCTCCTAGCACACGATGTCTTAATTAACTAGGATATTTAAAAGTAATTAAAGCCAGTACGGTTTAGGAAATGAAGGATGATGCTTACTTGGGAGACTTGCGTTTTTTCCTCTGTGAAAGCCAGGAGCAGAAGAAATTAGTGCAGAAAGAAATTCAGTTGGCATTGAAATTTAGAGGTACAAGGATAGATCTTGGTAGGAAGAAACAGAGGGGAAGCAGGGTACAATGTAGCAAGGAGGAAGGCCCTTTTTTTTAAAGAAAAAAAAATTGTTTATGAAATCTTAAATGCTTCACATTGCAGAACAACTTTTCTTTGCTTGCTTGGTGTAATTACACAAAGCACAGCAGGAAGATGTGCTGTAACTACAGTGTCATTAAATAATGATTTCCATTGGTGGGTTTGTTCTCTCCTCCAGGAGAATATTTAATTGTCATTGATGGTAACGGGAATTGTGTGTCTTTGGAGGGCACACACATTAATACCGAGATGATTTCCTGGCTGAGACTAACACTGAGAAACACAAAATATTACGTAAAGAATTTGTAAATAAGTATCTGTGTCACAGCAAGTTCTGTAAAAACTCATCCCCTCAGCTATCCCACTCTTTCTTGTAGTTCAGACCAGACTATGAAGGGAAGTTAAATTACCCAACGGGGACTGTGTCTTACAGATAAGTTCTGCAAGACAGCAGAGCATACCCCAGAGTTCGAAAAAGAACAAGTACAAAGTCAAGGGAACAGCAGGCAATTATCTCCCAAATTACGACGTGCGATTTTCAACCCCCCCCAGGGCGTTCTGTGGAATCGCAAGTTGGATTAAGAAATCCCACTCCAGCCACTGCTGAACCTCCTCTGGCTGAAAATGACCTCTGAGAAGAACCGGGAGGACTAACTACCAGCTCATAAAGTTAGTTGACCTTCTGTGGTGCAAACAGAGTTAGTATCAACATGTCACCTTCCCATTCCTGTGGCTGGTTAGCGTTAGCCGAATCGGGACGAACAGCTTTGTAAAGCCAACGTGGCAGATGTGGGTTTGTTTAGACATCGTAAATGTTTTTCTCCCCAACCAGCAGCTGCCGGAAATGCAAATCCAAATCTAATTTCCCTAAGAAATCTTTACTTCTTCAGGAATGGAAATATGAGTATAAATCACAGGTAGAGCTCGTTTCTGTAACTGTGTAACTCCGTTTCTGGAATTTGGATATTTACATGCCTGAAAGAGTGGCCTTCCTCTCCTCTCACAAACCCCATGTAGCAAAAGCCCTTTTCACCAACGGATGAGCTCTTAAAAGTTGATTTAGTGCTCCCAGGTCTCTAGTGGTCTGGCAGGGAATAGTCTGACTCCAGAAGCTTGAGGGCAAAACGCAAACCTTGGTGAATGTAATAGAAGTGGTAAATTTTTGGAAGAACTCTGGCAGGAAACCTGACTGAGCCTAGAAAGATTTTTGGTTTAGGCAAAAAAGATTCAGGTTCATCGGCGGGTTTCAAGCATGATTTCCACGTGGCTTCCTTCCCCACACAGGGAATATGAAGGAAATACAAGAGGTAACCAAGAAAAGACAGAGATCTATGACTGACGGGAAAAAAATATGGGGTTTTTTGTTTGGTTGTTTTTTTCCCCCAGTAATCTCTTCATTTAGATATATAAAAGCATTTGTGATCCAAAGCAGCAGACAAGCAAATGTCTGCGAGTGCTTAACTGTCTGTTTCAATTGATACCAAATAATTATGATAGAAAGCCCATTGCTTTTTAGTTTCTAAGGGCCTGCAAGTCTTATTTTTATTCATTATTAAAAAAAAGCCACCAGACCCGAAGTCCTAAAATATTTTGAAAATGTTACCTCCTCTGTCTCCCTAGTCTGAACGCATCAAGCAGATGCAGAAAGAAGCCAAAACTGGTATGAGGATGTCTGTACTGTCACTTCTAATTTGTTTAACGATAAAAGCTGTAGCGAGCCTTAATTTGCTATTCTGTAAGGTTTGTACTAAGAATCCTTGACTCTGATACGATTTAACCTCATTCTGACACAGATCTGTAAACTAAATTAATATTTTATACTAAAAAGTAGAAGCATTATGATATTTTAGAAGGCGGGGGGAAATATGCCAGCGTCTCGTAATCCTGTGTGCAGGGTGCGAGCCATCTCCAAGGAGATTTGCATCAGCTCAAATCGGGTCCTTTTAAGGTTCCTCCAACAGAGCAGAGAAAAAGCCTGACGTGATAATTAGAGAACAAGCTTGTGTAGAGCTGTCTGATATCCACACCTGTAGGCAGTACTTTAGAAGGCAAGCCTAAAAATGCTCCTTACTCAGCGTAACAAACACAGAAGTGTCAGACTTGCCTGAATTAACGTTCCCTGCTTGCGTGGAGGAGCAGGAGGGAGGCAGCGGAGGGGGTCCGCGGTGCTCTCAGCGCTGGCGCAGTCGCCACGGTGAGTCCTGCGGCATCGAGGACGGGGACAAGCCAGGAGGAGCCGTTGGAGGTAGGAGAAGCTGAGTCGGTGCACGACTTGAAATACATAGCAGAGGTTATCGAAGAGCAGATTTTGCCTTAGAAAATGGGAAAGAAGATTTCGAGAAAGAAGAAAAGCTCTCTCTGTAATACACCATCAGAAGTGTTTATTCTGCGGCAGTGAGAAGAACCAATAATAAGGTGTGTGCACATCAATTTTTCTTTAAAAACAATTCCAGCAAATACAGAGTTGACCTCCCTCACCACCCTCCCCCCCCCCAACAAAAATACTTTGAGTGATCAAAACTTATTTTGATTCCTTGTTCTTCAACACCAACTTTTTGTTAGACTGGATTTGCTGTCGTCATATAGGAGGGGAAAGAAAAATAAAATAAAATAAAATAGCTTAGGCAAGGCAGTGAAGTTTTTCCTCAGCTTTCTCAAGAGGGTGTCTTTTTGTTTTGAAATACTACAGAAATGATAATAAGTCTTATAAAAGTTATCTAGACACTGGAGCACCGAACACTTCAGAATATCTGTCGCTTGCAAATCCTTATTTAAGTTTGGCAGCTTTTCTGGATAGGATAGTGATGGAGGAATAGAATCCGTAGGCAGGTCCACACCTCTGCAGTCATGCTAAAAGGATGAACTGGAAGGAGAGGGGGAAAAAAAAGAGAGAGAGAAAAAAGACAATATAAGAAATATTGTCTGACAGGGAAATTCCTGGATCAAGAACATAAGCTTTACTGAAAAAAAGTCCCCAAAGCAACAATTCCTGGCAGATTTATGCAGACATGTATGAATTAATCTAGTGATGGCCAGACTAACTGTTAAAGCTAAGCTTTATGATCTGCTGATGTATATATCTATGGTGTACCTGTTTTACACAGCTGCCACATGCTCATACACCTATTAGAAACATCAATTTTAAACCCATTATAAACGTAATTTGCTACTGATGGAGGGTAAATGACTGGTTTGGACTTGGTGTCTAAGGTGGCCCAACTTAGGGGAAATGAGCACCCTGCACCCAATTTATTCTTGGCCTCTCGTTCTGGAGATGAATAATGTTCCCTCATCACGGGCTTTTCAGATGCACTACGCTGTCTCAAAATTTAACACGAACGGAAAGGAAAAGGAGGAGGGAGAAAAAAAGAGGAGAAAATATTCAGCTTCTGCTTTTGTACTCAGGGCACGTCTCCGCAGCTTTATTATCACATCAGAGAGTCTGGAGCCATCAGTGCTTTCATTACGCAACATTTTCGTCCCCCAAGAATTTATAATTTTGCCATCTTAATTCGTCTTGGGGACATCCAGCAGTCTGATTCCCTATCACAGAGGAAATTTTGTTCTGTTAGAAAACATCTATGAGCAGTTAATCTGGCAACTTTAGTTTAGACCTTGAGAGGTCAATGCATAATTTACAAGATTTTTGGATTCCGTTCTGATTGCTTCTCGCTCAAAGGCAGCCTCAATTACACAAGCCTGGTTTTCTGAGGGCCAAAGTCCTGCTTTTAATCATCAGACATGCTTCTGTAGACCCTGATCCCTGTGCGTGGCCTCTAGCGTTTTCTATTTCTTGGAGCTGGTGAAGATAGAGTGGAGGGGAGGTTTAGTCTGGATATTAGGGAGAAGTTCTTCATGGTAGGAGTCACTGGATGTTGGAACAGGTTGCCCAGGGCACTGGTGGAGCCACCATCGCTGGAGATATTTAAACAACGTGTTGACCAGATGCTTAGGGACACGGTTTAGTGGGGACCTGGCAGTGCTGATGGTTGGACTCGATGATCTCAAAGGTCTCTTCCAAGCAAAGAGATTCTGTGAGAGGGACCGGTGCAGTACAGTGAGACCAGATTGGGGTGAGATCAGATTGGTGCAACCTCATGATGTGCTGGAGGTGGGAGACGGTTGCAGCTCTAACCACGGCAGAGCGCCGGCCGAGAGACGTGGTGGTGGGGAAATCGCCGCTCGGTAATAGAAATCAAAGTAGTGATGGATTTCTAGGGATATGTTATGCTTGAAGAACACAGACTGTGCCTTGTGAACCTGGCTCTTGGGAGCCAAGTGGGATCTGCTGGAATGAATAGGAAGGCTCCCGCTGGTCTCCATGGGCAGTAGGTCAGCTCCCCGGTGCAGCAAGGTGCCTTCAAAGCTCTGCAGCCATCTGTATTTCCAGGGAAATGGGAGCAAGCTGCAGCTACAGCTTTCCAGTACATAAAACTCTCGCTGATTTACAGCCTGCACCACACAGAGGTATTGTGGAGATGAGCCCTGTAGCTTATGAATAGGAAAGAAGGGCCAGCGTGATCTCTGCCAGCTACGAGGAAATGTTTCATTTTCATTGCATTTGTTTTGCTGTTCTTTAAGAAGCCCAACAATTACGTGGCCAGTGATATGAAAGGCATAAAAGAAATCGAGATCATTTACAGCTAGTTCACAGGGGCTCCTCTCTAATGCGGTGGCCTGGAGAAATTCTCTGGTGATGGGTCCTATTACAAGTGGAAGGAATGAAACTTTGAAATGCTGTTATTTCATCTTTATATGACACATAATGAAGTCAATTCAAATGTCAGTTTTCAATGGAGTGCAGGATTTCTTGGAAATGCGATGCTGGCTCAAACTTAAAAAATAACAATGAGGTATAAAAACATCCAGTGTGTTTTAAGGACATGATACTATTACAGAGCCGAAAGTTGGAAATACTCAATTCCTTTTTTTTTAAAAAAATGAAAAGCTAAGAACAAGAAATAATTTTCCATATTTTACATTATTTGTTTCATTTCCTTGAAAACCTCCTGAAACCAATTTCATGTTTGTTTAGCTTTTAATCAGGAAGTTATGAAGTCGTCTTTTAATTAATGATGAGCCAGTTCGGATGCATTTTAACAGCCAAAATTTTATCGTACGATTTAGATGTTTTTCTCTGACCAAGCCTTGCTTAGCTGAAAGTCTCATCAGACCAGTCATCTTTGGCGTTGTCTTTTGAGTAGGAATTTTCAAGAAAGTAAGTAACTGACTTCCTTCCCCCCTCCACCCCCAAAATAATTAAAATGCCCCTACATAAGGTTTCTTTTACCTGGTGTTCAGTTTGCCCTAACTCATTTTGAAGAGTCCTCCTGGTCAAAACACAAGAACTAAAGGAAAACAAAGCGAAATGAAAAACTTCCCTCAGACCCTCCTTAGCTCCCTCTCATCTTCGGCAACTATAACCGTGTGATAAAATACCACCTCCCTTTCAGTTCACCTAATTTTAGACTTAGAGCGCTGAGCTCTTCCTCGGAACAGGTTATCTATTGTCCTTCTACAATCAATAGAGAGGACGAGGCAAGATTAATCTCACTCATTTAGGCAGTCTGCTTTGTGATGAGATGAATGGCCTCCTAGAAGTGCTATTTCCCTTCATCACCTCTAAAATAAAGTGGATGTCTCATTTAGGTGAGAGAAATCCCATCTCAATATTTAAAAGCAAACGTGAGACTGGGCAAGGCTTGTCTTTCGGGCTTTCCTGTACGTTCCTGTGCATCCTGGTGTGAGCAGGCTGTGCAGCCCTCGTGGGGCTGGGCATGTCATGATCGTGCAGCAGCTGGTCTATAGGCAGGGGTGGACGTGTCCTTGTCCCACTCCCACCCCTGCCATAGGTCCTCCTTGAGAACAGGTTGAGGGACCTGGGCCAGGGCAGTGCTGGGACTGAGAAAAAGGGCTGGAATGGTGTGCAGGGGAGAAGAAGCCAGGCACCTTCAGATGGGTAGCGGTGGAAGCACTGGATTTGTCAATCCAAAATAAGCTAGTGTCATGATCTCAGTGGACAGCCTCATGACTAAGGAGTTTGGAAATGCTTAGATAAGTATCTGTATGTATCGACTGGTTTGAAGCCTAAAGTAACTTGTTTTAGTGCTCTTGAAAAGCACAGCCCATGATGCACGCTGATTTGTGCTCCCTGGGGCTAGCTCTCGGTGGTCTAAATTCATGATGCAACCTCAAATCCAGTTCTGTCTCCTGAGCTAGGAGCTAAAGATGAAATTCATGGGGAGGGGAAAGCATAAAGCAGGAACTCGCAGGGCTGCCAGGGAAAAAACAATGAAAACCAACACGGAACAACACGAGCAGGTGACCAACCTCACAGTCCAGCGAGAGATGTTCCCATCCTTTGCTCGTGTCCTGACAGACTGCAATCGGTCGTGTACACGGAAGTCAATCCATCCTACGCACAGTTTTTGGTACTTCCTGGTGAACAGAGGGACCAGGCTACGCACGAATCCCGGTCCGGATCAAGAGTAATGCCACGTAGCTCTGTATTATTTCCTGGAAGCTGACAAAAGGGGTCGATGCTAATAACTGTCAGCGCGTGCATATAAACAGTTGTCGGGTTTGGTGTTGGGTTTTTTTCTTTTGTGGTTTTTTTAGATTTTTTTTTTTTATAGAAAGAGCATTGTTCATGAGGTCCTCTACTGACGATCACAAGTGAGTCGGAGAAGCAAGGGGTTTGACGGTGAAGGAAATGGTCCTTATTTGGGTCCCCCGCCTTTGGGTGCTACCTGACCTTCTGCAGCTCCTGTCTCAGCCAGGAAGGCAGGGGCTGCCCCAGCCGGTGCAGCAGCTTGGACAACTCCACGTTGTGCTCTCTGTAGAAGCTCGATAGAAACGCTCGAGACTGAGAAAGGTGAGAAAAACAAATAACAGTCAATGAAGGAAAGCCTCCCGATGGCAGATTTTGGCAGGTGCTGCCGCCAGGGAGCTATGCACTGCTCCAGAGAGAGGGGAATTAATCTCCTCTCAGCCAAAGCTCACTAAAAGTTTCTGATTTTTAAATATATCAAGCCAGTGAAAACTAAAAGAAAAAAAAAATCTAAAAAACCAAATCTGTATTTATTTTAGGAGTAAAACACAAGGTCAATATTAAAAAATGTTCACTTAAATCTCAAGAAATCACTTACCTCTTGGTCCATTGGTGGGTACTTTCGACCTTTGCTTTTTCCCAGGCACTTTGTTTTCCCTCCTTCTAATAACTGGCACCAAAAGCCTTTCTGAGGGTCAAACCTACAGAGGATTATATTTTTTTGAAAGATCTCACTACAAAAGAATCTTCCAGCTACTAAGACATCAGTGTTAGCCAATAATTATTGCTACAGACACAATACGTTTTTTTTCCACAAATCCGCTTTGTGAGGGGTGCAAGGCCAGAAGTTTTTCACACTGTGCTTTACCTACACCAGCAATTTTTTTTTATCTACTTGTCCAGCATATAAGGGACAAGTTTTAAGCAGCATGGATCTATGGGCTGCCACTCGAAGTCTTGAGCTTCAAGGACCTTACATGGCCCTGCTCTGACTGTGCCTCATATTTTATTGTCTGGTTGTGGTCTGAGATTTCACCCGTGTCAAACTGTTCCGTCTATCCCTCTAGAACTCTGTTTTGATCAACCGACACTCGAAGGAAAATTACCAGTCGTCTCTTTTCCTGCAATTAGATGCACCATATTCTCAAGGACTTGATCAGCTGTGCTCAAGGAAAGCTTTCCATACCGCAAGTTGGAGCTGATGCTGTTGCAGGTGAGAAGAGTTCAAAAGGGCGAGCGGATCTATTCGCTGCCTTGAACAGGCAGAGACTCAATCCTTAAGTCTATTTATACAGAAAAGGGTGTGATTGCTGCATGACTATGAAATGTTTAATGTTGATTTTTGAGTGAAAGAAGCAGCGTTCAGGTCTAGTGAAAGAACAGCTGGTTGGCTGCTGATAATTCAACTGCACCCGAGCAGTTGGTTGCTCCATATCATTAGATCTAAATATAATTTTCATTCCAAAGATGGCATTATAGCATAAACAGTGCCTTAGCAGTCTTATCTGAAATATGCAATTTGATTTCGATGTCTGAAATTCAAAGATAGGAATTTGAGATTAAGGCTTTAAAACACGTACTCACTAAGGAACGAACAACACGCAGCGTTAAGTTTTGAATTTATTGCTATGGGACTTGCAGCATGCATAAAACATTGATAAGATTCGCATTTCTGCTATTCAGCAGGTGTTTGAAAAGGATGAAGGATAATTGGCTTAAACATGGAGTTAATTAGTTACAGACTACCTTTTTTTTTTGCCCCGGGTCTATGCATACGACATGGATGCGCCTGCAGTTTGCTGCTCTGTGTAAGTGAACTAATTTCTGGAAAAGGGTGAACCTTTTTCATGCGTTGTGTTTTTTTTCTTCACGGCCAGCGTATGGCTGCAGGCCTGACCCTTGTTCCCTAAATTGTCTCAGTAGCTGTGTCAATTAAAAATAAATAAATCATTGATTAAATGGGTAGATCGATGATAGATTCATTTCTGCTTTGGCCTTTTCCGCCTGCTCATTGCATGGTGAAGTACTTGAGCTGGCTTGCACTAATTTCCCAAGAGAAGTGGCCATATAGCGTGCTGGGTAAAAGGAAAACTGCAAAACTATGCCCCAAACAATATTCCTGCCTCAGAAGGAGCATATTGAACATCATTAAGAGAATGTGAAAATTTGAGTAGGGGAAAAGAGGGTAGGACAGCGCAGGCTGATTTCAACCCATTGCGTTCGGGTGTTACGAAACTCTCAGGACTTGTGAAAACGTAATTGGGCACCATGGAAGTATTTATTTAAAACCAGTGATCGCCTTAAGGCGAAAGCTGTAAGTGAGGGTTTTTTTAAGCAGTCAGCAGAAACCTTTCCTCCAAGCCCAGGTGTCTTGCCTTCCCTTGCAGAGTAAGGCCATGGGAGGTGCAGGGTTGACCCTGGACACCCGTACGCCCACCCCACCTCTCAGGAAGCTGGAGGTGAGGAGGGTGCCTGCAGGGGCAGGGCTAAGCAACCAGGAGCTTTTATTCTGTGGCAAAGTATAGTGGCACTCTGAGAGAAAAGGATTCCTGCCTTTTGCTTTCGAGGGCAGCCTCCCCTGCGAGGCCGCATGTGGAGCTGCCTCTGTGGGCTTAAATCTCGTCTGAGTATAGGTCCTCATTAGCGGTGTCTGTAAGAAGCAAGGACCTAGTTGTGCATCTCAGCTATGGCTCTCACTAACCTGGCACAATGTGCTCTTCTCTCCAGATGCCCAAGCCCTGCTTCTACCTCCCCTCCTCTCTGTTTCTACATATGATTATTTAATTTTACTCTCTTTTAACATTCTCGTGTCATTACTCAGGGTGATGAACTTGTTGCTCACTTGTGTTTGCAGGACTGGGTCCTTAAGATTCCTTGTGACAACTTCAGAAATGTGTGGTATACAGTTATGAGGCAGTAATGACTAGGAACGATCCTATGCAATCTTTTTTTTTACTTTGACAGTGCTCCCACAAAGCAACTACATTGTTCAATGCATTTTTTTCTTCTATCCTAAATCCGTACAGAAGTGTGTCTTTCCACAGCACATTTGCATTCTTGATGTGTCCAATCAGCGATTGCATAATTTTATAGATTTGTTTACAACCCATTTTTCCTGTCCAAACATCTATGAGAGGCCAAATTTTTTCCTGCTGTGTGACTCCACTGACTTCAATTTAGTTACAGAAAGGAAGATATATGTATGTGGGTGTGTATTTTTAAAAGCCTAGCAGAAGGCACTGCAGATGTGCAGCAGCAGTTGTTCAAACATCAGTATATTCAAACTCCTCCTCTATTTCATCCGCTTTGGAAACCAATGGCTTAAAAAAATTACATTCTGAAATCCCAATTTTTTTCCTCTCAAAAAAGATTTTGGCAGAGCAACCTTCTTAAGACCCGAAGAACAAACAGAGCCAAATTCTCGCTTTATACCTGTTATATAAATATCCATAACACCCCCTCAGCAGAGGAGCCATTAAAGAATCATCTTAAGCAGAGCAGAGGCTGTGTGGCGTGTGCAGAAAGTCCGTGGTCTCATTTTCCTACAGTTTTCCTGGTACCAGCCCGCAAGAAAGGTGAGATACAGAATTTTCTACTTCCCACCCCACGTGCAGGCTCCTTGCACACTGACTGGGAAAAACTTCCAGCCCAGTGCCGGGCTTCTCAGCCCACAGGTATCGCAGGTCTCTCCCAGCTCAGCGCTTCTGGCTGTGATGAGATGATGCTCCTCGCATGGAAAGGCTCAGTGCAAAAGCTTCTTAGAATTTTCTGCCTGACTGGGAGGGGAGAGAGAAATTCAGCCCACTCCCGCCCCTGCTGAGACTCTGTCTTCCTGCGGGGAATTGAGAAACGTTAAACTGAGAGTCCCACACGGGCCATTAATCCCCGTTCATGGGGAAAGCCTCACCCTCCGGGCAGCAAGGAGGAGAAATGTGAGCTGGGCTCATCACAGCTGCCTCTGCCGGGTCTGAACCAAAGGCTGTGGGAAGTCAAGTTTTCCCTGAGTTCAGCAGACCTTCATTTGGGCACTGTTAGAGGCTTATTATTTTACCAAACTTATGTGTGCAGCTTGCATCAGCTTAAGTTTCCTTTTAAACTGTACAGCAACTAGGTACCTTGAGAAAACCAGTCCTGGGCATCTCCGACCAAACACGCAAACTTAGGAGATGTTTCCTCCAGGAATCTGGGCCTTTGTTCTGTGACTGATGCAAAACACTGAGCAGTGAGTTGTTGCGTATGTCGTGCAAAGTAGGGATTGCACGTGGAAACGCGTGCGATTGTTGTGACGTGGGCGGTTTTTGTGTGTTTGTAATTAATGATCCCATGCTCTTGGCAGGAGGGGATGTACACCGTGATCCCATAGGGCAGCTAATAAAGGAACAGACTCACGTGAGAGCTTCAGAGTAATTATAGTGAGGAGAGACTCCGAGAAACTTCTGCACTTCATCCATCACAGTAGCCGGGTCACTTCTTAGCTGCTGTCCATCAATAATAAGCAACTGCAGGGGCAAACGTGAGCTATTTAGAAATAGGACCAAGGTTAACAAAAGACTGACACTATTTCCCTCCTGTGACACCGTGGATTTAAATTAGCACGTGACTTTGTGTGGTGCTAATAACAGCCATATGGATGAAGTTCTTTTTTTAGATTTACTTTTTAATTGATGCTTTTGAATTTGTGTAGGTGGGCCCTTTGTAACTCTGAGCGTGCAAATTGTTCAAATGGGCAAGAGTTAAATCTCGAGAGCCAAAACTAAGCCTCAGAGAATTCTGAGAAAAAGAGAAGGAAGGAATATGAAAATATTGTTGATGTTGATAGTGTGCCCGTAGAAAATCTGGCGTGGAAGAAGAATAGTAACAAAAAGCTCATATATATTAAAATTCAATGTTCAGAAACTATACAAATGCATGCTCAAAAGTGATATTTGGACAATTTACTTGAAACTTCCCACCAGTCTATCAGCCACACAGGCTTGCAAAATTTTTAGCAAAGAGGGTTTTCTTGTTTTGTTTTTAATTAAAGATTGATGTGATGTAAAGG
The DNA here is from genome assembly GCA_020746105.1 of Trogon surrucura. Taxonomy (NCBI): domain Eukaryota; kingdom Metazoa; phylum Chordata; class Aves; order Trogoniformes; family Trogonidae; genus Trogon; species Trogon surrucura. The sequence goes on along the minus strand of CM036620.1, from coordinate 2,016,800 downwards.
CACATTGACCTCCGCAAGCAAATGTTAAGACAATGTATCAAAAGTCTACTGGAGTACCAAGCAGAATTACTAATAACTATTCTGGGCAGACGTGTTTTATATTTATTGTGAAGGCTGATTATGAATTATTAAGTTTTTGAGTGCACAGGCTGAGTGACTGCACATTACTGAGTGCCCATTAGTAAGCACCGTGAGCGCACTCTCTGTGTGCACCTTACTGAGAGCGAGTGCATTTTGTTGTGTATCTTGTAAAATTAATCACTCTAACTCTGCAACACGAGCGGTTACCGGTTTTACAAGGAATATGTCAATGTGCCCCTGAATGTTTAATAAGAGGGCTGCTCTCCCTTTTTGCTACAGCAGGAGCAGGAGAGGCTGTCTAAAAGGAAAAGTGATGACTGCGAAAAGACAGAGGTGCAGTTTCTTTTTGTTTTTCCAGGACCCCGACTAAATAGGCAACACTCAGTTCTACCTCCTTTCAGCAACATTTTGTCCTACATTGAGCAATATATGGAGCATCCTGTTTGTTATGTTTGCTCATTAAATACCCTTTTACAACTTTTTTCTTACGGTAAGTAGACATATGAACTGAGCTATGGACCATGTTGACAGGTAAAGAGTGCCCACACTATTTTGTAGTATCAAAATGTTTATTTTAGGTTTATATCTGTAAAAAGCTTTTGTTAAAGTAATGGGAATATTATTTAGGTCCATGTGTTTATGCTTTTTTCATAGGAAAGATTATAAAAGACAATTCAATAATACATATCAAGGGAAATGGTGCAAAATAAGGAATTTCTGCTCTAACACTGAGAATGGCTAATTCCACAGCAGGATAAAACTAACATGACATTTTCTGTGAAAGGGAATGAGTGGGAAGCAGAACAAAATTTCTTTTTAGAAAAAGCCCCTGCATTTTCTAAATTAATTTGTCAAACCTTCCACATTGCCTAGTTCTGCAGCAGCTTCTTTCTTGGGACCCAGAAACCTCAATAACCTTGGCTGGTCACAGAAGGAACCCCCAAATTCCCGCATCGAGATCATGAAGCTGCGGTTTGCAGCATCTTCTTGTTGCCTCTTTTCCGTAAGGACAGAAAAATCAACACAATGTGGCCAAATACCCTGATCTTGTCAAATCTGCATTTCCTAACAGCGACGAGTTCAGCTGGGAAATGCCCCATCGCCTCTAATGACGAGGCCATGCTCATTTTGGGACTTCCCGAGAGTCGCTGAGCGTGGGGAAACAGCAGGTTGGCAATTACCTGAGAAGCAGGGTAATGAGTTAACCACCTTTCGATGTGGACAGCGTACCAGCCGGGCGTCAGGCATCTCTTCTGCAGAGTCCTGATCTCCGAGGGCGCCCAATGGCTCGATGTAATGACTTCATAAAAATTGAATTTCAGGGCGGCGGGGTCCTCGTGGCATCGCTGATGCTAACGGGAGATATTTAGACACGTATCACAAGGATGCTGAAGATGAAGCCTTGAGCCTCCCAAGAGCTGTCAGAGTGGGCTGTACTGGCACAACCAGACTGGCTGTGGCGCCTCGGCTCCCCTCGAGTGACAATTGTGCCGGGTAGGAGCAGAGGGGGCAAAGCAGCATGTTTTATTTCTTGTAGAACTAATCACAGTATCAGAAATTAGGGATTTTCTCCTTATTGCCTGATTATTAATTTGTGTCTGTTTTAACACTGCTTTTAGCATTTCCTTTACCTGTATGACTGAATCACATTTTACATGCATGCTTAAATGCCTCTTTAAAAATATATTTTTTTTAAAAAATAGAGCAGACTGGGTTATGAAAAGGTGTGGTGTCATTAAAAGGCAAGAAAGAGCATCCTAGAGCTTCCTTGGAAAAACAGAAGGCTTTCTTTTGTCTCCAGGGAGAGAAAGAAAAGAATAACAACCCCGGACACAGCTCTTTTTAACTCCTTGGGAACTTGTGAAGACACCGCGGACATGTGTACAGCACTGCGTATGGCTCAGCTTACACGCTGGAGGATGGGATGAGGTACCAAATTCTCAGCATGAAGAGCTCTGATTTCCTAGCTCGGCCACGCTCCTTTTCCCCTGTGTATCTCCTCGGGCGAGGAGCACTGCTTTCCTTCCATGCAGTGTCAGCTGTAATTGAGATTAAACTGTTTGTTTACAGCTGGTGGCAGCTCTGTGCTGAGAAGTTTCATCATTTATGACACTGGTGTCACAGGTGCCAACTGCAAAAGCTGGCATTCAGCATCCTTCCAGTGCAAAGGCTTTGCAATAAATCCACAAATTCCCACCGGTGTTGGCCATCATCCCCCGGCACTGATTTCACTCAAAGGCAAGGTCCGTACCTGGTACCAGGAATAGGCTCGATCGGATGGGTCGATGAGGATGGTGATGATCTTGGCCTTGGGGATGAGGGATGCAGCTCGTTTCGGGGCTTCCTCGGAATGGAAATAATTGGCACTTTTCTCAAAGAGGAGGTCGGTGGTGATGTTGGAAGGAGTGGGGAAGAAATCCATGTACCTGGGAGGTGAAGAAACTTGTCAGAATTAGCAGTGTCACAAGAGGGTCATATCCCTTTGTTTCCCTTTCTCGTGGTAGGTGAAAAGGTGAATTTTCAGACATAATTCTCAGAAGCAAAACCGAATTTTTCAGCTCGCTCCAGAACTGGAGTAGGGGGAACACATCTTGGCTCTTGAATGGTGCTGGTAATAGCTAAAGCATCCATGAAGGCAGGTAATTGGGTTTTGCCTTTGATGGATGGGATTTTTGCTAATAGGTTCAATGTCAAAGGGATATTTTTCACCAGTTTGGAGTGAGATCAGTTTTAGCTGCAGAAAAAAAAAAATGGGAAAAGCTTCAAAATGTCAACCGTTTAGTTTTAACATTGTTGAAATATTTCCTTTTAGTACCGACAAATCTTGCCTTTCAGACATTTTCAGAATGCAGGATTTGAATTTTGGTCTTTGAATGGTCACTTCCATGTAAAATTGATTGGAAATAAAAGTGAGTAAAACCGAAGGTCCAACTGAAAGGGCAAAGAATTCAAATGAGGTACAAAGTGAAATAGTTTTGGAGGCATTCTGGGGTCCCTTTAGTTCCGCTGAGCACTCCGGGAACTTACAGTTTTGGTGGCACTAACTGTATTTTCTGTCTTTTCTATGGCTTTGAAGCATGCGAGGCCTCACCCTGCACACAGGACCCTACCAATGTTTGAACCCGGAGGCCAACGTTGGCGAAGTGTGGCAGAAGAGAGGATTATTGTGCGAAGGGCTGCAGAGGAGAGACCCCCCCATACTTCTTCAGGTGTATCACGCCACGTGCTCTACGACAGCCACGACTGATCTCTTTCTTTAAGCGGTGTGGAAAAACAAAGGCCAAGCATTTATTCCTCTTTATTTTTTTTGTGACACCTTGGACAGAGAAGTCTGTTTTTATCAGTCAGGCTCGTTTGCTCCACACAGTCCCCACGATGTACGTGGGCAAGGAAAACCGCTCAAGATTAATCTGTTTCTGTGTAGTGTTTGTCTTGTATTTCGGTTTTCTCACAGGGATGAGAACTGCCCTTCCCTGTGGAAACGCAAGCCTTACAAAAATGCTTTTGTTAAGCAAAAATAGTGAAAGTAATGTTTAAAATTGTGATAGGAATTCCAGCTGAAATACTTTACAATGTGGGGGTTTTTTTTCCCCATGAAGAGATGAATCAAATCTTCATGAAAAGCTGCTTTAGAAGAAAAAGAGTATAATTCAGCAGAGAGACAGTTCTGAAAAGACAGAGATACCATTCAGACAGAAGTCATAACTGAGCTGGCTGTTGTATTTATTTGGGGAAAAAAAAGAAGAAAATTGTTAGTGTAATATCTAAACAAAATTAAGGACTTGAGTAAACGTCCCATCATTACGAATTAGTTTCTCTTTCTGTCTGACAACGCCAAGCATAACAAATTCATCCAGTAATTACGTCCATGTCATACATGGTTCTGTAATTGTTCCATTGTGATTTACCAGGTATTAATAATGAACACTTCTCTTTCGTAATTCTTACCAGTCAATTCCCTTGTGATAGTTGTTTCCGTTGAAGAACTGAACTTCCTCGAAAGTTTTTGGACTAGGGAGATTACTGATAATGGAAGGATGCATCAGAAGAAATAAATAAAGCGCCGTTGTTCCTACGACAAGAAAAGGAGAGGCCATTAGGAAATGGAAGAAAACAACGCTTTGATTTCGTTTATTCAAGCAAGTACTTTAAATCGATGCATGCTGAGATATACAGGAAAGTTAGATTACCTTTTACAAGAAAGTTGTGTACTTATGAAAGGCCCATGCGAGCACGAGGGCCTTTCAGCGGGAGAGGGGAATACGTGCAAACTTCCCTGGTCATCAGATTTTTCTCATTTCCAATCTCTGAATGCTGTTGTCTGACGCAAGCATGACATCGCTGTTCATGACATTGCTTGCTCGGCTGTGTCTTTAACCCGAGAGGGAAACTGGGCTGAACTATCTATGTTGCACAAAGCTTCTCAGAAGCACTAGTTGTGAGATTATGCTTTTTTTTTTTACTCCCAGAATTGCACTTGTGTCCTCTGGGTACTACTCCTGGGGGTCTGCCATTGAGAAATAAATTGTCTATTTCAGTGGTAACAAACCTGTGTATAATGAATCTGCTTTAAAATACCAGCAACTGCTTTTTTGTTATTTGTCTGACAAAACCTACTGGAAATGATGGCAGTAAATGAAATTTTGGAGAATGTGTCTTTAACTTGCTCTGCGATGATATTGTGCTGCGTGAGCTATGATTGGACTATGAATCAAGCCCTGCTGACTCTGTCACTGTCATCTGTAAGATCTTGGATTAGTAATTTATTTCCCTACCTCAGCATCCACTTTCTGTAATTTGTCCACAACAGTAATAGCTATCTCAGGAGCGTCATTTTACAGGACACAAATGCACACATAGCCCTGGGGGGTGGGCTAACTTTGGTTACAAATTTGTTACTTCTTACCTGTTTTCTGGGGTCCTATCACAAGAAATTTGGGTAGGTGGTCACAAGTTTTGTCTCTGGACCAAATGTCCCTGTGCCGTTTATCATCACACGGATTCTGAAGAAGAAAAGGCAGTCTCGTAGGTCACGGTCGGGGCATCCTAAGTGACTGCAGGCACGTGAGCCTGTGCAAGATCTAAATGTTACACATTAAGGTCAGAGCCTTAAATTCCACACTTCCTCATAAGAGTTTGCTCTTGACAGCTCTGGTACGGATCCATGGAAGCATTCGGGTACATGAGGACCAAACTCCTGGGTATCCTTCAGGACCAACCCTTGCAGGGTTCCTGGAGAAGTCAGTAACACTACAGAGCTGTGCAAATCCTGGAAGGACTGGTGTCAAAATCCACACCCTGTGAGACTACTGGATTCCCTTTTCTCCACTAGCTGAGCTCATTTCATAACCTCAGAGTCTAGAGGCACCTATGCGGTGCCTTTGACTAAAATTCAACGCGTGTATAATGGTTTTGCATGACTGAGGATTAAGTTCGGTCATTAGAAGAAAAGAAAAGGAAAAGGAGAAAAAGAAGATTAAAACGTTGATTTAATAAGGTTTTCATTTGAGGTTAAAATGAAAACCTCTGTTAGAATAGCTTTAAGGCATTACTTTCTTAGATGACAAAATGGTTTCAGATGCATGGGACTTAATGCCAATTTTAATTTACATAAGAACCCAAAAGGAAGCACGAAATAGAAATGTAGGATATTATTCATCTCCTTAGCTTTCTACTTCTTATGAATGCAAAATAAAAATGTGTGAACAAAAGAGCCCACAGAAAAGGTTAGGACTGACTGCTCTTTAAAGCAGTTATCATACAGACACTGCTTTTGCTTACTATTGGCTGGTAACAGAAGACACAGTTTACTAGTGAATAAAGTTAACGAAATCTAATGGAGAAAATCATTAACTGATGTGAACTGCTGCAGCTCCACTGGACTCCATGGAAATATTATAGATTTATACTTCTCTTGCATCTAGGCCAAAAATAATAGGGAAATTTTCTGCTGCTTTTTGCTAGCATAAGCCCGAAATAACTGCACAGATCTCCACGGTGTCGCCCTGGATTTATGGCTGCGTAGCTAAAAGCACAGCGTGGCACATCGTATCCTGAATAAGAGAAGAGCCAGATATGTGTGACAATGATTAGGAAATTACAGCGTTGAGATTACAAGCAGCGCTATTGTGCGTTTGCAACGGGGATAGAAAACAGCCGCTCTGTGCAGAAACCCTTCTCCACTCTTAAAACAGCCGCCCGTTCCGCATTCACCGCGCCGACCCCCCCCTGCCCTCCCTTTGCCTTGCTGTCTCATCGAAGGGGGTTCAGCTGGTGGGAAACCCTCCTTGGAGCTGCAGAGATCCAACATCAGTGATCCAAAGGATCCAAAGACTGTTTAACACAATTAGTTAAAACAACGTGATGCATCAGCAAAACTCCAGACAGGAGGGAAGGGAAGTGTTCTCTCTCATAAACGGCCATTAGGTGAATGCCTGATTAGAGGGGAATGGAAGCTAATTCACTTCTAGTCAAAAGCAATGGTCCCTCAGAAAAGGAAAGTGTGCAGCAAGAAATAACATATCTGAATGTGGAGTGGGATTTCTATCTTTTTAAATTTTTTTTTTTGACAGGAACAAGCGGATTGTCATTGGAGGAGGAGGATTTGTCCTTACCTGCCAAAGAGGGTCTGTCTGCTCTGGAAAGAGCTCAAAGTACTTCTGAGCCAGCTGAACTGGGGGCAGCGTCTGCAGTTTTAGGTTAGTCGAGCTCTTGACGAAGTTGGCCAGGTTCGCAAAGGTGTACAAGCCCAGGCGGTCGTTCCCGTAATTAGACAAATGGGTCATGAAGATGCTGATCTGGGAAGCAAGCGAAACGCAAGTCACAGGACATCAGGAGATGGCAACGTTTGGCTGGAAGGGCAGGCATTATGCTGGTTTTGACAAACAACATAAAATTCCTGCATGTCTCCTATTTACTTCTCTGCTCCTGCTCCCCGGGCGGGCGCCGGGGAGGTGCTGGCGTGTGCGATCCCTCGGGTCGGAGTCCCCAGCGCCCTGGTCCTGCTGAGGGTGCAAGCTCTCCGCTCCTCGGACGTGTGTAGACAAAGCTTAATTTCAGGGCTGCTATTTATGGAATTAACATGGAAATCTGAGTAATACTCTGTCTCCTCCCAACGGAGGGTTGGCTAGCTTGTGAAAAATGGGATGGCTGGAAGTAGGTGAATAAGTTCTGAAGTGTAAAAAAACCCAAGCCTTGGTGAACGATGATTTCTCAGCTAGATGTCACCATCACGGCGCTCTCCTCAAAGCCAATGTAATTTCTGCCTTTTTATCAGCCTTGCTATGGTCCGCCTTTACGTGGCCACTGCCTTGTAGATCTCATCATTTCTTTCAGAAAGATACAGAGAATTTGTGAGAATAATGTGAAGAATATATTTCCCAGGAGTTTCTTTATATGAGGTGATCAAACTCAGTTTCGCAGCTGCAAAGGCCTGGTTTATCTGTAGATTGTGATTATTTAGTTTTATGAAGACGCTATCAAACTGAAGGGTCCTACTTGACTGTTTTATTCACAACATTGGACCAAGATAGCACCCGTGACAGTGGAATTTACTGACGCTGTTAGCAAGAAATAAGATACCAGTGGTAACTTTTTCAGCATCATCTCTGATGAGATGACTCCAGAACATGCTGGTGGGGAATTTAGTGGTTTGGTCTCCTGCCATAACACAGGAAATGTCTGGAAAATGAGGATAAAGGTGTGCAGTGCTGGGGGGGTGGTTGTAATTGATGCATATTTTGGTGTGTGAAGCACCTAACGCTGACGAGGTTAGTCCTTAGCAGGGAGGATCTCTGATTACCAGGTGAATCGCTTGCTTTGCAGGGGGGTAACTATGCCCAAGTGAGTCTCGTTTGGGATGATTAGAAACAGGAAGGGAGCGCACAGCCCGTGTGAGCTTATAAAGGGATGTGCAGGCACCACAGAGGGTGCTGCTGGAGGGAAAGCGTCCTGGGAAGTGTTTGCTTTTGAGACATTCAGCAGGATCTCTGGGTCTCCGTGAAAGCACGCACAGGTTAGTAAGTTGTTTTTTTTTTTTTTTTTAACCTGGTTGTTGAGGGAAACTGAATGTAGGTTGAGTGTGCACAACCCAGGCACAGAGGATGATGTTTGGGCTGCAGTCCACCAAAGCCTAAGGTTAGATATGGTGGAGATACCAAGGTGTGTGTTCTCTTTCCCGAGGGGAAGGCTATGGTTAGGAAACTAGGTGGGTTGTTGTTGCACTCCAGTCCGTTAGAGCCTTGGAAATGTGTCTCAGCTGCGTGGCAATCAGGCTCACCAGCAGCCAAACTGCTGGGAAATGTGAATCTCAAAACTCATGGCTTTCATGCCTACAATGAAAATACTTAAGTGTGTCCCAAGAAGTTCATATCCCTACTCAGTTAGGTCCTGCTGTTTGTGCAGAGATTTCCAACACAAACTAGTGCCACCACCTGAAGAGCAAGTCTGGTGCTTTGCACTCCCAGGCTTGAGTTCCAGCAGCAGAAAGTGCTGCTGACCAAAATTCTGCGACCCTAGCACACCACGTTGTCCTGACTTTCAGATTAACCGCAGCATAAAAAGCCACGAGTTTTGCACTTTCCCTGCCATGTTCTGCCAATACAGTGCTTCTTCAAGCACCCCACAATGCTTAAGAACACGTCCATTAGTTTGTTACATTATTGATAAGGCTTTTAGTACCTCTGTAAGGTGAAGATGGATGGAGCTTAGGAGGAAGTGTCCCTTATGGCCCATCTGCAGTGTGTCTGTGCTGTACCCACTTTATTCCACAGAAAGTAATTTATTTTTCACTTTTATTCAGTTCTGAGACTCTGTTGAACAAAAATTGGCAATGTACGGGATATTTTTTTCTGTTGGCTTGACTTCGAGTGCCGGTGCCTCTGATTTTTATGACTGATAGCGTTTGACATAACTGGAGTGAGAATGAAAATTGCCCTCAACTTTTAAGCAAGGTAACAAGTCTTTGAGTTTCTGGTCTACTGACCTTGTCCTTCCTGCCTGATGACCCTCCAAACACCCCAACAGAAACAATATCCTTTCTAGTTTGGAGTTCAGCCCCTCAAAATGTGACAAGTGCTTCATGCAAACTATTTTAAATTTGTGGAAAGGAAAACACTTATAGGAAACGTTGAAAGAGAATATCATCTTGCCTCCAAAGTGGTTTTTGATAAGCGTGAAAGGGCCTGTCAATGACATTTAATATTATTGCAGCAGTTTAATGTTATTGCAGCACATAAAGGATGCAAGTAAATCTACTTGCTCTTTTTACTTTTTTTACACTGGAATTTCGTTGATGTCTTTGTAATGTGTAAAGGTACTGAGAGGAGAGGTATATTAGACATAGATATATTAGGATAAAAGAGTAAGAGCCTTGTTTTCCTGCTTTCTAGGGCAAAAAGTAAGCTGCAGGGCACAGAGTGGCACTAAGGAGCAGGCAGCACTTCATCAAGGCATGCAGCTCGGTGCAGAGCATCACAAAGGCAATAAATTGCTTCCAATTCCTGAGGCTGGGGAAAGGGCTCTGGCTGCACTGCATTACTCTTCAGGTGAAAGCAGCAGTAGCTGGGTGTGCCATAGAAACCTGCAGCGGGGTTCTGGGTGAAATCCTTCGCTGTTGGCACACAATGTCCAGACAATGTGCTATGTGAAACAAGGTTGGTTGTTACTTTGGTTCTGGTTGTGTCCCCCCCCCCCAAAAAAAATTTTAAATTGTATTTTGAACCCCTCATTTGATTGTAATCTACACATTTTTAGCCATGGCTTTCGAAGACTTGCACAGAGAAAGGAATTGAGATTTATGTTTTGCTGGTGGCAAAACTGAGGCACACGGGCATGGTGTGATTTGCAAATAATTCAGTTCCTGCAGGGGAGCTTGATGCTAGGCTGGTCTACCCCTCCGTAGGGCGATCCACGCAGCACTTATAGGATCATCTTATATAAATATATATATATTAAATGAATGGAGAGCTGTGGCCTGCAGACTATGGAATTTCTGATTTTACTATTATAATAGGTTTTTTCTTCTCTTTGTTTCTGTTGCATGCCATGTATTAACAGTTTGGAGATTTTCACAATGGCTTGTAATTCTTCTGTTCACAAGAAAGCTGCGGGAGGAGAACAGTGGCCCTAAATTTGTCAGACCACCTGTGCAGTTAATAGGCTGTTGTGGTTGACAATCTGTGTTATTTCTGTTAAGCTGGGTGGGCAGGGGTAGTGAAAGAGCATCTTACAGTTCCTACACCTGACAGAATCCAACAGAAGTCATGTCCTGCATCTGATATTTACCAGCTCCTTTACTCCTAAACCATAATATTTGGTTAAGCGACTTACTAATAAACCTGACCTTGTCACACTTATGAGCTAATATTTGTAAATTAATAGTGGCACCACAATACTACTTTACCATCTGGTGGTTGTTTGCAGAGCTATTTAAAATCGGCTATATCCAGAAATAATGGATACGCAGTGTATTCTCTGTGTGTCCAGTTTGTATATACATGTTAGATTAGCTAGTCAAGAGAAATAAAGGGTTTGTTTCCAAAGTATTGGAATATGAATTGTGCTAGACCTGCTCCAAGTGCCCCCAAACTGCACTCTACTCAGATTAAGTGTGGTTTCTCCAGATGCCTTATGTACCTGTTAATGCAGGTTTATTTCCTCCTGTAAGTGCCAAACTCGGTACAGTCTTAACCAAAAACACTTGGGTTTGGACCAAGGTTGCTACCTGCCTCTGGAGGGCGCTAGGGTGCTGGTCTACTCCAAGACTAGAAATTACATTTGTCGTCTTTTTTTTGGGAGGATCATCCCAGAGAACTGCCAAGCGCATAGGTTCTGTAGTATGGACATCGTTGTAAAGACAAGTTTGCTGAAAATATGGAATTCTAGTGGGACTTTGAGACAGGCCAAACGATCCGCATCACGCCAGCAGTGGCCAGGTAGATCCCTTTAGCCACTTAGCTATGCTCTCAGAGGCTTAAATTCCTTGCTAGGTGTGACCGCTAGGAAGGCAAACATTCTGAAGGTGAAAGGATAAAGTGACTTCCAAACCTAGGATATTTTAGCTTTTAAAACCTCTCTCCTTCCTATGTGAGCATTTGTTTACTGCAGGATTTAGTTGATGCTGTACATGGGACTTTGAGCGCGGGAGCGTTTGATGTTGCACTTCAAAGCTGGGCCTTTGGAGGGCCGAGGGTAACTCCTACCCTCAGCTGGTGCGAATCCCATCTGCCAGAGCAAAATCTGCTGCTCTGTTGATTTGTGCAGAAGCTGAGGTTAAATAAGGCGGCTTCTTCTGCGTTCCCCAGCAGCCCGTGCTCCATAACTGCCTCTCGTAGTGAATCCAACCAGCTAGGTCCTTTTCCTGCTTATTTTTTGGCTCTGCCCCTTTGCTGGAAAGCACGGGAACAGAGACAGGTCTCACATAAGTATCCTGCTCCTCTAAGAGGAACTTGTTCCTGGTCTTTAACAACTTTTTCCTTGCTGATGCACCTCTTAAATCAAATTTGCTAGACGGGAGGAATTAATGCATGTAAAATAAGCCAGGGGTATAGCTCAACCTTGTGCAAAACAAAGACATATTGGTAAATACGTGGTGTAGACGTCCTGTTCTTGTAGAAATGTGGTAGCGTATTTACTGCTCTTCGCTCCTCTCTTGCGTGAATATTTCCCAGAAAAATGGATTTTGCTGTTCCATCTTTTACCATTGTGCTCAGAAAATGCGGTGCGGGGGCTCCAAGAGCAAACTCTTATAATTGGATCTAGATGGCAGCATGTTGTATTTCTGAATGTGTAAATGGGATGTCATTGCTGAGAAATGCAAAACTGTCAAATGTCCATTTCCTAGTATCAAGCAGCTCTATGCTAGGCTGACCGCAGCAATACTTCTTCCCGTTTTGAGTGTTTAATGTGTGTCACGTCCTGACAGCCTCCTATTATGGATTACAGACTTTCCCTGTACCCTATGAGCCAGAGCCCTGTTCGCTGATAATGAATCCCAGAACGCTCGGGCCCTTAATGCAGCTGTTTGTGCAGCAGCACAAAAAAACAAACCGGGAGTGAGATTTTTGTGTTGACAAAGCACTAATTTTAATAATGACAAATTGTTTCTCGAGAGTTCAGCTCTATTCATATTCATGACCCTACTGCTACAGAAGCAAAATCATTTAGATGCCTGAAAATCGCTTTTTATTTTCTTGTTGTTACTTTTACTCTATTTCCACGCTGTGCATCTTCTTACGTTTTAGCCTTCTTGACAGGATAATCAAATATTTTCTAAACATGGTATCTCTAATGAAAGACAGCTTGGGCGAGGGATTTTTGTCTTTGATGGAAGGGGAAAAAACACCCGAGGTATGGTAGCTTATTTCCTGTGCCCATATTGATTGCAGGATCTGTATTCCTCCCAAAATGCTTCCAACCACGGGAGGGGAAGCTGCTGTCGATTAGGGGTGAGCTGTGGCCCTGGGACAGCTCGACAAATGCCACAGCCTCTCTGTGTTGTTTTAACATTGCCTATTCAAAGAGCAAACTTGCTTCTTGCTTACCCAGGAACGCCTTCTACTTTTCCATTATTTAGTTGGTATGATTAAATGAATTCTTTATTATTGACAGAGGAATCTTGTGTGTTCTTCCTTTCCATGTGAGAATAAAGTTGCTGTGTGTGTTATTTTCATTTTCTAACATGTACTCAATTCTCACTGCTGAATAGAACTTTAATCATGTTCACTTGTCAAGACAGCAACTCTTTCCTGTGTTATATACACCTTTGATACCCCTGACTTCTGGTGCTCTAGATGAACAAAGCTAATTAGAAGGTTCCACTCAATTAATTACATATATATTATTTTTTTTAAAAGCCTGCAATTAAAAAAAGAGTTGTTTTTTTATTATTATTAGGGTATGCTTTCAGAGCTTGTGAAAAAACCCGCTTCTGTTGATGACTTAGCAATCAGCACATAGCTGCACTGATGTGGAAAACATAAATAGATTTTTTTATGCATTTTCATTTGTCACACTTGCCTAAGTGATCAGCAGTATATCTAATTGTGGCCCAAGTTTAACGAAATGTCTGCAAATGTGGTGCTACCAGTTACAACTGTGGGCCCCATGAAATCTTTGCACAAGTCTAGAGCAATTAAATCTTCCTGTTACAAGCAAATATTTGCATTTTTAAGTGGAATGTGTGATACAGGAATTTGTTTTGTTGCCATCTGTGTGCTCTCTTTGAAAAGACTTCCTCAGGCTATAGTCTATAAACTTCCTCTAAAAAAAATAAATTTCAATCTATTCAGTTCAGACTGCAGGATAAACCTAACTTGGAAATACCCAAATGAACCAGATGAAGATGGATCTGGGTGCTATTGTCCTAAGTCAAATCTTTACAGCAATGTTTTTGGCCAGAGTAATAAAAGTGTCACCAAGGAAGCAGCTCTGAGAAGTCTCAGATGGCTTTGGTCTTCAGTTTTCCAAGATAATCAGAGGTTTAATCAGAGGAATAAGGAGATAGCTACCAATAACCCATTTCCTCGATGGGATATGTTGCATGCTCCTCGTTAACTTCTAGCAAACAACTACAAAATACCAGTCAAGGCTGTCAACCTCTTTAGTCCTAATTCTCTGCAGATAAAAATCAGTTAAACTTCAACAACTTTGTGCCAATAAGTAATTTGAGTATTCATTGGCACGTGTTTATGATCCCGAACTACATCCCACTCTGTGTCTACAGAAAATCAGGAAGCTTTGTCCATTGCTGCACTGAAATAAAGATAGCTCTCTTACTGTTCTTCACGTTGCCAATGTTGTTGTGATGGTAGAGCTGTTGCAGCAGGAGGGCTCACCTGAGCTGACAGGGCAACGGTGGCCAAGGATCAGTGCAAGTCCCGAGTCCTCTGTGGTGCTTTTGAGCAGCAGACCACAGGCAGCACCTACGTGGTGCTGTCTGACAAACCTCGAATCTATTGCAGCTTGGGGAAATGTAGAACTGATTCTCATCTGCAATGCAACACAGGGCCACAGAGGACAAGGGACGGGGGGCAAGGCTTGCGAGTGATATTAAAACCTGGCGGTTAATTAAAATTCTGGACTGGATGTGGATGAAAATATTTTGCTCTCGGTTGCAGAGAGGAATGAGGGATGATGTGCGGGTGCTCAGGCTGGAGCATCGGCCAGCCCGCAGGCTTTGCTGCTTCTCTCTGCACCAAGCTCTCCCCTGCTTATTTCTAGGGCAGGGCCAGCTTTGCCCTCTTATTTGGTTCTTCCTAAACGCTTGGTATCTAATTAAATAATGACATATTTTAGGAGCATGTTGATATTGCAGATAATTCAGGAGGGATCACTTTTTCTCATACATTAACTGTCTTTGCAGCAAAACTAATTACTGTTCCAGCATTTTCAAAATACCTTATGGGGCCTCTTTCTTGTGTCGGAAGATTTCTTCTTGTTTGACTTTTATTCTAATGGAAATTAACAGCCCTCTCGTTACTTGGCAAAAAAACCTAAATACGATGCTTAAGTTTTAAGCAACATGAAACTTTCATTATGTAGACCACAGAGGATGAGCTATAATGAAGAGTGTGTTTGCTCTGTGTGTGTAGTACCTGCGTGGCTGCAGTTCTGGGGTGAGAGGGGGGGACTCTGCTGCTGAGGAATCTGTGCAAGCAGCTAGACAGTGCTCAGCCAGGCTGCCAAGCAGCTAATAACAGCGGTAATGAATACTTATGAACGCCGCATTTGAGCCAAGGGGTGTGCCTGACTCGAGTCCCTCCACATTGCACGCTGCAGGTCACCCAGGAATGCTCCGTTCAGATTTCTCTCACTTACAGTGGCCTCAGATTCAATTTTGCCATCTTGCACGTTGGAGGTGGCCTTACTCTGGTAGGGAAGACAATATTTCTAGGCAGGGTGGAACTAATTCGGAAGTAAACACGGACCTTACGACTGGTGGAATGACCACCTTAGGACGTGAGGCGTTTGCTTTAGGGCTGCAGGTGTGTGATGTATTGCTCGGTGTTAATACCAAGCGCAGTATTTCACAGATCATGCTTCTATACAACAGACCGAGGTACAAGCTGCCCTGTTTGCTGCAAGAGGGCTTCTGTAAGCTCAGCAGAAGCCTGACAAAGTACTACTGTTTTTTGTTTTAAGGTAATTTTTGTTTTTAATCTTGATTTTTCAGTCATTTTTCTCTCTATTTCCACTTTGAATCAACAAGTGAAGGCATAATCTCCTCAGCTGGCTAACTTTGGCAGGGATGTGCTCATGCATCTGCTAATGGGAAATATTCAAAAATATTCTTAGTTTGGTTAAGCATCCATAAATGTTTCTCGGACGTTTCTCTTGATAGATGTGCTTCAGTAAGATCTGATTCAAACTACGTTTTCAATGATATAGTGAATTATGTGTATAATGATTAACATGGCTCTTCATAGTCTCCAGGTAGGGGAAGGTCAAGTCTCTTGGAGCAATGCTGGCATTCCCTATGGAAATTACTGGCCAGGACCCTGCACAGCACGCACAATCACAGAACTGTAACTAATCCAGCTGAAAATGAGCCCGCTTCTAAACACTGAATAAGAATTTTCACCAGGATACTTTCTTTCAAAGAAAGAAATGCTAGGCAAGCTGACATAGATTGAAGACGCAGGAAATCTATCATTTGTTTTTATAACTGTTCTACTGTCATGTTGCTATTCTAGCAGTTTTATGAAGAGCTGACTGTTCTGTGTTACAGAGTATTCATAAATGATGATTAATTAATCCATTTTGGTGGCCCACTCTGAGCAAACAAACCTCAGAGTTAATTTAATTCTCCACTCTTGGTTTCAGAAGTAAAGAAAAAACCAGAGCATTTTCAGTTCACTAGAGGATATAATATTCTCAAATCAACCGCTTTCCAATTAATTTTGAATGGTGAACACAGCAAGGAAACTTTGTTCTTGTCCATTTACTTCTATTAAGGATTCATTTTCAATAATCAGAGAATTCTGAGTCAGCTCATTTTTACCTTAAAGGCTTGCTCCTGACAGTTTTATAAATTATCATATGGTGTATGCTTGAAGGTAACAGATTCTTTTTCTCTTTACCCAATAACCCTCTTGTTGACGCACAGTCATTTATTACTATTTCTGCCATCACCTAACTTGCTGGGAAGTAATTCTGATGAAGTACAAAAAACACATGGTGTGCAGGATCAGCTCAGCATCAGAACGAACGAGATGTGTTATCCTTGAAATATTTTCTTCATGCTCTGAGTTTCAAGCTAATTAGTTTCTAAATACGTGGCTAAAGGCTTACGTTTCCAAGGGACAACATTTTCCTACACCAGTTCTTTGCAGCTGGGGTGGCCATGTGGAATGAAAGAAAAAAAGCATGATTTACAAAGCAGAAAAAAGATGCAGAAGCCCAAGCAAGCTTGGAGTGGGTTTAATCATGCACCTGGAGTTGGGAGATAAAAGTGGCTTTGACTTTTGTGTTTGTGTTAGAATATTTCTATCATGTTATCGGTGCCTCCAGGACTCGTAGTTGCAACGAGAAATAGCTTTAGGGGACGGGGTGATTTTGCTCTGGATGTCCTTTGTAGTGTGCTCTCTTGCAAAACCAAAGTCTGTTGGTTGAGTTGAACCCTAAACACGCCGTGGCAAGAGAACACAAGTGTTTACTATGCTGAGCGTGCATAGGATCTGAAAAAGAAGGCATCCTACCCCCTTCCTCAGGAAAAAAGCTAATGACTACGTCCTGCAGTTACACCACCTGCCTAAGCAGCTCTGGCTGGGGGGTGCCGGGATGGCAACCCCACGGTCCTCTTTCTGGGGACGAGCACCCAGCTGCTCTCCTGCACTTTCCTGTGACATTCACTTCATGCGATAAAAAGGTTCTTGACCTTGTCTTGGCAGGTTATTGGGCACCTGTAAAAAAGACCCAACTCGCTTCTTTTTGTTTGGTAGGTTTGTGATCACTAAGACCAATTCTCATGCAGCTGATTAATAGCAAAACTTCCTTCTAATTTGGTAGGATGAACGTGTCTCTTTGGTCGTGTTGGAGAGGGACACACCTGTCCCTGTAGGCAGTCGCTGCTAATTTTAGCTCAAGAGGTATTGATATTTTTCTAGCAGCATGGTTGCTTGTTTTCTTTTTCCTATTCTCTGAAATACGCCAAGGTGCTCTATTCACACGGCCCTAAGTAGAACTGCATTATGAATTACTGTTGGATTGCAGTGTATTTCCTATAATGCCAAGGTTATTTTTTATTCTTTCTACGGCTGTGCTCAGAGAAACAAAGCAAATAAAAAGAAAAATATTATTAACACTCCAGATATTTCATAATAACACTCCCAACTCTCTTGTGGAAGGTATAAATTAACCCCTCTCTGCATTTACTTTTAATATTCTAAAGCAATAACATGTGATTCTCATATGTTCTTGTAATAAGGGAGAGCAGGAAAAAAAGAACACAATGTTCCAAGTATGGTACGTGTGGGACATGCAGAATCTAGATGTAAAGACTGGAAATGAACAATAACCCTTTAGCTATGGTGCGAGTTTGAAAACATAAATGCACTTAAGTGGCCTGCAAAATTAAAAGCATCCCATGACACTTAGAAAGGATTTGCCTCTCTACAGCGTCTTGTTCAAAGTTAGAGTAATAATGTACCTTATTGCAGAGACTGTCTGCAGCTTCTCCCGAGCCGAGTTCAAAGTTACCTTTCAGTCACAAGTCTGATTTCACTGTCGACAACTAAGTTACTTGCAAAAGAAGCTAATCTTCCTGAAGTTCATATGCCACATTTCATCTCAGGTTAAAGCTTCTTTGGGATGTTGGAATGAAGCAGGAAGAGAACTTTTTTAAAAAAAGAATTTAACTTTTCCTTCTTTCTGCTATTGTTTTTAATTTTAAAAATGGTTTTGTCTGTCAATTGCAAGCATGTCTTAATTTGTTGGCTTTGCAGACAAAAAAAACATGGGTTGTGCAGAATATGGCACGTCTCTCTAGAAACCATGTGTTGATGCAGGTATAAATATTATGAGACTTTTTTTTATGTATCTATATATAGCTCTCTACGGCCTGTGCAAGTTCTTGTATGGTGGAAGCATGAAAAGGAAAGGAGATGGGGGGAGACGGAATTAAAGCAACCCATAAGAAATGAAGAGTAAGCCCAGCCAAGTTCAAGTGGGTAATAAGGAGGAAAAGGAAGGAAGAATAGGAAAAGAGAAGCATCGTGTGAATGAAGACCCTGTATATATGTCAAAATCTGATCCTTGGTAAAGATCTTCAATTTAACCATCTCTCTAGGATTATCTGACCTTGTCAGTTCCCAGTCCAGAAAATATTAATTCTCTATCTTCATCTGACCAGGAGAGAGATGGGGATGTCTTGAGCTGGTTGGTGGCTCATAGGAGGTTTCACGTTCTGTGAGTTTCTCCACTGCTCCAATGTGGCCAAAGGCTGGGCCACACTTCACAAGAAACTTTGCCCTGACATGCACAGCAAGGGCTGCAACGGCTTTGGTTTCACTGTTAACACTGTGGATCCAAAGGGCTTGGTGGCTACAGATGCGAAACAAGGCTATGCCGGAGCAGGAAAAATCGAAGGTGCTGTAGAAAAGGAGCTGGCAATATTAAGGGGTATCTATTAGCTTTTAAAGGTGAAGAGATAATGAGAAAAACACACACCAGACTGGCAAGTAAATCCAATTAACTGAGTACTTAACCGAGCAAGCTGGTCTTGCTGGTTCTTCTTAAACCCCGATACATTTATTTTTGCTGTAGTGTTTGACTGTGGTGCCTTTTGTGCTGTCACTTGCTGGCTTAATAAAAAGCTCTCCGGTTTAAAGAGTTATTTTTTTCTTAGGAGAAATGACTCTCTCGCTGTTGTTTGTGGGGGCGATAATATTTAGGGCTGTATTTATTAGCTTATCTCGGCTGTTAAACGTTTATGACTGTTCTTTATTGTCTGTGAAGCAGGGGAGTAAAGGAGACAAACTGAAAAACAGATACTGGCAGACCTTGCAGATGCTGCAGATGTGATATATTGAACCATTTGTAAAGGCATGCCTTAAAGATGTCAGAGCATTTCTCAGGAGACTGAATGAGGGGCAACGGTCAGAGAACACGGGCTGAACCCACTTAGTTTTGAGCCTGACATTTGGAAGTGGAAAATCCTCCTTAAATTTAAACTCCAATGGAGGACACTAATTTTTGAGAAAGCTGCTTTTGCTGCTCAAAGTAAGGAACTGGATGTTATCGATGTTGGGCTTTTTTTTTAATTATAATTTTCCATGGTTTCCATTTTGAGGCAAAGCAAGGAATTCGCTCTGTTCATCCCTTTTTTCTTGCTCCACCTCATGGTCCATGTTTGCTCGTGACAGCAGATGACCCAACTGTGTTGCAGAAAATGGGTTCCTCTGACTCAACCCCAACCTCTATACCCAAGCTCTCTTTCAAAAGAGAGAATGTACCTTAATGCAGGTTGATTTTAACGCCAATTGACTTATTTTTCTCTCCCAAGTATGCCATAGACAGAAGTGCATGGAAAGTTGGTTAACACATGATAGGAAAGCATTTAAAGAAGGAAAACAAAAACCACAAAAAACAAGAGTGCAAAGAAAAGGAATATGGTGCAGCACTGGTGAAGCAAACAAAGAGAATGGGGGATTTGACAAATATATTCTGGGAATGGGTAAGTTATTCTCAAGGGCAATAAAAGTAAATAACAAGAAGTAGAATTAAAAAAAAATGAGTATGACTGAAATGTTGAACTCAAAATGTTAAATTTTTGAGGTTTTTTACAGTTATGCAACCTACTGAAGCAAACATTAAAAAAATCTTTCAAAGCATCTCAAAGCACTGCAAAAAAGTAAAGAATTGGCAATGCTAAGGACAAGCAGAAAGCAAACAATGCGGTTTCAAATGGTTTAGGAAGTAAACCCATTTTTTTTCAAGTCCTAAATCCACTGTGTTTTTTCTGTGCCAGCAGTGGCATGCTGTACACCTGCAGCAAACCTAAGTATTTTTTCACAAGGGATCATGTCGCTGCAATGCTGGTCAGAACTAGATAATTTCCAATCACATTTATGTAGCTGGGTAGCATTATACTTGGATCAAGGACTCGGTATTCTTCTTGCCTGATGCTCTTTGGTATTAAATTCATGGCTTTGAAGATATGTCTCAGTAGCAGCATATTTTGAGTAGTAATGACCTTTACTGTTTTAAGGTCTAATTGCAGTTAATACAGACACATGTGCTGTGGCAGCACAGTGCTAAGAATCGTGTTCTTGGTCTTGTGAAAAGTTATATTCTACTATCAGAATTAGATTGAGCATAAAGCAGTTCTGTAATTTTTTTTTTTTTTGACTGAAGTTTTAGATGTCTGTGTTGGTTTGGGGTTTTTTCGGTGTGTTTTCTCTTTTTTCTGTATCTTCCCTGCCTCATTTCTACTGACTGCAGTGGCTTTGCTGCTTTATTTTCACCACTGCCATGGAAATGCTGCTGCTACAACTTCTAAGAGTTTTGTCCTAATTAAAATGTAGTGGATAGTCCTTTTTTGATGCTGTTTGTCAAATCACAATGTAAACAACATTGATGATAATAACGTAAACTTGACTGAATACCTAACTTTGGTCTTGGCAGGGCAGAAAAAATATTTCAGTTGAATGTTTCATGACTCTCGTTGTATCAAGCAGTAAAGGAAAACTCCAAGAGCACAGCAATGTCTCCTTTTCTGCTCCAACCTGGAAGTGTATTTCTCATTTGTAAATGCATCTGAAGTTCCTTGCTATTGTTTGAAGCCTCCAAGTGAACAAAACCCTTCAAAGAAGAGCTAGATTGACAACTTTCGCAGGACTTGAACTATTTAGGTTTATTTCAAACCCAGTCTGTTCGCTGAGCCTCTTCCCACTACCTTTAATGAGCTTTGCTTTGAAGCATTTGTGCAAAGAATAAGTACCCCAAACTCTGGACTTGAGCAGCCTTTCTGCATTAGCTGCACCCTGGAAAGGTCTGGCTGGGATTCTTGTAACCCTCATTAAAACTCAAAGGATGGGTGGCTTGCTTTCTGTCCGTTTTGGTGGAATTTATTCCTCCTCTGCATACTACTAAATCTTCTCTGCCAGACATGACTCATCTTTAGGATTCATAAATTAGGAAGTGAGAATCAGTAGAAGCAATTTAAAAACAAAACAACAAACAAATCCACAACAAAAACTCCCAAACACCATAAAAAAAAAAAGAAAAACAACAACATTGGAAGATCGCCTTGACAGTCTCTCTCCCAACTCTTTATCCTAATGCAGTGTTACCCGGGCATTTTCTAATTTAACCCTCTATGTGGTATTGCTTCAGGAAGGGCAAATATTTTTGCTGTATGAGCTCAATATTTGTAATCCATTTGCTGCAGCTGGTAACTCCAACATGAGCCATGGACAGGGTTTCTGTAAACCATTTGCTTGTCAAGGCTCAGGAGGGGAAAAAACGAGAATTTACCAGCAGCTTTCATTGGCGACGTGTTTCTCAGTTAGGAAAGGCGAGCAGATACTCAGTTCTGCCCTTTTTCAAGATAGAGTTGCAAAACCCTCGTTATCTCCCAGCTGCTCCCTGCCAAGGCCCCTTGGTAAACATTTCCCACGAGAAGTACATAGAAAATATACTCACTGATGACAAAGTATTGCAGTGAATGTGATGCAACGTCAATGTTGCTGCTCACCATTAGCATTAAGAGAATTGCAGTCTGACCCAAAATTAGTTATAAATAATTTCTTCCCATCTGATACATTATTCCTATTTAGTGAATTTGCTTCCCCGCATTTAGTTATTCTTGAAATGTGCTTCAGTAATCAAACTGATTGAAAAAATGTTTAATCAAAACTTGATTATTTAAGCTGTGTTCCTACTTGCACTTCTTTGGGGGGGATGGGATACAAGATGACAAATGAATTTTATAACAGCCTACAGAAACATGAACTTCTCTGTGCTATCTTTTAAAACACGGTTGGTGTTGGTGTTGACTTGCTTCTGTTGCGCTTGGGCTGCTCTCTGTGCTTCTGTGCACCGATTAGCTCACCTGCGGTGATGACCATTAGGTTGTGAATTAATTGGAGCTACTCCATCCCTGTGCATCTCCTCCACACCAGGAAACAGTCTGGCTGGTGTTTTTAAAGAGTAAATGAATGTAAAAACCATGTTAGTAATGGAAAAATGAACAGTGGTGCAGGCAATCCTTTTCCTGCAAAATTTCAGGTAGGCTAACTGCAGCAATGTGGAAAGCAGGCTAGGGGAGACAGTGCTTTCTGGTTAGGATTTTATTTTACGGACATGGTTTCTATCCATGGACTGCACTAGGCATCTCATCCAGTATGACTCAACAAGAGAAATATTTTAAATTATGGCTTTGAAAAAGCCTTTACACTTCAGACAGTTGCTCTTTTCATAATCCATCTGGAGAGCACACACTGGTTTACACTGTACTGCCCGTGGTAAACCCCTGAACCGTACTCTCGACAAAGCATTGAACAGGTTGATATCCAAATATTAAGGAAGCTTACTAATGAGCGAGAGGTGTGTGAAAAGCTTCTGCGATATCAGGTGGTAAGTCTCTTGTTGCTATTCCAGTAGGCACTGCTACTGGGCTGGAGAACACACCACATTCACAGCATACTTCTTTATTCAGCTGAATTTGCAATGGATCAGTGGAATAGGCACTCTATTGATCCTTTTCAGAGGATACCATAGATTTTAGATACTAATCTGCAGAATTTTTCCAATTAACCACCAGAAAACTACACCTTCTCTTACATAGACTAAAACCAAGGTGTTGCTATTTGTTCATTTGTCTGCCGTCCAAACTTGGTATTTAGGAAAAGGGTTGTATGAATATAGATGGCTGTTTCCTCCTCACACCCGTTTCCTTCAGAGATAAGGCCAGGCTTTGCTTTCACTGTTGTCAGCCAGTGCATATTTCACAGGCTGGTGTACCAGCCTGGCTGGAATGGTGGTGGAGTTTTGTGGTATATCTTACTTCAGCTCGCATGTGATTAAATTCCATTTCTTCCTGTTCGAACAAGCACTTGTACTGGAACAGATTTGTGCTTAACTTGGGGAAGTGCACGTCAGTAATTCACTTGTGCTGCCTAGCTGAGTACAGTATTGGTTTTGGTAAGGGAAAGACAGAAATCATTGAAGTAGGAGGGGGGAATCAAACGTTAACAACATTGAAAAGCTGTCCTTTTCAAATACCACCCTATAATATATACAGCTCTCAAGTTATTGGAACATAGCTTGGTCAAAACAATGACTTGGTGTAGTGAAGAAATTCAAAGAAAAATTCACACCCACCATTTCTTTGGAAGACAGTCTTCTAACTTTGCTGTGAACCCCACAGATGGGTGATTAAATCTCCAATGCTTTGACTGCCATTACTTATTACCCCCCTAGGAGAAGTCCTGTCTCTGCTGCACCACTTCTGAACCCTAAAAAGCCAGCGGTAGAACTGCTTCTCTTGAGCACCCTTTGTGTCACGCCCAGCGAGGCCCCAAGAACACATGTCTGTGCTGCAGGACCCATCCAGGGAGCGGTTTGGCCCTTTTGTGGGGGAAGTCATCAGACACAGTGGGGGGGAAACCCCTGGCAATGCTGGTGCAAGCAGTTGGAAGGTTAGAGCTCCCAGAAGGAAGTTGCTCCAGCACCTCTCAGGCTGGTCCTGTTTGGGAGCTGCCTGGAGAGCCCAGGCTAAGGGATTAGGAAGAGTGTGAAAAACGGTGGCGTAGGTTTATCTGAGTGCATTCACCATTCAATACTAGGCTCTAAAATAATTTTTAGACTAACTGAAGAGCTAGACTTTTCCCTAGCCTCAGCCTGTCTTTGGAAAAAATATTTGGATGCAACCATTTAAACCCTGTATATGTCGGTTTATCCACATGCAAGTTGTTTATATGTGTACCTATACATACAAAGTTTCTGGCTTGTGAAATGCTGACAGAGGAAGAGAACTGCAGCACTGAGCCAAGCGAAAATGTCCATTAGGAGGCTATGTACTTCTTGGGGTATTTCTTAGCTGCACAAACCCTATTTTTAAGAACCTATGGTAAGTGAATTATATCAGGCCGGAGCCCCGAGGTTTCCACTGCCTTCTAACAAGAGTGCCTGAGAAGTCAAGCTTATGGGAAAAAGGAAAAGTGGAATAAGATCACACAATTTTCTCTACCCTCACTGGTTGCTTTAAGTCTGTTACACAAACCAGCACTCTCTTCTCTTATGGGGAAGCAGCTTCAGGTTGGTAAACAGTATGGAGTTGAAATTAATGGTTTTGCAGTAACTTGTTGCATACAGTTGTAGTTAGAAATTAGCAGAAATTTTGCTCCTTTCCTCTTAAACTGCTTGTTATCTCTCAGCAAGTGGTTTTGATTGTTATTTCCCAAACAAGATAAAAGGAAATTGATCTTTGGCCCTTCCTTCCTCCCCACCTCTTCTCTGTTAGCATGTCCAAAAAATAGCAAAAGAAGGTACCTACGGGATTCAGAAGAATGGTGAGGAAGAGTTCACCTCCTCGGATGCTTTTGTCCAGCTCCTGAGGACCCCCAGGGTACTCCTTGTAAAAAATAGTATGAGTGAAAAGGCCACAGGTCTGTCGAGGGAGCACCTAAGAACAAAATAAGTGTTGTTGTGATTTGAAGTTGTTAGGGCTAACTTAGTCTCGCGCAACCACCCAAATCCCTCTAGCAACTCGAAGAAACAAAACTGCAACCCTTCCTGCCTCTGTGCTCTGCTGTGTTTATTTATGGGCTCCTTTGTGCCTTCTGTGCTCTCACGGAAAGCGAGCGCGGTGCTGCAGCAACAGACATTTCCAGCTGCCAGCTCTGAAAAGCTGTGAGACACGTGCTGTTCTTTTGTGCAGCCCGTTTTATTCAGCTCGTGCACTCAGATTAAGTGTTTATTTCCTGTTGCTTGGAAGAGGAAAACAAAAAGCCAAATCCTCTCTTCCCTTAGCAAAGTTAGTTTATTAGCAGCTAAACAGCACTTCCTGGCCATCCTCACTATCTCGAGCAACTGATCTTACTGTTCTTGAGACATTGAACTGATTTTCTATTCAAGGCTGTGGTCCACAAAAGACCTGTTGCTTCACACCTTCCTCGGTTCTGAAAACCCTGTGGAGCTCCCAGTTCCTGTGTGTGAAATGTGTTATGGGACTGGTGGGGTGCTTGCATGAGACCAGCCCGAGGTCAGCTCCCCATCCTGTCCTAAATTAAGCAGTTGTGCGTCAGAAACGAGCCAGAGAGGAGGCCTGGGAGAACAAACTCATCTTGGAGAACTAGGTGGCTTAGTAATGTTACTAGCCAGATACTATCCAAGGGCTCTGCTACAGACAAGACAGACAAAATTCATGTGGGGACGGCTTTCTGTTTCTCTCCAGTCAGTGTTTTAACACGCATGGAAATGCACTGCTGAATTTGGGTTTGTTCCGACAGTAGTGGGACTCAGAGCAGTAACTTCATGTGGATTAAGACATTCCTTTTGTCTTCTTTAGGAAATCACAATTTTGACGTTATATGCATAGGCAACATCCAAGTCAGCTGGGACTCTAAAGCACCCATAAGTGCATTTGTGAGGAACCTTTTCACTCCTCACACCAAGCTGGGGTCTGGAAGAGTTGGGGATGTGTCCGATCTTTGGCTCTGGAAGAAACAAAGCTTGGAGTGAACCTTACCCTCAGAAAAGTGTCATACTTGCTGGAGGAGATTCTTTCTACCTCCTCACCTTCCCAGGTCGTGGATTGCTAACCCTTTCATGCGTAAAGATGAGCCAGAGCTTGAAACACAGGTCCTAGGCAGTTTAATGAATTTCCAAGTGTGCATATATAACTCAGTTGATAGGGCTAGAAGTACATTTAGTTTCTGCGGATTGCATTTGCAGTTGCCTAAGTTTGTGGGACCTTTTTCTTTTAAAAAAGAAAAAAACCCCACAAAACTGGCTGCGTAACAAATGTATTATTTTGGCATCTGTACAAATCCTCAATCGTAGAGAACTTTAATGATTGCTGTAAAACTTGAAGCGTTTGGTAAAAATAGCATCCTTTTGAGTCACTTTCAAGTACTATTGCTATGAAGCATGGAAATGCAGTGTACCATGATGCCATTGTGGATGAAGCCCCGTCTGTACCGTGCAGGCTTCAGGTGTGGGTATTCTTCTGTGCTGGTCACTCGGATGTGCCAGACCTTCTTCCAGGCCTCGTACAGCTGGATGTGAACCGGGTAGACCCCGGAGTGATGCGGAGCCACTGCGTACCCCATGCCGGTCGGTATGCCGTGCTCCTGCAACATAGCAGAAGGACAAATACATTTAGGGACAGAAAAAGAACGTGCAATTATTCAAAGCTTATTTTTCCTGCAGATAGCAGTGTCGGAGGAGCTTGTCTTTGGACAGACTTGTGCCTGTTTGTATGTAGCACGAGCTAAAAACGAGGTGGGGGATAGGAGGAGAACTGGTATTACAGTTGGATAACTGCAGAGTGATAAATAATCCTCTTGGATTATGCTGTGCCACTGTTACATGGAATAGATTTCCCTGCCTGCCTGTTTATGACCTATTGTGTGCATTTGAATACACATCCTACCTGTTTGGTTCTTTTTCACCGTAATCTGGTAAGCAGATGCTGCTTATTTACTACACTATCAAACAGCATTAGAGCAGTAAACAGATGGAAAACAATTGTTGCAGTGACTTATGTGGGATTTCTCATTTCTTATTTCTGAAATAAGAGCAAGATTCCTTCCTGATTTAAAAGAAATATATCCCCCATAGCCTGCTTATATTTTCCGTGGTATTAAGGCAGTAGCAAAAAAAGCTGGACTTGGATGGACATATTTTTCTTTTCATAAATATTTATTCACTTCAGTTTGTATGAGGCAGTATGTGCATTTTTATGAATATAATCTATAGGTTATCCTGAAAATAATCTTCCAGGGGCACAATGAGGTAGTTAATGTGCAGGCAGAAGGAATTGGGGAAGAAGCTTAACTGTGAGCGTGCTGGACACATTTCCTTCAGTCGTCATGCTCTTGTGCCTTTGTTCTGCTCCTCATCCTTCCTGCTCCCAGCTTAGCATGGGCTGTCTGAAACCCTCATCTGATGACGAAGCCCAAGAACCACATCTATAGACCACGATAGATTTTAAACAGAGCAAATTATTTCAAGAGCAAGCTACACATGTGAAAATGAGACCATTAGTTTCATTGGTCTGAGTGACTACTCAGACTATTTATCACCAGCTCCTGGCAGAAAGTGTCCTGGATCCTTCCCCATGCTCTGGGTGCTTACTGAGTTCATTTTACTCCCAGTCCTACAAGATATATCAGCTATTTTCTGTTCACAAGAATTGGTGTGCAGTGCAAAATGGCTAAAAAGTGAGATGATGATTGTTTTTTTTGTCCTTCCTCTTGTCCACATTATCTAAGAGTAGTTGATTACTTTAATTCCAGGAACCGCAGGTTCTGCTGGGCATCTTTAAGTGTTTCCTTTACAAAGGCTTTTTATTCATTGGCAAAAAATTAAATTAAAGCTGTGGGGAACACTTGTTCATATATCACATAATGCCACTTCTTAATATTATCCATTCTTTATTAGTAGAGGTCTTACATTACTGGCTGACCTTGAAAAAAAAGAGAAACCCAAACTCACTATTTCATTATTTACTGAGAACAAAATGTATTTTCTGCTTATTAATGCTGTTACCTACCTGAAAGGCATGAGGCAGTTTCAGGGTGAAACGAGCAACAGCTCTATAATGACAAGTGTCAAATCACTCTTTCTCTCTTTTTTTTGCCATGAATGTGTCTTAAGGAAAAAGCTTTTTCTAAAGGTTTCTTAAAAACGTGACTATCTATTACTCTGCTTGAGTGGTCTGTGATGCCTCGCCCTGTCAAATGCCCTGTGTTAATTTAAATATACCATATTAATTTGAGTCTACAAACCTTCCCCAACCCCGTGTTAGGGATTATACAGCCACATAAATGTAAAGCAAATGTGTCCTGAGCTAGATAATGAACACTGCTCTGAACGAGACATCCAAAAGTAGTATCTGGACGAATACATGTGAAATCCTGTTTATCTACTCACTATTTGCTGCTGGTATTGCCATAGCAACCGAATGGTGAAATGGTAATTTGCCACTCACAAATGAAATAAGGCAGCTTTTCATAAGTTCTCGATATAAAAACCTAATTAGCCTCTGAATAAAACCTGCACATTGCATAGTTCATCAAACAAATGGATGTCAGTGACTCAGACACTGGATATGACTTTAGGAAGAAACAGCTAACACATAATCACACTTTCTTTGGTCAGGTCCACGTTCAGTTTACTTGGGTAAATTAAATATTCTTTGTCATCTCTGATTTCTGTGGCTCGGTTTCCATTTTTCCCCTCTCATTTTATTAAATTGAGCTTGGGATTGGGAACTAACGTGTTAAAGGAGGATTATACATTTGAATCTAAGCTATTGGGCAAAACAGGAGATTCCTGTAGTGAGTGCATTTTCTTAACATATTCTGATGAACAAGTTCCTACAAAAGTTTTATTGGGTTATTTTTACATTCCAGACTTTAACTGACTTTGTTTGTTTGCTTTCCATTTCTAAATTTCTTCAAAAACGTTGTACATGTTCTTCTAGTTTGGAAAACTGCTGGCCCTTTTAGGCACTGAGAACCGTAACACTACATTGTTTTGCATGATTACCCTGGGAGCCAAGAGCCATGTTTTTGGACAGATGAAGATTGTATTCTTATTTTGATTGGGTGTAAAGAGACATTCAATTCTAATAAATGCACTGCTTCTCAGAAGGATGTATATTCTTAAGAAGTAGGCTTGCATTCCTGGGTCAGTTTTTCTGTGAGAAGACACTGGTAATTTGAATAAAAGCATCATATTAAGATCGATGATTTATATTAGCAGAGCTTGTTGGGCAGAAAAACTGCAGTTTTTGCTTGCACCAAATATCGCGTCTTTGTGAAAATACAGTAGGAAATGAAATCAAATAACCTGTTATAGCAAGACTGGCATTCTGGTTCTTAAAGATCATTGATTTGTTTTACAGAAATATCTAGTATCGGCCATTGTCAGAGAAAGATTAAAAAGGCAACCTTTTATTTTAATTGATTAAATCTTATGTCTACTGTAGATCTTTTCACACAGTCAGTTGAACTGCAGGATTCTCTTTCATGTGAAGACTTATTAGATGAAAAAGTTAACAATAGCAACTCGGATCAATTTTCTAAGTCTTTACTGACGTTGTCCAACAGTAGGTGATGGAGCGTATGTAGTACTTATTAGGATGTTAACTTCCAAAGGCAAAAAATTTATGTAAGTTTTGTATATTTTGAGTATTTTTAATATTGGTGTGCATGGGTGAGGATTTTTGGAAGAGACTATATGGTACTATGTTAAATTATTTTTACTGAATAGATATTTCAGCCTTCAGTTAGTTGTAGTTCATTTCTAAACTTTAAAAACCTGCTTAAAAGCTCTCTAGCTAGACCAGACAGTTCCACAAATGAAAGGTGATGGTTATTGAGATGCAGGGCCTCGGTGTATGTCAGGATTTGCTTTCACCGTTGTCTTCTCGTCCCTGTGGTGGTGTGCTTCCTCACCCCGTGGCTGTATGATGCACCAAGCAGAGAGAACAAGGGGTTTAAACGAGGTGTGCTTGCTGGTGTTGACGTGAGGTCCAGGATTCACAGGGACACAGGAAAAAACAGCTGTTCACTGGTCTTCTGTCGGAGTCTTCCAGATATCACCACGACCTCTGCTGTAGGCATGCGTTGCATTTATAGTGGACTACCAAGAGGCAGAGAAGATGTTGGGATCCAAGATGTTGTGTTTCAGAGGATGTAAAATGAAGCACGGCAGTCCAGCACAGAGGAACCAGTATGTAACTAGGAAATGGGTAGACCCTGCATGCCTTTGGTACCAAAAAACCCATAGTAAGTAGAGGTAGTCTTAGAGACATGCTGTTGAAGCTCCTGATAAGGCCAAAAGCACTCGTAAAGGTGGACTATTTAGGAAGGACCTTAAGTTTAGGCAGAACAAACATTATTCTGTCTGCACAGAACAACGTAATCCTATCGATTCAGAGCATTGACAGAACATTTTTAGAGGCAGCCTTTAGCGGGCATCTCTCCTTCCCAACATTAACTACAGGTATTAATAATGTGACAAATGAGACTCTTCTCGTCACACGTAGATGTTTTGCCTTTGAGATGTGGTCACTGGTGTTCATATTCTTGGTTTTTAATTGATACATTAAAAGCTCGCTGTTTCCTTGTGGTTTGGGTAGCTCAAAAGTTCTAGGCAGAGGAAGCGCTGATGTGCATCCATACTTCATTTATAAATAGGAGATGAAAGCCAGGGAGTGTTACTGACAGGCTCTGGATTGATTTGTTTAGTTTGTATATGTGTATCTCTGAAAACATTCGTTTGGTTTGTGTATGACTCTCTCTTATTTCTTCATATCAGACCACAGCTGCCTTTTTATGGTCAATGGTAGTTTTTGCCTTGTCTCTACTGTGCTTTGGGCACATGTGCCCACAAATGAGCATAGAAGATAATCACTGAGCAAATAAACCACGGGGCAAAATAAAGAGCTGTAGGCTTTGGATTAAATATAGTCTACTTCTTTTTCTGTCAGTTTAGGATGTACAAAAGGGAATTCACTTTATTTCTGGAATATGTACTATCAGAGACTTGTGCTTGTGCAATTTGTTTACCTCTTTGTATGAACTGCATTGCCAATAAGCAAGGAGAATAATACTTGAGATATTATCAGTTTAATCCAAGGCTTAATTTATTAGTGTCTTTTTAAGGATTTTGGGATCCTCTGATAGCAAAAGCCCACAAAACATGATTAAGTCAGACCCAACTGATAATCAAAATAAATGATAATCAAAATAAACTTGCCATTGCCTTAGCCAGGCTCTGAAGCATCCCATCCATATTTTTGTAAATAAGATGACATTAGGATAGCAAAGTTACTTTACAAGGATTAGAATCTCTGGTTCTTGTTCCTCTGAGGCTGAGGATATATTGAGTGCCTGAGAAGAGATTAGGCAGCGAGGACTGGGGGCATGGGGCTACAGCTGGGACAGCTGTGGGGCCCATTGCTCAGGCACACAGGGACAGGGACTTGGCCAGGCAAAACTTCAAATGTTGCCTTCTGGATCCACAGCAGTGGGGCAATAACATTTGTGAAGGATGTGGGAAAGTCTCCTCCTCACCAGCTAGGCACAAAACAGTAGGAAAGATAAATACCTCAGTGACATGTGAAATAGAATAATTTGGAGGTTGCTTGCTAAAGGCAGTCTCCTGGTTCACGAGCAATTCGCATGTAAGGGAATCCTTTCAAGACTGTTGATTTTGCTAAGCCCCAGATACACGGAGGTATACATATCTGCACTGAAAGCAAGCAATTAGATACCTAATTAGCAATTAGTTGCATGTATACAAAACTGTTTAGATATTTGATTTCTACATTTTTTTGCGACACAGCTGTTGGAGGCAGGCTGCAATTATAAGTCACCGTTTCATAGAGGATCATTATGAGGTAGGAATATATCTGTGTAAAACAGAAGGAGGTCTTTTATCTCATTGCCAGCTGCAACACCTGCGTTTCTCACCTGTGTTGAGCAGAGTGTGTGTGTACTTCTGC
This sequence comes from Trogon surrucura, assembly GCA_020746105.1. Classification (NCBI taxonomy): domain Eukaryota; kingdom Metazoa; phylum Chordata; class Aves; order Trogoniformes; family Trogonidae; genus Trogon; species Trogon surrucura. The sequence continues at coordinate 1,985,038 of CM036620.1, read as the reverse complement.
TCCTGCAAACCAAGGATTACACATGCAGCATAAATACAAGAGCCAGTGGATTACACTTACGTACGTTTATAGCTTCATGCATTAATACCTGTGAAATAGGGTTTCAGGTGCCTTGTGTTTATTAAGCTTGACTTCAATTCACAATAATCAAGAGAAGGACATTCCTTTCATTAAACCTTTTCCTCCCTTGAACCATGTCAGTGCCAAGGCTGATGCTCTGTTGCATGGAGAACCTGCGGACTGTGATAGGATTTGGATGCAGGCTTCTGGACTGAGTGATCTGTTTTAACTTTCTTCTGAAATGACCAAGCCAGGGCGAGTCAAAGGGTCTTGACTGTGGGATTTGGGATCTTAAAGCAACCTTGACTGTTCTTCTCAGGCACGAAGATGTGCTCTCCCATCTTGAAGACACCATTTCCTTCGTACCCACGTTTAAAAATGAATTAAAAAATACCAAATCAGGTGAAGAAGTAAAATGTTCATAATTTGAAATTAATAACTGCAGCTTTCCTTGCAGAAACTAACATCAAGTGTCATCTCTGCTTACAGCTTAAAATGGGAAATGCAAGAGAAATGGCAGCGGCACAATCTGTGTTCCCTTGAGTAGAATACTAAGTGAATATATTAGAGCACAAATAAAACATGTATAACATCGAGCAGATTTTCTATGTGTTGTTCTAGATCTGTAATTTCAATTTGGATCCATGCTGTGAACTCAAAGCATAATTATAAGGAGTTTGGTTTAACTTTTGAGTATGCATAGATGTGCAGCTGTAGAAAAGGGAGTTCCTTTCTGAATTAAGACGTTGTGCTGAGGATGAGAAAGCAGGGGAGGATGCACAGCTACTCTCAAGTCATGGCTGGGACCTTGGCGATAGCTATCGGGAAGGTTGTCATACCGGGAAGATAAATTTCTCCCACAGAGAGGATTTCACAGGAAGCCTTTTGAAAAGAAATGTTCTCATAAGTAAATTGTACAGCTCATATAGATTCAAGGTTAAGAGGTTGGTACAATCCCTGTCCAAATGTTAGCAGGAAATAAAACTGTAATAACAGCAGCCTCTCACTGACATCAGCTCCTTATTTATAGGCACCCTAAGGAGTTCCTACCCTTCAGTGATGACAGGGACATGGGCTTTATCTTTCTGCAGTTCAAGTTGCAAACAGTCTTTATTACAAGCCTGTTTTTAGGCTGTGCTATAGATTTGACTCCTCAAGATGCTTTAATGTAGAATACTAGAAGAATTGTCCTACAGATCTGAAGCTGAAGAGACTGTGTATTTTTGAGATGAGATTATTTAAGAAATTATGCTTGCACTTAAGATTTCAAGTGTATTTGGTCCTCTGAGCCAGGTGACACACAAGGCATGAACAGGCTGTGCCAGCAATGACAGCTGACAGTAAAGCAGAACTGTAGAAAAGGAAAGAAGTCATTCAAAATGTCTCTGTACTATCAGCCTGCCAAGTAGGAGACGGGAAGGAGGGGAAGTTTGGCAAGAAGAGTAAACAGCTAAGCCATTTTTAATGAGTTTTCTTTAAAGGCTGCTAGGAAAATATTTCTGTAAGCAAGAGAATAATTTGCTTCCAATTGCTCGTTCAGGCATCTGCTGGTTTCCCGATGAGCCTCGGCTTTTTGAGGGATGGGAGGAAGGGGCACCTGCTGGCTGGCCTTGCTGAGCTGCAAAGGGCTGAGAGTTGTGTCCCCTGAGCAGCAGAGAGAGCCCCACTGTGTCGCTCTGCTGTTCTGAGTGGCTCTGGTTGCTTGGCATTTCTATGCCGTGTCAAAGACCACAGAGTGCCTTTTCCAAAGCTAGCTTTTATGGATTTCATGTTTTCTTTGTCATGCTCAACAAGCAAGTAGAATTACCCTGAAAGGACTCTAAATGGTTTGCACCTGACCTTGAAGTACAAGTGCTCAGAGCTCTGGGCAATGCTAGGATAGCTCTTGTAAGTCAACAACACAAATGAGCAAAAATGAAACATCATTATCTATAAATATTAGCAACAGGTTAGCTATGTAGAAAGCATATTTTCAAGCAGGTCATCTAAAATAAAACCCACCACTGTTAAATCCAGCAGCTTCACTTATTGGCTTCATTAGCTTCAAAACTTCTCACAAACAATACATAACATTTAGCAATCACTGCAACTTTGTTCATTCCTTGTTTGCATCAGACTTGAGGAAGCTGATAACCTGGTAAACCCTTTCCTAAAGCTTAAAATACCAGCTGATATCTGCTAAGTTTTTACTGCTTCTGGACTCTATGGTTTTGCAAGGTTACTCGGGCAATGCTTTGTGGATGCTACCTCTCCAGAAAGCCTGTGACAAAATTCAGCCCCAGTTTGAGTCACATGAAGGGTTTTGGGGGGCTGAGCTTCCATCTTCCTGCTTTTTTGCATTTCTCTGTAAATATATGCATGTATGTATAATACAGATCAACATTAAAACATCTTGAAAAGCACAGCTGTGAGTACGCAAAGTCGTCCTAGTGAATCTTTTGTTAACTTTCACTCACTATTGCAAATTCTTTGTTGAGGATCATCTGCTCCACCAGCGAGGACTCGTTGTGGAAGAGGTGAGGCTGCATGTGACTCCACATGTGGGGAAACCACCAGAACTCATCTACAGACCTCAGCAGCAGGTCATCGCCTTCGTCTTCCTCCTCTGTCCCTGCAGAGGCAAGAAAGGAAAATATAATAGAAAAGAACAGCAGAAAATGCTTTTTTCTTTTTTTTACTTTTGTTTTGTTCTTTACACACTGGGCAAGTGTGAAACAACTTTGCAATAGTTTCAAAATACAACTGCGTGGAAAACATGAAGCTATAATGGCAAAGGAATTCCAAATGTTGTTTCCTGTGGTTTGGTATTCAGTATTTGCCAGGTTTAATCTTGAATTAAAAACAATAGAAGCTCCTGGGTTAGTGAAGAGTATCTGCTTCAGGCAGGAACACGCATGTGTGGTTATAACAAAGAAAACCTTCCATGTGAGAAATGACACAATGCAGCTTTGAACATCTGCAGACATATGTCTGCAGTCCTTTTTGAAATTGAAAAGGCAAAGTTACATTTCAGTAACTTCACCCTCAAATTACTCCACAATAATCAGTTTATTGGCAGCTTTGCTTTCTCTTTTACCATTTAAATGCTTTCACTTAGTTTTGGTCAAAGAAATAATTGTCAAAATCAGTCTCCTGATGCAAACATAGCTTGTCTTCTCACAAGCCTTTCCATGTCTTGCAGAACTCTTCAGAAGAAAATGCTCCACGGATGTCACTGTTTACTTCTTGTGGCAGAAATGTGCATGCACTTCAGCTCTCGAGTCTTATTTTTCACTTTTGTAGTGTTTTTTGAAGGCTGCCACTACACAAAGAGAGCACTACTTTGAAACTTTCTCCTGGTGTCACTGAATCACTTCACTCCTGAATCGCTCTGCACGTCCTAAGCAAGTCGCTCCTGCTGCTGGGAGGGCTGCTGGAGAAAGAAAACAACCTTGTTTTCTAGGTGATTCCTTCCTGAGAGGAGAGGATCGATCGCTGCTTCTGTCAATGTCTGCTCCTTTGTGCAAAACTTGGGTCTCCTGCATCTGTCAAACGACCGTGCTCTGTTTGTTTGCAGGGATATGTTGTTCACTTGCGGTCCCCCAGATGCATGGAAGGGAAATTTGATTTGGGGACGGCAGTTAAAAGAGGCTCCCAGGACACAAGAGAAAGGGACAGGAGACTGTGAAGCCGTTGAAGGTCTCTTGGGTAACCCAAGGTAGAAAAATAAAGGTAGGGATGAAGAAGTGGGTATTTGAAATGTATCAACAACTACAATCATTTGACAGAAGATTTAGGTCCACATATAATTCAGCGCCTTATTACATTTCAAGCAGAACGTGGTTCTTGAAATCATTGAATTATTAAAACCTGTGTTTTAAAAATACTATTTCTTAGTAATGTCCTTATAGATTTAGATACAACTAAACAAACTTTGCACTTTTTTCTACCATAACAGAAATCAAACAAGATGAAGAATAACATTTTTCAGTTTAAACAAGAACAAGCTACTTGGTAAAGGCTGAGCTGAAACAGGGTGGTTGGAAGTTCAACATTTGGTGCTGGTGTTGTTTTGAGGATAGTTCTCTTTAGAAGGTTTTAATAAGTGTTGCTTGATTTTACGAACTCTTAAGTAGTCTTATTTGCAAAAAAATTAATGCAGAAGTAAAATGGAACATTTGGAGAGTACTTCTACCCTTTAAATAGTTTAGCCCAGTCCCTTATTCAGAGTATTGGAGACAAAAGGGGGGATTTGAGGTTTTAATTTCTTGTACAACAAGCATTCTTAACTTCTTGTCTTGTTTTTAATGTGAAATCTGAAAAATGAAGTAGACCTACGGTCAAGGAGGTGAACACGCATCTGCTTTGAGACGCAGCACTCACTTTACACAGGTAGGTAATAATTCAAAGTTTGTTTGTGTTTCAGAAATCTCATATTTTAAAACTACATCCACAACCTAGATGTCTCTTGGCCTCAAAACTGCAAGGAGGTCTGAAGTTACGGTCCATAATCTAAAGGTAAATCTTGATAACATCTGAATTTCTACTGGCACAAGACAGACAATCAGGAAGCATTTGCTAAAACTGTGTAACTAATAGGGTCTACTTGTTTGGTTTTTTTTTCTTTTTGTAAATAGCATTATGTCTGCAGTGCATGGCTGCCCAGGTGATGAGACGATGAGCAGCGAGGCCGATGTGTCAGCTGTTGTATTTGTGCACAGGCATGCCAGCTAGAATCAAGATTTGCGGTACAGATGTCAGCAACATCTTTTGATGCAAACGTGTAACTGTTTCATCTGCCAACACGTTCCCATGCTCATCTGCCTCCTGCGGTTTTGAAATGATCCAAGTTTTAGAAAGGAGAGCACAGTCACACGTTGTGCAAGTTGATAAGGCACAGCAGTTGGGGTGTGCCAATAAAACATGTTGAATATCTGATCCTAAAAGAGTCTCAAGGTAAACAAGCCACATTTACAGTAATTAAAGAACATCTTTCTACATTTTATTTATAACAAGTGGATAAAGTGAATATTACATGGAGAGTACTTTGAAACCTTTCCACTAAGTTCATATGAGAAAACACCACTAACAACCTGCAAATGCAATTTTCACCCAAGTCAGATGCACGGCTGAGTGCAGGCTGCAGCAGGTCCCTTAATGGAGGCAATGACCTGCTTCAGCTCATTAAGTAATTCTGTGCTATTTTTATAAGCCTTGAGAGCCTGAGGAGGAGAGGCCCACATGCACCTTCTCCTGTTTTTTTTCCCTCTACTGCAGTAACAAATCTGAAACGGGTCAGCGTTATTATCAGCTGGGCAAGAAAACGTGTGACAACAACACGGAGGGTGTTGGGATATATGAATCGAAAGTCTATTGGCATGTCAGAGTTTGATTTTTGTAGAAAAGCTGTATGTTTTGTGCCAGCCACTGTTTAGTACGTCATAGTATTTATAATAAATTGTCTCTTAGTCTGCTTTCTCCCCTCCTTGAATTACCTTTCTCTGCCCTGGACACTGTAATGACTGATACCAGCTTTCCTCTGTAGGTGTCCACAGCTGAGCAGCATCCTACTTGGGAGCAGCTTGGAGCCTCGGGCTATTTTTCTTTATGTTGCTGTACAACGTGTGTGTCCAATTCATCTCCAGAAGGAATAACGGCGCAGGCAGGCCAAGATGAAGTGAGGAGAATACCGAAGTTCCGTCTCCGAAGTTGCTCTCTAATCACAGGTCTGCCACTGGCTTGTTATATGGCTCCAGGCAAGTAATTCCATCTCTCTCTACCTTTCATTTTTCTGTGGCTCTCCAGCCTGTATCTCGAGTCTGTAAGGTTTCCTGCGCAGCAGTTGCTTAGCATTATGTGCTTGCACAAGGGGAAAACAGCCTGGACTTTGAAAGCGACAGTGATATAAATACATAATTTTGGTTTCCTTCTTCCTGCTCATCCCTCAAATGCTTCCCTGTCTGCCTTTCTCCCAGGGAGCTGGCTAAGCTCATCTGTTTGGTGTTCAACACTGGCAATACAAAGCAGTGCTACGCCTACCCGAGAGGGGTGACCTGTCTTACTCCACAGCTACTTCTTGGCCCGTGCCAGCTGGGACTGCATCGTTTCCTGCTGCTCAACTTCCCCTCCCACCCTCTTGCTGCTGTAACAGCTCCGGAGAAGGTTCTCGGCTCCCCAGGCATTGCTCATGGGGCTGAATGGGACTGACAGCTGAAGATTTTGGAGCTGGTCTTTAAAGGTGGTAAAGATGCAGGACAGGAGGTGTCTCCTTTGAAGTGAGTGGCTGAATATGGCTTTTTTTTTTTTTTGCCTTAGCAGGACTAGGGAGCAGCATGGCTCAGTGGCAGCAGAGGGAAGCCTGAGTGGAGGTGCAGGGAAGTGTTAAGGAGAAGGGAAAGGAGGAGGGGGAAAACAAAATGAAGAAGAAAACACCAAAAAAAAAGCAGGCATTGTGCTGTAGAGAAATGGAGCAGAAGAGAGAAAAGTCATGAGGAGGAGATCTAAAATCATCTAATCTTCCACAGAAACACAGTGTAAGTGTGCAACTTGTTACTGCATAGACTGTTAAAGGAGCAGAGTTTCAATATGAATTTCTTTTCAACTTGTTTTCCTTTTATCATCCCTCCTGATTCACAGACCAGTGAGACAGGTCACCTTTACAGTCGTAACAAAATCTTGTGCATCCTGTTCAAACACTTCTGCCTCTTCAGAGGTTATGAGACATGATTTTTCCAGTCTTTTATATTTCATCATACCTCTCATCCTGGAAAAACCGTAGGATGTTGGCAGTCGTGTCCTGCCTTTTGTGGAATTAGAGAGATCTTGGCAGCTACTTTGCCTCCTTTATAAGCCAGGGATGTACTAGCACACATCTTTCGGAAAAGCACTGAGGGCACCTCTGTGTTCCTGAGAAGCTCCTCCATAACGTACTTTTACCGCTTCGGACGCTGAATTAAACACTGGACGCTAAAATGTTGGAACATTTCTTTCTCGCTGCTCCATTGAGCCCATGTGCTGTTTAGAAAGGGCATGTTTAAAGCTAGGTTTAAAACCCTGTCATCTATTTAACTCCAGCTACCTGAGAGCATGAAGTTCCTTCTTACCTGTGTGGTAAAATTTTCCTGAAAATCCAAGGTTGAAGGTAAAATTTGCAACCTGAGTGCGCAGTAAATTTTGAGTCTCTAGTAAAGCCTGAAATAAATAAGAAATTAACATGCATTTAGAAGAAGGAATATTATTTTTTGGAATGCCTCATGTTACAAGTTGTGTCCCACTGAGGACATTCAACAAAGAATATCCTTTTAAATGTTTTACATCTGGTTTTGGGCTGATTGTGTTTTTTTAATAAGACTATTACAGTGAGTTTAACTTGCTCCATCTGAGTTTGACAGTCTAGCAATGCTAGTGCTTAAGTACCCAGGTAAGTGATGGTTCTGTAGCTTGGACCAAGATATACCGTGCATAGTTTGCAGTGACATACGGCAGGGATTGGATCCAGCCCTTCAGAGGCAGCAAAATATTCAATCCCTAAGGCACCCATGCTTTGGGTTATCACTGAAGTCAGATAAAATGTGCTTAAAACCCAAAGTGAACTTAAGAATGCTACTTGCCATCCAGATGTGGAGCTGTTGGGATTTACTTACCTGCAGAAATGTGTTTGATTGTGTCTGAATACCCTATTCAGGCTTAAATATGAATAAACAAAACTCCAGTTCTGACCTATGACAGAAGTAATACCCAGGTCAGAAATTAAATCCCTGTTTATTTTCCCTCCAAGCAAAAGATAAGACCCATCTAAATAAATTGGAGCAAAAAAAAAGTGTAGTCTTGGTCACCTATCCATTTTTTCTGGGACATACTTCCAGTCACCAGAGAAAGAAAAAAGATGGTTCAGCCTGTGTGAGCTATCGACATTTATTGTTAGTTGTCAGCTCTGCACTGCTTCTGAAGACAGTTCTTGCTGCACAGATATCTGCCCGCTCTCAGTCACCAGCCCACACAATTTGTACGTGCTACGTACGTGAGATGGATAGTGCATTTATCTCCCTATTGGTCTGGCCAATGTTGAATGGGTTATAAGCTCTATTTTCATCAATTTTCCGTGTCTCCATTATGTGGCTCTTGAGAACTTTTCCTGTTATCTATTAATAACATTTCTATCGATTGAATGTTCATATTCTTGCACAGTTCAAAGACAAAATGGATGCAGTGGGTTACACACAGTCCTAGTCCAGCTGCTGTTTCCTTTAATTTGAAAAGAAATTATGTTTTGTATGCTCATTTGTGATTTCACTTAATATTACAGGAAAATATTTCTCCCTTATTGCTCAACCCACTGGTCTGACTCAGAAGCACCACCACCATCAAACTCAACCCGTGCCTGTAAACCACGAGTATTGCTGGTCCAGCCCCAGTGATGACACCAGGGGAGGTGCAGACTGATGGTCTCTGTGATCCTAATCCTGAGCGGAGCTTGCCTAAGCAGGTGAGGTGATAGAAAAGATTGTCAGGCAGCGAGTGTCTGCCTCATTTTGATTTTTTTTAAATACGACCCTTTCTTGAGTGTTAAGGAAGGTGTAGAACAAAGAGAGTGGGTATAGCCTGCAACAGCCAAGCACATTCCTTTCCTTGCGAAAGGAAGTCATCTTATGACAGTAAATCTTGTGCTTCAGCATTAAATATTAAGAAAGTATAATTTTCAGCCTGTCTTGCCAGACATTTAATAACTTGATTATTTCAATCCGGTGACAATTTTACCTGTGGGACTATATTTACGTAATACATAACAACTAAATGTTCTATAAAATGTAGAGCCTTAGAGATCAACACCACTGTTGGATAAGACATTTGATAAAAGCTGGCACTAAACTGAAACCATTAAACTCGCAAGCATAGAATCTGAGTCATTATATTATAGAGCATCATTTTCCAAGCTGTCTAGAGCATTTTATATATGTTGAGGAAGAGTGATGGGCTGAGCAGTATCAATTAAATTTCCCTTAGAGGAAGGAACATCTTGAGAAATAATTATCACTTAACATACAGTATAAGAAGGTACACGAAGCAAACATCATTATATCACTTTGGGTTTTCTCTCTGATTTCCCTCGCACTCACGTCTCAATAAGATGACAGAACTGCAGGATAGGCAGAAGCCTTCCAGTCCAGTGAGGCCTCATTAAAACCACAGAGCAAGGATTAAGATGTAAATCCTGTAACCTGCAGCGTGTCAAGCTTTTTTTTCCCCTGTCTAAAGGGCAAATCTGTCACTCAACCTGGATTTGGCTTGGTCCTAAAGACTTTTTTTTATTGCCATTTCCACATATGCATATTAATTTATCTAATAGGCAGCTCAACTCCATTTTCATGACTGTTGCTAAACCCAGGACAATGACCACATCTAATTCTAACACTCAGAAGGTATTGACAGGTAAATTACTCTGAACTGATTTTTGACTATTTGTCTGGTTGTAAGGGGGGAGGTATCATTTTCCACATCCTTAAAATAAAAAATACAATCTCTTTAGGTGATTAGGACCTGCCTTCCCTATTTTTAATAAGTTCGTATTCAGACAAAATTGTTAGTGACTCCTACTGCATTTGTGGGTGATTTTGCACAGTTAATAATGAGAGTTTTTCTCTCCTGCACAGCTGGAAATCCTACCCAAGGCCCGGTGTAAACACGGCTCTTGATGCTCCACCTGGTCGTGCTGTGCTGTCCCCGGGTCCCCTCGGCAGCCCTCGCGAGTCCCTGTCCCATCCCTGGCCACACTGACCTCAGGAATTTGCTGCCTTCACTGAGCCAGAAGAGGTAAGTGTTCCCCACAACTTCAGCAGAAGGGAAACAGAAGAACGTGGATTACATTTTTTTTTTTTTTTTTAAAAAAAAGCCTGACAAATTTCATTTTGTAGAGAAGGGTTTTTTTCTCCTGGCTGTTTTATCTGATGGCAGTATTTAAGTTCTATCTGCCAGCGTGTGTCCTCTCCTCAGAGTCAGTGGGATTACTTTTTTTAACTCCGAGTACTGAGGCTTAAAAGAGCTTTAGGTGGAGGAAAGCCACTTGCATGTGAAAGCACAGTTAGTGTGCCCTGCTGAACTGACTGGGGCGTGCTAGAGCAACAGCTGGAACTCACTGTTGGCTTTGGTTTGGGGCAGTTAAACAGATCATGCGGAATAATGACCGTTCTCCACTGAAAGAACCGCGGAGCACACCTGCACACGGATAAGCAGACATATCTCTGTGCCAGGCTAAGCTAAGCATGGGTTGTTTAGGTTTTTTTTTTAAAATAATCAAAACTGTTCTTTCAAATACAAAACGTTAATTGCCCGGAATCTCTCAGAATTTTATTAATTGATTCTTAGCTTATTTAGTGAGGCTTCTCTCTGTGACATGCACAAGAGACGGCTTTTCCTTTATGTTGCATTTACATTGAGCAGTGCTTTACATTAACCCATTTAATTACTTTCTGTAGGCTTCAAGTTGCTGTGTCTTTATTTTTTTTTTTGTAATTGGAGCATCTCTTAAGAAGAAGCGATATTTTCCCACTATGTTCTTGTTAATTATACCTCGATCCTTCATTTACATAATAAACTTTTTTGGGGCAATTTCTGCAGTAACATTTCATGCCTAATAGGAAGCAATTTGCTTTCCTTTATTAAGTACATTAAAACTTCATGCCCCAGACATCATTGACTGTAAACATTTGATTCTGCTCAAATTTAATGCACCAAGGCATTTTGCTCTGCCATATTAGGTTTATTTATGTGCTATGTTCTGGATTGTTAGCTGCTAATGAGACTTCAGCTCTTATTGCTCTAAGGCCTGAGCACTAACCTCATTTTAATGAGTTCATTATTTGCTGCCTTCTGAATGGAAGACAACAAATTTTCCTTTTAATTAAAGGTCAAAACACCTCTGGCTAAGTGAAGTGTAGAGGTTATCAAATCCTTAGAGAAGGTAAAAGAAGGACTTTTTCTGGTTTTGCTGCCAAGCATGGGCAGGCCAGGCTGAGATAGAAGGTGTTTCTCTGGGGACCCCAACTCCAAATCTAAGCTAAATGATAACAATGCTAAAACGTGGTACAAGCCTTCCCAAGACACTGTAAGGAAAACAAAACCCGACCTACCCTGGAAATGCGCCAAAGTAATTAAAGAGGCTTTACTCCTAACCCAAAGGTCTGTGCGGATCAATATTACTGCTAAAGCTTGAGCCCTTCTTTGCATGTGCAATGATTTATAGGGTGCAGAGGACAGATGCCAGATTAATTGAGCCAACAAAAACTAATCTCATTTTTTATTGGGGGAAAAGTGAGGCAAATGTGATCAATATTGGGGGCTGCTTGTAGTGAGACAGAGCTATAACTAAGCGTGTGTTTGCGTGCGTGCAAACACGCACTGGCGACCCCTTTCTTCTAAAATGCAGAGTGGAAACTCGAGTCAAACCAAACTAGGATTAATGAGCGGAATTAATACACAAATCCTCATCCGTTGGCTAGCATTTATACCTGGTCACCGTCCTAAAGGCAGGCAATGTGTCTGAGAGCATCAGGAGAAGCCTGGGAGGGATCCAAGACTTGCAGGACTCAACGGTACTTCAGCGTAGAGCAGGAAGCCCAGCATTTTACTGGGGCTTCCGGTCGTACATGTGGCTTTCCAGAAGCAATATTGTGAATGTGAATTTCGGGAACCAGCAAAAACTCAAGATCTTGGAGGTTCCCGACTCTGTGCCCAAGTTCCACAGCCTATGGGGCACTTGGCTAGGCAGAGCAGCCGAAGGAAACACCATCTCAAGTTAGTAGGTAGCTTGGCTGTGAGGATGGCACCATGTGGAGGGCAGATGTGACAGGGTGTAGCTTGTCACGCAGCTTGGAAGGAGATCAAGGCAAGGAGGGGAAGTTAGATATTTCTCCTTTTCAATGTATTTATTATTTGCTGTCACCATGAATTATTTTATTTCCACAGACTCATTCTAGGCAGTGCTTCTGCTGTGGGAGGATGTGCCAGTGTCTGGCATCCCAATGCTACACGGCCAAGGTTATGTTGCTCCATCACCATCTGAGGGATATGAGTGAGAATGTTGTCAAAAGTGGGCTGTCTTGCCATTACTCAAAGTCATCACTCATTTGGGAATGGATCCTAGTGCTGGTCGGTGATTTTACTGATACTTTTTTTTCCCCCCTTTCTTTTATCTGTGTGTGCAAAAAAAAAAAAAATATGCTCACTATATCCACCTGACTATTTGGATATACTGTAGATGTAAAATGTGTGCAGGTACACAAATGTAGGTATTCTTTGCAGTAAATCTTTCCATACATGATGTTTATACATACTGCTAGTAAACAGGATTTTTGTCTGGGACAGGTTGCACAGAGTGACTGGAGAACCTCTGTCCTTTGAGACATGACCTGATCTAACTCTGAAGTTAGCTCTGCTTTGAGCTGAGGCTTACATTAGATCACTTCCAGAAATCCTCTCCAACCAAAATTGTAAGATTTGATGAAGATTCTCCATGTATCTTTGATTTTAAGACAGTTTCTTCAGGCTTCTATGACACACATTTATTACTAAGAAACCTTTAAATGCATTTATTTGGTTTTTTGTTCCCAACATCTGTCTGTAATGCTTTTGCATGCTACAGCCCTGAAGTTCATTCCCAAGCTGTTCTGTGCAGCAATTTGCTGGTGGTCTGTTGAAAGCTGGAGGACTACAAAGTAGTAGTTTTGACCTTGATTTCCACCTGAAACTTAGTGGAGAAAAAAAGAGCAAAGAACTCTTTCAGCATAGTTTCTTAGCACTGCAAACAGCTGCTGTCAGGATGGGATTTTTGATTGCTACTTCTTGCTCTTGCTCCCTCCCTGAAATCTATGCTAGGAAAAAAAACTCACAGTGGCCTTGGCAATCTTGAAAGCTAGTGCAGTCTTCATAGGACTAGCATGAAAACGTAATAATCCAAATAACTGTCATAAGGATGTTGTAAAATAGCAAGTCCTTGTTTTTCTGATGTGAAAACTCAATTTAAGAAAAAAATCAAATTCAGTGTCTACCCTGACATAGGTGACCGTAAGACCAGAACTCGCGGTTCCTTAGTTTGAACTTTGGGTTTGGATTACAAATTTCTGCTGTAAGAGGGACAATTGAATCTGCACTTCTTAAAACACAAATTGGTGAGGAATTTACAAACCCAGTGAAGCTGAGTCATTGATTTCTGTGTGGTGAGGATTTCATCCTACTTCACACATCTATAACTCGGTTCTAATAGGAAATTCTTTAATACTGCAGTGTAGCAAGTATAAAGCATTCATGTTGTTGACTTACTGGCTAGGCTTTTGAAGGAGTTTAGGAGTGTAAGTTCGTCAAATTCTTAATGGGATTTTGAAATCAGCTGGACTATTTACCTCGTGCCAAAAGTGATTTGAGTATCTGTTAACCAGGCCCTGAATGAGCTAGCAATTGTGAACTCTCACAAATTTAAATTCTTTCTTAAAACACCTTTAACCCAGTGCATTTGACCAATGGTGTAATCCCCTGCGCTCGCTGCAGAGCACTCACCACACCCAGCGTTCCTGAGATACTGACTTCACTTCTTTTTGCATTTATTTCTGTGAAGTGCTATGCTAATCTACGTAGTGCCGTGTAAATAATGAGTAGGAAGGTCTCTGATGGTGCCGAACACAGCCAGCTCCGTCTGCAGATCTATTTTTTATTATAGAGCTATTACTTGAGTCTGTTGAGCATTTCCCTCGAGCAGCTGTCTTGGTGTGAGGTCTGAGAGGGTATGTGGGTTTATTTGAAGCAAGCAAAAAGCAGTGTTTTGCACTCATATGCAATATATCTACTGCAAACAGGAAAGATTTATTTTTCCTTTGAGTGGAATACCCGGTTTATCGGATAGACTTCCGCTGCTATTTCATAACTTGATCCAGAAGTCAGAAAACTGTCAGGGGTCTAATTGCATTTAATTCGGCGCAGAAGAATGCATCCGTTCCAGTAAAAGTTCAGCTAGTTTCAGCTGAATGAGATAAATGTGTTGATGTTGCTCCAAATTTACTAGCTACTCACAACAGACTGGCTAATAATGTCACTTGAGAACTTGGAAGATGGCTTTTGGTTAACTATTATAGATGATATTATGACAAGGACACAAATACCCTGGCAATGAGAGCGCCTTGGCCACCCGCTCACGTGTGGGTGCACGCATATAAATAGCCATAGCAATTGCTCGGTCTCGCTTCTGGGATAAAGAAATTCATAGCCAACTATTTTGTACTTCTTAAAAGATCTCATGACAAAAAGCTCAAGTGAAGAGCAAGGGGACGGTCTAACAGGGCAAAAAGTATAGATTCAAAATGAACAGCATTGATGAAAAGCAAGCAACTGTTCTTGGGGTATTTTTTTCTTGCTGTTATGTGTTGGCATTTATCTGCAGACAAGATTTAGAGCCTATGTGGGAAATCACTGAGGGTCTTTAATATAAATCACTGCTGATTCTGATGGATTTTTTTTTTAGGAATACTAACCAAATGTGCTGACAAATCCTGAAAGGGGAAAAACCGGCACGTGCCCAAGCTGTGAATGGGTGGCAATTCCCTGTGGCCCACGGGGGTGGATGGGGGACCCCAGTCCCCAACCTGGGCTGCGCTCAGCAAGGACAGGAGCTGGTGGCACTTTCAGCAGGGCAGTGAAGGGCCTTAGAGGTTATTTCTTATCAATTCTGATTTTTCAAAAGCTTAAGCCATCTCAGTAAAAAAAAAAATCTCTCAAAGAAAGGCTCTTCAGGCTCAGGAATCGAGAGAAGGTAATCTGCCAGCTGTAGATGGGAGGATTTTTGGTCCTGTTTTTAAAGCAACATGACAAGGAATGCTCAGCCTCATTTAAATAGGTGTCCCATATTCTCCCAGACCATCTGCCCACCACAGTGGAAAACTGTGCTAAGTACTAGGCTCTCTGAAAAGACAAGCCGGGTACAGTGTCCTTGCGAAGGCATGGCCCCTTCTCCCTCATTTGTAGTGTGACAGCAATATCAGTGTGAGCAATGGTGCAATTAACTGTTTATCATTTGAGGCAAAATTTAACAGCCGTAGTAATAGCTCAGCTTTCTGGGAAGAACTGAAGAATCTGTGATATCCATCAATCCTTCCTTCTCCTGTTGTTGCAGATCATGCTGGAAAACATGCTGAAATGTGAGATTTTCACACTATCCCTCTTTTTTAATTGGTTCAGTTGCAATGGTTTGGTTGCCTCTGAGCAGAGTCAGCCCTTCATTAAGAGATGTTTGTTTGAAAAACAGGTTAAGTCTGCAACTTTCTCTGCTGGTTCCTTCTCCCCTTGGACATGAGGGTCTATTTCTCTCGTGCCTAGATCTGCCTCTGAAGCTGGGTCCCACACTCTCCCACCTCAGACTTTGAGTTTGTGGCAGACCTCAGCAGCAGGACAATGCCCTGTTGATAAACTGGGTTTTTCTCTCTGTAGCCTGCACCCAACACAGCTTTGGAATAACCAGTATGGAAAAGGAGCTGGTCTGTGCTTCCCCCAGTGTTGGGAGAGCCAGCCCTGTCATGCCGTGTGCCGTGAGAGCCTTTTCCTTGCCAAGACAAATGTTCCAGCCCTCCATGGAGATGAAGGCTGTTTCACTTGGCAGCCTGATAATCTTGCTGGCTGCTGCTAGTCTTAACACTGTTTTCTGCTGTTTACTACTTGCAGAACCTGCATGGTCACTAGAGAGCAAAAAGCCCCAGCTTGGCCAGTATAAGCAAAGAAGAACTGCTTCTTGCTTCTTGTTCTGCATCCACATCTACACGAGAAAGGTGAGTTTTGTCTAACTCTGTTGGAGAGGCCAGAAAGGCAGAGGCAGAACTCTCACCCAGGTCTGATAATTACAACAAAACCCCATACAGTAAGTACTGAACAGGAAAATCATCTTGAGTCTTCAAAGAGACTATGTCAAGATTAAAAATACGTTAATCAAAGATTCATGGTCAGCAATCATGGTCCTGTTGCAGCAGACTCATTTGGTGTCAGTCACTGTGCTGCATGACACTAACAGTAAATCACAGACTGGTATTTACAATTCCTCTCAAGTCATTTTTGGGCTGTGCCAAAAAAGCTCAAAGTCTCCTCTTCTTTGATATACCAAATACATAGTAAAGAACAATTAATGTCACCAGTTGTATTTTCTTTTAGCTGTATATGTAATCTTTCTTTTTCCTGTTTATTGGTTGTTCAGCATTGGTTCTTTAAGCAAAAAAAGAAACTCAAAACCAACCAACAGAAAAACCCAACCTTATAGATGGACACTCAATTGTTATAAATTACTTAAGGGTTAGATTAATGGAGGCTACCTTATTTGTCTTCTTTAATTTATGGATTTAGTTGTACTAAGGTTTGATCAGAGTGGTTTTGTGTTCCTTTACTGCCCTTGGAAATCATTTACTTGGGTAACCTTGTCACAAAAATACAAGTTCTTTAAAATTCTCATCATGGATATTCACCTCAAAATTCTGAACTCTCAGCAGCAATCTCAGATTTCTACTAAAATTTACTGCATAAAACCTAACTGATGTACTTATTTTTTGGTGGACTTAGGGTGGTTATTTTTTTTTTCTAAGCACACATTCCATCACAGAGATTGGAACAGAGATGATATATTCAAAAATCAGGTCTCTCCTTCACTTTTTCAGAATGGGTGTGTTTGCGTGATGATGGATAGATGTAACTTGTGGCTTTAACAGGGTACCTCCATATTTTAAATGATGGGCTTCTAAAGCTTTCAGCCTAGAAGGGGGAACTAGGAAACCACAGCAGTTAATAATTTCTCTGCTCCTGCTCTCAGTTGTTTTAAAAAAGAAAAGGGGAATGTGCAAAATATCAAATACAGGAGGACAGAGCACAAACATGCCTCTCCTTGGCACTCTTTTATCTGTGAACAGGTATTTCATCTGTGAACAGACTTTTCCAATTTTGTTGTCTTGCCTATCGCTAATTGCTATTTTGCCTTACAAAGATGGTGACGACAATCTCCAATTATTCACTCAGATTGTTTCTATATACTTTCCATGTCACTTCTAGCACCTAGACACCAGCTGGGTCCGTGGTCTGCTGGTTTTTGTCCTGTTGCCAGTGTGTCCATTGTCCACCCACTCTGTAAAAATGACAGATGTGGAAGTCTCAGTTTATGGGATTCTGAGGAGCACCTTAGAATCATAGGATAATTCAGGTTGGAAAAGACGTTTAAGATCAAAAGAGTCCAACCATAGCTCAAAACTGAAAAATCCTCCACTAACAGTGTTTCTAAGGACCATGCCTACATGTCTTTTAAATATTTCTGGGGATGGTGACTCCACCCCTTCCCTGCATTGAGCAGTTTCTGTAGGTCCCCTTTTATCCTCAGTGGATTGCAAGGAAACATCAGGCTGCAGGCTCCAAGAAGTGTAACTGTGATGCCCTCAAATTGAGTAGGCCTGGAGAAATCTGTGCCAGTGCAACGTTCTTCTTGGTTCTCGAACAAAGGGACGGCTTCTTAAGAACCTCCTATCACGCACTTCTCTGTGGTCGTGCTGTGGAGACTTCCATGTGTTCACTGTTACTCTGAAAACTGAACTTTGCAAGATCTTGGCAGGTAAAGATGTGCTTTAAAAACCACTAGGATCAAGTGTTGCTTTTTAAGATTTTTGAGATGTTTGATACTTGCCTAGCAGAGCTTAACTCTTTTGACCCTTCTTTCTTCTTTGTGACGTTGTCTTGCATTATCTAGGGAACTCATGTCAGTGTTTTGATTGTTTGTTAACTGGAATTGCAAGTTTCCATAAAATGCCAAGGGAACTACACGGCCAATGTTCTTGCTTTACACCACTCTCATCTCTTTTTAGCAGAGGTCAAACTGCTTCTGCCACCTCCACGTCCTTTAAGTTTAGCGTAGAGGGAACTAAAGCCGGTTTTGTCCTCATGGATGGGTTAAAAATCCCTCCATGCCAAAAAATTCTCCTGCTTACCCCTGCTTTGTTATCCTTTCAGCTTCAAGGCACCATGGCAAGATGTCCAGAGAAGGAAGCTGGAGGATCTGGAGCAAAATGGCAACGCCTACGGTAGGTTTCTACTCAACATGTTCTCCAGTAAAATCAAGCCAGAACACCAAATAAGAGTGACAAATTCTAAATCAAATATTTCAGAGGTTCTAGTAGGTTACTTTTTCATAAACCTCTAAGTCATTTTAGGTGAAATTGACAAAAAAAGCCAGAGGAAATGCTTAGGTCATAGATGTGTGACTGAAAAGTAGCACCACAGCTTTCCACAAAGTGGGAAAATTATTCTTGGAGCAGGACCGAAGTACTGCCCTTCAGATTGCTCTGGATTAAAGACTTGGAAAAAACCTTCAAACCCACACCCTTGAGACTTCTAGCGGTATGATCTAATTGTCAACAAATACGAAGAATTCTTTGAGCCGTTCCAGTGACTTCCTAGGAAGGAAATTTCTGCTAACAGGGAGCCCTTCTAGCTGGCACCACAAGTCAAGGCAAATCTGGGGGCAGCATCAAAGTCTAGTTTTCTGTCGATTGTGACAGATGAAGCTGGATACACAGATCCCCAGATGAATTTCCATGCACTGTCTTATTTAGGATGTCACGCCAAATTATCCCAATGGTCCCCTCTGGCCTTCCTGGCTTAACTTCGTGTAGGGCCTTAGGGCAAGCCAGTCCAGTCCAAGCCTCCTGAGCTGGCTTGTTGGCTCTAGAGAAGACCCTGAGCAAGGGCAGTTGCTGCTCGCTCTCCTCAGCAATGGGAGGTCTGGCAGAGAATTTCAGCCACCAGAGAGAAAAACAAGTTTTGGGTGAATTTCCTACTGTCTGATGGAGCTCATCCCTTTCTAGATACTGCTAAATCACTCTTGACAGAGATGACTTATCCCCAGGGCTTCTAAAACTGCTTCTGACAAACCTTTTCTGGTATTGGAATGCACTGAATTTTCCTAAGCATGGTGCATCTGCAAAGTATTTCCTGTTAGAATGAGATGTTTGCCCCATCTTCAAGCTCCTCAGCCCTGATTTTCTACATTATGCAGGATGAACGCTGTGCTATGTTGCAAGTACACAAAGTGTATTATTAGGAAGGGAGGATAAACGTTTCTAGCAGGGATTTTGTTAATCAGAGAGTGTTTACTAGTGGTTTTTTTATGACACATTTTCTTGGCAGTTTTGAAGATAATGGGAACATAATTTTCAAATTTATTATTTTCCCCAACTTCTTTGTAGGGGAACATACTCCTGAGATATAGAGAGTGCCTTCTACAGGGAATTCAGACTGTACCCCAGAACAAGGTTGACCTTCCCACTGTAATATCTGACAATAATAATAAACCTAAAAGTTACTGTTTCCCCTGTTTGTGATCCATTGTAAGTATCACAATAGTTTGGTTTTTCTCTCTTCTTATATATGAGAACACCAGCTGTCAATCTTTATGGTGAATAAGTTTCTAGCGTTTCTTAGGAACAGTGCAGAAAGCTGAGCTCACCAACACATGAAATGCTTGCAAAGTATTATCTCTGTAAACAAAAGATGCACAGAAAAGTTGGGAGAGGGGGCCGTTTGTTTTGTGTTTTGTTGGAAAAATAATCATATTTCAAAGCCATTCTCTTGTATTTTGGCGGCAGGCAGAAAGTGGCATTTACTGAGCCAGGGAACTTTAAAATCTAGTTGCTTTTGATCTTACTACAGGTAATAGCTTTTTCTCCTAATATTCCCTTTGAAAACTGTGTAGCTACTTGCAGTGTCAAGTGCGAATCCATGCAACTTAGGATCGTTAAATCGAAAAAAATATGTTCAGCAAAGTATCAACCTTTTAATTATAGGTGTTACAGTAAATTTCCACTTGCTTCTGAAGCAAGGAGGTTCTATTACTCTCCTAGCTGTGGGGGACTGCCATAAATTTATTTTATATGTGAATAGCTGTTTAAAACTCATAAATACTGGATTGTTGTGATAGGTTTTACTTGGCAAATGCTCTGCTACCCGAACGGAATTGTCTGATGAGATGTACATTCAAATCCTGAGAAGAATTTGCAACTCTGAGATGAGAAATAGCTAAAAGATAGTTGGTATTTTTCCACTGTGGAAAAATCTTCCTTATTCCTCAAGCTCTTCTATGGGCTCTGCCTTCTCCCTTCTTTGCTCCTTCTCTCCTCTGCTTGAGTTTAGCATATCTCAAAGCTTTGCCCTCCGAGCCTACAGCACCAGCAACAGGCCACTGAAATTACTAGTCCTGGAATATTTCTATATTATGAATATCAGTTGAATTTGACCAATTTAATGGCAGAATAATGTTAGAAGATGGGGTTTAGCCATCCCACAGTGAGCTCTTTCAAGCCTTCTGTATACAGGTAGATCTACAGCCACATATGTTTGTCAGATATATTGCGGTATACTGCAACTTTTCACATTTCCAAGCTTGTCCTCTTACACTGGCATGGACCAAAATCTTGTCTGATATAGCAACACAGGAAAGCGAGGACAAGTACTTTCATCAAGTAGATGATTCAGCCAATAAAAAGTTCCTCCAACACATTTAGTCTGTTAAATGGTTTCAAGTTATTTTACTCCCAGCCTGGTGAGTGCTCAAAGGATGCTCAGCCAGCACCACGCTGCCCTGGCGTACCCTCCTGTCAACGCAGGGACCCGGGCTTTTCGCACAGTGCCCGGTGCAACGGGCAGGGGCTGGTTGGCCATGCCCTGCAACCTATGTAAGTTCAAGAGTAGTAAATTCCCTTTTCTGAAGATAGTAGATACTACAGTGGACTAGGCCATAGAAGAAAAGAAACTATCTACACGTGAGGGATGAGAAGGGAGTTTCCTCCTTCACAAAATCTTGGAAGGAGAGACAAAGATGAAGTGGAGTGTAGGTAGTTTCACATCCAAATTTCAGCCACGATTCCGATCCTTTGAAATTTCTGAATGTCCCTTCAGCACCATTCTAACCTCCTGAAATCAATGTATATATTGTCAACTCAAAATGCTTCCTCATATTAAGCAAACGAATGCCAAGGTGTCACTTGTCTGAGGCTCCCCCTCTTGTTGCTGAGCTCTGAAGTGGAGCTGCTGCCCGAAGGCTGAGACTAAATCCCCTCTGGGCTTTAACACGGAGCTGCTTTGTAACACCCACCTCGTGATATTTACGGCGGTGATGGGTAGCTTTTATTTCCTGATAATGTACTGGCAGCATGGTCCCGGTTACAAGAGAAATAATAGCGAAAGCATATGGGAAACCTTATTCCCTTTCCTAATAACAAATACAGCGGAATTACACTTTATAATACCACAGACAGATTTGTTTATGATGCACATAAATCTTGGGATATGGTACTAGGAAGACGCATGCAGAGCTTTTTTATTAAAGAATTCACATTCTGCAGCAAAACCTATTTTTTAAAAAAGAAATGCATTATTATTATTATTATTAACCACATAGAGCGTAGCCTCAGCAGTTCACACTTAGGCCTGGAGCTCCATTAAAGATTTCCTAAATGAACAAGATTATAGAGTGTTTAGTCTCTGTTAATTATAGATATACATGGATTAATGCTTATTTATCCATGTGTATTCAATTTCCAAAGATTTGTGCTAATTTGTTGAAAAACTTAGAATAAATATTATTAATATTATTACAAAGGAGGTCTCACTCTTCACCAGGTGGCTTGTCCCCTGGTAGAACCTAGAGTTAGGTTTAGGGCAGCTGCTCTTACAGAGAATATTGTTGAAGCCGAACAGCCTCAATGTTGAAATCAGGATCAGAACTTCGATGAACTCAAATGATCCCAGTTTTGGCTTTGTATATATGCTATTAGTGAGCAGGCTCGTGTCCAGACCTACAGACTTTGGAGGAGTTTAAAAACCCAGGGAATGGAAAATTATACTGAGATTTACCCTGTTAAAACAATTGGATCTCAACCAAAAAAGCACTTGTGCTTTCCAGACTCCCCGACAGTTTTAAGAGCCAATATTTCATGAGGTTTGTGGAAGACAAGCAAATAGACTACGCTGTCAAAAATGGGAATTCAAGCATTCTTTATACAGCACTTACTTGAAGGTCTGATGTTTCGGGGTGAAAAACACAGGTCCTTGAAGCCCATGACTTTGATTTAGTTAAGGCAGTTGCGGTATCATACTGAGGCAACTTTCAGAAATAGTTTAAATGTTGGTATTCTGGATTTAATACGTAATGTAAAAGGTAAATTAATAATTTTGGCTTTTACATAAAATGAAGAGGCAGTAAAAACCTGAAGTATCAATTTCCTGGGATAGCTTCATATTAAAAAAGTCTCTCAGCAGAGTGTGAATTATTTGAGTTTTTTATTTTCTGGAAGATCAGCAGTTCCAAAGCTACGTTTAATTATGATCTTTTGGATTAATTTTTTTTTTTTTTAATATTCTTCAGAATGCCCACTTTTCTTTCAGCCTGCCAGAGCAGACAAGCTGGCAGAATATAATTTTGTTTAAATCACTTTCCGGGGCAACGTTCTGCATTTAATAAATCAGTGTTTTGTCACACGAAACTGTTTCACTGGAACAGTCCAAGCTGATCAAGTAACAAGATCAACTTCTTTTTCTCCTCCCTTGATGCTTTGCTATTTTGAAAAGATTTTTCACTCATTTAGTCTAAGGGTGAATGGCCAAATCTGTTGGAAGGAAGGCAAACTAAACTCTTTTAATTTCTAATTCTTTGAGTTTCACCATACCTCGGTCAGAAAGTATGGGTAAATAGGTACTAGTTTTAATATATAATTGTGAATTTTTTTTTAAAATAAATGTGCCAATTAAATGACTGCATCAATTTAAAAAATCAAACTAAGATAACTAATTCAGCCTTCTCCAATCAGAAGTGTTAAAAATAGCGTGGTGGTTGTGTGCTAGAGGAGCCGAATGTATATCTCATCCAAGATACTTGTGTTTGGGTGCTGTCTGGATGAAAACGTGAACAGCAGATTAAAAGAGTGCTGGCAAGCTCAAGAAAGGACAAAAATGCAGAAAAACTTCAGGTTTATGGATATTTAGAGAAAGTATCACGGTTTTGTAAATGGTGATTTTAGGTTGTGCTCCTGAAAGGGTGAAAAAAAAATCCAAGCCTGTGGCTTTATTTCCTCGAGAAAACATCTTATCAGAGATGAACGCTGAAGCAGTGTTTTGCTAATGCAGTCTGTCTGGTGATGAGAAGGCATTAGTTCCTTTCCGGTGAAAGTTAAAATTGCTGGGGACTAGTTCTGCTTTTCTAAAACAAGCCAGAGTTGCGATGATGATTTTACGACTTAATGGCCTCGGAGAAGGAACTGGCTGTTCCAACCTTTGCTAGCTTGTCATAAATCTTACTGCTAATTAATTAAAAAAGAGGATTTTTTTTTTAAGGAATTCAGGATTTAGGAGACCCTGTTACACAAAAAAGAAATTTAGAAAAGACTAAGAGTTTCACTCGACCTGAAGAATTTCGACTTGTTGAACCTATTTGTCTTTTTAATCTAGATCCACGTGTACTTTATCCCACCTGCCGTGCAGCGCTGCTGAGCCCTTCGGACGTGGGTGACAGACCTGGGCAGACCAACTCTGGGCTCTAAACAGGCAAAGTGACTCGTAAAGAAGTTCTCAGATTTGAAGGATGCCGTGCTGCCTCAGTCTTTCTGTGCCAGCCTTAACTGGAAACACGAGAGCTTTTTATCATATGCTACACTAATCAGTGATAAATGCTGGAGCTCTACATCAGAAAGCTTTAATACGTGCAACGTGTTGCAATGAGTCAAATCCTAATGAACCAAAACACTGCCCAGAAAGCTCCAGCGTCCTTACTAATGCACTGCTTAGCAGGAAATTAGGACTAACTTATCCTTTAATTTTCTTGTTCATTTTGAAAATTAAGTTCTACTAAGGTTAAAAAAAAAACCACACTGGTTTGTTTTCTTCCTGGCATTTCTTGAGATACATTCTTAATTTTTATAAGGTATTTTGTATAAAATATTGTTACTATTGAAATGAGAATTTCTTATTCAACATTTCCATGACAAATGTGATTCTTCGTGCGTGCTTATGATTACTGTTAAAAGACACCTAGAGATCTGATGCACAAGTATCACTTTCAGTGGTGAAATGACTATATCGAACTGTCACCATTTCAAATATTCAATGAAATAATTCCTTCTTTCTTGTGTATTTATCCAAGTGGCTACACACAGACTGTACGAAATGTCCAAAATAAAATGGTTTCTTGCAAAGTGAATTTCTCCAGATGAATCGGTGTGTTTGTATGCAAAGCATTACTCTCTGACACACTCTGCTGAAAGCAATATATGACTCATTCTAATGGTTCCTAGCTCTGCGTGACTCATGTTGAATGATGGAGTCAGAAGGTCATTTGTTCTTAGGTCTCTATAAAGTTGGGCTCTGTGTATGTCCCAAGGAAAAGGAAACCCCTACGAAAATTGTCCAGCCCTTTGGGGGAAGCCTAAATCTTTGCACAGACGAATGTTCAGAGCACTACACGCACTGATCTCATCCTACATTTTGACTAAAGGCATTTTTTTCTGAAAAGAAGCAGGGGGTTTAGCTTGAAGTCTATTCTATTACCTGGTATCGTGACCTGCTTACAATTTACCAGTTTTGAAGTTCTACATGCTGGTGGGTGATATTTATCTTTAAAAATGATAAGAGACAGCATTTACCTACTAGAAAGTAATTTTGTATTTCAGAAGGACACCAAGCCTGGTGTTTGAGGTGCAACTCTTGCCAGACTCTTATTCTGCCCTCGGTGTAAGCTGAAATTTGACAACTTTTAGGTACAAGTCCTGACATTATTCTGTCTGTATGGAAAGAAGATAGGTGGAAATGTTTTTTTTGAATTAAAAGTACTACCTGAAGGGGTCTATGGCTATATTCATAGAAGAGACAAAGAAAACCATAAGATTTAATTTGTGTGAATGTATGCCTGTGTAGATTTACGTGTAGATTCATCTGCCTAAGAATTTCAAACCAAGCATAGACAAATATTTGTTTTCATGCCACATTAGGATAGAGGTGGGTACAAAATGCCTAATTAATCATTGCTAAATATTTTAAGTCTCCAAGTTTTTTTCTCCTAGAGACGTTCTCTATCTCACCTGTTTGCACATCTTTCCATCTATTTACCCCTTTTCTGAGCATTGCCAGTGTCAAATCTTTTAAATAGTTGCAATGACACCAAGTTGAGCTTTTGCTCTAAGCGTTGCTTCTTCTGCTCACATTTGGATGACCAAGGCATATGTAATGTTACTGAGGTAATGCTGCCTCTAAAGTAACTGCATTATATGTGGCATTCAGGGTAACGTGTTTATTGCTGCATCAAATGCTTTTAAGGCAAAAATTATGACTGCTCTTTAAGTCTACACAGGCTAGCCTTTCTAGCAAGGTTTTTGATCGCTTCCTAGAGTGTTATTTTACCACACAGGAAGCAATTGCTACTGCTTCGTTGTAACTAATATGCATTGTATTAAAACTCAGGTTAATGTAGGCCCCTTGAGAGGTCGATATAAAGCAGCTGTGTTTTTTGGCTCCTACGGATTCCCTAAATGTTATGAAGATTATTTAAATTAAATTAAACTGAGCGACATGTACCTCCTGGGAATACACTCGTGTATGATACAACCTATGGCTTCAGAATTATTTTGGAGAAGGGAACTGAAAAATCAGTATAAATCCAGGAAATTAGTGCAACTGTAGGCAAAGGGATGTGTCACAAGACTGTGATGCTGAGCACAGGCTCTAAGCACTGGATATTTCTAAATTAGACCAGCAGCTAAGAAAACCTGCCCATTCTATGTTTTAAGAGGTATTGCTCTGTTTTTTAAAGTTTCAGAATCTGAGTTATTACAGCTAGTTAAACAGCTACAAAAACACAGCATGATTTTATTCTATTTTTTTAATTCATTTGTTCACTTTGTCTAAGATCAAACTTTTTTTGGGGGGGGGGAACAACATTCAGTTGCACTGCTTGGAGTCTTGTAACGCTGCAAACAAAAAAAAACCCAGTGTGTCCTTTGAGACAGGAGAACACAAAGTGAGTTTTTAAACATTCAGGAAAATCTTGGTCAGAGCTTGTGATAGAGACACCCTTTGAATGTGCTGGGCATGTGGAAAGAACATCATCATCTGCGCTAGTGAAATGAAAGAGCTAGAGCCACCAGAATCTGCTTTCTGGCAAGACTGTATAAAAAACTGTCAGGACCTACCCTATCTTCAGTGAGAAACCTGGAAGCAGAGAGAACCCCACATCTATTACAATTCAGGCAGGGTAGTTGCATAGACACTCAAATACACCAGGCCACCAGCAGTAATATTTTTAGATTTACACCAGGCCACCAAGCAGAAGAATTAATGTTTTGCTCATGGCAAAGGAATTGTGTTTTTCAACTACATCAGTACTGGAATTGTGAATTAAAGAATAGGCTTTACTGAAACAATAAGATGTAGGAAACGTTTTGTGTGATGTGTCTTGACAAGACACTTGAGTAGAATTCAACACTCAAATTACTGCAGAAAGAATTGGGTGATTCAAGAGACGTGAACAAGGAAAATATGAATGAACTGTCATCTCTGCTGAAGCAGAATGGGAGTAGATACTCCCACTTTTAAAAAGATTGCCTGACTACTACTTTTTTCTTATGACGTCTTCTCAGCTGCTTTTTGAATTATATTTTTTAGTCTTTAAGACTACCCTAACGTGGTAACTCCAGAATTTAACTTCAATTGTGATCTTCGCTGCCACTTTCAAACACTTGGAAAGCTGACATAAGGGCAGTAGAGCCTACAACGACCAATGCTTGGCTGTCTTCTCTAGCTTCCTGTGCTCACGTCTTCTGGTTTTTTGTTTCTCCCCTGTAGGATGGGTACAAGAGAGCAGAGGATCCACAGAAACTCTTCAGAAACCTGAGTAAGAAATCCAGATATCTGTTATGGTCTTTGCTGACTCTTAATTCTGATCTTGACCACTGCTGGCAAATTTTTACAGAAAGCTAGTCACATTCCATGATACTAGACACCAAGTTTTGCAGAGGGATACAGAAATACGTTCTTGTGCATTGTTAAATAGTTGTCTCATCCCCATGCCGGGCACAAGTTGGCACCAGACAAAGCCGAAGTAGGAACAAGCACTGGTCTACAGCAGTTTGTTAAATTCCTTCTTTCCAAGGGCATTTAGACAGGGAGAAGGACTTGCACACAGCGGCACAGAGAGTGTTACACCCCCCCGTGCCCGTCTGCAGCTTTGTACTGACCATTATTCCACCATGCCTGGTGATGTGGCCCAGACCTTTCTAATTATTCCATCTGAAAGGAGTTGTCCTTGCAGAAAGATCAGAAAAAGAATCTGCTGGGGAGATTCAGTTATTGAGCTCAGCCTCCTGCTGAGCCAATACACTTTAATTTGGACTTAGCAGAAAAGATGAAGCTCCAGCATGAATTCTTGTCTTTAAAATACTAAAATGAGCAAGAAATCACAGCCTTTAAGTGTTCAAAGCATTTTAATGATCAAGGCCAAAGACAAAGTGCAGACAGGCGGAAGAGAAGAGGTGTCAGAGACTAATGTAACTCCTATTTCCACGGAAGGAAGTGAACCAAAGCCTGGAACGGAAGAAGTGTGGACAATGCAGACGGGTGTTTGGTGCTGCAAAGAGAAGGAAGAACTGCGGCTGACACTAACATGAAGGACATTCCCAAGCCTTGCTCCATCATTTCAGGGCATCTCAGGAAACACAAAGATGCTCCTGCCTTAGGGCAGCAATTACAGGCAATACAGAAAAGGCAAGTGTAATTCAGAGAAATGGGCTTTGTGACATGATGGTGTTGGGACCAGTAATTATCATAGAATCATAGAATGTTAGGGATTGGAAGGGACCTCGAAAGATCATCGAGTCCAATCCCCCTGCCAGAGCAGGAATGCCCAGACTATGCCACACAGGAACGTGTCCAGGCAGGTCTTGAATGTGTCTTTGATTATCAGCTCCAGCTGGTAGAGAAGGGGAGGAGAGGGAAGCAGGTGGCTCCTGAGGGAGTTCACCTGGTACCAGACTATTAGAAGGGAAGCTGGGCTGTGGGGCAAGTCCCAGAGTTATGAGGACTATAGAGAGGGGAAGGCTGATGCTTTTTCCTTTATTTTTGTTTGTTAAAAAGCAAGAGTTTCAGCTTGCAGGGTTTCTTGAGTTAACAACACTAAGTGCACTTGTGAAGCACGTTGAAAAAGCCCTGGTTGCTGCATTGAACTCCTAGGTGAGTAAATACTGCACCAGCTCACACTATACCAACCAGCCAAAAAAAGAGAATGATTTTATGAATTTTTACTGTTTGTTTGGGTAATGCAGCTCTGTTTTCAGTCAGTTAAAAGGAAATGTTACAGAGACAAGTTTTGCTCTTTTTCATTGTGGCAACCCCAGACACAGCATAACCAGCTATTTCTTGGGTTTTGGGTTTTTTTTCCTAGATCACTGATGCCAGCGATCCTAGACTTGTTGTGTGGTTGGGAACTAAAGTAATTTGAAGGTACATGAATTCAGTAATTTTGCAAATTAATTGATGAGTTCTGGAGTCTTTTACTTTCTAAAATGAAGCAGGGAGATGACATACTGGCAGGAGGGAAAGGGAGAAATTCATTTGTAGAGGCTTGCTAGGCTCAACAGATCTGCACAAAGTTTGGGAAAATGGCCTTTTGTGGCTCTGTTGAGTTCCTGTTTAATTACTTGGCCAGATACGACCTTGCACAACTTCTACAATATGATTGACTAGGAGATGTTTTGTGGTAAACAGAGCCCATAGTAACTCCGTTCTAAAATCTCTGGTTCTCTGACTGATGCCACCCTTTGTAAAACAATATATCTCTCTGAAGCACCTAATTGAGAAGTGGCTTTGTGAAGGGATAAAAACCTTTGAGTTGCAGGAAGTCTTTATGTAGGAACACCAATACTTGCCTTTTTACTGTTACATACAAGTACTGCTGTTGGAAGACTCATCTCTAGGTGTGTGTCTTTTGGGTTTGTTATTGTTTATACCATTATACGTTTGGTCACTAGTAGGAAATGCTGTAGAGGCTGAACAGAGGGATGTTATTTAGTTGTGTTTTTCATAGAGTTTAAGAGGTGTGTAACTGTTCATCTGCAGTTTTCTTTTATGTACCTTGGAATCTGTTTTCTGAAAGTGTTCCCAAGACACCCGGGTGTGCATGGTACCTTAACAGAGCCTCAAAGAGAGCCTGTGTAACTGTGCAATGTGAACCTACGCTGTTTGCAGTAACAAATGCTAAAAACTGAGGGAACTGGAGAAGTAGTGAAGTGGCATAATGCAAGGGATTGTACTGTGTTGAAGATGTTCCATTTACAAGCACTGCTTTATACAGTTCCCTTGTTTTGTTTTTGAAAGCACTATACAAATAAAAAAAAATTTATTTTGGTGATGCTGATGTTTTAGACTCGCATTGCAGGTGGCAGGATGAAATGAGTCTTGAGGTGCCTGACACGACCAGTGTGGAGTGTGGTGGGGTTTTTTGTTGGGGTTGGTTTTTGGTGCTAAATATACCTGCAATATGCAGTTCAGCCAAGAAAGGAGATGGTCCAAACTCTGCCATGTTCTTGCTGAATAAGGTACAGAGCCTGTGCTGATGTGTCTAGCTATCAGAGCCATTCACTTTTCCACCCTTATCGTACTCACACAGGACAAGCACAACTTGCCCTGAAATCTCATGGTGCCTCAGTGTGTCAGAAACAGCCTCTCATGCGCCCTGAAAACACAGCACGCATGGCAGTGCTTTGATATCACTTAAATATCAGGCTCTTAAACACTATCTCCCTTTGCTATTCCTGCCTTCCAAGCAAAGAAGCTGCTCTGCCTCAAGGGGTGAAGGCAGACCCACTGGTTCTTAATTGCTTCCTTCCCCAAGTGACTTAGGAGATTGTTCCCTAACTGGCTCTAATTATCTTTTACTGTAAACTAACCCAAGTACACTCTGATTTCAGCATTAGGTTAATTAGCAAGCGTCCTGTTTTAAATGTTAATGCATTCTGGGAATGTCCAGTCTACAAGAATGGATTGATTCGTGTGGCATGCATTAGTGAAACATGCTGGGGAACAAATCTGTACCAGGTAACTCATGTAAAACGAAACCCGTGGTGTTAAAGACAGAGTATAAAGGGATGGTGAAGTTGCAGAGTGGATTTATATGCGAGCATCATCTAAAAGGGAGATCAACTTCTCATTGTCCTCAAAAGACCATTTGATGGGAGGGTTGGTTCTCAGCATCTGTCTCCAAAAGATGTCTCCCAGTGGTTGGTGTTTGTGGCCGGTGACTTTTTTTGAGGTGAAGAGAACATATCCTGTAGGTGGCACTACTGGTGGTTTTGCAATGCAGGTGGGCTGCTGATTTAGTACCGGAGAAATGCGGGAAGAACGAAACCTTGCTTTCATAGCTTGACTCAGACATTAGCCAATAAAAGAAGATTTAGCACACTTTCCTTGAAAACAAATAATTAATCAAAACCCAAATCTGAATCCTAGCAGGTGCCTTTCTCTTGTTATTTTCAAGATATTCAGCAGTGTCCACTGCTGGGTTTTCAGATGGGAAAATGTGTGCAGCACCTAAGTGATGCGGGATGCTTTTACCAGCTACTGTTCTGGAGTTTTCTGCCACATCTCCTATACTGAGCAATGGAGCACGGCTGCTCTGCCAAGCACAGGTGGACAGGTTTGCCTAGTAATATTTTCAATATTTTATATTTTGCTTGTCAAAAGTCTAATTTGAATTTCCAAGTGACTCCACGCGGCCACTCTTACAGTAATAGGGGCTCTTTAACCAATGTAGAATAACAGACTTCCTTAGTGGAGCAAAACACATCAGAAAAAGATGCTCTCAGAAATGTGCAGGCGGAAAGCTATTGCTGAAAAACTTGTTTCACAATTGCCTTTTCAGATAATTTCCTCTTGTATACAGGCCTTTTCTCAGCGCATTTTGCCATATATTTCCGGAGAAAGAGCACTTGATCGCTGAGCTTGTTCACGGTGCTTAGATCTCAAGACACCAGGAGCTTGGAGTGCCTGGTGCTAGAAATCAGCCCTGATGAGCATTCATAGGCTGGTTTGGCTGATAGAGTTAACAGAACTGTTGTGATGTGCAAAATTGCTTTAATTGTATGAGATGACTGCTTTTCTGGATATTTTGATACCTCCCGTAATGATGTGGATGAGAAGGCAGATGAATATAGAAGGTGTAGAAATGGAAATGTGAATTGGGAAACAAAATAAAAATCTGTGTTTAAAAATAAAAGGCTTGCTTATTGCTCGTGAAAGCACTGGGATATTTACAGGAAAAAACCCTCTAGGATAAAGGCTTGAGAATGTGATGATGTGAGCTCAGGAACTTCAATTCATCTCTGGGTATGATGATTTTCATGTATAAAAAATTGTGAGGAATTATCTGTCGTGCTCTTGAGCCCTGCCTATTGGTTCCAAGCTGCACCCATCTTTGAAAATCTCTCTGAGCCAATCTAATGGTATCCCTGCATACTACAGACTATGAAAAAGAACTTTTAAAGAGCCCCAAAAAAATAGTCTGTGGGCTTTTCACCATATCAGATGGTTATGTCACTTGACCAAGGTGTTGGCTATGTTTCCATCCCATCACTGGTGACTGTAAATGCTTGTCTGCTGATGAAAATTGTCCTGCTAGTTCTTGTAAGTCAAAATGTGACTATAACTTTTTCAGGCTTCTTTTACCTTTTGGTCTCTTTGTGCTTTTTAACTATAGTAATAGTTACATGAGATTTAAAAAGGCAATTATCTTTGACTGTTCTGTCTACTTTTCAGAAGTAGTGAAAGAAAGAGTACAGAAGATGCCTATAAATGATTATGATATATATGCCACATACTTATATACATGTGTATGTCTGTCTGCACTTAGGGGAAAAAACAAATTAATGCAGTGTAAAACAGGGTGCTCTCTAAAAAATCAGGTATCTCAGCAGCAAACTTGCTCCAGAAACAGAGATCCTTTCATTTAATTCAAAGCACGATCTCTGTTACGTGAGGTGTAAAAAGTCTCCATTTTTACCTGGGTGCTTTTAGTGAAGCTCTTGAGGAGAATTTACATAAGCAAGAGGCAGTTGGTATATTTACTAAATAGATCTCTGTATGGATGAGGGTAAACAGAGTTTTAAAGTAATCTCGGGTACAACCTGGTTTCTATATCTGCTTGCTACACTTGTGCGTTTGCAGCCTTTACTAGGAAATGGAGCCTGCCAGCTTTTTCCAGCTTTGTGTCTTTTTAAATACCCATTCAAGCGTACATGTATGTGGGATGGTATCCCCTAATTCTTGCCTTACCTTCACATCGTTGATCTTCATCCTCGTTCCCTCCTTCCCAACAAAGATGTCATCTATGTCAACCAGAATGTACCGATCCAAGGACAGTGTGAGTCTCTTCCCTGACAGGAAAGAGATGGCGTCAATCAAGATCAGTTTGTGCAACCAGAAGGTCAGGTTGTTTCCAAAAAGGACCCTTTGAATGCCATCGTGAAGCCCCAAGTCTTGGATAACAGTTGCGTACAGAGCAGCCTTTGGCAACGCTTCCGGGGGTGATCTGGAGCTCTGCAGTTCGGTTAAAAGCACGGGTTGATAGGTGGAATGGTTAAACTGGAAAACCGTCCAGTCTTCGCCCGGCAGTGGACCTTTCTCAACCCTCGGTGCTTTGGTAATGCGCAGCAGAGGAGACTGAGGGTTTACCACACAGTCTTTGAGGGCTACATTATTGTAAAGGTGTAAGGGTAATCCCTTCAGTTTTGTACTGGGAGAGCTGTTCTCGTTGGCTTTATGAAAACCAATTATGCTAACACTGTATTCCACACAGTACTTCTCGAGCAGCTCTCTATTCCATGAGTCCATGGATGCGTACTTTAAAATATTCTCGTACACAACAATCGCGTATTTTCCTCTTCCGTTGTCCGTGAGAGGGGGAAGATCGCCCTTAGCCGGTGCAATGACCATGTGGTACCGAAATCTGCTGGACTCGAGGATGGCTATGATGTCTTGCCCCAGCTGGGAGTACTGGCTTTCCACAAACAGGAGTACGGTGGGCTCAGTTTTAGACGGATCGATTGGCTTAGCCGTTTTCAGCTCCGCAGACCTGTACGGTAGAATCTTGAGGTCTTCACATTCCGCTTCTCCGGTGGTTTCCACGAGGGCCATTTCCTGCTTGTAGCCGGTGTAGAGGTAATAGGCAGAAATTACGATACTGGCCAAGCAGAAGGTTGCCAGGAGAATGACCAGAGTTCGGAAACTTCTGCGGAGCTTCACAATGAGATTCATCTTTTGCAGGACTTCCAGCTTGTGATGGGCTTGCCGCTTTCTTGGTTCTCTCTTCCTAAAGTGCCATGGGAATGAGGAGATGCAGAGGTGCCAATTCCCCTCCCGAGACGTTCATGTGACCATTGCAGGGCATTTATGAAGCCGTCGGGGAGGTGATAAAGCTGTCAGAGCAGGAAGTCAAAGGATCCGGAAGGCTAAATTGAAGGAGGTTTTCTCCAAATGCAGCAGCTGCCAATAATCAATGAAGAGGACTCTTAACATTATCTGCAACAAGAAGTAACAGAGGAGTAAATAAAATAAAATCCATAAAGCAATTAAAACTACATGTTAATAGAGACAGTGATTGATGCTGGTCATCTGAGCTAAAAGGGAAGTTTTGGAGCAGTTTGAGGAGCCCTCGGTGTCACTTGCTCCCTTGATGTGGGAAGACAAGCTGCATTAAAAAGGGAGTCGTACAAGGGAGATGTTGGGAAGCGCTGGGTGGGTGTGTAGGTGGGAGCCCTGGGCCACAGCAGCTCCAGCCACAGGACTGGGGCTTTGGTCTGTCCCTGCTGGGCCGTACAGCTCAAGTACAAGGTGCCTAAACCTAAATGCCCGGCCTGCTCTGAAGCCTCTGTGCAATTCCTGGTAGTTCTACCTAAATCCATGAAAAATTGCTATTGGTAACAATAAACCATATGACTCAGAGGCAATTAAAACTAACTAAATATCTCATGCTACTCTATGGATTTAAATTGGAATTAAGGTCTCTGTGAATTATTAATCTTGTTTACCTACTGGAACAATGTGAGGCTGTAAACAAGGGACCATTTTTGAACTGCAAGGAAGAAATGCTCTTTCCAGGCAGATGCTTGTCAGCTGATATGTCCTCTTCTGTTAACTCAGATTACACTTCAGAGTTTCATACTGAGAACTATTCATACACCTTAAGCCTTACACCTAAAAATGAAAAATGCTTGTAAACAAGGTATTGAAGGAATTTGTCTAGCAGTATATTTAATGGCTCTGGTGCACAGCTCTAAGACTGTGTCAGTTCAGGATCTTGAAAACATAGGTGAAAAGTTTTAATTTCGGTTTCGGTGCCTCGTACCCGGCTCTTAGGATTAGAGTGTACTCTGCTGCTTTGGGGAGCTTAGCAAGCAAGGAACAGAATGCTGAAGTAATTGTGAATTAATAGGTTGACCTGCTCATGAGAGGCTTGTTGCTGCTCCTGCACTTTAGAGAGAGGAGGTTGTTGCTGTGGCCATTTGTGACTTTGCCTGCTCTATCCTTCTCAGCTGGAAGCTTGGCAGGAAATTTGTACCCCGTGCTGTGGCTGCTCCCTCACTGACACAGCAAGTGGTCAAACGGTGAGCACAGTGGGTAGTTTATCCGTGGATAGAAGTGAAAAGAGAAAAATGTTTTGTGTTCAGTAATGTCTTCTGTGAGAGGGAAGAATTAAAAAAGACATCGCAGCTATCACTAGGAAATTAAAATTATCCTGAGAACTGCAAGAGTATTCAACCCCCTTACTCCCTGGTGCTTCCCTTGTTCTGAGGTTTTGTCTGCTTGCCGGGATCTCACTTCTTACTAAACCTTCAATTAAGATTTTATTGAAAGATAAAACTGGATCAAGTAAAGCCTCCTCGGTGAGGCTGCGTTCCAGTTTTGGTGACGTTGATGAGTCACTCAGCCCGCCTCGGAAGGTTTGCCGGGTCCGGAGACTTGCTCTCCGTGGGAAGCGCAGCCTTGCTGGGCGGGTAGTCTGCCCCCAAACTCGTTAGTTGCAACAAGCCTTAGTTTTGTTAGCGTGAGATGGACAGGTATCTCGAAAACAGTAATTAAACCTCTCCTGGGACTCTGCAGCCTCTGCTCGCTTTCACCACTAGAGGGCAATGTTTTCTTGCTTTTCAGGAGCCGGCATCCGCTCTCCCCTCGGCTTGCAGAGCAGACAGCCCTGCCCGCAGGCGGCTGCTTTCCAGAAGGGTCTCGAAATCCTCAGGGCAGGTAGAACACCTTAATTATGACTCTTCGGTTCAAAAATAAATAAACTCCAGGACTTCGGCTTTGAGAAATCTGCCACTAAATCACAACCTACGCCTGCAGCACAGGGGAACAGCATGCCAGGAGACTTAAAATTGTACTTTTTTTCCCCTCACTGTTCTGTCCTGCTGGTACTCCCAGGCACTGGGATTGCCATCAGCCAGATCTTTGCTGCTGCTATGGCTTGTATAAGTAAAATATGAGAAGCCCCCGACTTTATACTAGCCAAAACAAAAACATGGTCTTCATCCCAAATTATTTGATCCAAGTAATATTGATAAAATCTCTTCCAGTTAAAATATTAGCAAATAGAATGCAAACTAGCACATCTATTGCATGCGGATGTTCTAACAAGCGCAAGTCTTCACACTTAACTAGATGCCTCAGTATGAGAACTGATAAGGAGTTTAAACCTGCATATGGAAACCTGGCACTGGAGCAAATCTTTTTTTTTTTTACTTGGTGCATTGTGTTTGAACTGCTCTGTTGAACTGATTATACCGTTCAGTGAAAAAAAGAAGTGTCAAGTAATTAAAGTTTATGAAAATAAATCAGCTATATTAGCCATTAGTGGGACATTTTCCAAGGCATAATTGGAAGTTAAGTGCCATTTGTGCCTTTGAAACTCTCCGCCTTAAAGTTCAACAGCTTTATATTCGCTCAGAAATTCAAATATCTTCGCAGTATTTCTGTGCTATATTAATTTGAAAAACAGGAAAATAGGCTATATTTCATAATTAGCGTTACTCATGTAGCTTCATTTTAGAAACCGGTGGTTGAGGTCCTTTGTTCCTATGGTTACGGGTCAGTATTCACTAACTCTTCAGGGATAAAGCCCAAAGCTGGGGACGTTTTGATCAAGGAATCAAGGTTACTGTTATCCAGAGTTAGTCCTTCAGTACATCTTCAATCTTGCTTTCATCTGACTTCCTAGACACGGGACCTTTCCCCAGAAAGAGCAGAACCCTGCAGTCTAACTCTGTTGTGATGCCCTAGCCATCTGCAGGAATTGTCCTTTAATTTAGGCAGCCAAGGAAAACCAGAGGTTTAAAAATTGCTGCCTCCTCGTGAAATAATACTTCCTGCTTCGCCATAAAAAATGCATTTGATTGATGATTAAAGCAGGCTCATTTTGAAGATGATTGATTGAGAGATTAGGAGTCAACTATTTAAAACTGATAGCACAAGACTGAAGAGAAACAGCTTCTTATTAACACCATGTGTTAACACTGCACCAGGAATTAAAGCTGGTTCTCTTATGGTCCAGTTCCTCTACGCAGCTCTTTGCACAGGGCTCGGTGATTTAACAAGCATCTTGACCATATTAGGTGCAACTAATGAGTGGGGGGAACACAGGCATTGCAGAAGGCACTTGAGTATTGCTAAGGTAGCTGTTAATTGCTAACGAGGGAGAGCTGAAATAGTGAAATTACTGCCTGAGCAAATAGGGAAAACTCCATGGAGAGCGAGTGCTGCTGCCTTTCACCATCCCTCAGGAGAACAAGGGGCTGAGTGAGGAATCTGGCTCTGGTGGGGAGTACCCTGGTGCGTGGGCTGCCAGCCGGACCGGATGGCAGGCCAACAGTTGGGTTATTCCACCCCTGGGATCGAGGGAGTAGGTTTGGCACGTGCAGCAGGTTAAGAGCACGTCACTGATGTCAGTGCTGAGGAGAGGAGCGGGAAGCTGCTTGTGTGGCTGCAGGACAGTCAATTCTTGGCTTCTATCTGCCCCAGGCTGTGCAGAACGCTCCACGGGTAATCATCGGGAGGCAGGCCAGAGGTTTCCTCTTATTCCAGCATAAATCATAAATCAGAGTGTCTTTATTTTCATTACATAAAACTTTCCTTTAGGCTAAAAAATTAGTGTAAACTCTTTCCTCTTTTCCTTCCTTTCTAAGCCTGTATGACTCTTGTCATTTATTAGCAGCCCAACGATCCATGATACCTACTTGCTACCCCTTTCATGCAGTTCAATACAGAAACAAGCAAATGGATGTGAGCGAAAAATGACTCCTGCTGATCATAAGTAGTAGTTCAGGGTTTCTCTTCACTCCAGAGGGGAAAAAAGGGTGTTTTTTTTCTCAGAAAAGTTTCTTTTTCAGTGATCTCATGAAACCGAGTGCTTCCTGAAAGTAACTTTTCCCTTTCTCAGGCTTCAAGTTGCAACGTGGTTTGTGTTTATAAATGTGGTTTTGCTCTTGAGGCATGATGCCAGCTGCTCACAGCCTACCACAAGGTTTTGGGAAACTTTTACTTCAGATCAGGACAGCTGGGGAAAGATGTAGCAGGTTGTCTAACTCTGTTTGAACTCTGTTATAATTTCTGAGTGGAGAGGCTGCTCAGCACTTTCACCTCTTCCATTTGTTTTCAATGCACAATCATCTGTAAGTTAAAACTCCAGTTTTTCCAGTGTTTTCAGCAATTTGATCGGTCTATAGTGCACGTACAATCTTGTGTGATACCAGAAAGCTAAATGATGCCAGAGGGTGAAGTCGATAATCAATTAATATAAAGCAAAGTGTTTGAAATACCTCAGCTTGTGAACTCAATTAAACCTGGCACACACTTAGGAATGAAACAATACTTGGAGGATGGCTGTTTGACCCTTTTGACTTCTATCTTTCTTTGGCTTTAAAGTTTTCCAGATGATTCCAGAACTTGGAGCTTTGAAGACAAAAGGCTCCGTGGTGAAAAGACAGCTCAAGGCATACTTGGAGATAGGTTTCACGTAATATCTGCCTACCTCTTCTTATGTGTATTAGGTAGTTGGGAAACATGGTGTGAAGGGACTTAAGGAGTCTCTAAACTCCTCACTCTTGATAAACAGATAGGACCACCAAAGCCGAGCTGGTTTTATCAGGCTTAGCGTAGTCAAGTGTGATCTGAAGCAGACTAACGAGTGGTTTTCTTTATTTTCAGTGGTTTACTACTCTTTTGACTGAATAGGGGAATGGGTGATTAGAGAAAACCCTGTAATTATTATTTCTACTCCGTTAACACTCCTGGAGGTGTGCAGATAGACACCACTGACTCGCCACAGGTCCCGCTTTCTTGAACACACAGGGCAGATGTTCTGTTGTAACAGCACATAGGCAGACATACCTTGTCAGTGTTAATTCATGTCATGTGAAGTTGCTGACTCACCAGTTGGTTTGTGAGTTGGTTTTTTGGGGGAGGGTATTTAAACTTATTGATGCTTTCAGACAGGTAACTGTAACCTCAGCTAATGAGACCTCCCACAAAGATATGCCATGTGAATCAGTGGGATGCTTGTACAAATGGGAACTAATGAGACTATACGGGCTGTGTTGTTCTTTCTCTAAAACCTCCCACCCCATATGTAACACTTGACGTTGCTCAACTCCTGGAAGAAATTTATTCTAAGGCTTAATCAGCTCACATTCCTGGTGAATATTGTCTGATGTTCAGGCTCAACCCTCCTTTCTTCTGACCTGTTAACTTCTAACAGTCCCACAGTCAGCTGGAGCACCCAGAAATGCACATGTATGTGACATCCATGATGTTTCAGTGACATTCCTTTTAATTGTCACAATTTATCAGTCTCTATCACATCAGAGTTTTTAAACCTAAGGAGCTGTAATAATCCATCAGAAATTAATGACAGCTGATTTTGCTTGAGTGTTGGGTGCAGAAACTCCCATGAATCAGTAATAATATAAGTATAGTCTGAAGGGGACCATGCATGGGGAGAACCCGTATACATATTTTCTTCTTCCTAGGGTGGCTCTAGTCGCCATCGCAGTAGGTAGATTAAATGACCCCATTCATCTTTTGTGCAGCTCCACGTGTGGCAGAAATGTTGTCTAGTAAGCATATCAGAATTTACACAGTATTTTGATACTATCAAGCAAAACACTTGAGCTTTGTGGATATTTAAAAAGAAAAACCAGTGTCATCACAACGCTGTTTTTCAATAAGCGTGCCCACCTTGCCTAAGTGATGTTACCACTTTTCACGAGTAAGTTGCCAAAAATTCAAAAAAGCTAAGTAGCATTGTTCTCGAGTACAAACCTGACTTTTCAAAGTTCATTTGGCAGACCTGTGGCTGAGCTGGAAGCAAGAGCCGCTTGCTCTGGCATAATGCCCTTCCACAGATAGTTGTCTTGCCAACCCACATGGCATCTGTAGACAAGTAACTGACCTATCATGGATGAAAAGAAGGTTTTGGGAGATGATCTCAATGTCAGAAGCTCACTGCTTAACCCATGACGAGACAGCCAAATTGTCACGGCAGAAACCCGTGGCAGAGAACATCGCAGAGATTCCCGTGGTGTGAAGTTGTGCGCCACCTACAGAATCGCGTCTTTGGAGTTAATGCTTCCCTTTCCTGTTGGTATTAATGGAGAGAGCAGGTGTAATGACCCCCTTAAGGTTGCCCCAGTCCTTTTGAAAGAAGCTGGTGAATAAAAGCAAGCTTCACACATTTTCCTGAGGCTGGCTGTATAACATCCCTCCCGACTTGACGCAACATATCTTCTGATCTCACTTGGTTAATGGCTCTTCATCACTTTTCAATTCACAGTTTAATGCTTCAATGGAAGCCCATTTGAATTCATTTAACTTTTCAAATATAACTTCTGCGAGATGCTGTATCCAATGTTTTATTACAGTCCATCTATTCTGTTACTGTTTTCTACTTTTCTAAGGCTGTCCATTAGCTATCCAGTTTCAATAGAGTGATTTGTGGTGCTAATTCAGTTGAGAGACAATATTTGTGCAATATAATGGCTGCCTAACTAGGACTCTTTCAAGTCAATCAATGCAACAGTCAAACTCTGTACATCTTGTTTGAACATACATAAAAGCTAAGACATTAAAGACAAATTAAAAAAAATATTTTTATAGTTCAATTAGTGTCTAGCTAACTGCAGATTTTCTCTATCTATTTTTAAAGTTTACCTAGGATTACAGTTTTGCTGGGCAGGTATTGAAACTTTACTTTTTGGACGTTTCTTAAACAAAAAAAACCCTCTCTTTTTAATGGACAGGCCCACAGTCAAAGCCTCTGAAATAGCTTATTAGCAGCTGAACTCTTTGGTCTTTTTTTTTTTTTTTCCTCCAGTAGTTAATGGTTTCTCACACTTTCTGTTCTCCTATTGCTTTTATGGGACCTCAAAATGTTTGCCACCATACAAGATAATTAAAATGTCTCTGCCCTTCTATCACTGACTATATATTTCACTGAATAACGTGTTTTGTGGTGTCTGTATCCTATCCCTGGGACTGGTTGTGAGAAAGTCTGATGTGGTCACATCTGTGCCAGGAATTAATAGGAGGCCACTAACTTAGTTCAGGGAGACTCCAGCTGTCACATAGTAATGATCTATGCCTACTGCAGAGGAAGTCTGTTTAAACCCAGACAAAGACTTTGTACCTAAATCCTTCAAGCAGCACTTGTACCATACAAAATTTCAACAGAGGTTTATTCCGAGTTGACTGAAAACAGGTTGCAGCCAGCCAGAGATGGTTTTGAAGCTGCGGGTACATTAACTCTGATTATAATAGCTTCCCTACATTTATTCTACAAGTAAATTCAACTGGAGTACCCATTTCTCATCTTCATCCTTGCTGTCTGAGGGGTTTTGTTACTATTGAGAGAGTTTAGTAGGAAAATGGGTAGAATACATAGCGAGTGAGTTGGGTCCCAGCAATCTCTGATCAGAGCATTATTACATTACAGGTGGGGGGCAGGAGGTTAAGTTCATAATATCTCTCCTACCTTTTCCATATCCATTTAAGTCACCTAAGTTAAAGTCTTAGTCATAGACCAAGACGGTCCTTCAGAAAATTCTGCATCTTGCTACCAGTTCTGAGAAACTGGAAAGGAGCTTTTTGTGGGAACCAGTTACGGGGGCACCTCTTACTGTTGTCAGTAAAACTAATCTAGACAGAGCAACTTCATCGTGTACTAAAAATGCTCAAATACCCAATAGATTATATCTCACTTGAATGTGTTTAAATATTTCAGACGCTGCCAAGCAGGCCAGACAGTCCAAGGGAGCTTTATGGATGCTATTAATACAAACCCAACTTCTTTTTATCTTAAAATAATCGGATGGGTATTGTTTGACTATCAAGAGGAAAAAGTGGTGGGAGGATAAGGCAGCGAGCTGAAACTTTGAGTTCTGTCTCTTTGTGGTATTTTGGTTTCTGTCCTTGGGTTTTCGGGGTTGCTTTTTCAGTACTTCAGGTTTCCAGGCTGTGTTGTGGGAATAATACCCTCTTCTGCTTTTACACAGGCATTAGCTGCAAAACATTCTAAGATGATTGATGTTTGGTTGAAAGGTATACAGCATGGATATTGCAAACAGAGCATTTAAGAAAGACAGTGCAAAATTCATATTTTAGTGTGCAGTTGGATATGTTGGCAATGCCTGTTTCCTTTTTCTTCTTACTCTTCATGCCCTGGTAAAATTTCTTTGGTGTTTATTTCTGCTGCTGTTTTATGGGGTTTCTCTGAGAGAAGCCACTTTGTCAGTCAAGCGAAAGATCTCTTTTGAGATTTCTGGTGTGTCATCTGTGACCTATAGATATTGTTTTTCTTTTGGTTCAAAATATAAACAAATGATTCCTTTCAAAAGATCTCTTCTTTGTTTTGTCTAGATAAAGTTCAATTTAGAAATGCCAGTGGTAGTACAGGAGTCCTGCGTTGCAACTCAAGGGATTTTTTTTTGTTGTTGTTGAGTCACACTAAGCTCAGAGACTGGAACTAGAACTAATATTATTAGAGCTATGTGATAGAATAGTGAGCCTTAGATTAACCTGTTGCTTTTGTGAAAAATCTCTGTTTATTGAATTACTGTGGCATTAACTTATTTTTGCAAGGGGGAGGTAGAATAAAAAAAAATATCCAACCAGTTGTCAAAATATTTCTAAACATACTGCCCCTGCACCAGGCTGGAATTAGTTATGCTTCTTGCCATTTGTATTCTCTTCTGTGAGCTGAGTGCTCGCCTCTGCTATGTTTTCTAGCATTCACCTCCAGGATGCATCTTGGAAGACGCAACTTATCCTGGCTTTCTTCTTTATGAAAGAGGCTTACATGTCAACAAAACACTCTCTCACTAGTTGCTGAAATGATGCATTGTAATCCATAAACGTTTGGTTTAGACAATATACACATTGTTAATTTTCTGCCTAAATGTAAATATTTTCCATGGAGGAAAAAACAGTTTTGGAGGTACTTAAGTTAATCTGAATAAGCACAATGACTGCTGCTGATTCATATTGGAATGTGGAGCTTGCTCCAGAGCTGATGAAGAGTTGGTCTTATGGGAGTCTGGAAATGTCAGGTGTTCGGAGCCATGTGCTGCCTGGTTCGCTTGTCATGCAAACAGCACACAGCGCAGAGGGCTCTTGATCATTAATTGCGATTGTTTTTGGTTTTTTTTTTAAAGTACAAATTATAGTAACGCGCACCCTACAGGTTATTTGGATACAGGAAGGCATGGAGGAAGAAGAGTCAGTTGATGTTGTGTTAGAATATCAAGTTCCCAAATCACTACTTTTCAGTTACTCATGAGATAGACTTTAAGAAGGAGGAATGGTCACTGTCATTGTAAAACAAACCTGGACCCTCGGTTGGAAACAGCAGTTAGAGGCTTGTAGAGTGCAAGAAGGGACTGGACATGGTTCCACCCTTAAGAGTGCAATTGTACAGGAGTAGAAGGGTGAAACCGTTTAAAATGGCACAACAAATACAGTGTATTGATGAATAATAAATAAAAATGCCCTAGTCCATTCTAGTAACTGTTTAGGCTGGTAGAGTGCAACTAGTCTGACAAAAGTATTAAGGCTGATGGCCCTGGTTTTGCATAAATAAATTTTAAAAAAAACCAAACAACAGAACACACTTTAAAATGAAAAATGACCAGTAAGAACAATTTCTGTATCTTACTCAGAAGCTTAGACACTACTGGGTTTTCCTCTCATTTCCACAAATTTCTCTGTGAATCACCACCACCCACCCTCCCCTCTGATGGTTTAGGGGGTGACAAATATCCCACTGAGAGAGAATAAATTCAAAGAATACCCTGAGGGTCTGGAACTTGAGCTCTGGCCTTCTCCCTGCAAAATACAATCCCGTGCCAAAGGAAAATATGTTGGATAAAACATCCTCCTGAAACTAGAACACGGAGGTGGGTGCATATTTCATGACAGACCGCTTTAACTTTCCAAACAGTCGCCTCTTTTACGGCCAGCAGCTACTATTAATTATTTATCAGAACACTTATTTATACACTAAAAGCTAAATGCAATCTTTTCAGTGGAAGGCTGGCAGAGTGCAGGTTGAAATAAGTAGCTGCGGATAGTCCTTCAGAAGGATATGTTTTGTGCACAGTTCTGCTCGGGGAAGAGCCTGTTCACATTATTCTGTCTGCTGTGTCTCCGATAATGATATATATGTACGGGAGATGAAAACTCAGCCATTAGTAAAAGGCCTGTAGCTGTAGCTGCTCCAGTCCTGAGCATTAGCTGGGTGTCCTTTTCTCCGTGCTCTTGTAGGCTGTGGCAGGATGGCAGATGCTCCTCTCGTCCCGTGGCTGCCTAAGGGCTGACTCTGACGTTAGCACAAGTTTTGCAAGAGCAGCCTGGGGTGCAAAAGCACGGTCTCCCCAAGTTCAGCTACCCTGTGGCCTGGCACCACAGAAGAGGGACCCGTTTCTTTTTGCCTCTCTTCTCCTGGAAGAAGCCCACCCTGCCCTGGCTCCGACTTTGTATTCGCTCTGGCTCTGCAAAATCCATCTGTAGAACAGCGGAGGGAGTATTAATTTGCTTGCCTGCGCTTGGGGAAAAGCAGTTGCGACCCTCCCTGTAGCCAGAGGGAAGGAAGTAGGTTTAAATACTTTGCTCCTTTCTGAATTGAGTTCAGATCATCTCATCACAATATGCTACGTCTGGTGCCAATGGGTTTAGTTCATCAAATACTGACGTGGTTTCTGCACATCACGTGACTCTTGTGGCATTACTATTTATTTTCTATAGCGACTGCTAATTTCAGAAGAGTCTGTGATATCATTGCAATTATTACCAACAGTAGTCGTCAGTATGTTTTGAACTGATGGGCATGGTTTTCATTTTCTTCCAGCACCTGACTTTTTTTTTAAGCTCAAACAGTTTTTATAATTTATATGTTGAAGTATATGGAAAATCAATTCTCTTTTGGTATCTAGCAGTCTTCTGGGTGGCTTACACCTCACGAGGGGCATTGCTTTAACATCTCAATAGGAGAAGCAGACTTGTTGATTTGATATGAGCATTCATCAGCCTTTCTCAAAATGTGAGAAAAGGACGTTCCATGCCATTTCCACCAGAGATGCTCCTTCTTCCATAGTCCAGCTCCTCAATTGCATCCCAGGCCTGAAGACAAGGGATCTGCTCAACTGCCACTTCATCCTGTACTCCTTAATCTTTGCAAATGGTTTCAAACTCAGACTCCCCTCATCTTGC
Organism: Trogon surrucura; assembly: GCA_020746105.1. Taxonomy (NCBI): domain Eukaryota; kingdom Metazoa; phylum Chordata; class Aves; order Trogoniformes; family Trogonidae; genus Trogon; species Trogon surrucura. The sequence goes on along the minus strand of CM036620.1, from coordinate 1,940,164 downwards.
CAAGTGTGTAAAGCCCTTGGCTCACTTTAAGCTCAGCACCCTGTTCCTGAAATGAGTCTGCAGGCTGGGGAAATTGCAGCTTTCTGCACAATTTTGAGTTATCCTTTCCTTCAGCCAGCGAGGCCCCAGTGTGAAGTGCTTTGCTGCTCTTGCCTTGCTCAGAAAAGCCCATTTTGCAGGTATGGCAAGCAGCTTTTTGGATGCACCTAAGAAGCTCTCCAGCATTACGAGAGCTTTGCAAGGCAGACACTTGATGGAAGCAAACATCAACATATACATGAAGGGGAAGCTCAGCCAGCCCTGTGGTCACAGAGGTAGGCAAATCAAAACCGTTTGTGGGCTAAATCAGAAAGATTTGGAACAGAAATTATTTCATTTCTTTTTGGTAAGAGATCATGATAGTCTTTACCTTATTGCTTGTAGTAAAATCAGTTGAGAAACAAATCTTTATGGTGGCATACAGTTTAATGTAATTTTTGGTTTATTTGACTGAAAAGTCATAGTCAAAATTACCAGTAGCTCATCAGCGTTTTCTTTGATCAGTATTGCCCTGGGTTTGCAATATGTGGCTGTGTTTTTCTTTAAGTATCTCATTATACCTCTGAGATAATTCCTATACTGTGAGCCTTAAAAAAAATTAAAATCTTTACTATTAGCATATTTTCCTCCCAATCGCATTGCTAGTTGAACTCCAGAGAAGCTCATGATTCCTTGCATGCTGCCACATAGCTAAGTATCATCAGTGCCATTACAAAGAGCAAAATAGCAGATAAGCACAACCTCTAAACATCCATAAAGTTTTAACAGGACTTGCGGAACTTCATAGTGTGAGTTAACAGTGTGTTCAGACTGAAATGCAAGTATACGCAGGGGCATATATATATACGCGTGTGTGTGTGTGTGTGTGTGTGAGAAGTGGTCAGTCACTCAAGCATCCCTCTCTGTGCTTAAATCTAACCCTTTGAATTTGATTTACGCCAGTAAAAAGCAAGTTAGAAGAGCATTTCTCCAGCCTTCCAGGAAACAGTGTTGTCAACAAGACATTAAGATACTCCTGCGTTCATTTCAGAGGCTTTCAGACACTAAGCATTTATTATGAATCAAAAAAATGGCCATGTTCTGAGAAAATGGCACAAAAACTAGTATACAGTCTTAAACTTCTGCACAGAGCAATGCCATTAGGAACATCTAATCTAATTGAGCAGATATGCGAGTTGATAATATTCAGAAGGAAACTGGAAGGCAGGAATTCCTTTAGTTAAATGTGACTTGGCATTTCCTCCCCCCCCTCTTTCTTTAGAGCAACGTTTCAGAAAGCAAGTCAGATGGCTCATGGTAAAATGTGTATGATGAAAGTACACAGACGTGATGGGGCAAGACAGGGAAGCACCTGGCAACATTGCCAACTATTTAAACTTTATGAGCAGAGAGAATCTGCTATTCTTCCTCAAGCTGAACATCTTGCAGCAGAAAGATGGTAATTAAAAACTACTGAAGAAACAAGGTGAAAACGACTGATAACTATTTTGAGCTCTGACAACATGTGGAGGTAGAAAAGGAAGTATACTGCTACCCGGGGTAGGCCACATTCTGCAGCATTTATTCATGGGGACAGAGGGTGATAAAGAGCTGCAGAAGTTAGTAAAAAATGATACAGTAACTTCCCTGGAGAAAAGAGAACTTAATGAGTGTGGTTTTGCTATGTATGTGTGGTTACATTAGTGCAGTGCTTGTGTCACCTCTAAACATTTCTCCTTTGGATGTTTATTCCCAGCAGCAATGGCTTGGAGCCGGTGTGGCAGCTGTAAGATAAAAATGCTGGGCTGCTGCTGAGCTCTGACTCTGTAGGCATCTGAAGAGCAAACACTGATTTCTTCAGCTTACCTCTTACTACCTGAAACAATCCTTGCTTCCACGCTATCAGTGATCATGCTGTTTTAAAAGAGTGTTGCTGATGGTTATTGTTGGGTATCAAACGGCTAGAAAAGAGCAGATCTGCAGATCTTGGCTTCCTCACAGGACAAGTACTCTAAATAGAGCATGTTTACTATATATCCACGGAAAGCTTTTACACTTTCATTTCAATACGATAACTTTGCATACCTTTGTTAGATGGCAGCAAATAAGAGCAGAGTACATAGAATAACTGAATAACAAGTGCAACCTTACCCTCTTTTTTTCCTTACATAAATTCCCATGCTCTAACTTGTGCGGTCTTTCATATATTTAGTCAGACGACTGTTTCCACTGGGAGGGCGCGCATCTGTTTACATTGAGGGCACTTGCATGCAAACACAGCAAGGACTGTCTCAAAGTTTCAAATAATCCTTTAAATGCCAGGCTCTAGGCAGCTTTCTGAAGTAATTAGTATAAATAATGAGGTTCTAGGTAAACTGTTTTACATACCGTGTGCATATTTCTATCTGCTGAGGAACTGTTTTCTTGCCTCTGAGTACAGGCACTGTCTATGAAGTCCTATGTCTGTATACCCAGCAATCCAGGTTAACATAGCAATATGTCAAGCTGAACAATAGCTTACCTAGAGAAGAATTCCTCTTGGTAGAGTGCAGGAAGGAGGCATCTGCTATTCAAATCTCTTCACACGGCTCCAGGTAAACTAAGGAGAGTTTTCAATTGATAGCAGCTGTCTGAGCCGCATCCCGGGAAGGTTCCTCTTGCTCCAGCCCCGGTAACTGAACTCCGCCGGCACAGTCACATCTCATTTAGACACAGACTGTCCTTTTTCAAAACAAGCAGCCAGCTGGAATGATTCAAACCTCTGTTCAGCACACTGTTAAAAATGCAGCTTCCTTCTTGGACACAGGGATTACGCCGGGGAGCGACCAGGCTATGGCAAAAAGGCTGGGAGAACTATTTAATCACCCGAAATACCAGCTGCTCCCGTTTCTAGCGCCGGTGCTGCCGCCGTGCCTCCTGTTTGCTGTAGTCAGCCTCCCTCTCCCTCATATCTAGAGGAGTATCGAGGAGGCTTTGCAGGGTGGTGATTGGCAGCAGCGGCCAATTCCTCCAGCTAATCAACCCCCAGACTTTCAAGGACTCGGAGCTGCTCTGATGTCATTCCAGCCGAGGGGGGGATGCTTCACGGGAGGACGTGGCTAATTCGGAGATGAGCTGCATTCCTCTCCCACCGCTGTGATTGATTAGATGCTCCGGGAGGATCTGCATAATCTGTCATTGTGCGGTTGGACCACCTCCCCTCCTTCCCGCCCGACCGAAACGCGGGAGGAAAAACCGCTGCTTTCGGCTTCCGAGTTTGCACCTGGAGTCTGCAGCTGGAAACCTGGGAAAAGGGAAAAGTTCAAACAGTCATTCTGCAGCGGGAGAATGCTTGAGCCTCAGCCCCCTCCCCATCGCCATCCCCACATGCAAAAGGACGCTCAAGAAAATCACAACAGTCAAAGACTTTTTGGGGTCCTGCTCTCGCTAGGTCATGGATAAGGTCACCAGGTACAGCAAAAGGCACTTTTTAGTGCGTGAACAAAATCAAGCAGAGGTTGCCCAGTGAGTTGCTTCCAAATAATCTCCCTGACACCACCGCTGCACGGATACCAGCAAACATGCAGTGCTCAGCGGTGCAAAGTATTTTCCTACTGCAGGCAACACAAGTTCCACCTGTTTGTGGCATAATTTCTTATTAAAATCCTTTATCTCACCCAGCTAGAGACGAAACCTACCTCCACAGCCAAAAAACATGATTGGTATGCGACTTTAAATTACATTACAGAGAAAAAACTAAACACTTCATATATTAAAAAAAATTAGATTTTACACCAATCTAATTTTCAATTTTTGCCAGCTTGACACGTTTCACTCCAAAGCCGTTCTTAGTACAATACACCTTGGAATTGAAATTCAGCCAATTCTGTGCAGCAAATGTGAGGAGAAAATAGTTTTGTTCAAGGAGACTGGAACAAACCCATTCTGAGATGATGAATGACGCTGTAAACTCAGATTTGAATCATAGGAGGGTCAGCTCAACCTTTCGTGTTTCCAAAATAGTGTAAATAAATGGTGTTCCATGCAGTTTACCATTTACATTCTTCAGCTGGGACCTTCTATGTGAAGAGCTATTGGCTCTCTGTGAATATCCAAGTTTCAAAGATGGTAGATATTCCTAACTGGGGACTAATTTATTCCTTCTGGCTAAATGAGAAACTGAGGGGAAAATTAAAATTCAAAGTATGGCTGAGTCATTTCCTGCAATTTTTAATTACAAAGCACTCGCTGCGGGTCTTTTAAAAATGCCTTACACCTATGGCTGCTTCTCAATTCAGGATTGGTTTTCCAAAGACTCTTGTGAAGATTGGCTGGGGGGGTCCCACTGCAACTGGGAGGCAAGTGAGTGCCTCCTCGTATCATGTGTGACCATCAGGACTCAAGCCTGGCTGTAAACCGAAGCCTCCGAACCAAGCGAGGGTCTTTTCCCAACCAAGGAAGACTTCTGGTGCAACTGGTGAAAACCCACAGAGAAACCCATAAGAGCTTCCTATTAGTAATCTGATGGTGCGAAAAGGACGTGTCCAGTTGTTTCATTCCTCTTTCTGGTCGTATATTTGACTCTTTGCTTTACTTGAAGCCCTGGGGACGCCCCTGTGAGCGGAAGGGTTTGGCCGGCGATGCGAGTGTGCTGTGGGCCAGCTCTCAGCTGCTGCCAGATGTGGTGGGAGCAGCAGGCTGCCCCTTTGAAGCCGCTGCCACAGATGTTCCCAGGGCGGGCCAGCGGCCAAGTCATTGCGCAAACCATTGCGAGTGTATTTTAATTCAGCTGCTCGAGTCGCTCTTTGAACTTAAATCCTTGGCTTAGGAGTGCGCCCCGCTAGATGAATTCAACATGAAGAAGTGTGGCTGTTGATTCACGCTGCCTCGATAGCTGTTTGCTTTATTAGCGATTCATTTTAAGCGGAGGATCAGGCGACTTACTGTGCCTGGGTCTGCCCTTATTAGAAATGTGTGGAAAGCAGTTGGCAGAATTGCTCCAGCTCTCTTGATGTAACAAAAAGTGCACGCCAACCCTTGGGAAAAAGACAGCACAAGGTGAATTTTCACTTCTCTCTCCTTTGGTTAGTAGTGTCAGTTGAACTCTTATTGCTCAGGCACAAATACACTTGAGTTACTTAGAATGCCCTTCCAATCAGGACGTTGCTCTTATGTTCAGCTTTAGGGAGAAATGCCCAAGAAAAAATATAGGACAGCAAGAAACAAAAATGAAGTATGCAAGGAGACAAACAGTAAAAGAAGGAAAATTCTAGTAATAAAACACCATACTAATGAGGTAGCATATTTATGCTGAAATTCTTGCCACAGGATGCGTGTTTTTCTGGATCTTACCTGCAGCACAGATTTTGTGTTAACAGGTGGAAATTCTGTATTAGTTAACAGTTGTGTGATTTATTTCCCCCCTTTTAAAGGCAACTGCTGAAATTCAGTATCCTACTTAGATGCTTAAATCCAGACTCTAATGCTCACACTTATCTGTTCTGCTATACTGTCAGTACAATGTCTGGGCATGCATTTTTGATGTGTTTATCTTCACGGTGCATTGTGAGGTAGAAAAACACAATTCCTGCAGTTCTGTGCTTAGAAACATGATACAGAGCAAGCAAATACTTTCAGAAATTAATCCGTATAATATATGCAACCTCCCTGGTTCACTCTTCTAGACTATTTGAAAACTTTGATTCAGATACTTGGATTGATGCTCCATTGTTATGTCAAGCTTTTTTGTCCCACCTGTTACCACAGTGTTCCTGTGACATTTTCATAGCTATCTCCCTACTTCTTCTCTCAAAAACTACCTTGCAGCATGGAGGCTGGGCTTCAAAATTGACTACAATACATATAACTGTTTCTTTCAGCTAAGACACTTTTACTATCTTTTTTGAAATGAAGATGACTTTGGATATTTAAGTTCATAATGAGTTTAAAAGAAAAAAAAGACTGTTGCTGGAAGGACCAGCTTTTGCTTGAGCTGTGAAGACTTCTTATGAACTTTTTTGTAATTAAACAACAACGTGTTTTTTATGAAACACACAGAGCAGTTCCTCAACTGGTGTGAATTGTCAAAAGACTGATGGATTTCAGAGGAACTATGACAACTTCTGATATAGACTAGTCTCTAATTCTCTAGCAGCTCCTCAAGATGTGTGGAACTTAATTACGTTCACATCGAAAGTGCAAGAAGCATACAAACACAGCAGAATGTACTTTTGTGTGTGTATACTCAAACATTTATTTAATTAAGAAAAGTCTGTCTGGGGTTTTCTGATGTCTCAATGAGTTGTTAGATTATTTTTTTTTTAAATCAGAGTATTTTGGCTCTGACTCAAGATGTGTTAGAAGTTTTATACTCAGAAATGTAGGGATGAAATATAGATACACTTGGAGATGAGTTTCATGCATCACAACTCAGTTAAAGCATTCGTATCTTCTACTGAAAGTGCCTGCCTTGTCATGGGTTATTCTTATTTCCCAGATGACAGTGGAGAACATGCAGCTAGTAGACCACTTAAGCGTGAAGCACTGATCTGAAACAGCAGGAACCACAAAAGTGATGCAAAGTCCTACAAACCAAAAGAGGAAAAAATACCACCAACCTGAATCCCTGACTGCTGATTTTCTTCAACTATACAGTTGCTACTCAGTTTCTCTTACCCTCCCCTGTCTGTGATTGGACACACTTCTGAGTATGATAAAGGAAAATTGGTGCATACCAGTTCTGTGATGACCTTTATCTTAAATTTTTATTCCTTTGCAAACTAATTTTGATAGCCTAGTGTGTTTCTGTTCCTGTAAGGCTTTGGATGTATTAGTTTCAGAGAGTATGTTGATAGAAACTAATGTAGAAATATCTGTTAAACCAATATACATTCATTAACATTTAGCATTAGAGCTGTTCCACATCTCTATAATTACATTACTATTTTATGTCTTAAGCGCTTACTCGACCATAAAAATATAAACTCTGGTCTTTTTAAGTACTGCTGTCAAGATGCTATCAAAGTAAAAAATGACTTTGTTCTTTTTAATCCACTATCTGATCTGTGTCACCACTTTGTGAGTTAGTAGCTCACTGTCACAGTGAGACAGGGGTTCATGTGGGAGAGAGAAGCACATCCTTACAGCCTTATGGGCTCCTGCCCACCGTTTCCCTTAAAGAATCTTTCCTGAGTTCAGCTTTGGACTGAAGTCAGCAGAAAGCTTCTGGGAAGTAAGTGGGGAAAAGATTTGAGCTTATGAAGAGAAGAACTTTTTTGCCAGGCCACACTTCATTGCACCAGGAGAGACTGAAGCACCAGAGAAGGTTTATGTTCTGCTCAGCTCCCTTGTCACTTGTGTTTGCATGCCTGTAATGCCTTAGCAATGCACGGCAGCTGGTTTGCATTTGGTCTCTTGACGTACTCTGTTCTTGTGACCTCTCTGTTGATAAGCAAGTCAATCTGTATTTGTAAATCTTCACAAAAACTCAACTAAAAGCAGGTCCAGTTCATCTGACTGCTTCGCTCCGAAAAGCTCTCTGCTACCTCGGCTGCACGGCGAGCTCTCATAAACGTGGACATTTGTTGATGTAGAAACTCTGGTAGCACTCCCATTTCCCCTTTCTGGGGAAGTACGAGGAATCATTTACTTTGTTTCTTTATCCTGTGTGACTCACAAAGCTTATCACAGACCATCCTATAATTTCTCTCATCCTCAGTACTCCAGACAGCACAAGTGGTGTAATTCTGTTGTGTATTAGCTTTGGTGCTGTACAGTTTGTATAACCAGTGAAGTTGTAGCAGGGCTGGTAGAATGCCTGGAGGAGGGTGGCTTCTAATAAAGAGGAATCCAAAGAAATAGTTGGTAAAGCCATTATCCCAAAAAGCATCATCAGTAAAACTAAGTGATAGTATACAAATCCTAAAACTAAGCATTTTTCCTTGATTATTAAAAATTAAGAAGCATGATCTCTTGGTTTAATGTATTAAGTGATTTCTTTTTTTTTTTAAATGAGTGATTCAAACTGTGGAATGATTCATAAAGTAGCTTAATTAGACCATAGCTCCAATGGGAGTCCCCTTTAACATGTCTACAGAGGCTCTTTAAATACTCTAATCCACTACTGAATAAAAGGTGAAACCAGGAATGGTATTTTCAAACGAGAAAACTATAAAGAGCATTTATCTTTCTTTTTACTTTTCTGTCCTTGCGATCAAGATAGCAAGCTTCTGTTACATTCTAAGGATGACTTCTTTCTAGGTTAGCTCTCACAAGCAAAGCTTTTTACATACCCTGATTTAAACCTTAAAAAAACCTTCAAAGCGAAAAATCCATTATTAAACCAATTTCAAACCAGTATTCTGGCCTTACCATAATAAACGGATCCTGTTGTACCAAGTGTTTTGTTTCACCTCTTAGCAAATTTCTTTTATTTTCGATAATCCCATTATCAATTGTTTTCTGCTTCATCTAGTCCTATAGGAGGAGGCCTTATTCTTACAAGCTCCTTCTGCAAATGTTCCAGCTAGAGTGTGAAATCTCCATGGGGAATGAAGCTTTTGTAAATCAGTTTTTATTCCCTTCTGTGACCTCCTCCTTTGCACCCTGTCACTGCTCTGAGGCAGGTCCACGGTACTCGGAGGGATTTGGTCTTCCCTCTTTGAAGAAAATGTAGGGATTATTTGGTACATGAATGCTCTGCACTTGAAAGGTCTCCAGAATGAGTTGTTCAGCCTTCTGATTTAAGGCATTGTCTTCGTCTTGAGGTGTGTGGACACATTTGTCTCCCTAGAATAAGTACGCGTGCTAGCTTCAGTGGGGTTAATTGTCTAAGTAAAATAAGTACTCTGGGACCAGTGTTTTTGTGTTACAGTAAGAGCTAGCTGCTCACTATGGGAATGCTTTCAAGTATCATAACTTCCAAAACTATGACGAGATTTTGGCATCCTCTCCAGTCTGGCAGAAGCTTTAAATTACACTGCTACACATTTGGAGTGTTCTCTTCATTTCTTTTGTGGGCTGCAACATCCTACACTGAACTGCACTGCTTTACAAAAGCCACCCCAAACCGTGAGGCACAGCACACCACATGACAATGGGAAGATGGAAGTATTCCCTCTGAGGTCTGGTTTTTTAGACTGATGCAATTGTGCTTTGTCTCAACATTTAAAAAAAAAAAAAAAAAAGAAGCAAAGCCCCCAAAACCCACACAGAAACCTGGGTTCAGCAAATGGGAGGCTAACATCAAGAAATTCTAGTCTGACAAAGAAAATCAAGATCATGGTTTTATATTGACATTGCACCAATCTTCTTTAGAAATGTGCCATTTCTCTGCAGTGTCTGCAGGAACAGAATTAAGCTCAAGAAATGCTTTTAATGTCTAACTGCTATTGATTCATTTTTATTGAGGTAGGAATTACAGACTTTGAGCACTGCTCTTAAAGTCATGAGGGCAGCAGAAGGAATGGGTTTTTTTTGAAGATGCTAATGTAGTTCTACATGAACATGCACAGTGATCATTCTTCAAACTGTCATCTCTGGATTCTTATTCCTGGTAAAACCTTATTTTTCTCACGGGGAGAAAAAAAAAGGTGACAATTAAAATGATCAAAGAAAACCATGGATGGAGTAACCAAGAGTGAGAGTACTCCAAACGAATAAGCTCTTGATACTTAGCCATGATACCTTATCATGCTTATTCCTTCTCTTCTGATGTCACTCATATTCAACAGGTGACCTTTGAAAGTATTTGTTTCTATCTATAGTGATGTTTTGGAGTTGACTCTTCAATCTCTGAAGAATTCTAGACACTTTAGAAATAATATTCAAAATTGATGTTTGCCTATTTACACCACTGATGTGACTACAAGGTTGTGTGCGTTGGTTCAAGTGTTGTTGTTTGGGGTTTTTTAGACATGGTAGAAAGGCACACACAATTTGAGCAGTGACTCTGTGAACTGGAATTATCATATAAAAGCTAACCACCGGTAATAGATGTATTTGCCACCATATGAAACGTAGGCTTGAAAGAAAGAAATTAAATGATGAGGGGGTGATAGGTTGATTTTCCTGATGGCATAAAGCTTTTATGTTAATAAGAAGAGCATTTTAAGAAAGATATTATACTAAAAAAAAAAAAAGACAAAAGAACAGCGGTACGCTTATTTGAAATCTGGTATATCTCGTGCTCCCATAGAGGGCAATCTTGTATAAAAGATAGGTTTAAGCCATGTATTAGGGATCTGCCAACTCATCTGTGTTAATATACTTTAAGGAAAATAGCTGTTACAATAAATTTGATGCTGCATTTCCCTTCAGTCAGGCTATGACTAATACACACAATAATGTACAGCAAACCACATAACACAACCTCGTTAAAGGCGAAGGAAATGAATTTTGTAGATTACCTAATTGTAGGTCATAATGGAAAAACTGTCACATTTTGGCTTACAGTTTTCTCTTTGGTAAGTGAGTCACAGTAAGTGCTCTGGTTTATCAAATTTGGTCGAGCAAACCCACAAGAAAAAGGACACAGGTTTGTGTTGTCAGTCCTGGTAAGAGGATTTACAGAGATGTGTTTTGCGTGCAGTGAAATGATTTGCATTGCTATACTGTATCTGTGTAGGGTTTTTTCCCAGGGGAATGCATGGGTGAAGTTGTCGTAATGTTTAAATTTACTTTTGTGCTTCTCTCATTTTCATGTGTTGTCAGGACAAGGCACTAGACTTCAGACTTTCTCAGCCTTTTGGGTAGCTGAAACATGGAAAGATCCATGCCACTTTAAAATAACCTCCTATATTTAATTTCCTTCCTAACCTTACTAAATCCACGAGCACCGCTATAGAGTTGTGTCACAAGGAGTTCACGTTTTCTATGCTGGACCTAAGCAAGGGTACGGGAGTCTAAGCTCATGTGCAGTGATTGGAGAGAGGTGAGATGCCCTTTCGGGAGAGTGGGAGCCTTACAGTGACATATTTACAATTAAAAAGTGTTGAGTGTCCCCAGTGTTTCAGATAATACTGTTTCAGGCAATGGCAATAAAATTCACATGAAAAAAAATCCTTTACAAATGTCCTTAAATGATTTGGTTGAAGATGACTCTGATTAAGTCTAAAGAGGTAATAAGTTCCCAGATCTCGACTGAAATCAGAGTGGTTGATATATTGATGAAACCTCCTGAATTAAACATTAATAATTATTGCTCTGAACAGTATACTGTTTACCTTCAAGCCTCCATGAAAAATGAAGTTTGTTTCATGAGAAATATTTGCTTAAGACTTAGGGGATCTATTCTTTCAGTTCATTGCCCATAACTGACTTGAGGCAGAAAATGAGATGTCCTCTTTGAAATGCATCGAGACCACCTAGGGCTAGATTTTTGTATTTCTGTAGCACCTTCTAAGAGTAAAACCACTGGCCGAGTCTAATGCTGAAGGTGAGAATATGAGGTGGGTGGTCACCTGGGCCTTGACTTGGCCTGATGCAGCTGAGCTGCAAGACGGGACAAAAAACTGCCAGCGAGCACCCTCCTGAGAACAAGGTGCTTCTTAAGTGTAAACACAGGTATCGGGATGTGCAACTACTGCAGGTCGCTTCAGCTAAATGTGTAAAAATACATGTATTCTCCTCTGTATTATTCACCTAAGTTTCACAGTCATGGTTACATTATTCTTTTTAGTGTGTACTCTAGTAGTGATACTAATGCCAAGCCCCCCTGTAAATGCTATAACTCAACTTTGGAGTTCATAGAAGGTGGAGAAGCCCATAGAAGGTGGAGACTGAATGCAGAATATTGTGGGAGAATTGACTGTAAAGAGAGAGAGCTCAGCAGGGTCAGTGTGGCCTTCAGGTGGGGCACTCCACGTGGTGTGGGGATACAGAAGCACTGTTAGAGCAAAGAGCAGTCTCCTGACAAATACGGGGAGAGCATCAAGTCTGAGGGAACTTGCACTGACAAGTGACCAAATTTCGTTCTAGGAAAAGTTATAAGGGGGATTCTACTCAATAAATACCAATGATCTTCAGTGCAGTTGGTGCTAACACATTGAATAAACATATTCTAAGATGTCTACTGCAGGAATCTACTTAGGAGAGAGAAAGAAAGGCTACTTTTTCTTTCTTTTTTAATCTTGTTTCTTTTTTTTTTATTCTTCCTTGATTTTGATACAACACCTCTAAAGACCAAGAAGGCCTGTCCTATAATGAGAAATGCCAAGATTAATTTTTTTTTTTCCCTAACAGCTAGCTTGAAGACATTCCAGAGGTAAAATCAGGAGTAAAAAGAAATAAATCCAAATCTTTGTCCAGAACTTGCATCTGGACAATCAAATATTTTGGCATATAAATGCACTGATTTATTTTCTTCTTCTTCTTCTTCTTGTACTCTGAATTCTCTTTTCCGTCCAGAACTCGTATCTGAAACCTGTTGTTCACCTGGGAGTCCAGATGCTGCTTGTAGGGGCTCTCCCCTTGGTGCTGTGGCAGTTTGCGCTGGCAGCCAGCGCCTCCTGTCTGGAGCCAGACGCCTCATTTTCTCCCCTCGACTGCTTCAGGAATCTGGAAAGAGGGGGAGAGAGCAGGTTGTGGCTGTCTCTGCTCGTCAGGCTCCAAGGGTAGGTAGATTCAACGAAAGAGAACTACGGGAAACTTGCGCTTAGGATAAGGGTCTGTGCTCTGTAAATGACAACTTGCAGCTCTTAGCTAATCCAGTGTTCTGTAGATTGTGTTCTTCTGCACTTTTGTGGAGTTCTTGTCTAATTAATTTGCATGTTCAGTGATTATTTGAAAGTGAGTTAATAACTCTGTTGCAGTTGTAGCTATCAATCTATATTATCCTTATTTAATATATTATAAGCAGGGGAGTATTTCTGTACAATTACATCTTGGAGCGGAGTATTTGTATGTCCTTGATAGACATATTGTTTAACACTGGCTAAGTAACTTCAACATTTTCAACTTTTATAAATACCAGAAGGACAGTAAGTATTTCCAAACTGGGAAATACAAGAATACATATATTGAACCAAAAATAACAATTCAGAAATGAACTCGGGTAGATTTATTTTAGGCTTTCTAGAATGACATGTTTTTATGGTCACATAGACTACTGAAAAAGAGGATGAGAAAGAAGGAAGCTTAGTATTTGCTTTGCAAGTATAATTTCAGTTCTATTTAGGGCTAAATTCAGACCTGACATTCAAATGTAGTGTCAGTAATGGAATTGCCCCCGACTGCACTGGATTCAAACGCGGTGTTGACAGACAGACACACCCATTACCACTGAGCAACAGATAGCTGTAGCATTTAGTCATGGTAGAAGAGGACAAAGAGCTTCCTGATGTAAAAACCTCTCAATTTCCCTTTTCCTTCTTTTCTCCTGATTTGGTAAATGAGAAAAGAATCAGAAAGGGTCTGCTGTTTTGTTTTTTTTTTGTCTCAGATTCTGCTTTAATGGACTCTACTCAGTCCTTCCCTTCCTACTTTAGGCTGGGCTGTAGTCACTGTCAGATCCTCCTTTCTTTCTCTCTCTTGTAAGAGTTGTCTGGAAAATATAATGATCTATGAGAAAATGCTGAAGACTATATAAATAAATGAAATTGTTCCTTTTTCTTGACAGAATGCACTTTCCAGCTAGTCAAAGCATGGATTTTTTCCAAGATAGATTTAATGTGAAAATAAATATATAAATCTCACAATAGGGAGCTCCAGCTTTAACTATAGAACAACCTCTGGCTCTATCTAATATACTTGAGAGAAAATATGAGCACTTGACATTTTTTAACAGCACATTATTCAAAATTCAGTAATTCTCCAGTACTGAAGCTCTTTTTGTTGTTGTCATTTGACTACTAAGAAGTCATCAGTAATGACATTCCAATACAAAACATATATGGAAAATGAAGATGTCTCAATAGCGGGTATTGAAAAATTAGGTAAGCCATAATTAAGAGCACTAATCACAGCAGTGGATCTATCTTCTGTTAGATATGAATGAGGCATGGTGTAAGGATATTAGTAGTTTCTTCAGAGCTTTGCTCTGCATACCTGTAGTCCATTTGCATAACTCTGGGACTTTGGATAATCCTGCTGTAACGTGAACACAAGAATTTTAGGTCCATTGTAAAGCTCCGTAATTTTAAAGGCTTTGCACATCCCGGTGTGAAGTATTATAGCACTGCTACAACTGGAATGCTGTGAACTGAGTTACAGTGGGAAGAGGAAAACTTAAAGAGGGTTTGGATTAGTAATGGAAAACTGTATAGTGAAGTGTGTCCTACTTTAGTCATGGGGAACATTCACTGAAGTCCTAGGTTTTGGCAGGGGTTTTTAAAGTCAGGAGATTTCCGCTTTGCAATGATGGGGTAAAAATCTCTTTAAGAGCTTCTCATTTTGACATGCTTTTCATGGAAAATGGGACATCAGGCGTGATTGCCCCGAGGGCCCCGTGAGCACCCTTGGTCCCAGCTGGGACCCACCCTGCAGGTGGTAGAGAAAGAGCGTGGGGTCAAGTAGAGCAAGCTGTCAGCTCTTCAGCCTCTCATCCAAAAGTGCTGGCGGTTGGAAGCCCTTCAGGTCATAGACAAGTGAAGCCATCATGTTAACAGCCAGGAGGTCTGTGCAGTCATTTCCTGCCTTTTCATCCTCATTTTTGCCTTTCATAGACGCTGCAATATGTCTGACAGAGATCCAGCTTCCATGAACACACCTCACACACCCCTGAGTTAACAAGGAGAACAGACATAACCAAAAAATCACATAATTTGAATGCTTGTTCATCAGAATACTTTAAATGGACTGTAAACAAGCCAACACAATTGCAAAAACTGCAATGGAGTATTTGGAACTGTTTTTTAACAGCATAGGTATAGAGGCCTTGTATTGTGTGTTTCTGAGGCTGATGGCTCAGAAAGGGAGAAGGGGTGGAAAATACAGATAAACCTGACCAAAAGATCACTTGTAATTAACTGCAGCGTGGGGATGGTGAGGTTTGGTGACATCATTTCATTTCAGGATCGGTCACAGTTGGAGCATGTACCTAGTGTGGCACGCTTTCTACGATTCCAGGGTCTTTTCTGGCTGTTGCAGTTCATGTATCAGCAGGAAAAAATAGGGTAATTTAAAATAGACTGCAAAAGGATTCACGATTAACTAAATGATTCAAACAAGAAACAGTTGAAAAGTCTTCATTAGTTGTTATCCACTACTTTTCTTGTTACATGGCTACGCAGGCATGCAGAGGACATATTACTAGCAGGAGATGCTATTTAAGTAGCATTTCACATCCATTTTTCCAAGCACCAAGAACTCGTAAAATAAAGATGCAAATCTGAGATGAGTCACAGCCCTGAACTCAATTCAGGTAAACAGGAAAAGTCAACAACGCCAAAACACTGAGCTCTTAGTCCCTCAGCTGTCCAGACAGAGTTCACATTATTGTGCAGACAGGCCACATAGCCTTAAAACGGATTTTAAAAATCCCAGTGGCTACTGCTTGCATTTATTTGATATGATCACTAGATTTTTTCCTAAGTCAGCTGCCAAAAGTAGGTTTATTACGATGCCCTTTGTGAGAACCAATTCTGTTTCATAGCAAAACCCACTTCCATTTCAAGGAAATGCTAATTTAATTTTAAAACTAAATTAATTCCTCATCATCAAAATTCTGCTTGCTGTTTGTCAATGACCAGAGAATATCCACAGAAACAGCCTTACTTAATTGTAATTCAGGACTGCCACACAGCTTTCTGTACTGAAAGAATAAAGCGAACAAAGTCAGCTGAAATAGAAACAGGTGTTTCAAACCTAGCAAGAAGATATGAACATGAAAGCTCTGCTATTAGAAAGCAAAAAGCTAATTTTCTCAGTGTTTAAACTTACTTTTTTTGCCGTTGCTATGCTACCATCTCTGCACCTACTTTATGGCATTTTGAGCCATAGCAAGAAAAGTATTTTTTTTTTTTTTAAAAGCAAAAGCCCACCAGGCCTGAACTAAACTGAAAACCAGTGTGCGACCATCCTGTAAGGTTTTTATGGTGGATAAAACTTGATATTCAGCATAATTTATATCAGACAGTCTCAGGAATCAACTAGCCATTTCCTCCCAGTTTGGACTGTTTTCGTTTTTCCAACACTTTTTATGTAAAATGTCTTTTCCTGGGCTTATACGACCAGTGTTAACATGATTTGTTTCAGGATATAAGCAAGTTACAGCTACTGATAACAGTAATAGCTGTTATTACCCTTTAGTACACATGAAAACAGATCAAAGTCTCATTAAAAAATGTGTTTGCATAATAGGAAAAAATAGCCTGCATTCAGATGATATATCACAAGAGCACTAGGCAAGTACTCTGGTATTCAGAAAGCAGAAAGTCAATACTAGGCAAATGGTCTAAAGATACCCAAAAAAGCTTTAATAAGCATATTGGCGAGGTAAGAAATACGGGAAAGAGCGAGCACCCTTTAGAAACCAGCAACTGCCATCAGCTATGGGCAAATTGTTGTCATAGATTGTTTTCAAGGGCACAATTCCAGTAACCCTTTTAGGGAAAACAAAGGTAACATGAAAAGTGAGGAAGAGAGAGTCACATGTGAAATGACGCATTCCGTGTAAGCAGAAATGGTGGTAAAAGACTTCAGCAACAAAGCTGAGGACAACTTGGAGGGAAAGGGGATGAAGCTCCCAGCGAACACTTGGACATCTCTGGTCCTGGTCCAGGCAGGTAAGAAGGCCCAGCTCAGCTTGGGTCACGGCAGGACTCTGCCAGCTTGTGTTGATCCACTCTTTGCAGCCCTGGAGCTCTACCATGGGCTCAGGCTCTAATACAGACAAGCAAGAAAATCCTATGGTTTGAAGCTTGTGCAGCTTAAATACAGAAAACATGAAACATTATTATGCAATGCCTAATGGCAAAGAGGTGGACAGGATCAACTCGTATGCCTTATTCCATCTCCAGATTGATTGCTTCTGTGAAGTGAAAATAAACGAAATTGCTTACTGTGCTCTCAGAACACCTTAAAAGAATCATTCCTCATGGAGGGATATTAGTCATGCAGAAAATTCCTTCTCTTTTTGCTTCCTCTTTGACATGCCTGCGTGCGTACACACATGCTTACACTTGGGATTGTTAAATCCTCTTGATGCCTTTGAAAGTCTCCTCCCACATGAGGCCTCAGTTCGTCAAGATTTGCTGTTTATCATATGGCTGTCACTTCCATGACTCCCTACTGAAGCAATAAGGGATGGACACACTTGTCTTTAAATATCTAACTATAGTGACAATAAAGATGACAAGGAATCACTAAGTATTTAAAAGATGCAATGGCCTGAAACTAGAAAAGAGAAAATTCACTTTATGCATTAGGAGAAAAAGGCAACCTTAAGGGAAGGTTAGTCTTACAATGAAGTAACTTACCTACAGAAAGTTCACCATCACTGCAGATGTGATGATGTGAATCTTACATATGGTACATGAAAGGTATAGGAAAGTAAAACTGTAGTAAATATTCTATAGAAAACATGAATGCACTGATGAGCAGGCTGAGGGGAGAGCCCAGTATTTCTTTTCCATACTTGTGCTATTTAAGATTCTGCTCCTGTGACACTAGCAGTTGTTAACAGCAATGGGAAGGGAGGCAGAACAAGATGATCTAAGAGGCCTCTTTCAGCTTTTACCATCTACAGGATTCATTCAGCTCCCTCTTGGCACAGGACTGAACTCACCCTACTCAGATTTATATATTCAGAGTTTTTATTTTAATATTAGTGCATGGAGGGAAAAAATATTACAGTCTCCACAGGAACTTTTTGAAGTTACTTGCCATGTGAAGAAGCACTCTTCCTCTTGTCACCAGGTATTGCTTATTTTCTGCCCACTAGCCACAAGGGCATTAAACACTCAGTAGTGGTAACACTAATAATAAATAATTATCATAGGCTGCAATATATGCTGTGCAAAGACTTTTAGCCATCATAAAGATTACTTTTGGTACTGTCAGATTTCTGTAGTGTGGAATTACAAGGATTTATTTTACTGAAAAGAAAAAGCTGTCTGCTGATAAGATCACATATCAAAAATATGCAAAAATGTTCCCTTTATATTTGGCTAAGGCAGAGACTGCATTCTTCTTCTGCATCCTAATTGAAGACCCAGAAGTATAATGGTGCTAGTGCAGTGATTGCCTCACCAACCTGCTTTCCTCGTGTTCAACTACATGGGACCATCATCTACTTTTTCCATTCATGAAGTGCAAGGAGAAGGTGAGTAATTTTTGTAAAGGAGTACAGTGTGTTTTGAACTGAGATTGGTGTACGTTCTGGTTTATTTGCTTATCTCTGGTAAACCAAATAAGTCTGGCAGGAATAAAAGCTGGCCTCTCTGACATTAATGTTTACAAATATATCAAGGGTGAGTGTCACGAGGATGGAGCCAGGCTCTTCTCGGTGACAACCAATGATAGGACAAGGGGTAATGGGCTGAAACTGGAACATAAGAGGTTCCGCTTAAACTCGAGAAGAAACTTCTTCTCAGTGAGGGTGACGGAGCACTGGAACAGGCTGCCCAGAGAGGCTGTGGAGTCTCCTTCTCTGGAGACATTCAAGACCTGCCTGGACACGTTCCTGTGTAGCATTATCGAGGCGTTCCTGCTCTGGCAGGGGGATTGGACTGGATGATCTTTCGAGGTCCCTTCCAATCCCTGACACTCTGTGATTCTGTGATTCTATGATTCTCTCTTTTGCTCCTAATGTGCACAGTGAATCAAACAAGCAAGAGAGTGAATCAAATAAGCAAGAGTCCCCCTCTGCCTTTTCTTCAACAGCTTAGTGGAGTGCACTCATTTTCCAAGGGTGAATCCCTTACCAAGATCTTAACAGAAACCGTTTTCCTTGGGGATAAGAAGTACCTGTTCTAACTCGGATTTCAGTGGTATAAATGGTGCCAATTGAATGGACAATTTTGCTGCTCTTCTATTTTTATGATTGCCATGTGTGGGAAAAAATAGAGGTTTGCTTACTAGAGGAGGCATATCATCAGGTGTTCTAAGTGATCATAGCTTTGTTGACTATATTTTCTGAAAAAGAAGGATATGCCCCAGGGATTTTGATCTCTCTGTTCTTTCTAGACTTTCCCCTAGGACGGTAAACAGCAATTATTTGCCCAGTGCAGACAGAAGCATCTGAGAGGTTCAATTTCCAGCAAGGTAACACATGTGGATAAATGTTGTTATTTTCTGTTTATTTCTGGATTTCAGTCTTTATTCTTCCCAGAAGAACTTTCTTTTGTGCTTTGTTTTCCTCAGTGATGCACAACATTTTCTAGGCTTTATCTGCATGAAACAGACCAGTCTCTGTTCCACTTTGTAACTTCCTTCCCTTTTTAAAACTTAAGTCAAGAATGCATACACTGCAGCATTTGTGAGGTCCTTGCATAGTGACATTTATATCTGAGCTACTCATCCACCCTCCTCTAGTCCTTAAACTCTCAACTGTCTTGTTACTTTATTACACATTCCTTTCAAGTTGATGCAGGTTTCTCAGATTTCCTCCCAAGGCTCCCATAGAAAAGCCCAGACAGATACACCTCAGTCTTAATTTCTTCATTTGCTGAGTAAATGCTCATACTTGGGTCTCCTTTTAGTTCTTGCCTTTTCCCCTGTTTTTGACCCCAGGTTGTTGTGCTGCTCTACTTCAGGTGATCTGACTGCTTTCTGAGCTCTCAGTCCTCATATTCCAACCTACCTTGCCCTCTCCTAAAGCACTTATTTGGACAGGTGATCTCTTGACACCCTGTCTATATAACGATACCTGGAGGTTTCTCTGGAAACAAAACTACTGCTTTTTTGGTGCTCTTGATGAAAGTACATTCCTGCCCTAGAGCACTGGACAGGTAATTAATTAGTGGTAATACACTGCTGCAGGAAGGGATGCTGCTGTGCTTGGCTGAGGAGACTCCATGCAAATAAGTTCCTTCTCCTGAAGGCGAGGCTCTTCCGGAGATGCTGTTGTTGAAGGTTGATGAAATTTAAGAACAGGTCAGGAGAAACTGTGAAATAATGGAATACGAATGAGGGCTGAATAAAGCAGATGCGGTGTCTGCGCTGCAACAGGATGTGTAAGCTGAGACGTTGTCAAGATTTTTAAGTGAGATACACATTTAACAGCCTGGCAAATTTGGTAAATCGCTTTTGTAATCTGTAATTTTACAAGGTTTTAAAAGTCTCGTTTTCTGAACTAGCAAATTTCAAATGGAATATCAACACTCTCGTTTCACTGCTTTTCCTATGAAATTGTTTTGAGACCGTAAGCTTTTCTCTCCCCGTTGACTATCATTAGGTACTTCACTAGAGCTATCAACACGCTCGCTCTGTGACAAAACAACCAGCCACCGGCTAAAACATTCCGGCAGTCAGCTGCATTGTACGTGTCGCTCCCACACTACATTAAGTGGCAGCTGCCACTCCGAGCCAGTTGCTGAGTGGAGCCTGAGGACTGTCACTCTCCCTCTGTGGCACGATAGCTGCAAGCAGAGGGGTACAAGACCACCATTTTTCCCCTCCAAACCGCTATAGCACTCAAGAGCCGATTGAGAAGTCAGTAGTTGTGTCAGAGCAAGGGTCCAAACTTAGACGAGGACCAGATCCAAGTTTTGCAGCTATTTCCTCTCTCACGTCTTAGAGCAGAAAGAACAAAAACCAGTGGGCAACGGGAATGCAGAGACACGCTCTTGTTGGTTGTTTCCACAGGATTTTTTGCAGAATCGAGGAGTGGCCTGGGGAAACGGCATCTCACCGCTCTTTGTGGAGCGCTCCCGAGACTCTGCTGCTCTTTCCCTCATCCTCTGTTGACAGGTTGTTCTTCCCTGGGCTGAAAACCCTGGCTCAAATGCCAGCACGTACGACAGCTGAAGGCAGCCTCCTCACTCAAGGCTATGTGCAGGTCAGAAAACTTGCCAAAGTGTCCGCATCAACATTGATGAGGGAGTTGAAGGGAGCAGATATGACAGCTTCTATGTAAGTGTTCTTTAACTGTAGTCACTGTAAGAAGGTGTAAATTGACTACATTTTAAGAACGCTTTCTCGTTTTCATTGACATGCCAATGAATTTCTGGCAGTTTTCTTGAACATGATAATTAACACCAAAAAAAAGGGGCCTTCAAGGGAACTCACACATCAAATGCAGCTTTATTGTAGTGTTTAAAAATCCATTTGGCCTTTATCATTCTTTTTGTTCTGTGCCACATGTTGTGCCCTGAGAGCAATGGCCAAATTAATTGAGCAGCATTGCTAGTAAATGTAACTAATGCCTGATTTGATCACATCATACGTTGTCACCCCCTTTAATTTTACACTGTGTTCCTCTAGGCTGAAGCCCAGGATCTTATTTGCAAGTTTGGATTTGGTTCTGAGACAAGCTTATGGTTCTTAAAAGATTTTTCTTTCACTCCTCCTCAAAGCTCTTGCTCTGTGAACCTGTCTTCACCAGTAACACATTCCTAGGCACTACTTTATTTTATTGCACAATGCACGAAAAGATCCCAGGCCTGGCCCATACAGTTATGAAAATCCTTCTGCATCTCGTGGGTTTGTTCATATTTATCTTTGTAATATCTTTCAGTCAATTAGATCAAAATTATCCAGTTAAGTCAAAATCTTGTCTTCATTACAGTGATCTAAGCCAGCAACAGCAAACAATGAAATATCTCGACAACTGTGGGGGCATCCCACATGCCCTGAGGTCCAAACATCTACTCTTTTATACAGAGAGAATATGAAATGCTAATGATACATTGGACACAGAAAACAGACACCAGCAGGGGAATTTTTTACCTGCATTATTCCAACAGAACTTTCGAAAAATAATTATACCTTTTCTATACTATTTCAATAGATCCTCATGCCTACTGTGTTACAACTGTGCAATTCCAAGTACGAAATCACTAATTAAAATGTGTTCACAGCAAGGCTATTTACTGAAATGAAATAGTGGAGGTGGACACAGAATACTCTTGAGACTAAATTAGCCTTTCACCTATCAACAAAGCACAACGGAAGAGGGAAAAAAGAAAAGAAAAACAAAGCATCCTGATTCCAAATTATTCTATTGTACTTGCATGTTTGAAGAGCTGTCAGTGAGAGACTTGGGGTTTATTGCTGTACAGCAAAACTATTTAATGATATTTCACCTTTCCACCAGTTACCCAGAATTATGTTCGTACTGGAAGCCTCAACATGGAGGGAAAAGTAGAAGGAAAAAAGGAAGAAACAGTGTTGAAAAAATGTTAAGCTGAGAAGCTGCTGCTGTTCCAGTTGTGAGAAGGAGCAGTCGCGCTGAAAGCTGCCAGAGGACCCATCAGCTGGGTACGTTCCTTGTCTGAGCAAAGCACTTGCTCTCCAGGGGGGGACGGGCAGACTGGGAAAGGGGCGAGAGCACAGTTACCAGTGAATCTCCTCTCCGGGATGGGTCTGTCCTTGGAGCTGTCGGATGTGATTTCCTGTACCGGCCCTGGTGATGATGACCCTTGGACCTTTACTTTTATTGGAGAAACCTGCCATCAAAATTGATGGAAGGTATTTTATGTCCCTTACCCTTCATCACCGAGTTATTTCCTAGTTGAGCCAACTGTGTTAGTTCATCTTGTGGGATTATGAGCTAGGGAATGAGAACGAGTCAAAACAGACTCTCCAAAGCAACAGTTGTAGAACAGTTACGGCAATTAAATTCAGAATTTTGAATGCAAACATCAGGATGCTGGTTGTTGAGAACCTCCCTATAATCAGCAAGCAACATATACAGAGAGCGCCAAATGTTCATTATGAATATTGCTTGTTCATGAATAATCACAAGCCAAGGAATATCCACAAATAAGACTGAATACCAAATATCTAACTTCAATTTGAGTTTCTTGCAAAGAGAAATACTACAGAGCTATGCTACGTATTCTCACTTGTGTAACTCACCACTGTACTTGGTACAGCTTACATATGGAGTAATTCAAGGTTGGTTGTTTTGCTGATTCCTACGTTCCACATGCTCTCCAGAGCCAGGCTTAGCATACAAAAAAAGTTTCCTGCCAATATATCTGCAAAGAAATTTACAAATTTTAAAAACTTCATTCCCTCTTAGAAACTGAATAAAGCGTAGCTACCTCAAGTGTTAAGACACAGTTTTGCGTTCTCAAGGTATTTTCAAAATAGCTGATTTTCAGGAAATGGACACTCGGGACTTTTCAAAGGCCTCTATATCATCTCGCAAATTGGGCATCAAAAGTTCCGGGACTCAAAACCATCACTTGCTGCAGACAGTCTCAGTTCTTGTAAAACGAGCGTGAACTTAGCAGCGTGGTGTGCAGAATGCCAAGTGTCAGTAAGGAGGGCCATATTTTCATTACAAGTCTCTTCTGTTTGGTTTGGCATTCCTTGAGAAGCTTATTACTGGCCTGGTACACCTACTACACTAGGCTAGTACACCTCTAGGTCTAGTACTCTGCTCAGCCTATAGATATCATTCACCTAAAGTGCTCATCAGTTTTTCTAGGAGAAAATGGGGCTAAAATCAAACCTGTGTATAAGAGGACCTCTAGCTTTAATTCCAGGTGACAACACAGCTCCAGCCTGTCTGATTTTGCGTAAGCTGCACCAGCATTTTAAAGCAATCTTAGACACAGAGAAGTAGATGGAAGGGTTTCCTGATAGCTCACAGGTCTAGCGTTCAGGCAAACTGCCAATCCAAACCTTTAATGCATTTTCCAAAGCACATTTTAACACCTTTTACACTGTGCTGTCCTTTGCATGTGTGTTCTCTGATAGCAGTGCCTTCCATAATTGCTCTATTATACCTAGGTCTCCAAAAATGGATAAAAAGTGCCCTGGTCATATTCACAGTCACTCATATGTAATCTGCCAAGTATTGACCTTTCATTTCATCTTGGTATAGCTTACAAATTTGTGATGGTCACTATGAAATTGTTTCTGAGACTTCTAAAGCATTTCAAATGACAACAGTGTTTTCACACTGACTCTTACTTGACTTTGTTGAGTAAGAACAGAGAGCCACTGTTTCTACACTAATAAATGATTCTTTGCCATTAGGTATTTTTCCAGGCATTTAAATTTTAACAAAATGCTTGGTTTTCACCCCTAAATCTCATGTGAAACACAGACTGAGCTGAAATCGCCTGGATTACATGGCTGTCTAAACTGGGATATATCACACTTTTGAGCAGGCTAAGAGAAGACTTGAAATCCGATAGGATCAAGTGGGGTTGTTCTTTATTTCCTGAGAATGTCTCTTCATCGCATTTTTATATTTCCATTGACCAAACATTAATAACCACATGACACAGCAGTCTCATCCCATGTTAGCAAATCAGCACATCTGACCATAAAACACTGAGTACGTGAACAAAACTTCAGAGTGAATGTTTTTCAAGATTACTGAAAGGCTAATTTTCTCATCGGGACTTCTTAACAATAGCTGTGTTGTTTACAATGATGAAGGTGTACTGGCTATCTACAGTATTTTCTTTTCATGCCATAGATGTTGGTCCTTAACCTTGCAAGAGGAAAATTGTACTCGGTGTCCTGCATCTGCTCAGCCACCCCAGTGCAACCGGGCTTCTGCCCTGCCACATCGTGCCATTACCCAACATCACTTCAGGTGACACCTGAAAAGCTGCTCCGGCAGGATTTGTATCTACGCTTTGGACTGCGCACGTCCATTTAGCAGGTAAACAGGCATTTTTGGGGATAGTTTAATACCTTATTATTCTGCTAAAAAACCAGATACAACAACACTTTTATGGGTGAAGCTCAGAGGGGTTGCTTAATTTTTTTCCCTAGATGCTTACATAAAATGTTCTAAACTCCAGGAAATGATATATAAAGTTCAATCATGTGACAGTAATAGTAGTGCAATGCTGACACGAAAGGCTATAGCTATACATCTGAGAATGTAATTTTCAGTTTAGCTTTATCTACTGGTACATAGCAAGCTATCCTTTTTTTCTCTCCCTTTCCTTGCTCCTGCTTTTGTTTCTTTTTTATGAGTATCAATTTGCTCTCTCTGGTGCTTGAACATTTTCTCTGTGTCCACCCATCACATATTCTTGCTGTGAATATGTTCTTAATTAGTGTTCTAAAATGTGGGTTTATAATTATGATGTAGTAGGCGGAGAGGACTGAGGAAAAACAGTACTAAAAGGGCATAATTACATTCAAAGCAAAGAAAAGAAAAAAATGAAACTTCAAATGTTTTCACTTTCCATCAGGTTTTACCATTGATTTCTGCATTAGCTCGCTCACGGTGATTCTGAGTTTAAAGTTAATTATGTTGTCCATTGTAAGTATGGAGCTTTAGATCTCGGTTCAGCAAAACAAGTCTACTTAAATGTTTAAAGTTAAGGATGTGCTTAATTTTGCCTTTCAGCTAGAATTTTAATAGGCTTGTAGAGTTTTGCGAGAACAGAATTTACACCTTAATTTCAATCCTGTCATGGCTTTGCGTGACCCGAGCAAAAGAGTTGTGAAAGTGTCATATAGTGTCTTGCAAAAAAAAAATTAAAATTAAAACCAGCAAACAAACGATATGCAGTCATATTTTCCTTTTTGAGTTTATTTGGGAGTTTTAATGTAATTGTGGTTAATAATTGTGGCTATATCAGATAAATGAGGTAACTTTGCTCAAGCTGAAGGATAAATGGTATCTGCAATGAAACAGAAATCTTGGATACAGCAGAGGAAAAATTGGTAACGACTTATTGTGAAATGCAAAAAACAGACCTAAGGCTGCTTTATTAGTGGATAAGGTATGCAGTTGCTTCTTAAAGCCCAAAGGTTAGGGTCAAGCATAACTACTTACAGCAGAACATGAAATCTGATCCAGTAGTGTTCTTTTATAAAGGACACAAAGCCAAAGCAAGAACTATGGCTAAAATATGAAGCTCACAAAAATCAAATGCAAATATACTTGGCAGGCTCTAAGGAATTTTCATTTTTTAATTTTCTTTTTTTTACTCACTTGCAGAATGATAAACCAACTTCACCATTTCTCTGAATCTGATTATTTTTGCAAAGGTGTACTTTACTGAAGCTATTGATCTCAGTGCTAGATTAACATGTTATACACGAGTTAATACAATTTTGTCATAATGGTTCCTGTTGCCTGTAGGTCTATAAAGACGGCTGTACTCTAAAGAAGATACACAGCATTTTTCAAAATGATGAGATGACATTGTTTAGGTGTCATTCTGTGCCAGCAGAAACCATGACCGTTTGCCAGAAGAAAAAGGTGCCCTATCTAAAATGTTGCTTGAATTAGTTTTGTGATGTTTATATTCTAGTCATAATAACGAAAGATAAGAAAAATAAAACCAGTCAGATCTTCTTAGTGAAATTAGCAACCAGCTTCATTCTGAAGCATATGAATAACTTAAAAGAACAAACTGCATTTCTGGAGGTGTGGTTACTGGCTTTACTCTTATCTAGAAGGGAAAGAATGTGGCACCTGGATAAATGGAGTCCCCCTTAAGTTTGCCCCCCACCAAGAACAAGGTAGTACTGAAAATTTACTGATGAGGAATTTTCTTGTAAGGTTGCTGACTAGATTTCTTCAGAAACGAAGCCTGCATACTTTTTGATGCAGAGCTACATTTTTGGGTGCTTTTCTGCACAGACGGCAGGGCTATATCTAAAGGATGTTTTGCTTCTGGTTTGTAGAACTGGCTGTATCCAGGAGCAGTCACAGAGGTCTGAGGGGCTGAAATCAAGTGGGAACCAGTGTCTCTTCCTGAGGTCCTCTGCCCATAAAGCTGGTTGAGTTTTGCCTAGAACGAGGCCCTAAGCCGAAACAGAGACTGTGTGGACATCAGGAAATTTAACCCTCAACTGGAATTTTAGTCCTAAACACTCCAATCAAGACGTAAGAAAATGCTAAAGGCCCTGTTGAAGTGAATGTATCCATTTCTAAGTTTCCCAGGATGCGGAAAACAGTGCAAGAAAGCTGCCGTACCATAAGGCATTCTAAACTTGTAAAGCAAGGGAAAATAAGCGCAGCTTAAAGTAATACCAGGAAAGCACGGGATGTACCAAATTCTGATTTGGCTTACGGGAATCTGCTCTACCGCTACAGAAAAGCAGAAAGATAGAAGCAAAAGAGGAAAGCATCTGTGGTTTACTAGCTGTTCTGCCTAAATATAAACAGTAGTTAATTTTTAATTTGATGTTTGGAACAGAAATATTCTGAGCATCGCCCTAAGTAAACCCTAGAGGAATCCAGGTGGTAGCTGGATTTCAATCTGGATGTGATGAAAGATACAAATTTAGATGTCCAGAGTAGGCTGGAATGTGGTTTGTCCTGTAAAGAAACATATTTGATGTGGGTGCTGACAGAAACACTAATACAATCGATGCTGCCAATTTGCCACTTGACAAAAGCAGAAAAAAACCATAAGGCACAAACCTGCTGCTTTGACTCATTTGAGAGAATGAATCTTATTATTACCCAGATACTAAGGCTAAGAGGAAAAAAGTAACAAATGTGATTTATTTTGATTTTATTTGTTGGGGTCTAAAGCTGTTGTTTAAACAATATAACCTTCCACACAGTATGTTTGCAAAAGAAATGTTTGGTTATTTAGTCTCTGGCATAAAAACATGCACACGGTAGGAAGTTTCCCCGTGTCTAGCTGCAAGTGTTAACTCAACAAGGCATAAATAACAGACTGATGCGGAGCTGGAAAGAATTATCATTTAGCACTTTTCATAAAGATTAGTCTATAGTATGTTCTCACCTAACAGGTTTGGTAATTTATGGTTCTGCAGCATTTACTTGTTGACTCATAAGTTCCCTCAGTGGTGGTTCTAATGCTTTACTTGCACTTAGAGTTAAAAGTTCTCCCAAGTTTACATAGAAATTACTTTCTATAACATTTAATTAGAAAACTTAATGTAATTAGCAGTGTAACCCAGGGATTTTTTTTCAGGATGGAGAAATGTCAGGTAGATTCTTTAGAGCTTTAAAGCTGATCTAGTTTATCTGTGCAAACAGCTTGGTTTTCCTAAGTGAGCTTAAAAGCAGTTGAAATACCTTTCAAATTGTACCAGGTGGACTTTTTGTTTCCTGTACCAGTCAGAACTGTAACCTTATTGCCCAGACTAGTGCCACACCAGCCTGACTTTCCAGGAGCTGGCTAGTGCTTATCCCAGGATGTCTGTTCTGGCTTGCAATAGAACACAACAGCACTTCAGTTTGAAATTCATGATTTCTGGATGATTTTTGCTTGGTTAGCTATTTATTTATTTATTTATTTAAATCTGAATCAGGCTTGATTTGTGTAATTACCTTAGCTTTAAGCTTCAGGAAGGCATATGTATGTGCCAACTAATTTTGCAGAACCCTGAAAATTATGGGCAAGCTTTATAAAACCTCAGACTACGCACTGTTTATTCACTGCTCAGTTGGACATCCTTTGGGACGGCATCTGCACATCAGAATGCTTGTTCATTTTCTGACTTGATTGTCCAAAACTTCAAGTTTTTCCTAGGCATTGGTATATCTTTCTCTGCATGGGTGACAGGGTGAGAGGAGGTGGCATAGTGACCTCAAGGAATTTGGGCAAAAATTGTGTCTTAGTATACATGAGGTGTTCCCAGTCCTTCATAGGAAGCAAAAAGTGTCACTTGGTGACTTTTTTTTTTAGCTTTTTAGCTTTTTTTTTTTTTTTAGCTACTTTGTATGTCATGTTATTCTGTATTAACTAAACAGAAGTCCTGCTGATGATTTCTATACAGAATATAGATCAACAGTCTAAAGCTGATGTGGTTAATTACGTTTTGGTAGGAAAAAGCTATTATCTGATGCTCTAGAGAACAGAACTGTTAGTCCATACTACTTGATTACTGAGGATTATGTGTGTTAGGTTTCCTGGGAAAAGATGCCAGAGATGTGGCTGCTCAAATTCCTCTAAATTTCCAAGTAGTTTTTTCTGTTAAAAATGTGTTAGGTAGCCTCTCAAATAGGACAAGGGGAGAACAGATCTATTTGTTTTAATGATCAATAGATCCAAAACTGACCTATATGAAAATAGTAGCTATTATATTGGGAACTTCTGTCGGTGCTTTGAGTGACATATGGCTCTTTTGTACATTCCTATCAGAAAAAAAACAAAACAAACCTCTCGACTGGCTCGTCGATTTTCCGCAGACCGTTATTTATTTTCAGGCCCACCTCACGTGTAGTTCATGTTCCTGAGTGATTAGCTGTGAGAAGTGTGTGGGCATAGGACAACTCTGGACAAAGTACAGTATTTGTTATCTTTGGCATCAAAGTAGGGGGCTTATTTGCTGGATAAATTTGTGAGGTCATGCAATGCTCAAAATAAACTCTCCCTACAGGAACAAATATAACTTTTAATTGTTATGTAGCTGCTATAATATCCTAATCAACATCTTATCTGGGGTTTATAGAAACCTTATTATAAACATGCAGCTTTAACCTTCACTGATTTCAAGGACTCTGTCATTATCCCGTTTTCCAGGGTGAGGAGATTTCTAATTACTGAGCACTCTGGTGCTTAATTTCATGTGATAAGCCTGAAACTAGTAGATAAATGGTCTCACTTCATTCTGAGGACAAATTCATTTGTAGAAAATAGAAAAGGTGGAGAAAAGACTTTTGAAAGAACAACTATAGACAGTACCTAGAAACATACATTTCATATAGCAAAATATCATTTAAACAATTTACTATTAGGCCATGAAGAAGTCTGTTCTGTGTGGTGTTGTTTTTGTTTTTTAGAACCGTGCTACAGAAGCTCAACCAAAGGATGTGATCATTTCATCTTTTTAGCTGTGTCTAAAGACAAGGCACACAGATGAACAGTGGGTTCATTGTAAATTGGGGTGTTTTCTTTGTACCCCTGACTATTTCCTTTGAAAAAGGCATGTGAGTTATAATTTCAAAATGCCATTCTCTCTGCAACAGTAGTATACCTGGTAATGTAAGCTACCCACATAAGCCCACAACGAATACTTGATTTTTTTGCAACTGACACAGAACTTCTTTACTACCTTTTTTATTGCAGTATTTTGCCAGGATGTTTTAAGTACGTGTTTAGGGGCTTACCTACCCTGAAAAAAATAAGACAGCAGTAAAGATACCTAAAGATACCTATTCCTGGGTTGTCAGTGATGTAAGATAGGTGAGATCTTTGAAATAAGTCTTTACCTTATTGAAAAAACATAGAAACTCTTTTTTTTTTCTATAATGAGGAGGATTTTTTTTTTGTAACTTCCATTTGACAGCGCATGCATAGCCAAAAATAGGCTCTGCCAAAGCAAGGTTTGTGTAACCTGTGTCTATTTAATTCCTTCCAATTCTCATCCACTATTACCACTATAAAGGCAGCCAAATGACACATACTTAGTTCCTTTGGTACTTGTTACTGCTAAATACCTATTTTCATCAGTGAAAAACAAAGCCTGATCAACAACAATCAAGGGGGTTTTCGTGGCAGTTAAAAATCTCTCCCTCCTTCTTTACCTTCTGTCCATGAGCAGCAACGTTTGAAACATCTGGTCAGCGTTAGCTTAAAGAGTCTTGAGGGCTATTTATGTCATTGCTTTTCATTTTAACCATTCAGCAGTAGGATTAAATTGCGAAGTTAGGGGTGCCAAAAGTAAATTCCTGTTCTGACCCGAGATCTCTGCAGATATCAGCCCATACAAAATTGTGCTCTTCCCTGATCTATTCCTCAAATGCCTTACTCTCAACACAGTATCACTGATCTGTCTGTCTCACCTCAACATCTACTGTGTGACATTGCAGAATGCAGAATCTATGGTGATGTGGCTCAGTGGAGGTCAAAAGGACAGGGATACACTTAGGAAGAGAGGAAACAAATAATTTTGACCTATGTATTATACACTTTGTGGTACAGGAGGCTAATATAAAAATACAGTCTTATGGAAAAATCCTCCGACAGCGCATCATTCTCAATAATTTCTTTGCCAAGAAGTATCTCCTTTCAAGGGACTCTGGTTTTGTAAAACAGGTTTTGTCTGCGTAGTCATCTGGTGTCTTTCTTCACTGTATTTTTATGAAGAGGGTTTCACAGTATGCTGCAATGAAATTCTGTAGGTACTTTGGAATTAGGGGACATTAGCAAGGAGCTCCTTACAGTATATCTAAAAGAAACTCTAATTCCAGATACAGCAATTCAGTGTTTAGGAACTCCTGCAAGATAGACCAACATTTTACTAGCTGATAAAAATATACCGGGTGGAAAAAGTCCATAGGTGTGGTGGGTGTACATATCCTTGGATCGTCTAGATGAATCAAAACCACTTGGAATTCCTTTAGCAAGCACAGTAACACACCCTTTCTAAAAAGAAAAAAATTCTTTGATACAAATATTTTTGTCCCTTCCCTCTTGTTGTTGCATCAGAGAGAACAGAAACCCAAGGCACAGATTTTAAACCACAGAGTTCTGGTTTTGTTCCTTCCCAGCCATCGAATACTTCCTGGATTTTCTATTAGTAGTGTAGGGCACAGACTTTGAGATCAAGATCAGACATTTTCCTTCAGAGAGAGGGGCTTGTTATTTCCTGACAGCTACCAGAGTTACTGCTGTAGCTTGAGGGGTGGAAGGAGAAACATTCATTCCTTTGTGTGTCCCATGATATTTCAGGTAACTAATATAAGGTCCTGCAGTTTATTACAGGCAAAAAACCCCAAAACAACCCAAACCACTGAAAGATCATGTAGCTGAGTGTTCTGAGTCCAAAGTGCTCAGAAATAACCTGGCTAGCAAATTATATAATGCTAACAGTGTGTTGATAATAGCCGCCCAGAGATGCCTGACCTGTGCTAACGCAATCTGGGAATGGTAGCAATTGATAGTCGTGTGAGCTGTTGCTTTAGCTCAAAAGTTGATGGCTGAATGTTTTTTGTTGCTCAAAGTCGAAGAGGTGATTCCTGCTGGGCCTGATACAGGTATGCGTACAGCCAGCAGCTGCTCGCTCTACCAGACATAGACACATTTTTATGTGCTGTACTCTCTTTGCATATAAGCAATTACCGTTCTGCAGACGTAGACCCTTTGCAGCAGCGGGTAAGACCCTTTCCCACATTGTGGCTGTGCTCAGTACAGGAGAGTGGAGCGTGTATGCGCATCAGCAGAATCTTGAGCATGGCTTGGATTTGCTATTAATCATTCACCTTTGCATTGAATCTTAAAAAGAGCTTCAGCTCTGCAATGCCTTCCTTGTGTTTGGGTAGTGGGCCCTTGCATTAGCATTCAGAGTGTACGCAGGTTGTCTAGGTTTTCTAGACACTACAAGGTTACAGCAAAGATGTGCCGGCGCTACGTATCTCGGAGAGGTGCGAGGATGAGCTGAGTACTGCGATAATGTGGCATTAGGCTGACTGCCTGAAGGCGTTCAACACAGCCAACTCCCAAAGAAGTGCCCTGGAGTAAGACTGGCTAGTGCACAGCTACCGAGAGCTATCCAAAGCATGGAGACAGTGAGCTTTGTCATTGTGAAGCTACCCCCAAAGACAGGGCTCCCCTTCATTGGCCATCTCCAGAGGGTTGAGACGATTTCACCAATTTCTTTGTAAAACATAGCTGCCAAAGGAAGATGACACGTTAGGGAACTGTCCCTCTCTTACTTGCCTCCTTTTTGTTTTCTGCTTAAAACTTTCTTTACTCCTCATACTTCAAATGCAAGAGGCCAATGTTGAAAAATTAGCAAACACCCCCCGGTGTTCAAAATTTTTATCCAAATAAATGAGCCAGACTACAGGCAAAGTCTTCTTTAGTGATTTTGGCAGAATTATCGATGGGTCGCACGGTAGGTGGATGAGAGCTCTTTTTATTGACTCTGTGTTATAATTTATAACAAGCCATAGATTCAGCAGTACATCTATCCTTTTAAACAAAAAGACGTATTACTTCTGAGAATTTGTTATTCTATGTCTCCACATGTATACAAAGCAAGTTCTATATCTGCATTTCAGATATGATTGGATTCCCGTGTATAATATTTTTTAACACACATGTGCAGACACATAGTCAAGTGCTTCAGGATGTTTTGCAAGACCCGTGTCACTGATCTATTGCTAGTAAAGACTTTGTCTCCTAATGTCATCTGTGTGATGCTCACATTTAAGCTATGCCTTTAGTTTTCCATTGTGATTAAATGAGGTGGCTGTTTAACTACAACATGGCACAGTGTTAATGCTCAGCACTATTTATTATCAAAACATGCATATGTATGTTTAGCTCTAAGTGTTCAAGTACTGCATTTAATTCTTGTAACGTGCAAGCCAGAGTTCGATCAGAGCCAAAATCTTGAATGTGGACTCTGTTTTTTATTAGTGGCACTTAGATACTGAGGCAGAGACATTTTGTATTACAGGATCTACATTTTAACTCCATTTGGCATAAAGGTAGAATCTTTTTTCCTTGAATAGCAAACTGTAAATCAGGTAAGAACTGATTATATTTGTTGGTTTAATGAAGTAAGATAGTGGATTTCTGACTAATGCATTGGAAAGAATTTATATAATAGAGAGTGCTGCCATCATAAATCACTTTGTGGTGAATGCAACAATTTTTTATTGGAGGTCACCAGAGGTAGCAGCAAAATCAATTTGAATCAAATCACACAGCTGCTGTATACATCAGAAGACCGCAAAGGAATTAATACACTCATACATTTGCTCACTATGCATGCCTAAATTACATATTAACAGTTTGCATGAAGATGAAGATGGCTTGCACTACAAGCACTTAATAAGCTTTTGTGCCAGGCAGTCTAGGTACCTGTTCAGTAGGGACTGGCTGGAGTTTACATTTAAAAAAGCAAACTGCATACTCTCAGCTAAAGCAAACATGGAGAGTGTTTTTCCACTACAGAGACCAGGATCCAGTTGTGAAAATGTGATTAACTGCTCTCACAGTTAAATTACTTCTTCTGACAAGAAAAGTTCAGTTCTGAACTTTTAAACATTTTTTCATGTTGCCTACATTAATACCCATGGAGCAAAATTGCTGCAGTGGGTGTTGCTTGAAGCCATTTCTGCTTCCTCTATAGCTCAAGTTCAGAGTCTGCTATCTCATAATTATGTTAAATGAATAAATTCTAAAATACAAGAATATTTTCCTTCTTTTGTTTTGACAGAACCTGGCACAGGGATACATTACCTGGAGAGGTAGACTGATGGGTATCAAGATTTATTTTTTTTTTTCAATCAAAACAGTAGTAGTTCTGTGAAACAAAAAAACTCCTATGCAGTTATGAGGCAAAAATTAAAAAGTCTGTTTTTTCAGACAGCCTTTTTTGCTTTGGGAAAAATAGACATGTACTATCCAATCTGTCCAAGGAAAATGACAAACTTCAGTCAGATGGACTAAATTTAGGTCTTTTCCTGGTTTTTTTAATTATGTAAATGTCATTTAAACAATAGCGGTAGTCACTTGGCAATTTAAATAAGGCCAGAGCTCAGTCGACTTTTTCCTTATATAAATATGAGTAAAGTTTCAAGTCATGTACAAGGGACACGGGAAACAAAATCTGCTCTTAAATAAAGAGTGCAGCCCTCAGCCTGCAATGCTATGAATGAGACAGGACCACTTCCCATCGAGCAGTGGCCCCTTGAGCACAGTAATACAATAAAATGGGAAGAAGCAATATAAAATTAAATGAAAAACATCTCAAACTCATTCCTGAGATGTATAGACTTGCATGAATTAAAAAAAAAATCACTTTGATGTGTGCTAGATCCTCACTGATGTTTCTTATTACAGGAGATATGTGCTGCCATCTATTAATACCATAAATAATTTGAGTCAAAATAGATTAGGCTAGTTTTCAAATTTCATAGGCACCTAGTGATAATGTAAATTAACTCTTTCTTTCAGAAGCTAAAAAGAAATTACAGCCTTATGAATTATGGATTATAAATGTCTATATTTTTATAAAATTATATACAAAATTATAGGATACTTCTTCATATTATCTAGTCTAAACTACAGATATAAACTAAATGATATATTATAAACTACATTATGAGGCATCTAAATAAGGTTTCAGCAATAACATATGATAAGTGTGGATTAAAGAATTACGTGTGTATCTTGTCCTCCCGTTATTAACCCCGAAACTCGTCCTTTGCTTGCAAATTGTGACATTCCGAAGGCTGAGAGAAAATTGTTCTTACAAATCTACTGTTACAAACACTATAACAGAGGAATAAGCAAAAGGCCTCCTGGGACCTGACTAATGGAGTGTTTCCTCCCGTACATGAATACCCCACGCAGTGCAGTCTGAAATCTAACCGTTGTGCATCATACTGACAAAAAGCCGGTTCTTAATGCTAGAATTAACATGACTTATGTGAAACATTCAGAACGTGCAATCTTCTTTTTTGGTGTTTTGCTGGAAAAGCCGTGCCTGATGTCTTCTGCTGTAACACGTTAAATTTAATGTAACTGAACTCGGTTCTGCAGAGTAAGGACACAATATTTCCTGCGCTAAATTTACCTTTACCAGAGAGGGTACTCAGACTCAACCAATATAACTCATCACATGATGCATTATTTACAGTCGTGGATTCATTCTTAATCCCATCAGCTTTATCTCCAAAGAAATGGGACGATCCTTCGGAGGAAAACAAGTCTTGAAGGTGTCCATAAAAACTATGCTAATAATTGCTATGAAAAGCATTGATTGAAGGTTTGGTAAATCTTCTCTTCAAAACGGGGTTTATTTTTTCTCACCTTCACATTAACAGTTCTCTTGGGTTTATTTTGGTCTATTTAATCCTGTTTAGTCTCTCTGTTACGGAGTTTCAAGATGGAACTTAGGAAAACAGGTAATAATTTTGCCTTTCCTCAATGTGCAAAGCACTGCAGAACACGGAGTACAAAACACACCAAGTTTTGCAGAAAAACACCTTTAAATCCTGGCATCTTTTTCTGTTACAGCTATGAGACTTCTTGCTGCGTGAAGACTCTGGGTTTTTCTCAAGCTGGTTTCTCAATACTTTTGCAAGCAGTCACCACATACCAAGCTTAGAGATGCTTGTTATTTCCAGGTTCTATGGGTAAGTTTACAGGTGGTAAGTGTTGAACTACTGTTATTACTAATGATAATACAACACAACGATCTAGGGAATATGATTTTAAACGTATAGCTAGGATTTAATAAAGCTGAAACAGAATAGTGATATTGCCTATGATATAAAATTAAGATCTGAAAGACTCAGCCACTGTCAGCATACCCACCACACCAGATAATTCATAAAGACAGAACGCTTGAAAAAAAAATTGTATTCCACACAGGACAAATTTCTAAATATGCTAGAAACAGGGGAAGTCACAGGGAAGAAAAAAAAAAAAAAGGCCATTTTCATCAGTAAAGGGAAATTGTAGGCTGGCTTGGAGCACCTTTCTGGCAAACCTGTTCCCTCAGCTTGAGAAGCCAGGCCCTGACAAATGAGTCGTTTTGGGGTTTTGTCAAAATTGATCCAGCTCTCGAGTTCTGCTCCGCTCCGTGTCTCTGCACAAGCTCTTAATGACGCTTGTGGTGTTCGGACAGGAGGTGACTGAGCAAAGTCAGGCACCCAAGCCTGTTCATACTGTGGTAAGTTGAAGACTGAAGGGTGGTATGAGCACCAAAGGCCATAGGAACGCCTGGTTTTCAGAAGGTGGATATTGACAAAGCTTTAGGAGTGACAGGAAACTTACCGACAAATTCACCGTGACTCGGGTAATGATGTATCTAGAACAAAACGTTTGAGAGACAGGTATCAGTGAAAAAGTTACATTAAAAAAAACACCTGTCTACCCATTGGAAGAGACAGTGTACATATGTATAACGTTCCTATAATGAGCAAATCTGAACATTTCATACGGGAACTGTGGAATCATGAAAGTCACCTCAGTCTTCCGAGGACAACAGTAAATGTAAATTCTGGTGCTGCTTTTCAGAGTAAGATGCGTATTACGAGTTGGGCACAGATAGTGCAGAATAAAAATAGGTGCTAGGGAAGATGTACAGGTCATCGGGATTTTGATTGAGAGATCAGGAAGCCAGAGAGCAGATTAACAGTTCCCCTAAACTAGCCGGTGTCCCCATGCTTGCTGTTGTTTCTGGTTTATAATGAATTGTCTCCCTTTTACAAAATAATTATCAAATTTTTGACCTCTCCCCAGGCTGTCACTGTGTGTAACTGTCCCTTTCAGTTTTGTAACGCTTCCTAAACAAACGCTGCCCCTTCACAGTGTTTGCAAACATGCCGCTGTGTGTTTACAAACAAACGCCGCGACTTTCTCTCTTCAGGCTCGAATTAAAAGGTTGATGTTTGTGTCTGTACCTGTAGCACGACTCATCGCCGAGGACAGCAGCTCCGGGGCCGGCACCGCCATTCCTCAGCCGGGGGAAGCCCGAGGGGAGCGGGAAGAACCCCTGGCTGCCCTGCCCCGGTCCCGCGGCGGGACGTTTCGGGGCGGCGGCATCCCCCAGCCCGGCATCGAGCAGCTCCGGAGCCGGCACCAGCCGGGTCGGGCTGTGGGGAGCGAGGGTAGCGCTGAGGGGAGCGCAGAGAGGCGGCCGCGCGCCGCAGCCGTTGAGGAGGAGGGCGGGAGCGGCGCGAGCGGCCAGGCGCGAGGCCCGCCGGTGGGGCGCTTGGAAGGGGGCGCGAGCTGCCGGGCGCGAGGCCGGCCGTTGGGGCCGGCGCGAGCTCCCAACCGCGAGGCCGGCCGTTGAGGAGGAGGGCGGGAGCGGCGCGAGCTGCCAGGCGCGAGGCCGGCCAGTGGGGCGGTTGGAGGGGCCACGAGCTGCCGGGCGCGAGGCCGGCCGTTGGGGCGGTTGGAGCGGCGCGAGCTGCCAGGCGCGAGGCCGGCCGTTGGGGCTGAGGGCTGATCGCAGGGCAGGAGGCGGGGGTGTGTGTGTGTTAATTCCTGAGCCCCGACCGTGTTTGTGAGAGAGGTTTTGTTTAGAAAAGTCCATTTCGAGAAGCCTTTAGAGAGCAGAAACTCGTTCCTGCGGCTGAGTGTGTGTGGACAGCAGAAGGGGGGTCAGCTCCTGTTCTGTAAAAGAAGCCCTGTGGGGAGCAGCACGCCCAGGGTGGGCAGACGGGCTTGTGGCACGGCTGGACCGGCTCTGCAGCTCTGTTGGCTCGACCAGGAAGCAATGGCAGAAATCCACCTGTCAGAAAGCCACTATCTCGCTAAATTCTGCAGCTGAGGCACCTTCCCGGGCGTAGTTTGTTTGTTTTTTTTTTAGAGTGTTACTGGGCGGTGGCAGTGAGCCCAGCCTCCTCTGCTTGCTGAGGGACAGCCCAACAGCCAGGCAGGACAGAGAGGGAGGATTCCCTGTCCTTCTTCTGTTGCAGTGACTTAAGGGCGGGGGGACAACAGTGGCAAGTTCCCGCCTGGCACAGGAGAGCCATGTCCTCTGTGACTGCCCCACTTGCCCAGGTACCCACGTGGAACAGCTACAAAGCTCTGCAAGAAGAACCGGACGAGGACGAAGGTTCATCTAGACTGGAGGTGTCACCAAAGTCAAGTGAGCCTACACCCTGTGTCAAAACCGCTTCCACAAAGAAAAAAAGGTGAGTTGTTTTCCTAAGAGACTCTCTCCTCTTTTGATCTACTAAGTCAGTTCTTTTTTGTGCTGTGGGATAGTCAGTGGATGTGTCGGTGTGCTGCCGTGGAGCAGAGTCTCTGTGTTACAGGAGTTACACATGTTCACGGGGAGAATAATATCCCTTTGCGCCACAAACATTTAGATGGAAGTTCTTGAGTAGAAGATAGTCTAAGAAGCCCAGTGACGATGTCGTTCCTGTTAATATTTTATCAGAGTGTTCTGCTGGTGCAAGTTGTGTGTTTTGTGGTGAAGAGTTATGTACCCTGAGCTGTACAGAGAGGCTGAGAGCTGGTCTCTGGACAAACCCCATGGAAGATGGCACCTGTTGTGTGCAGACCAGCTGAATTAGCACTGAAAATCCTCGTACACCAGTCACCATTGGGCACCAGGGCTGTCGCTTCCCGCGAAACAGTCCTAAAGGACAGGCATGGCGCATCATTTATCGGTGCGAAACACGTAAATTTCCTACGTATCTGCAAAAGACTTTGCGCACTGGCTGTTCCATAGCAAGTAATTTTGGAAGTAGAAATGCAACTAATGCAGCTCTATAATGAGGAGGGGTAGCAGTTTGGGTGAGTGCAGCTGAGCAGCCTGATGATTCCCTGCCCAGCTGTAGGAACTTACCTGCCCAGCTGGAGGAGATCAGGCAATTTGAAATTGCTCTTTTAAAGGGGCAGAGGGTAGGGAGGAAGCTTCTTGAAGGGGAATATGGCAGGAATGGAGCGGATGAGAGACCAGGAGCCTTTGTAATGCTGAAGGTAAGTGCCTTTTGTTGACTTTGCAGGTGAGTTTTGCTAATGTTCATGGAAAGAGGTGTTATGGGTTGTAATGGTTATTCTCTGGTGTGGGCACTGGAGCCTTTCCAGTAGGCTGTGCTGTGTATAACTTTGTGCTATCGTGGTACAGGGTCTTTGAGAGATATTGGGCAGCCTGTGCTGTGGGGAGAGCAGATCAGGGTCTTTTGGGCATGCCTGTGTTGATATGATGTTGGCTTCACTGTGGGTCGAAGCAGGATTTCTGGGTTTGTGGTGAAGCTGTGAGCTCCTCCTTTCTTATTCCAACATTTCTCTTAATATCACAGGGCTATGTCAGAAATATAACTGTCTGATATCAAATGTATCCAGATGGTGTAATTTAAGTGTTTGAAGAGTCTAGGTGGCTTTCCCTATGCCTACCAGTTAACAGGCTTTTAGTGTATCTTCCAGTAATGGAACAGTCTGCCATCTTATTTTGCGAAATACTGTGGTCCCTGAAGTACATATTCAGTATACACGTGAAATATATTTGAAGCAAGTCACTGAAATGTTTGGTGGGGTTTTGTGTGGTGTTTTTTTCTTTTTCTTCTGGTTGTGTGGGTTTTGTGTGATGTTTGGAGTGTTTTGTTCTTTATTTGTTTGTGTCTTATTTTTTTATCTGCAATGCCGTGTAGTGTTCTGGTCTATTTGCTGAAGTTGAGTTTGGGATCTTCCACTTGAATAGTGGAATGCTTGGACTGCTGTGCAGGCAAGAGGTGAACCTGAAACCAAAGCAGCCCCATGCATTCACAGGCTGAGCGTCCCTGCTGGTAGGGCCACAGGGCTCTGGGCTACTTGAAGAATTACCTTATCCTGGTTTCTTTGCTAGTATCATCTGGGTTTTTATAATGCAAACTTGCATGATTATGACGACGTATTTTATTAGGCTTCCATACCCCAAATAAAAAAAGCTAAGGTTCATGGTGTTAAATAACTATTATCCTCTTAGAAATCATAGAATTGTAGAATGGCCCAGGCTGGAAGGGACCTTAGAGATGATTTAATCCAACCTCCCTGTCATTGGCAGGGACACCTCTCAACTAGATGAGGGAACACATGGGGACCGAATGGGGATACTGATTTTAAGCTCTTTTCACTATTTTAGATAATTGCGAAGCAGCTTTGGGCACTCTTGATTACTTTTGCAGCCGATGTCTAAATTACTTTGTATAAAACAAATGTTTGACCAGTATAAAACCACTAAGTTGCATTTGTCAGAACCATGTAGCATTATATCTATGTTTTGCCTGTTCCTTTCTGTTAGGTATACATCTGTCTTTAATTAAGGTTGATATTTTAAGTTATTTGTGGGAGGTTTGATGT
This sequence comes from Trogon surrucura, assembly GCA_020746105.1. Classification (NCBI taxonomy): domain Eukaryota; kingdom Metazoa; phylum Chordata; class Aves; order Trogoniformes; family Trogonidae; genus Trogon; species Trogon surrucura. Next base: position 1,899,401 of record CM036620.1, on the reverse strand, counting down.
TTTCTGTAAACTGGCATAATAATGTTTGCTTAGGAATAATTTTTTTTTACATTGTTTCAAGCCCAAGTGTCAAGAATTAAGTCCAATCCTGTAACTACAAACAATGAGGAAAAAAGGAAATGAAAACTAGCCTCTGTAAGCATAGTCATAATAATATTTTGGTATTGGTAGTGAGGAAGATGAAATATTTTGTATGATGGCTGTGAAAATATTTTTCTTTCTACAAAAAAGTTGATGTTACAATATTTAAAGTACAATTCAGCTACATCAGGCTTGAGTCACTGAAGTGTGGGGGGAAGGAATTAATGCAAAAATTTACAGCAAGCTTTTGAAGCTTTTAGGACAAAACCTTCCTCTTATGTGAACAAACCAGTGTCTCGGCACCTTCAAGCGTTTGGGCCCTGGATTTTGTAGTGCTGTTTGTACATCCCTTAAAGGCTTACCAACATTATTATAAATACATGTTGGGCAATTTTCCAGTCAGACTTGTAAATGAGTTCAAAAGATGTTGTGGAAGACCCTTAAAGATTTGGGCTGCTCAGGCTCACGGCCTTTCCAATTTAACAGGTCTCAGTGGAAGCAGCTTGGTTTCCCTGCGGTCAGAGGCTATTACAAACCCTGCTTTGTGTTCAGTCTCAGATTTGCACACAGTTGGGACGAGGCCTCGGGTTTGATAGAGCAAAATGAATGTTTATCTAAAGAAAACATATTTCTCCCTTTTGGATATAATTCTGAGAGCTGGAGTATCAAGTATTGACTGAACTGAACCAATTATGAGTGGTGATCAAATGCTCCAAATCCCTGCTTGGGAAAGCTGCTAGAAAAAACTTTTACGTTTCCTTCTGACCCATCCCTTCTTTCTCCTGGTGAGAGGAGATGGTTCAAGCAGACTGCAGTATGCAATCTTTCTCTGGAAAGAAAAGACATTGCTGATGGGAACTGGCAACTCTTTGACCACTTGCATAAGCAGTGTGTGTAACAGAGAAAGGAGTATCCTATACCTTTGAGCATTTCCCGTTATAAGTAAGATTGAACCTAAAGATTTTTCTCAGTTGCCCCAGTGGAACAGAGAAGGACAATTGTTTCTATTAAGCAGGGAGATGTATTTCGCTGCTGGCTTATGAACTGGGCTACAAACTCCTGCATTGGTGTTTGTCAATGCCTTAATATAAAAAATAAATGCACACAATGCCATACAGAATGTCTGTCATGAGAGTGCTCTCCTGTGACATGCAGCCTAAAAGCTATAGTAAGTGAAAATTTAATGTCCATTACAGTGTATGAGACTAGCTTTCAGTTAAACTAGGTATAGCACTTAATGAAAAATTTAAAGGAAATGAGGTTTTTTCCATGACTTTTCTGCAAATGTTTGTGGACTACTTGGCAGTCCTGTTGGTGAGAGCTGGTAAAAGCTTGTGCTTTGTGTGTATTTTACTCTTTTTTTTTTTTTTTCAATTGTTTCCTTTTCAGCAAGTAAATTCTGCTCAATGATGGGATTTGATTGCTTTGTCTACAATCTCAGATATTTTAAAATGTTTGTGCTGTGAGTTCCTCGTTTACATTCAAGTTGGCTTAATAAATAAGTTCCTTTTATGCTAGGTTTTCCAGGTACCACAACAGCAAATAATAAATTATTAAAGACTGCTAAACACATATAATGTTTAAGATGCCTGAAAACACAAGCATGTTGTAAAAGGGTTGAGTGTGTTGCCTGATAGGCTTAGACTGGTGTCAGTGCCTTTGCTAAAATGATCTAATAATAGAGATACTAGTTCTGTAAATATTGTCCTTCAAATTGAAAGAGTGAATCTATACGTGGGGCTTTTAGAAGAGGCAGTACAGAGCCTAGCATGTGTGATGCAGAGTCAGAAGATTGCTGGCATCATACTTGATTCTGGCCAGCTTTAGGGGCAGTAGCTGCTGAGCAGGGAGGCTGATAAAGCCAAACAAAACTTCAAGTACACTAGACATTTTAATTTTCTGTGGTAATGCTGAGGGACTGTGTGGTGCTGCTCTGTCGCCTTCCATCCTTTTATCCGCTTCAGGGCTGAAGGAAACTGGAGTGAGTTGTCCTTTAAGGGAAACCTTTTCAGAAGGAAATCAGGGACTTTGCTTTAAGAACACCTATCTGCTGGAGCAAAGCTGGGAGGAAAATACTTAAGGACTTGTTAGTCTGATTAAACAGATGATGTACCTGTTCCAGTGTTTGCAGTTAACAAGGATAACTTAAACATTCAAAAAACGTATTCCTCATTTAGTGGATTGTAATGTGCAAACTGGATTTCTCCATCTTAGTGTCTACAGAAAAGGTGGAGCACCACTAGAGTGAATGTGTTATGGAATCTAAAATACCTATGGTGTAGCCACTAGATCTTGAACACTGTCTTTCCCCCCTGCCTCCCCCCCATGAACTGGTCCTAGCTAAGGTAGCTCCAGTCAGAATCCTCAGCAGAAGTACATCTGATTGTCTTCCTCAATGACAGCATAGTAGCTAACTCTGCTGCTGCTGGGTTTCAGGTGAGGTCACCTGCCAGCCCCCATGGGCAAGCTTTTAACAAATGAAGGTAGGAGCTTGCTTGAATTTTAAGGGGAACGTGGTGTCTTGTTATTAGTTAGATAAGAGGTAACACAGTTTCCAGTAATGCTTGCTCCACTGAATTACGAATGAAAGCTGTTCCAGGCATAAATGTGTAGCCATAGGGAGAGTTCTTAATGATAACTCTTAAGTATTTGCATGGGATTTTTCAAATCGGCAAAGGAAAAAAGCATTGGATTTAGCCTTCTTTCTGGAAACTTTTCTCTCTCGCTGCATTTTGTCGGACATCTGGCAAATGTATGCCACAAATTAGAACCCTAGCACCTAATGTTTGGTTCAATATTAAATGGCAGGGGTTGTTTTTCCCTTATGCCAATGTCTTAGTGAAATTCTTCAGCTACTCCCCACTTGATTTCTCTGAGAAAGCTGAATGAAAATAAGAAGTCTTTCTGATAATTAATGCAGGAGTGGACTGCAGAAAAGTCTCTTTATAGAACACTAGTGTTTGCTTTAGAGAGTAGGTATAGAAGCATTAAACAAGAATGTAGTGAGGCAACTTCTTCACAGGCTGAATGGAAGTCCCAGCCAGAAAAGTATTGCTGCCTGTTTTATTTCTGACCTGGATCTCAACTTCTTCACAAGGAGAGGCAGTGGACTGGGAACATCCATTGATTTGCAGCATTACTTAGGCTGCATTTTGTATGTAGAATTTGTTCCGGCTCATCAGGTTGGACAGATGTGATACAAGAACTGGATTGCTCACCTCTTGGAACCACTGGCACTCATAAGCGGCTGGAAAGTATCAGCTAGCATGCTACTTGTGCAGTTTAAATGGAACTTTGCTTGCTGAGGCTGATCATATACATTTTTCCTATAAGACCCCTCTCCTTCTTTGAGTTGGGGGAAATCATGTTGATTAACCTTGAGATGTATGCTTTGAGACATTATTGGAGGCAGGCTTAAAGCTTCTAATAGCTGTACTAACTTTAGGTGCATGCTTATAGACATAAAGATTGGTTTGATCTCTAGCCAGGTGACCTTTATCGTAGACCGTCAAACTCCATTCCCTTGTGCATGTGTATAGAAATCTGATGAGAGCTGATGAAACCACTTTTTCTAGGATAGGGGAGAAAAGGAAAGAAGGTGAAGAGCAAAACAGAACCTTTCTTGAAAATGACAGGCTGCTCTAGCTGGAACTTCCAGCTGAAACACTGGCCTGAGGCGCTTGTTGAGCATGGACTCAACAATTACACTCCAACCTGTTTAGCTTTTTCAGAAATATCAACAGTGAGCACTGAGAAGTGTCAGTCAGTATTAGCCACAGACAGTGAGTGCTCCAGCTAAAATACTTGCACTTCCATCGCTGTGTACAGTGATGATAAATTAAGCATTTCTCTTAGAGGTAAACAGTGCTCTACAAGGGGGTGGGGAAGAGGTGGAAATGGGCAAACTACTTAGCAGCCCGAAAGTCTGAGGTCATCAAATGAAAGCATCATTTGTTGCTTTTTCTTTTTTCTTTTTCTGTTGTCTATCTGCCCTGTAAGGTTTGTTGTGGTTTTGCAATAAATATCCATGGTTGCACATCAGCATAGCAGTTAGTGTGAGATGAAATGAGGAACATAGCATTAACCTCATCCCTCATGCCATGCTGAGTAAATGTAATTGAATCAGTATGTAGTGTCTGTTTGACATGTATTCAAACTTGTGTGTGTATCATGGTTTAGCTGTAAAATTTTTTAGATGAACAGAAAAGCTGTGTTCTGTCTGTCTGCAGTGGATAAGTAAAATTTTTTTAACATATGGCTAAAGACAATCATAGAAATCTGTTAGAAGCACGGGAATCATCTTCTGGTGTTTGGAAATTACCCTACTTCTGCTTCACAAGTGCTTGCTCACCAGACTTTTGAAGCATTGGAGTTTGAATTCAGACTTGCTTGTTTATCTCATTCTGACTTTTTGAACTCATTCTTTGGAGTACCTTCCCAAAAAATTTTAAAAAAAGAATAAATACAGCTAAGGTTGCTATAGAAGCATGTTTTTCTATTGATAAAATGAAGCTAAAGGTGAGGAGGATGATCCTGTAAGATTTTTATTTTTCATGTTAATATTCTGAAAGGTGTAATATTGCTCATTGAAGACTATCAGTATTTTTCGATATTCCGAAAAGCATTTCAATGTTTACTTGTGCTTGGCTTATCAGGAAAAAGAAATTGGAGTGTCACATGAGCTCTGAGCATTTTCTCACCCAAAGAACTGTTAATAAAATTTTATTCAGGGCAAACCAAATTCTGTGCAGTTATACAAAAGCTTCCACCACTAAGAAAAGTGCAGGAGTCTCCTGTGATTTCAGGGTTTCTGTTATAACATTTGGAAGATATAAAAATAATCTCCTTCCATGGTTGTAAGAGGAAAATGTGAGAAAGGAGAACCTAGGCAATTTGCACCAAGTAACCCAAAACTGAGATGGTAGAAGGAGAAAAAAAAAACAAACCCAGAAAATCCTTCTAGAGCCCTCCTCTCCAAAAAGCAAACTCAAATGCTTGAAGAAGAAAAGGGAGCAATGTACAAGCAGGTAATTGATAGAGATCGTATGTCAAAGGAATGAACGATGAACAAGAAAGGAAAACAAAACACTTGAAACCTGAAGAAGTATTTTTGTGGAAACCTGTTTAACTCACTGAGCATTTTTTTCCATTGGTGCAGACCTAGCCAGAATGCTTATTCTAACATCATATATGCATGTAGCTCTTTTTGATACGGTGAAAATGGAGTGTATACAGTATTAAAACGTTCAACACAATAATTTCCATGGATGTAAATAGCTTTTAGTATTTTATAAAATGGCATGCAGACAAAAACTGTTTCTAAGAGCAGTGCTTAATATACATTGTGAACTCTTGGTGATATGATTGCAAGGGTTCAGTTCTTCTTGTTCTGAGGAGGGGGGAAATTTTTTTACTTGAAGGGAATAGGATTATGTTCTAATAGAGGGGAGAGTAGCTGGTAATGTACTAGGGGAATCTGCAGTGCAGCATAACTATTAAAGAAAATAGTTCATAAAAGATCAAATTCATAGTTACTCTTCAAACTTTGTTGGCTGCTAAATGCAGTCAGTTTTTAGTAAACAGATTTTCACTGTCGTCTGCTCTTCATGTACCGTTAACTTGTTGCAAATCTTGCAAGTTATACAAAGCCTTTGGCTTAGGAGTTTTTTTTGCAATGAAAATTTTCATCCTGACTTAAGGCCTAATGTTATCAGATGAGGAAGAGCCTCTGATTTTTTTCCATGGTAAGAGTCTGCCTACTGTGATGCACGGTAGCCTTGAATTTAAAACCCTTAATGCTATATAATGTTATGTCTTGCTTTTGTTAATGCTGAAGAAAAACTGAAGACCAAAACAGACCCATAAATATGTCAAGAATCCAACTTGATACTTGTAACAAAGGAGGAGAACTAGAGTCCAGTTTTTTGAATGGGTGGTGCTGTAAAAGTAGTACCTGATTGCAGTAGGATTAAGGGGTCACGAAAGGGTGAATGACAAGTTCAAGGGCTTACTTAAGTAGGATGTTATTGTGTAGTAGTTTAAAGGAATCTTGTTTTTAATTGTAGAGAAGCTTTGGTCTTAACTGAACAGAAATCAAAAACAACAGGAAAGCTTCACCTGCAGCACTGCACAGCCGCTTCCTTCCCCTCCCCTGTGACATGCATGTTCTCCCTTCCTCTCTCCGTCTGTTAATTCCTGTTCACAGTTATTCTTCTCTTGTCCCCTTTGGCCTCCTAACAAGGATAGCTTTCCTCTCCATTTAGGGAGGAGAGGTGTATTTATATGCTTTGATTTCTACTTATTTTTTTATTGCTCTTGCTGAAATGATCAGGAAAGCAGAGGAAGAATTTCTGTAACATGTTCTTCTTATGTGCTAGAAAATGAGCTGCCCTGTGTGCAGGGAGCTGAAAAAAGGGTTAGGTTGTGTTCCAGGAAGTGTAGGAGAGGCAGAGCAGGGGAAAGACTGAGATAATGTTCAAGTGAGGACAAAAAAGTTACGTAGTGTCGTAGTAGTTGATAGGAAAGACTTTGAGAAACTATTTTGGAGGGAGCCTAGTTCAGCAGCAAGAATAACACTGGTTGCAACATACAGTGTAACTTGGTTCTAGAGCACTAGTAACCTTGGAGGATTATGACAAAGTTCAAGGAGCTGCTGTAACAGAAGGAACATTCAAGGTCAACTGATTTTCTTTCATTTAATTTAAAAGAAAAAATTGTGAACAACTCAATTCCTCACGTTCTGCTGGTGGAAAATGTTACTGCTTTAAAAGAAAGAAAAGTTCGTCAGATGGGCTTATGAAGATATTCTTGGATATTTTGCTACAGAATCATTTTCTTAGTAACAAGGGAACATTGTTTAGCCATTATCATTAAATAGCGCATCTTAGAAAACTTGATGCTTTTCTTGTCATTTTAATCTCTTTCTGCATCCCAGAGAGCAAATAGGATCATGATTTTTCTCAGCGTATTACTGAAATTTATTTTAAACCCCACAACCAAGCCATATAAACAGGTATTAAGTCCTTGAGTGATGGCTCAGCTGTTACAGAGCTCTGAAGTCATGTTACCTTCTTTCTGTCAAAATGCTTTTCACCTTATACTGAGATTATATGAGTTTCTGTGCCTCACGTAGGAATAATATTTTAACGGTCAGAAAGTTTTTTTCAGAAATGGTTTGGGTGTTTTGTAGTCAGAGTTGGTATGCAACTGACTCGTTAGGTAAAGACCATATCCCTACAAACTGGATGGTGCCGGACACATCTTTAACTGCGGATTTTGAGTTGTGCTGATTGTATTTGTGGACTGCTTGAGACAGTCTTTTAATGCATGAAAATATTGAAAATGTTGCTCTGTTGTCCTGATTTCTCTGTCTCTGTTCTATAAGACTGCTAAGCATTAATTAAAATATAAAAGAAGAGATGCAATTTAACAGCTATTGCAGTTAGTTAAATGATAGAAAAGTAGCAATTCCAAAGACAATGTTCAATATTTTACTTGGTGTTATGGCTTGGAAAGACTGATGCTCTTTTGCTCCCTTGTGTAATAAACAGTAGGCATCTCTATGCTACTGGTTCTGAGCTTCAGACCCACGACAGTGTCTTTGCTAGCTGTATTTCATTAACTTTTATAAACCTCTTGCCTTCAATAAAAGCAAATGAAACTCTGGCACAATGTCTCCCTCTAGGCCACAGACAACTCCAACTTCCAATAATTCAGCCTTGTAGTTGAATAAAAGACAAATTATTCAGTCATGTGTCGGTAGCTACAATACATCAACCAGTAATACGAGGTACTTACTGTGAAAGAAGCAGGGATATTTTCAATTACTGGCAGCTACTTAATTATCTGCAGCGCAGGGGTGTGCCAAGTTGTGCGACTCGTGGTGTTGTGCGAACCGTGGCTTCCTACTGGGCTCCAAACCCTGGGTTTCCTGTGCTCAAGCACAGGCGACTAGAAACAAAACTTGCGGTTTCTGTGGTTTCTTAGTATGAGCTTTAGAAAGTACAGCATGTGATCAATTTAGCTTTGTGGAAAAGGTTATACTGAGAGGTAAAAAAAGAAAAAAAAAAAGAGGGTACCTTGTGGGTAGTGCATGTTTTTGTGCGTTAGAGGTGAAGTTGGGTGGAACGTGGCAACCACACGCACACTAGAACTTCGGCTTTCTTAGGAACAGACTTTAGATCATCTTGCTCAAATCAAAACCACACAGGACCCTTTCAGGCAGCCTGATATTCTTGCTGATATTCTGTACCATTCACTTACTGCCAGCCTAATGTTCTAACGTCCAGACCTTGCTTCTAGTGCATCTGCAGTGGTAAAGTGATTTTGGTGACCAGGCTGCAGAGGGACCATGCTGATTAACCTTCCTCCAAGGAGTCGATAGGGGAAATAGCATCTAGTGAGAGGCATCCTCTCAGAGTCGTTAGGATGCAATCAGTCAGAGGCCTCAGAATAAGGAGGATGAGCTTGTTCAGTACTCATTGTAAAAGAACATGAAACAAAGACAAATTAACAAGGACACTAGTGATAAGGGCAACTAACAAGGACCATCTGGTGACAAACCCCCTTCTGTAATTTGATAACAAAACTTCTTGCGAAAAAATGCTGAGAACAACTAGTTTTGGAACGAAGGTAAAAAGTTCATCGTGAGGAAGACATACGGCCTTCATCCCTGAAGACCCCCCACCCAAGACCACCAGGAGGCACCATGCAAGCGTCAAGAGGAGGAGCTGCTGGCCACCGGAACTGATGCCTTTTTTGGGATAGCTCATGAATTTGTATAGGCGTCTGATGAACATGTAACTTTTCCTGCATGTAACCAAGGTAGCTGCATGGTTCAGGCGTGCACGTTTTTGGAGAAAAATCCCCCGTGCACCCCACGTTGATAAAGACATACCTACTTTATAATCTTCTGGTTATAGAGTCTTTATTCCGCATGTCAGAGTGACAGAAACAGTGTTGTGGTAGTGACCTTCCCAGACCAAGTTACTTTCTTGCTGCTGCTTTTGTTCTCTAGCAGATGTTTTTGTCTCTTTTTAAACTTTGTAGAACTCCAGCACCTCACTACTTCTTCAACTGAGCAAGGAATTTGATGCAGAAAGGCAAACTACTGAAAAGTAATCTGCAAATTACAGAAGAAAAGCAGTATTTTCTTGTACTTTCCTAAAAAAAAACCCTCACCAAAAAAAAAGCAATGCTGTAGGAAATCTTGAGTTATTGTTTTGCAGAATTCTGCAAAACAATAAGTATTTAAATTCAGCCTTCTAAAATGAATTTTATCTTCCTGTAAGCTTAGATAAGAATCCTGATTCCAAATGCTTTTTATAGCAATCTGGTGTTTTCAGAATGGTACCCCAAAGGCTTGGTACAAGACTGCTGTTGCTACTGTACATGTATCAAAGAAATAGGTCAGACATGGTCTTGTTAGTTTCTGCTTCTTTTGTTATTTACACATATGCCTCTGATGTCTTTCAGAATGAAAAATAAGATGTTCCTTCAGTAAGGCAAGGCTCACTTTTGGGAGGGGGCTGAGGAACAGAGACCAGCCAGCGTGAGCACTGGTCTGCCCGTGCCAGGGGAAGATGGTGTTTTGTCTACCTCGCTGGTGGAAATGATTACACGAGAAACCACCCTGTTGGGACTTTTGACTGTTATTGAAGCTGTGGCTAAACAAATGCCATAGACTAGATTCAACCCCTTCCTGGAAATGTCTTCTACAGAGCTCCTATTAAATCAGGCAGTTACTCTCCTTTTGTAAATATACATATGTGAATGGTGACGAATATATTTGCTACAGCTTCTGCTCCCCTCATCTTTCTATGTCACTTCAAGAGAACAAATACCTGATTTTGCTCTTGCAATTAAGTTTCTGAAAAATATTAAGTTAGGAGCAGTTTCATTTGTCCTAATATTTCAAAATACTTACGACCTCGATCTTTACAAATTTTCCCCGCTCTTTAAGTCAACTATGAACATCTAGGTCTTGATAAATGTTGCCATCATGCTTGTGGGAAGGGTTGTACTGGTTTGGGCTGGGAGAAAGTTCATTTCCTTAGCTCATATGGGTCTATGTTTTGGGTTCATGACCAAGGAGGTATTGGTAACACACCAGTGATTTAGCTGTGTCTGAAGTGTGTACACAGCATCAAGGCAGAGGGGAGATGAAGAATGAACAAGAGGCTGGGAGAGGACACAACCGGGAGAACTGACCTGAGGTGACCAAAGGGACACGCCACGTGTTGTCACATCATACTCAGCAATAAAACTGGGCTTGGGGTGGGAAGTTTGTCAGGTTTGCTGTTCTTCAGGGACTGGCCCGGCAGCAGTTAGCTGGTGGTGAGCGAGTGCTTTTTGCATCACTTGCTTTTAGTTTTGTGCTGTCCCCTTTTTCTCTTGTACTGTCTTAATCCTCAATTTAAGAGTTTTCTCTCCTATGCCCTCCCAATTTTCTCTCCCCTCCTGCCAGGAGAGGGAGAGTGAGTGAGAAGCAGCACAGTGCCCAGCTGCCTACCTCAGTTAACACACAACAAGGGTTGTGGCCAGTTCAGAAAAATTGTGTGGCTACTGGGAGGTAGAAATTCCCTGTTTTAATGCTGTCAGCCCTGAACTCCTAGTTTGTGGAATTATACAGATGGCTTCTGTGATTTATTGCACAGCTGGTTATCAGGAGAGGACAAATATATTCAATTTTTGCTAAGTAATGTACGTGTACATGCACACAAGAAGCTACTTGATCAATGTCACATTAATTATCCAATAATATTGAACTTAATTCTTGCTGGAAACTTAGACGTGCATTTCCTTGCATCATAATAAAATATGTACTGAACCATACCTGTTACTGTAAAAAGGTTTCTAGTAAAGCTTATCCCTACCAATTACCTTCCTATTCATTCTTAAGCTATTTCCCCTGTCCTCTATTTATTACTTCAGATATTATAAATGTTTTCCCTCAGTTTGTATAGACAGGCTTTGCTGTTTAATCAGTGTCATCATATGGTGGCTATGTTACAGAAATAACAGTCAAATTAGTAGATTCAAATTTTTTCTTCTTGGCCTAGATTTCAGTCAAGAAGAATACTGGAATCACTGCATTCACTTTTCATGGTCCTGCCTTCTGTTAAGATACTTCAGTTGCGTATGATATTTGGCCAGGATTCTCTGCAGGCGGCCTTACAAAAATATTTCCATTTTAAAAACATTTTTGTTCAAATGAATACTTTTGATGATATTTCTTACTTTAAAAGAAACCCCAACAACAAAAAAACAAAAACACACGCTCCCGCACGCCCCTCCAAATCCCATATTTTAGGTGTTTAAGAACTTGGAGAAAGCATCATGACTTGCTGTTGCTCTGTTGGAGGGAACTGTGAAAATATTAATCTACTTTTGTTCTATTCCTTGTATTTGCCAAGCATAAAGCAAAGACTAAGATGGACAAGTTGTAGGAAATGTTCATTTGTTGTTGTTTTTTCAGTTGAAAGCTAGCAAACCTAGTTACTGGCTATCAAAAACCTTCAAATGTGTCCAACTACAGAGGTACAAAATAAGCTGGACCAACCATTGCATGTGATGAACATGAGCATAGAAAGGAAATTCAGGATAGAGAAACAGAAGAGAAAATTGGAGGAATACTTTGTTTCCTGGCACCTTCTTAGCAATACACCACAGTCCAGAAATGGTTCCCTGTAAATTCATTCTATATGACAGAGATATGAAATCTTGCAGCTTGTACTGTAAGCTATCCTTTTTGCTGAGACAATGGCAAACTCCTTTTCTGACAGCACCAAAAGAAACCCAGAAGGCCATAGAGCTTCACTTCTGATCAGCCATTTGGCATTTGATGCTGATGTTTGTGATGGATAACCCCAAGCTGTCGTTAAAGATGCCAGGACAGCTTCTCTGCTACAGAGTTTTACTTTCATCAATAGATGTAGAGGGACCATCAGGGTACATTTTTAGTTCTGTTTGCTCCACAATTGTTCAATGCTATTCAAGTCATGTCTTAACATCAACAGGTACATATCAGAGTTTATCAAGTAATTTAAGAGAGCAAAGACCAGCAGGCAGTGCCTTCTATCCCTGTGGCTTTAGATGTGCAATAGCTCAGGAGTCAGAGAAGCTGCAATTCAAGTGTGGGGTTTGGTTGTGGGGGTTTTTTTAGAGCTTTGTCACTACGCACAGACTTCTTCCCAGTTTTGGCTGCTTGGTGAAGTGAGATACTTGCCCTGTTTATTTAGTCCTTGTTTGCTTTCTTGCTGCGAGTTTGTACTGAAAACATAGGAAACAAACACCTACTTCTTGCTTTCATGTGTGTGTTACCTGAGCATCTGAATAAATCTGGGCACTTCTCTAAGTAGTTAGTGTTATATACTGTAAGATATAAGTAAACTCAGAAACTGTGTTCAGAGCTCAAGTCAGCATAACTTTATGATAATATTAAAAATAAAAATTCCCTGGGACCAAGTCACTCTCCTGAAATTATGCAAAGATGCTTTTCAAGTACTCTGTTCACTGCAGAATACCTCTTCATAAAAATAGTTTCTTGTGACCTTCAGACTTCAACTCTGTACAGAAAAACCTACTGAGAGTAACTGGCTGACCACATTCATCCTCCTTTACAAAAGCAAACTTAGTCCTCAGAATAATTCCTTTTTTTCCTGAAAGTTCTTCAGTAGTGATGCCAAGATGTCCTGTCTCCAGCTCCTCTTTGCTAGGCAAGCCCACACAAAAGTGTAATGATTGCTGGGTTATGTTGTGTTCTGACACAAGTCCTGTTCATAAAGATCATGGGAAAAGTTTAATCAGGTTGAGGCAAGTTTTTCTCTGCTTTCTATGGGTTTGTGTGGTGTGAAGGTGATGACCCGCTGTGCCCTGTCGACCAGTTCTCTGGGGAGCAGCTGCGTGCTAGGAACATCTTTTCTGCACCTTGAGAAGCCCACACAATTGAAGGATCCAGATTATTTGATCCCGTGTGTCATTTAATATCATGCTTTTCTTCTTCATAATGGCACTCACACAGTGTAAGGCAGGTTTTGATTGATGGGAAGACAGCTATTTGCTTAAGAGTAGCTGGGATCCTTCATGTCCCCAGTTACAGGACAAGGAAACCATTACAGCAGATCTGGCAGGACATGCTTCATTCATCTCTTAAGGCTTATTATCCGAACAAGCTTACAGAAACATGTCAATGAATGCCTTAAGACTGTGACAGCTCATTAATCATGTATCCCTACAGTAAAAATACCCTCAAAATGCATTCATTACTTTTTCAACAGTTACATTTATTGGCAATTTTTTCATAGCTAATGTTGAATGATAGCTAATTTTCCATAAATAACACTTGCTTTGCTTCATCTTTTTTTGAAGTAATGAGTAAAGTTTTAGTAGAATAATATCTTGAATAACAACATGTGTAAATACAGATTAATGAGCTTGAAATTCTAAGTCAAGTACTGTGCTGAAATAGTCATTTCTTTAAAATGGTGTGGTGCTAGGGCCTGAATCATAGGCCCTAAACTGAAGTTGACCTATAGATGAACATCACAACCCTACACTATACAGTATTAATCACATATGTAATGTATTGACAATCTATTGTAGCACATATATATATATATATTCTAATGCTAATTCTAAAGCTTGCCTTGCCTTATTGTTGTAATACTTTGAAACAGACAGTAAAAATCAGCTTATCCTTCTGTTGATGGCTGTGTCTTTTTTCTGTGGGAACCTCTCCTTCCCGAGCCAATTTGCAAGGCAAATGGAGATAATTCAAGCTTATTTTCCTGCAATTTTATTACGTGATGTTACTTTTACAACTAAAGAAAAGGCACACAGAATCAGAGTTATGTATTTTGGAAGAGATAATGAGGAATATCTACTATGTCAATGATTCTTTTGAATTAATTATCTTTTGGAAAAAACCATCTTTCTGTTTTCTCCTTTGCCAATTTCTCCCTATTACGTCACACAGGAGTATGAAACAAATTTTATGAAAGGTAGTCAGTCATGGGGGCTTGTGCCCTTCAATTGCTGTGCATTTATTTCTCCCTTTCAATCTACGTAACTAAACACAAGTTAGTATCTCTCCTTGAAAATGCAGCCTGTTAAGATCACAAATCAGTAAACTACAGTAGTAGCCAACACGTTGAGTTTTAAAGCTCATGTGCAGAGGAAAGAATATGCTGTGAACTGATAAGACTTCAGAAATGAATCCATTTGCTTAAATGCTTGCAGGATTTTGGTGAATCAGTGGGGGCAAAGCTATTTGTTACTTGTACAGAGGTTTTATTTTAGCTAAACTTTGAAAAATTCTAGAAAAGAAAAATCGAAGCTGTGTAGATAACAGAATTGATACAGACAAACATGAAATTAATATTAAATGCCAAAGCGTTTTACAAGCACTGTCTTCAACACATCAGACAATCATCACGGTGTCTATTAAATACAAATCCTCTGCCCAGATCTTGGCTGTCATTCCTGCTCTGCACAGGCCTCGCCCCAATGAAGTCTGTAATTGTTTGCCTGTGGTTTAAATAAAATGCAGGATTCATTCTTTATACCTTTTATTGTCTTTATGGGTTTTCTTTCGGTAGCATATTCTGTGTTTAATGGGACTCTGAGATTCAGAATTCTAAGTGAAACCCCGTATTCATGCAAATTGACAGCAAATGTCTGAGAGTATGAGGAATTTATCCTTAAGTTTTATCTGAACCAGCCTGCAACTGGAGAGCAGAATAGTGATTTAGGCACAGATTTGGTTTGAAGCACGTAGATCGTTCTGTTGGCACCTCGTGCTATGAAAATGCTGGAGTTGGCAGTGACATTGGGGCTTGAAGTCTAGTTTAGCAATCTACTTGGCATTGCTTGCTGTCCGGGGTTTGCATGGCCAGGGTTTCGTAGTGGAGGGGGACTATAGGAATGGCTTCTGTGAGAAGCTATTACAAGCTTCCACTAAGTCTTGGGTCTGGGTCAATCAATCCACTACACTTGCCAAGAACATAGTTCAGTGTGAAGAAACAAACTAAATAATAACCATTAAAAATGGGGAAGAGTATGTGCACTTTCACTGTGGTGAAATAAGTACTAATAAAAAACTGGGAGAATTGTGGAACTCGTAATGGTACTGATACAGACTTTCCCATTCAATTTTTTTTTATGAACCTAGGGAAACGTTTCCCTTCATTTCTTGCTTTTGATGATTTATCAGTTCTGGTTTTGAATACAGGTGTTCTGATAATATTTACTGAACTCTGAAATAGGTGATCCTGGCTCCTGCCTGATAAGAGAAACTGTTTGTTGGTCTGCAGTACAAATATGTATGAGTTTAGTGACAGGAAGACAAAGGGAAAAGTGAATGCATTGATGTTTTCCTTTGGCTTCTTCTCCCATGATCTTTGAAAATAATATCTTTCAGTGCCAGAACTGTGGAGGAGTGAAAAGGACTGGGGAAGTATCAGCTGTGAGAGCTAAGAATAAAGAAAGAAAAATGAACCGAAGTTGTAGAAAGACTAATCGGATTTATTTTAAATCATCCAACCTTGATGATATAAGACAGAAAGCCCAACAGCAAAACAGAAGCAAGAGTACTGGGCAGAGCATAGCACCAGGAATTAACCAAAGCATTAGGCATGTTATTTCTTAGCACTTAGTGTGAGCTGCGTTAGCCAAAATCTGAGCAGGAGGTGAGTGAACGGTCGCAATACCCGGGGAGGTTAATTTAGGCATTTAGATTTTGCCACACAAGTCCTGTCCTGGGGTAGCTCTAGGGAGTCCGTCCAGATTGCCGGACCTGGGAGTGCTGCTGAGAGACTGCCCCAGCTTCAACATGTGCAGAGGAAACCTGGGTACCTGGAGCCTGCGGAGGAGCCTGGTCTCTTCTGTACCACAACTTTTATAAGCAGATCAAAGGGTTTCTCTTTGCTCTCTCCAGCACCCTCTAAATGCAGTCACTCATCTTATGCAAATCTTGCGTAGGCATGTGTATAGCGATGACTCTGCACAGTATAGTTGCTGTGATGTTCCTTTGTAAGAACCTTCATGCTTTTTTAGATTCAGGTAGTGTTGAACTTGACCCAATTTTACGCATAAATTTTACTGTTTCACAATAGAAAGCTGGAGATTTGATAGTAATTTCTTCTCCATTCTGAAATAGTATCTTAATATTATTTTTTTACACTGTAAATTGCTGTGTATGCCTCAGAAATGGCTGTAGGTGTTCAGCATTTTGTATATCTTAAAAATATGATGTGAAAGCACTGGAAAATACACATAAGGAACGTGTATGTTTTACGAGGTAGTTAGGCCTATAAACTCTAGCCTGTTTTAACACACTAACTCTGCTGTGTTGCTACTTTCAAGCATAGGTGAAACTTTTCTGTACTTTGGTGTTGATTAATACTTAATTTTCATAGACTCTGAATTGACAGTAATTTCGTTTTTGAAATAGGCATCATGCAAGTTGAAGGAGACTGATTTATTTCTTTTATTATTTTTTGCCTTGTGCAAAATGTGAAGAATTCTGAAAAGCAGAGATAATCACTGTACATTTGTATGTTAATGTTACCAGGTAATCATCTTGAAAGACTGAATATGATTAACACCTTGAATCATAAACTAGCAAAAATGTACAACACTTGACAGGGAGTGAAACATCTAATACAATGTGAAAACATCTGGCCAGGAAATTGTTTTCCAAACAGTGAAAATAATAAGCAATTATCAAGTATTTTACCTGACTATACCCATAACTCTGTTTTAGTGACACTTTAACTGATATTATGCTTCATTTCTCAGCAGTCTGATTTTTGGATAATCACCCTAGGTCTGTGATTTACACTCTTTCATCTTCCTTCTTGATGTGCATAGCAAATATTTCTGTGGTGTACTTTAAGGGGGCAATCAAGGCAGGAGATGAAATAAGGCACTCTTGTGACAATTGAAGGGAAGAGCTTAATTTGGCAATTCTCATCAGTGAGGGATCTGACAGGAAACCCAGGTGGCCCTAAATCAGCCTCAGCTAAATTTCTGGGGAAGTGAGCCCACACATGCTGATTTTCGTAGTGTAACCCAGGTATTAATTTCAGGACCTTTTCTCGAGGTAGATGCGTGTACGTACAACATTGGAATGTGGCTAATTGCCAGAATGTGCTGGCAGATACACCGAGCTAATAATAACTTAGTGGGACCCTTATCCATGATGTAGATACCCATCTGTGAACCCTTCACAAAAAGAAAGTCCTTTGCATACCCGTTTACACTCTAATATATATGTTTTTAATTCTATTCTATGTTTTAGCCTATTACATATTTTCCAAGAAAAGAAGGTAGAGTAACAGGAGAGTCAAAAGGTGTTTCTTTTGACTTCAAGAGTGCTTGTTGCTTCTGAATCTCGATGCTGTTTCTGACTGCAGAACATCCTTGTGATCCATGTATGATTTTTATTGTGCTAATAACCCTTTTCCTGTAGCTAGCCTTGGCCTTTAAGTGGAAACTGCCTTTTCATCTTTGAAATTGAGCTTTCTATCTCAAATCATTCGAGGGCATGCCATCAGACTGGCATCCCTAGTGGTTGTTTGCTAATCTCTTAAAGCCGCAGTAAGAAGACCCAGCACTCTGACCCTCAGTGAGGAAGTTCCAAGTAGATCAGATCGTGACATTCTTACACAGCTCTAAGAAAAAAAGAAACAGAACAAACAAAGCACATGTAAATCAAGGTGGTTTAAGGCAAGTGAGGTGAATTTTCACCTCAGGTGGTGATAGTGCTTCACTGTCATACACCCTGTAAGCTATGTAAGGTGAAACTGCTCCGTTCACACTGCAAGAAGCTGTTTTTTATGTGGGCCTCATAATACAGCATGAGAGACCATCTGATATCAGAGACAACAGAAATGCAAAATGTTACTGGCTGTCATGTTAACTTCAGGTAGTGTGACCTCTTGGGATGGCTGTATGTTCCTCATCTAGTATTTTCATAATGCCAGATAGCCATATAGGTTTTATTTTGAAATTGTTTCTTTCTACACGTTTTTTTCCTTGACTATTTGCAGGTTGAGCATTGAGGAAATGTTGTTTGGTTTGTGTTTTTTTTTTTTTTTTCTGGTGATAATTTTCTTACTTCAGGAGCCAGAAAAATAAATAGGAAATTTTCAAGCAATTGCCTGTTTTCAGTCTGAAATATACTGAGATGTGAAAGTCTCAAAATATTCAAAGAAAAAGCTGAAATAATAGAATGAACTTTGGAAATAATTTTTCACTGCAATTGAATAATTCATATCAATGCATAAAATAGGATTAGAGATAAATGGAACAAGGGAATTTGAAAAGAGAAAAAGGAAAATTTAAAATGAGATAGCAAAAACTATCTGGGCTCTGCATCTTGGATTTTGGTTTTCTCATAGTCATTAATTACTATCAGCATCTTCTGCACCCATTTTGGTGCTAATAGAACAGCATTTTTTGTACATGCTGTGCTTGAAAATAGTTTAATAGTTTTTAAAACTGTTAAACACTGGAAATAGATAACTTACTGCTGGAATTCTGTTGTTTTCAGACCTTATTTGCCTTACATGACCCGAGTTTGCTCTAAGGCTTGCTTTGTTTAAAAGGTTTCAGGAGAAGGAGTTGCAAGATCTCCAAGCCATAGGTGAATGCATTTTAGACCCCCTTGTGTCACTTAAGGTTATAATTATTTGGAGAGAGAAATCACAAAGTGAGATTTGTAATGGAGGTGGACTTCGAGTGTCGGAGCTGTACAGGAGAGTTTATGCAATGGTTCTGTGTAGGTTGTTTCAACCTGGAGGTTGTTCCATCAAGTTCCCCAGCGTTGATATAGCTGAGAGGTGATCTGCTCCCGAGCACGCTGGCCCCACGGATGTTGTTAGGGAAAGCTTTTATTTTGCTGCTGGAGCTGAAGTTCGTTCTCTCTGGGCTTCAAGTCAGCAAGCGTCTTAGTGCTGGGCTGAGGCCAACATGCTCAGTTTCTTGAAGAGACGTGTTTTGTTGTGTAGTGTAACTGCCACGCTGTTGAAGCTTTGATACAGACATAAAAGTTGAAAACAATCTAGGCAGAGTTTCTGAGGGGAATATTTTAGACCGTGCATCAAAACGGTGAGTCTTGCATCTGGAGGAAGAAAAATACTTGTAGAAATTTCAGTTTAAGAAATGGCTATGATCCTGGTTTATTTTATTTTCTCATATTCATGAATTGTTACCTTTCTGGAGGAAGATTTCACCAAGCTGATTTATTAACAGTTCTTTGTCCAAGGTAAAAAAGTGCTAATTTAATTAAAAATCTGCTAATGAGCATATGAGTTTTAAATTCAAGCAGTGAATGAATTTTGAATGCTCTGAGGACCTGGCCTGCTTATGCTTTAAGTGGCATTTTCAGTTGGATTTGAAGTGGGTCAAGGTAAGTGCAGGGAACTGTAAAGGTGTATGTGCTTCTGAATATTCAAAATGAGCAAAAACCGGGAGGAACAAAGACGACTGGTATTCGTGATGAAGTGAAATATTTTCAAGCAATGTTTAGAGGTATACATCATTGTGCCTTGCAGAGTTCTGAATCCAATATCTTTAGCTAAGTCTATGCTTAACTCTCAGCACAAAAATTCACCTGGAATTTTTCTGTGTTTGAGTTTAAAATCACTGCTTCATATTACGTGCTCAGAATGGTTTTAGGTATTCCATTTAATTTGTATGTTCCATTTAACCTGCAAATTACATGAATCAAAGATGACTCTTAATATCTCCAAACCAGCAGGTGTACTTTAGGTCTGTCTGATGTATGAGGAAGGTTGCAAGTAAAGTAGTCTGCTGGACCTCTGGAGATCTGGGTTTGTTTTGGTTTGCCACTGACTAGGTGGCTCTAGAGAAGACACATCACTCTTCTACAGTCTTGGTTTATCTTCTAGGAGGAAAATGATAATAGCACAGACATTTATAAAGTATTGGAGATCTAATGATTTATAGATTAAGTTATAGGTTAGGTAATATAAGTTCTGACTGATAAACAATTATCTAAAAGAATACTAAATAGAGAAAGTAAGTGGGAAAGATATTCATAACAGTCTAATTTAACAAGAGGACCCATAAATACATGGCCTGCAGCTCTCAAATATTAGAATGTATTTTATTTTTGGATTCTTCAGCTTTTCACTCAAGCTGTGACAAGCAGTATTCCTCTATTGTTATTATCCTTTGCGATTATTACAGAAAGCAGAGAGTTAAAAGTTAGGGACTGTAGCTAGACCAGCAGGAAAGTGGGGAAAATCCTGGCCCTTTGGGAAACAGGTCTCTTTTGTTGGCCAGAGAGTTTAATTCAAGCATATGTATTGCAGAATTTATGCACTAAGAAAACTATGCACTTTTTTTTTCTCTCAGGTTAAAGAATCAGTTTGTACAGCGTAGGGCTAAACCTTGTCAACCATTTCATGAACTGGTGGCCCAGATTCTCAGTTTAGCTAGTGGTCAGTCAAATGTATGTGATAGTTTGAAGAGAAGGTTGAAGGTAGAATATGTCTTTTACCATTGAAAGAGTATGTTTCATTCGCAATAGGTTAAACACCGTTACGTTTATTATGTGCAACAATCTAATAATCATGGAAAGATCTCTTTTATTAAGTTTTCATGGAATGGCGTTGTAAAAAGTAGCTTTAAGGCTCTGTAATTTGATCCAACAGAATATCTTGTACTCGCATTGTACTTCCTCAAATTCTTTAATATGGAGATTTCAGGACTTTTAATGTATTTGTGGTACTGAACAGATCAGTAGGTTGTATGATTTCTCTTTTTTAATAAGTCAGAGTAAGCAGCATCCGTATTTTTGTACAGCACAGCCCTATTGCTCTTAACCAGTGTGCTGACAAAACAATTTCAATATAATGAAACAGTTCACTGTGACTTCTCTAGAGAACATAAAACTGAATTTGATGGCCTGGTTGTTACTGACAAGACATTTTATCATGAATATTGTTAAAGTTCCACTTTTCTCATTAGACTAGGCTAGAAACAGCAAAATAATCAATATTTAGGTTGTCTTATTTGTTCTTAGCGTGAACTTTGTGTTGCATAGTGAATATTGATGTAAATAACAAATGTACGGTAATCTGAAGCATTGGTCTTAATCATAATCTTTGACTGTGAAATTTGTACTGATTTAGCCTTTTTATTGAGTTGCCTGCAAGGCTGGTTATATGTTGTAAAGCATTTCTACATAAGGACATAATGGAAACCCAAATATTAAGTTGGTAGGGGGATATATCCAGCTAACTAAAGGTTTTCTCTAGGTTAGTAGACTAGCTGATTAATGGTGGAAATTATGAAAAACAAAAATGCAGCAAAATAAAATCTTTGTGCTCGGGTAGTGCTAGGGCCTGGATTGTAGGCTCGGAACTGATGTTGACCTATAGATGAACCTCACAACCCTACACTATACAGTATTAATCACATATGTATTGTATTGATAATTTATTGTAATGCATATATATATATATTCTGATGCTAATCTGTAAAGGCTTTGCTGTAAATGTGCACTGGGAACCAGCAGGGTGATCTTTCTTTAGGTAAAGGGCAGGTGCAAGGCTGGGAAATGAGCTGCCTCTGGCTTTGTTAGAAGTGTGTCACAAGACCGTGAGAGCAGAGGCCTGGCTTGGGTGAGAAATATGGGATTAAGGACCGAAAGGGATCGGGAGACTCCCTTGCATTCTTCCTTTAGCCCTGGCCAGGCTGTGGGAGGAGTCCAGCAGAGCGAACAACGCCAGACGTTCCCACATTTGAAGCTGTGTCAGGTTGTTTGTTTAATAGTCCAAAAGCTGGACCCTCTTGCAGGGACGCTGGAGCCCTCCCCTAGGAGTGGACGCACTGCGTGGGACCTCCCAGCTGCCGGGAGAGGTGCTCCAGAATCCTCGCTGCAACAGGGGCTCCCCAGCCACTGCAGGTCTGGGTGATGATGTCGGGGCGATGGGTGATGGATCTTTGTACCTGTGGCTGACCCTGTAGAGAGATGATTGACTGCATTACCCTGCTTGCTCTCCTTGCTGCTTAAAACTAGAGGATGGTCAGCTTGCCTTGCCTTATTCTTGTAATACTTTGAAACAGACAGTAAAAATCAGCTTGTCCTTCTGTTGGTACCCGTGTCCTTTTTTGCGGGACACCGCCCCCTCCCCGCCTCAGGCCAATTAGCAAAACAGGTAGTTACCTTGTACACTTGAGAATTCACCTCAGTTATCCACAGTTCAATCATCCAGCTGAAGCATTTACCTTGCCAAACATTTACTTAGGTAAATATCTAAATTCATAACTCTGACTTGAAAAATTCCAGTAACTTACTGAAATTTCCGAAGAATTACTACTTCAAGTGTGTGTGTTTGAAGAATTGGATTTAAAAAAACCCAAAATATAAACAAGGAAAACCCCAGCTCCCCACTCCTCCCCCTTGAAAAAAACCCAACCCTAAGCATTTTAAGAGTTATGCTTTATTATGCCTTCGGCTACAGAGTCAGAGCATTTATCTGCTTGATACTTTTGCAGAGATCAGAGTCTTATGTAACCCTGTTGTCATAAAACTGGAGGAAAAGAAAAGGGAAAAAGGCTGCTTTCTTCTCAAATGGGAACAATATTTGCTGAAAAAGAATTTATGGATGTTCTCAGGGGCAAAACAGACCTACATGTTGTGGTCTGTTTGGATTATTTTTTAAACTTTGACTCTGGTAAATACAAGAATACTTGAATAATAGAGTACTAGAATAATAGAATACTAGAATATTATTGTGGCTCATGGTAGTTTCTGCATGTGTGGTATGCCATGCCTTGTTGTTATGACAGCATGCGGTTTTACAGTGCCTCTGTACAACAATGTCATAGATGAGATATTTGTATTCTATGTATTTGGAAAGAGACTTGAACAGAACATTTGATTGCATGCGTGCTTTGCTTGAGATAGTCACAGGTCTTCAAAGTTAAAACCCAAGCAAGTTCAGGTTTACAGGCAAGATTTGTGCTGTGGTTTCAAACTACAGGAAATGAAGTAAGAGAACAGAGATATCATAATCGGCACTGTGGTTATCAGGGTGGTTTGAGCTCTTGAAAATACATCCTTGAGAATCTTTAGCAACTTGCTGAGTGAAGAATACTTGTGCCGTTTCGACATCCTCATGAAAACACACTTTCTGAGCTTAACAGATAGCTTTCAAAACTCAAGCAAAATATAGTCGTTCAGGTGAAAGTCTACCGCAGTTTGCAGAGTGCTTGGCATCTACTGAATTTAAACAATAAGAGACAAAATCTGGTGCCCGTTGTCCGGTATAGCTCTTGGGAGCGTATTCTATGTAGAAGGCCTAGAAATAAGATGTCTGTGTCTTTGTTTCCTTATTTCTGTTATAGCCAGAGAGGCATATGAGGGAGACAACTGTTTAGAATGGAAATATTGAACTCGGATGCTTGAAATTTCTCCAAATATGATGTTTTGTAGGCAGGCGTAGCTGCCTAGTAAAGGAGTTGGAATGACAACTCTGGGAAACCCATAAAGAATTGCTATGAATGCATTCATATAGTTCTCCTAATGCAAACACTCCTTGGATATAGTGCTTCCTCAGTTGTTTTCTTTCTGAACTAACTTGATCTATCCATCCTTCTATCCACCTCTTTGCCATTAGAGCAAATTTAAAATGGCTAAACCAGGTTACTCTGCCCTTGTCTCAAAGAGATCTTGTGACTTGCTTCCTTCTCTCGTGAGCTGTTAGTGATCAGAGTGTATATGACCTCAGTTATCAGATTTTCTTACATTGCTTTAACTCAGTCTTTTCAGGTGCCTCTAACCATTACAGATTCTTTCTTAAAACCATCTTTAAGATATGTGCTCAGTTCTATTGCTCCCTGAGCAGGCTTTCAAAACTTAATGTCCCAATTTTTGGAACAGATTCATGTCTGATTTGAAAATACTGTCAAAAGGTTGTGTATGCCGCTGGTGGCCTTGACCATTTTTTAACTTTTCTTTGTATTCCTCTGCAGGCTTCAAATTTTCTTTCACAATAAACACTTTTACTGACTGCTCAAAGTTAAAAACTTACTGGTATCCCATAATGAGAAATGGTTGCTCCAAAATTTATTCTGTACCTTTGTCCAAGACAGTATATGGGTAATTCACAGAAAATTCTCTGTCCAAAAAGGGATTAAGCTAGCAGTTCATGATGATTCATTCTCCTTTAGCATTTTTTCAGAATTACTTCAGCAGTTAGAAAGCATAATTTTGTTTGGATAGTTGAGCTGCACTTAAACAGTTTGGCTGTTGTTTCAATATTTATGATTTATGTAGAATGTTGGATTTGTTTGTACTTGACCCTGATTTTACACCAGAAGACTTCAGACATTTCTATCACTGATTTAAGTGAAAAACATCGTTACAAGGAGCTTGACAAATTGAACACACTCTGCACACTCTGAGGGGTAGAACTGCTGTGTTTTATACATGTATTTCTATCTTGGTAAAATACAGATTAAAAAAAATGCTGAATATTTAAACATTTAAAAATGTTTTTGTGCTTTTTTAGCAAAATGTCTCACTGGGTCACTGAAAATTCAATGTGTAATCCAGCGGAGTTGATAGGCGTGGGTTGCTTCCAGTGCTTTGAGATTGGGTCTAGAATATATTGCTTCTGTTTCATCTCGTATTTTTACTTCTTCTTTTTCTGCCTTTTTTTTTTTTTTTGAAGTGCTGTTTTATAGATACTTTTTGTATCCCTTAACAAATGTTATAGGGTCTACACAAGGATACTCTTCTCTGAAACTTTTATCCCTGGCCTTAATCAATTGAACTGTTGTGGACTGTATTTCAGTGGGTTTGGCAATCCCTGTACATCAAGTCAGTCCAACATTTTAAGTTCTTGTGGGATAAAAATGGTGATAATATTTATTGCCGTTAGGCTAGGTGATTGTTGTAGGTCCCTTCCAACTGAGATTTTCCTGTTCTTTGAAATATTCTGTCATTGATCTAGTTGAGAGGCGTCCCCGCCCATGACAGGGAGGTTGGATTAAATGATCTCTAAGGTCCCTTCCAGCCTGGGCCATTCTACGATTCTATGATTGCCAAGTCTTGTGGACTGCAGTGTTCAGACCGTTGTGCACTATTAAATATACACAGGTACTTGGAAGTTGCATGAAACAAACTCTAGGGAGAAATAATATGAATCTTTACTGAATCAATCCTTTCAAGAATAAATATCCTCCTAGCGAAGTCCATGAGAAGTGGAAATGAAACAAATGGCCAGTGTATAAATCTGTTTGATGTAACTGATCCTGCTTGGGTGGGAATCTAGATGATAGAGTTGGATGTTTTAGTACCACAATGAAAACGTTGGACCACAGTATCTCTGCTTAACTTGGGGGCAGGAGCTCACTAGTTTTTGTCTGCTGGAGTCCCAGAGCTCTGGTTACCCACTGGATGTTGTGGTTTTCTTCTCTCTAGAAACCGGGATATGCGAGGAGACGAACACCTATCTCTTTGTCAGGAAAACCATCCTGGCTTTGCAGCTTTCGTGGACGTAGATGCTGTTGCATATACTGTGTGGCATGTGTGGGAAAGGTAAAAAATAGTTTGAGTAGCACTGTAAAGAAGCAAGATCCTTGGGAAGCATTCTAGCTGTGTTGCAAACACTTTGGATTATCAAACAGTTTACGTTTCCTCGGTGTCATTAATATATATATTTTTTAAATGAATAATTACCCATTTGGATGCATATACTGCTTTCCTTGTAACATCAAATTTAATTCCACAAGTGGTTCAAAATATTTTGTTCAAATCTGATTTTAATAGTAGAGTCTTAAATTTCTCTTCTGATATTCTGTGGTAGCAAGGATAAATTTAACTGTATCTGATACCCTGAGAAAAGCCACGCCAAAAAAGAGGTATCATCACCCTATAAAATGTGTCAGGAATGTTAATTCAAGTAATTTGTTTTTCTACAACAGTGAAGTTGAAGACAAACTAAAACTAGAGCTTTCCAAAATGTTTTAATCACCCTAATGGTATGCTGGTGGGGTATAAGAAATGCTACTTTTTAATTTAAAATAAATCGAACTTCTGCCTAATGTGTGTGGTGGGCAATTTGCAATTATGATCTTCATGATGAGATTCCTCCATGAAATGAGAGGTGTATTATAATTTAAATAGAGTTGTAGATCTGGTTGATTTTAATTTGTGACCCGGGGTCAGCAGTTACTGGGTGTAATAACCCTGTGGTAATGTGACTCTTCAAGGCACATTTGTATAATGAGAAATCATAACTAGTTATAGGAAGCATGATGATTTTTTTTTACCTTTCCAATTCAAATATCCTGCTCTATCAGTCTTGGTTGTATATGCTTAAAATTCCAGTTACCATGGGACATTTTTGCTATAAAAATCTGTGAAGCTGTTAGCAGCATCTGATTTATGGGAGTTTCCATGTTTCTGTTGTTTTCATCATAGAGTCAGACTCCACTGTTTCACTCTTCTGAAAATTGAACCTCTCCTGTTGGTGGGTTTGCTAGCGATTGCGGTTCTGGTGCACTTTGTCTTCTGGCCACTGATGCTTATTCTTGTGACTTGGGTGGTTAGTTGATGATAGTTTTGTTAACCAAAATGAAATTACAAAATTTATGTACATCTCTTTTTAACTACCAGAAGACAGTCAAAACCTGTAAGAGCTAAAGAACCATTAGGTCCTTCTACCTAATTATTTACAAGTATTTTGTGCTGAGACATAACAACTAACGTAAATTTTTCCTGTTGAATAGTCATGCATCTGTCAGGGAGAGGAGAAATGACAGCATTACCTTAATGTGCTTGCATGTATCTGAGGAGATGCTGTTGTCTTCAGATACAGCAACAGGAATAAAAAACTAACAAAACAATTTTTGTTTTACCTGTGCTGGTTCCCCATTACTGTTTGTGCAGACAGCTGACAGCTTTTTGCAGGGTGAGAGGCTGGATTCAAGCTTAAGGGATACCTACCCTGTAGAAACCTCCCTCTAGGGCCCCGTTAGAGCCCGTCGTGTCCCAACATGTTTTTTTTCACTAAAGGAAATCTAGAAGTGAGAACTGTGCCTTGTGTCAGGTGGCATGTGGAGCCAGGCCACCGAGGAGCAACCCGTGCTCAGGTGTTGGGGAGTCTCGTGCCGCTTGAACAGACTGTGTGGGGTGCTGCACCCCGCGACCTGCACACAGGTTTCTCTGGCAGAGGAACGGTATCTAGGCAGTCTCTTGCTCCTCCAAATAGATTTGCCAGTGCTACAGGCCGCTTGGAAATCTCAAAGCTGCTGTTAGAGCAGTGCTAAGTCTGAATGATGAACTGGTAGAAGCATGGTGGTTTAGCACGTTTTTCCAGGGACACTAACTGGAGTTACTCGGCTTTCAGAAGTCTTGAAATGAGGCCAAGTCTTGCTCATGTGTGCCCACATACGCCTGTGACCGTACAGAGTTAGAGCCTGAGGTGCAGCCAGGGACCAATGTGCTCCCTGGATGGCGGCAAGTTTGCAGGACTGGATCTGGCTATTCCTGTGGGAAATGGTTCTCAGTTGCCTCTGGATATAGAGATGGAATGGGTGACAGAAAAATGTGGCATGTGCTCCAATTAAGAAACACATCAGGGATTAAGGACTCTCCTAGCCAGCTTGTCAGAAATCTTCTTGACAACAAAGAGGTTGTAATAGTCCCTACACAAAGTGTCAGAGAAAAAAACCACTGACCTCTATGAAAGAAAAGAAAGCACTCTTTCATTACCAGCTGATACCCTTTTTGCAGCAGCCAACCCAGGGGGGTCTCAGTTGGGCGAGATTATATTTGTAACAGGGTTTTCAAACCTCTGTGTTGCACCCCTGAGTGTTGCATGCCACTTGGGCAGAGGTGGCTGCAGGGCTAAATGATATTTTGAAGTAATTTCTCTGCAGTATCTATTGCTTTATTCGTAACAGATTTGAGATAGAAAATCTGACAGTGTTCTCAGGCTTTAGAAGGATATATATATATATATATTGCCTTTCAGAGTGTCTATGTCTTCAGACCTGGAAAAGGAATGGCCTGCTGTTGCTATCCTTTAGCTTATATCAGCTTGACAAAGTAAGTAGTACCTTTTGAAAAGTTAATGAGCTCACTTCGTTAGACTTAATAGTGGATACAGAAATAATTATCACATTAAGTTCTGGAATTATAAGATACTTCACAAGTGGCACGCAGCTCACATCTTAAGAATGATAAGTTCAAAGTAGGCAAAGGATGCTCTCATCAAGGTCTACTACAGTACTTTTTAATGAAGCTGTGTTCATGGAGTCAACTTTTATCATAGTGCTAGTTCTCATATTACCTTATTTTACCCGTGGTTATTATCAGTTAGCTTTCTGAAAAAGTTTATGGATCAATTTCTTAAATTTAGATATCAGTTGCAAGTAGAAATAAAGTAAAAATAACTATTTTTGTATAAGAAAATATTTTTCCTGCAACAGAAACCAAGAAACTTTACTGAAAGTATGTTATTTAAAACAGAAAACAAAAACCAAAGGTCACATTTGCTTTTTAAGGCAAAGTTTATCTCCTCTGAAAAAAAATAATCTTAATACTCTTTCCTTGTGATTGACTCTCACTTTTTAATTCCATGGATTTATTTTTTTTTTACTTGGTAGGAAAGGTATATTGGCTACTGACCACTTAGCAAAACTGTGTTTATTATTTATACTAAAGTATTGGGACTCTCAATGAAAAAAAAAAGCCATATAAACACTTAAAGGAATGAAAGAAAAGCAGTGATTCTCCCTGCAGGCTTTATGAGGCAATGACAAATGGCTGTTGTGTGTTAAGTTTGCAGATAAAACGAGATAATGCTCTAACGATGTTCTAAAACTAATTGTTGTTTGCACTACTTGGAGCTCAAGCCAGGAGCCACTTTCAGATCTGAATTCACATCAGAAGTTTAGTTCGTAT
The DNA here is from genome assembly GCA_020746105.1 of Trogon surrucura. NCBI lineage: Eukaryota > Metazoa > Chordata > Aves > Trogoniformes > Trogonidae > Trogon > Trogon surrucura. Next base: position 1,870,369 of record CM036620.1, on the reverse strand, counting down.
GCCATTTGCATTCCATATATTTACCTGGGGTCTTGCCTGGGATTTTTCTTCAGTAACTGCCTGGGTAGAAGTAAGTAGCTCAAACACATCTCTTCACATTCTGCTTTTTGGTGAATTAGAGAAGCTCTGAATGCTGGATTTGTACTGCTGTCTACTGACAGGGTGTTACTGCATAGTTGTGAGTCTGTTTATCCAGACTTTCCAGTCTGTTTTTCTGACTAAAAATCAAGTTGCGTATGTAAAATCTTCTCCATGTGTAAATTTAGTTGTACAAAAACAGGTCCTCTTTACTGTGCTGTAGTTTGCAGGCTGCACGTGGCTGCACCTCCTGTTCCCTGCTTACCTATCTTTTGAAGTTTGTTAAATATTTAGCATCGCTCCCTGCTCAGTAGCTCCAGTGGCCATCTCTGGTGGTGTCCTTTGCTTTGACAATTTTTTTGCCCCTCTATGATCTTGAAGGTAACTAAATATGTGTTGTTTGACCCTTTTTTGACTCCAAAGGCAAAGTATCTCTTTGCTGGAGTAGTCCTACAGTGACTTCTACAGGCAATTGAGATTAGTGTTGAATAGCAGAAAAAAATGAGATAAAGTAATTTTTCTTTCCACAATTTTTTCAGGTGTCTCTTAGCCCTCTGCCCTGTGAATACCCTTATGTTTTCTCTTCTCCACTGCTTTACCTTGAATAGTTTTGCTTTTCAATTACATTGATATTTTGAAATTACATTGTAAGGAATTTTTCTTCCGTCACTGTTCTTTCCCTAGTGCTCCAAGTCTTTGATTCCTATTTCTCATAAGCGGCTACTGAAGATTTATTTTTTTTTCTCTCCGTTGAAACTCCCAAGCATGCTCCTTTAGGCATTTCTCTTTACAGTACAGATCTGAGACAGTATGCTTGAACTAGGGTTAGTGAGGGAAGCAGCAGAAGGTAGCTTGGAGATGCAGAATATAGAATTAGTAAGAATTTTGTGATAAATGTTGTGGAGGAAGGATATTATCAATACTGTAATCAATAAAAAGACAAATAAATAATGAGTTGAGAAAATGCATTTTTATTAGCTATTTTCTTTCAACACAAGAAATGAAACATTTAATGTACAGCAGACTGCTTTCATTCAGGATACAAAGAAAAAATTTACAAGTAACTGTAACTTCAGTTTGAACATTTTGCCTGTTCAATAATTTTAGCTGAATGTACTTTATAGTCCTAAACTTAAGCAGGTCAACACTTGGGTTGTTCTGACTTCATACTTTATTTCCTTGCTTAGAATTAATACACCACAGAAAAACTTTATTTGCTGAGAGTATATGGATTTTGGACTGCTTAAATTTCTCCACATTTTCAAGCTGTCTTTGCAAGTGTGTGTGCCGATGTACTTGTTTGCTCGCTAGCCTCTCAAGGGGCTGTTTGGAATGATCCCTAAGTACTCATGCCTGTGCCGTCACTTCTTTACCTTTTCTGGGTGGGGACTATGTTTGAACAGGAAAGGCAACTTTACTGCTGTTGTTCATATGGCCGATGACAACTGCTGCATCGAGTTTCATCATCTCTGTAATCCAGAAAATAAGTTTTCCTTTGTTCAGCTTTGCATGCAGCTGTGTGCTGGATTGAAATGCTCAGTGTGACACAACGTGAATTCCTCCAGAATGCAGTGTTGCTTTTTGCAGGAAAGATTCCTGAAGGCACAGTTCCCTGCATCTTCCTCCCAAGGCCAAAAAACAGCAAAACATTAACATCTCAGCATTTTAAAAATGTATAAGGCATACAGAATAACAATGCTCTAGTCATTTCAGAGGTATTGGTGTGGTATGTGGGCGGCAAGTGATTAGGCTGTTAGTACATAGTGGCTGGGTCTGCACGTTCCCCTGAGACTTGAGCGTCACCGTTGTCAGGCAGCAGTCGGATGATTGGTTTAGCTTTGATCGTGGTAGGACTCTAACTGTGCCCTTTGTGGTTTTGTCACTTGTCGTTCTTTTGCCAATTCTCCTGGGAGTTTTGAGAGGATGTCACTCTGCTGTTCACGACGTCTGACTGCTTGGGAGATGGTTTTGCAGAGCTGTGGCTGTCTTCACAAACAGTCTTGGGTGTCATAAGGGCAAAGACGCACAACGTTGTTGGTTGTAGGTTTTTCGTTATTGTTTTAGTGTTTTGATTTTTTTTTTTTTTTTGCTGAAGTAGCGGTAGCTCCCTGGATTTCACACAGAGCGTCGTCTTTTGCTGTAAGTGTTCTTTTTATGCCTGCAAGGCTTTGGTGCTTGCTTCTCCAGTAAGTTTATGTTGTCCACAAGGATTGTGGGCATGTGCTGGCTTGGCTGAACATGGGCCTTGCCTTCCCATGCTGCGTCTCTTGTGCTCTCTGTACTTCTCAGTTGCATTCATGAGTCTTAAAACATTTCTCACTGACTAGATTTGATAGAGAGTTACACTTCATGTCATATTCTGGTGGGGTCTTTTAGTGGCTGGTCAAGATTTTCAAGTGCAAAGTCTTTTTCCAATTAAAAACATGATTTAGTTCTCTAAACCATAAGATTGATATCGTCACAACCTGTTTTTGTATCTTTGTACTTTTACAGTGGAACCTTCACTTTGAGATGGTTTTCTGCAGATGAGTATGACTTCACCTTGCTTACTTTATTTTTTAACAGGGGTAATGAACAAATAGTGAACATGTCACGGACATAAAAATCTGTTTTGAAGAAAAAATCTCTGTCTTTCTTGTTAGTATCTGGTGTTCTAAATTGAGAGTTAAAAAGTGATTTCTAAAGCAAAGGTGCTTCAGAGTATGTACAAAGCAGGCAGGGAGGCACAAGGAATAAAGTTCTGTTCATTAACAGGGTAGGGAATGAGCTGTGTATGCCATCTAACTGTTCTGGGGATTTGGTGCGTAGCATCACAACAAAGAATAAATTTTAAGTCAGAGTTCTCGGGAATCCTGTAGTCTTGAAGAAATCTCTCCTGAAGTTTGATTACAGTGTCTGCAGTGCAGGGCTTAGCAGGAGCACAAAAGTTCCTTTTTGGAAACCCGGAGAGTGATTTGCAAGGGCTGTTGTTGCTGTACATCCACCAAGTGCATCCTCTCCAGCTGCTGAAGTTTCTGTGGGTAGAAAAGGGAAGATACAGTGGTTAGAAGTTGCTGCAGCTGGAATTGCAGGTTTGAGATTCAAATAAATTTCAGAATAAGAGTTATGCCACATGGTGTTTAACAAAACTTTAGAAGAAATCTCTGTGTTTTCCCCAACCTCCCACAACATACGTTGTGGGTTTCTTTCAGTGTTGCTGGCAGATCAGGTATTTGGCTGTGACCGAGTCTCATAAAGGAGACTTGATTGACTCTCTTGGGTGCCCTTTTCCAGTGTCTGCCCTCTGAAATTTCTGTGTCGCAAATATGCTTCCTTCACATCTTCAGCCTAGCTAAAACTGTTACCCAACTTCTTAGCTTTCTCACGGTGTGATTACAGCAGGGTTATTTTTGTCTCCTTGAGAAAAGTAGAAGTCTTTAAACCGCACTAATTTTGAGATTCAAGTGGACAAAAAACACCAATAAAATGCAAACAGTTCTTCAGAAAAGATGGGGCTATGCATCTGTTGTAAGCTATAGCCAAGGATTTCTGGTGTACTCCAAGAGCAGATCAGAGCTACTCAGACTGGATTGGTGGAAGGGAATGCAAAACCAGGACAGACCTGTTTGTATATTTTTGTGACCTAAAATTGTATGTCACATACAGTGTATTTTATATTACGTGTTACGTTTATCACCTGTGGATGAGGAACTGCACTTCAATTGTAGCGAGTGTTGTTTATAGAGGAAATATAGAAGGGTTAGCTCAGGAGACCTCACTGCTTAATAGCTCCTCTGTCCGATCTTTCATAGTTTCTTTCCTAATACCTTGTTTGCACTGATCCTTCATAGCTCTCTATTAGCTGAATCTTTTGGCTATTTCTCCTTTTTCCTCTCTTTTTGTCTGGAATAGCTGGGGTTGCACCTCTGTTTTTCAGAGTACACACTTGAGGACTTTAACTTCCAAGAGCTTTCACAGAAGTATAGGTTACTTCAGCTGCAGGTTATGCTCATAAAACCCCAGTATTTTCTCTAATATAGAAGAAAAATAACATGTGCAAGCACACCATGGTGGAGGAGCTCTTTTACCTCCATTTCTACCCACTTGAAGATGAGGGAAGAAATCACTACTTTTGTGGAAGCTCCTGCTTACCCAAAGAAGTCAGCCTAGGAAGAAAAGGAGGACGGGCTTCTGGCCAGAAGCTCTAAGTGAGTAAAATCTGGATTTCATGTTTGACACCAGTATGTCATTAATGAAAATAGCAAGAATGAATAAATCATACAGCTTAATAATCCATAAAGAGTCCTGCATCTTTCACAAGAGAAGGGCAAAAAATAGTAGTAGAATGGTGACATGCAATGAATGTGTACAATTGTGACCTTGAAGTTTATACTAGAGTGAGAACTGCAACTGTGTTACCTCATTTCCCTCTGGATCAAAACCAGATATGTACGAATGGCTTACAGAAATTGTCATAAAATAGAAACTTCAGAAAATGAGCACAGGTATATAACAAGTCTTCAGAGTTTTACACTGAAAGGAATGAAAAGGAAGTGATGTTGTTGACAGACCTCAAATAACTATGTGGCCTGTGCTGGGTTACTGGAGCACAGTAGTATGGAAAAACAGTATGTTCTCCTACAAGCTGTGCTAGGGAGGGTTAAAAATGGGAGGGTTAAATGTTTCAGTCCACTGTATTGAGCTGGAACAAATACATTGCTCTGAGACAAGGAAATACAGATTCTTCAACATAGCTAAGGTCTACAGGGCTTGCACATACTTTGCCTATTTTGTTAAACACGAGATTTTCAAATATTTTCCTGTTTCACATTGGGGAAAAATACCCCGCAACCTAAACTTTATGAAATTGTCTTGAACTAAAATCATGGAAAACAAAATGAGTTAAAATAAGTATTTATGTGCTGTAGGACAAAAGTGGAATGGAGGCTTAAACCTGGATTTCCTGTGCCTTTTCTCCATAGACTTGATGTCACATGTCTAGTTTTTAAGTGCTTTAGAAACAATATTCTTAGTGATTGGAGTGTTGTTCCCAGGGAGCTGCTGAGGGTTTTCTTGTTGCAGATAAGTTAATAGCTGCTTGGGAATTTATTGCTCTGTTGGAATAATAACAGTATGAGGTCAGAGTCCCAGCCTCTGCTGCAGAGGCTCTGATACACTGCGCTCCTGGTTTGAGGAAACCCAAAACTGAGTCAGTGCTTGAACTAATTTTTAAAAATCCAAATCCAGTACCTCATTCAGTAACGCATCCATCCTGCTTTTGTGTCTGGCTGTGTTAGGTAAGTGTAAGACAGGCACAGAGACAAAATCTGAGTAGAAACTGCAAGCCCTTTGGGGAACCAGATATGATGTACTGCTGCCTCAAAGATAAATGTTCTGGAAAGCAAGAAGCAAGTGAAAAAATGCATTAAAATAAAATCAGTACTAGCTAGTGCTTCCTGTTATCTTCTACAACACAACACAAGTAGCAAGAAACTTTCAGTTGACACAAGTTAATGGGAAACAGAACAAGTTTTTCACTTTAATGCTTATTTTAGAAGGATTGGGAAAAGATTGTCCAATCCACTGATTACTTGCAATCACAACTATTTCCTACGCAGTTTTACAAGCTGTAACAGAGGACCAGATAGCTCTCATTTTGATCACTGTTCAGAAGTGTCGTTTCTGCCTTCAGCATGTTTTTATTGCTTTTAAAGCTGGCATCTGGATTTTACACTTAAAATCAACAGTGAGGCTCTAGAAACCCGGTGACCTGATGAGCACTCACTGTATTAATAAAGGAATGTGTGGCACAGAAACAAGGTTATGTTATAAGAAATTGTGGTTCAGGAGGCAGTGGTCTGAGCCCATAAGAAGTCATGATCTGAGATTCCTCTTCAAAGGCTGTTGGAAAAAATGCTCGATCAGGCGTTCATGTCTGACATATGGCAATACTGATGTCCTTTATCATAGAATCATAGAATCATAGAATGTTAGGGATTGGAAGGGACCTCGAAAGATCATCAAGTCCAATCCCCCTGCCAGAGCAGGAATGCCTAGACTATGCCACACAGGAACGTGTCCAGGCAGGTCTTTAATGTCTCCAGAGAAGGAGACTCCACAGCCTCTCTGGGCAGCCTGTTCCAGTGCTCCGTCACCCTCACTGAGAAGAAGTTTCTTCTCAAGTTTAAGCGGAACCTCTTATGTTGCAGTTTCAGCCCATTACCCCTTGTCCTATCAGTGGTTGTCACCGAGAAGAGCCTGGCTCCATCCTCGTGACACTCACCCTTGATATATTTGTAAACATTAATGAGGTCACCCCTCAGTCTCCTCTTCTCCAAACTAAAGAGCCCCAGCTCCTTCAGTCTTTTCTCATAAGGGAGATGCTCCACTCCCTTAATCATCCTAGTTGCCCTGTGCTGGACTCTCTCCAGCAGTTCCCTGTCTTTCTTGAACTGAGGGGCCCAGAACTGGACACAGTATTCCAGATGGGGTCTCACCAGGGCAGAGTAGAGGGGCAGGAGGACTTCTCTTGACCTACTAACCACCCCCCTTCTAATACACCCCAGGATGCCATTGGCCTTCCTGGCCACAAGGGCACACTGCTGGCTCATGGTCATCCTGCTGTCCACCAAGACTCCCAGGTCCCTTTCCCCTACACTACTCTCTAATAAGTCATTCCCCAACTTATACTGGAACCTGGGGTTGTTCCTACCCAGATGCAAGACCCTACATTTACCCTTGTTATATTTCATTAAATTTTTCCCCGCCCAACGCTCCAGCCTGTCCAGGTCTCGCTGGATGGCAGCACAGCCTTCTGGTGTGTCAGCCACTCCTCCCAGCTTGGTGTCATCAGCAAACTTGCTGATAGTACTCTTTAGTCCCTCATCCAAGTCATCGATGAATATATTGAATAATACTGGTCCCAGTACCGACCCTTGAGGCACTCCACTGGATACAGGTCTCCAACCAGACTCCGCCCCATTGACCACAACTCTTTGGCTTCTTCCCCTTAGCCAGTTCACAGTCCACCTCACTACCCGAGAGTCTAGACCACGCTTCCTCAGTTTAGCAGCAAGGATGCTGTGGGAGACTGTGTCAAATGCTTTACTGAAGTCAAGGTAGACCACATCCACCGCTCTGCCATCATCTATCCACCTTGTTATATCCTCATAAAAGGCTATGAGGTTAGTCAAGCACGACTTCCCTTTGGTGAAGCCATGTTGACTGTCTCTAATGACCCTCTTATCCCTGATATGCCTTGAGATGGCACCAAGGATAAGTCGTTCCATCACTTTCCCAGGGATGGAGGTGAGGCTGACCGGTCTATAGTTACCCGGGTCCTCCTTCTTGCCCTTTTTGAAGACTGGAGTGACATTTGCTTCCCTCCAGTCCTCAGGCACCTCTCCCGTCTCCCAAGACTTGGCAAAGATGATGGAGAGTGGTCCAGCAATGACATCAGCCAGCTACCTCAGCACCCGTGGATGCATCCCGTCTGGACCCATGGATTTATGGATGTCCAGATTGCTTAATTGGTCCCTAACCCAGTCCTCATCGACTAAAGCAAACTCCTCCACTGCCCTGACTTCCTGTGGGGCCTCAGGGGAACGGGGCTCCTCAGGACAGCCTCCGGCAGAGTAGACAGAGACAAAGAAGGCATTCAGTAACTCTGCCTTCTCTGTATCATGTGTCACCAAGGCACCCACCTCATTCATCAGTGGGCCTACATTGCCTCTGGTGTTAGTTTTATCTGCCACGTATTTGAAAAAGCTCTTCCTGTTGTCCTTGACCCCTCTCGCCAGGTTCAATTCTAGGGAGGCCTTTGCTTTCCTAGTTGCCTCCCTACATCCTCGGACAACAGCCTTATATTCTTCCCAAGTGGCCAGCCCTGCCTTCCAAGATCTGTAAATATGCATATCTTCAGAACTTTTAAACATTTTTTTTATATTCTTAAATGCTTTTGCTGTCTTTTTAAGTCTAGTTCTAGGAGAGGAAGGTTGAGGGGAAAGAGTGTAGCTTCCCATAGCAAAACTAGTTTCTCTTCTCCGGGGCACGTGTTAGCACTTTGATAATGCATGCACCTCTTCGATTCAACAGGTTAAAAAAAAAATTGATACCCCAACAAACATGCATCCAGCTGGGCAGTGAATAAATCCACACTGTTATTTGAGAACCTCATGATTTTTAACATCTGTGCAGTGGTTTTAAGTCCTTGTCAGTGCTACTCCTGTGTTAAACTACTGTTTAATTAAATTCCTCCTTTATGCTTGGGTTTTTGTACAATCTGAAAATACGTGTTGGTCTCCCTGGAAGCCAGAGTAACTGTTGATCAGGAAAACCTCTATTCAGAAAAGCTGACCTGGCTGTTAAGATAGTTCCAGTGGTAGCAAAATGTATGACTTCTAAGAAATAGTTTCAGCTTTGACAGTTTACGTCAGATTTTATGCCAGTGTCTCCAACCATCTCTTTAACTCAGCCAAGCTACTAAAATTTGTGATGAAACTTAGAGAGGAGAAAACATTGGGTAGCACTTCTATGAGTAAAATCTAAGTGGTTAACTCAAGGATGTTTTTCCTTCTCCTTCAGCAGCTTCTAGTCTCTTTGTCGTTTATGTCTGATGCTTAAGGTAATCAGCAGTCTTTGACTCTTTCAGGCCAAGTTTTAAACATCCTTTTAAAAAAATAATTTACATAAGTTATTATCTCTCAATTTATTAGCAATTATCTTTAGTTTCTTTCGAGATGAGTAGTTCAGTTGCTGTTGTTGCTTTTCTTCTGCTCCCTAACTTTGTTTTTGAATATAAATTTAAAAATATTTAAGCTATTCCATATCAACCTATGATTTTTTTCCTCTGGATATTCAGTAATTAACTCTGATGTAAATGTGCCTGTCTATTTAAATCAGTATTTGCTCAAGGAGAGAATTGTCCAGCCCACAGTTATCCTGGAGTTTCCTGATAAGACACTTCACTTGGGCAAGCCCAGAACTCACCTCTACCCCTTCCTACTGAGCATGCTATCTGCTTGTTTTTGGCAATCTGGAGTGCCTTATTCCTTTATCTGCCACAGTCAGTGCTGAATTATTTCTGGTTAAATAGAGGTGGCAGGAGTGCAGAAGCAAGGCCAACCTCCCTTTCATACTCTGCAGAGAGTGAGAGCTGACCTCCAGTTTCCTTACAGAGAAGAAATATAAAGTAGACTTTTATGTTTTGGATGGGTGGTTCTGCCTTTATATTATTGTGCTGGGTACAGATAATAATAGGGGGAAAATGTATCTCCTTCACCTTCCATTTTTAGTGGCTTAATGTGCTGTGTCTGGAGGCCACGAACAGGTAGAGGAGGTCTAAGGAAGGTAATCTTGGGTTTAGAGCAGGACTGCAGACATCAGAGTAGGTCATGATAAGCCTTGGGAACTTAATGAAAAGCATTTTACGTGCTGAAGAACTTCAGAAAGCAGCTGGATAGAGACTAGCTTTGAGGGTCTAGTTTTTGTACTTGGGCACTTAGGGGAAGAGCTAAATGGCAGCAAAATAGTTTTGCCTGTACTTATTTCTCATTCTAATTCTGGCGAGTTCACTGCAATGAGACAAATGTATTTGTATTCTTTAAAAGTGAATATAATGTTGCAAGTGTCCATTCTCAGAATATGCAGACCAGAAGTGTACTAACTGAACTCACAAGGCCAGTTTTGTTATCTGCCTTCTTTGTCCTGCTGTGTGACCTGTCTGCACTTCCCTTCCAATAACAGGCACCTTGTTTTCCAGTGTAAGAGAAGCAATTTTCAATTATCCATAAATAACTTGTCTGCCTAAAGACTCTACAGAGCTTAGGGAGCTGAAATCTCACAGAGGAGTTGTAAATCTGTGCAAATATTTGGTTGTGGAAAAAGTAACAAAGCTTTGCTTTGATTACTTTGGAATAATAAGAATACCCAAGTGAAGAGAGAGCTAAACAAATGCAGCAACTAACCAGAACATTTCTTGAAGCAGGGGGGTGATTTGTACTCTGTTACTGACTGGAGAGGGTAGCATTATGTTTCAATGCAAGCCAGTCTTAGAGTTATTATGAGATTTCTATTCATATATATATATATATATATATCCCCCAAAACCATGTGTTTTCCTGGGATTACCATATGTTTGTATTAGAAATGTATATAAATACAGATTTATATTTGAAGAAGAGTTGTCAGCTTGTGTTGTATTGACACTTGAAAACTTTTTTTAACCATTTTTTTGTCTCAGAATTTCTGAGTTGTTAAATAAAAGCAGAAATTCTAGCACATGGGAAAATATTCACAGTTAAGTTTGTGGCTTAGTTTACTTCTTACTCTGTTCAAAGGTATTTATTTGCATTTTCTCTCACTGAAGCTGCTAGCTAAGTGTCTTGGTTTAAAATAACAGTGAGGTGGAGCCTTTTAAGAGTGAGGCAGTGGTGGAATGAGCATAGGAATTCCTCGGGAGAACAACTAATAATGCAGAAATGCAGACTCATCAGCTCAGAACTGGGACAGGAGTAATTTTCAAGGGACTGCTTTAATATATATTTCAAATGGGTATTGTATCGCATACCTGGAAAAGACATATGGTTGAAGAGTCTTTAGGAATCACTCTGGGACCAGGTACTTGAGAGATCTGCTTCATTCAGTGTTTGTTCCAACTGTCTCTGAATTGTATAGTGTTAGTCTCAAATGTACAGTTCTGCAGTCAAACTTTGCTGTAATAGCAGTGAATAAATGGCATTATATAAGGTAGTTAAGAATATTTATAACCACTACCTGAGCTCGCTGACAGCGTTCGTTCCCTGAAACAGCTCCGACTGCCTCACGTTATCAGTGGAGGTACTGCATCTGCCCCTGCTCTGAGAGACGTGTGTTCTGGGACTCGTTTTACCCGTCTGTGACCGTACAGCCTTGTCTGAGGGCTCTCCTTCCTGTGCTTTCCAGCCTCCTGTGTGGAAACAGGAGGAGCTGTTTTCTGCTCCTCCATATGCTTCTACCTCACTGGCATGTGAACGGTCTCCTCTGGGTAACGCAGATATTTGTGATAAGTAACTCACTTAGAGACACTGGGTATTGTCACTCGAAGGAACGGATAGTATCTAAAAGCACATTTTGTTTGTCTTTTGTAGTGTGGTATTTTTGTCTTTATCAAATTGGATTCCTTCACTATTGTGAACATGTTTGCTCTGATTTTTCTGTTAAATGCAATATCAGCAGTTTTAAAAAGCTGTTCTTTATGTGTGCTGCTCTCTAATTTCACTCCTAAATGCAAATAATATTTTTTAATTATTTGGTTAGAATTTTGAGACCTTGCCACCAACGATGATTCTAAGCTCTGAGCACTTTTCTGTAGCTCCTATATTTCTCTAACAGACAAGCAGCTTAGCATAGAGTCCATTTGTCTCTGGTGATTGTATTGCACGGTACTTTGACCACAGCTCTATTTAAGCAGAAGTACTTGTTTTGTCAGATGTGTGTTATCATAGAGTCATAGAATTGTTTATCTTGCAAGACATCTTTAAGATCATGCAGTCTAACTGTTGATTCCCACAATAGCTCTGGTCAAGTGATGTAATCTATAGCGCTTTCCCTCTTTCTTCTGCCCTTTTATTATCTTTGTCTTGGCTTCTGCCGATTCTATTGGTTCATCTAGAGATTGTGTTTTTACTCTTTGTTGACCTCTGTGTGTTGCTCTGAAGTTAGTGTCCTTCCTGCATGTTTTGAGTTCCCAGCTGTGCCCCTTCAACTTCGCCCTGGATGAGGTGCGTCCTCCTGCCTTGTCGGTAGCTAACTTCAGGTCAGCCCGCAGTCACCATCTGAGGCTTGTTTAAATTCAGATCCCAGACCTGACTCAGTTTCCATTCAAAGGTAATTCTTATCCCTTCGTCATGCTATTGACTTTACTCGTGTTCTGTTGGTGCAGATTCTGTATTCTGATATATAGGGGTTTTTTAGTCTTTCACATCTTTAGATGCACTGATCGAGTGCAGAATAATGCAGTTTTTCTTAGGTACAAGCCTTCGAAAAACAGTAGTTTGTTGGATTTTGAAATATTGTGAAAGAAACAGCTGATTCAGCCAAGTGGTTTACAGTAGTATTTAATGTGTCGCACAATTCAATGTTCCTGGCAGCATTAAACTCTTCTGAGCACCTTGTATTGCTGCCAGTCATGGAAAAGTTAACTACTGATGTGAACTGTGCTTGAACCAATTTTTCATCTGGTCTTTGTTAGGTGTCTCAAGCGGTGACATCCATGTTTCAGCTTTTTGTTATGACACATGACCGAGCACAGGCAGACATTAGCACCATAATCCTGTTTTCAGTAACCTGTTTTGGGTGTCAGTTTGGTGCTGCAACATCACTTTGTCTTCAATATGCAGCACCGTCCTAGTTACTGATAATACAAGATGAAGATTGTTTGTCCAGAGCAGCAAGGAGATGATCCAAATAATTGTTTTGTTCTTATAGTTTATTTAATTGTAAATATGCAAACTCTCTTGGTGTAGTGCCTTCCACAGTCCCTGAAGCGCTCCCCTGAGAGCATGAGGCTCCAAACCTGGACACGTTTGTGCAGCTGAGCTGAGCCAGGAGATTCTCCTGTACTAAGTGACAATCAGCACGTGTCCTGAGATAAACAGACCTTCTGCTTCCGTGGAATTAAAGCTGAGGAAGTCACTTAAAACTTTGTAAAAATGCAATGATAGGAAAATTAGACCTCTAAAAATTGCCTTTTTTTTTTTTTTGTGATGTATTATTCCTTGATTAAGAGAGGAAAGCCTGAGCAATGAATCTTAAATTAGATATCTGTTATGCTCCAGGCAAGGAGGCTCTCTAAGCAGAAGAAACTATTGATCCCACTTCTGGCTTTATAGCACACAGATTACAGAGTGCAATCCATTATCAAGTGAAAGCAAAACTATTAGCCTCCTCAAGCATTCAGTTAGACTATTACTTCATCTACCTTAATTGATACTGCTAATAGTGTCATATTTAATTGTTTCGTATAGGTGGAAAACATGCTTGTTAGCGAGTCTCGGCTAATTCACAGAAGGACATTTAAGCAATCGCAGCAGCGCTGTAGGCGGGGTCCTAATCGGTGTGAGATATATCACCTTAGTCTTTTACTGTGATGCTCTAAAGCAGTTTGTATTCTTTTCAAGTGGATCCGGGATATGGCAGCTTATGTGCAGAGCACTGTCAGTTTACTTCTATAGGGACAGTCCTTTATCAGATGCATCACTTGTCGTAGTTAAGGAACTATCTGCTGATGCTGTTTCCTTATGTCCCACAAGCTCTTCTGAAACCTTTTGATAGCAGTTTATTTTAGGTATGGATCAAGTGAGGTTTTCTCCTTTGAAGAGATATACATGTGTGTATGTCTAATGCAATTTAATATATATTTGTATATGTATTTGCAGATATATGCATGCATTTGTGCATGTGTAATGTGCACATACACATGTATCTGTGTATATTTGTATCATAGGTAAGAGGAGATCTCTGCCTCAGATCCCCAAACACCGCTTTTGAGGTAAAACACACCTCTAACTCACTCTCTATATGTGCAAGAATGTATCTAATAAATTGAAACAGTGTCAAAGTGGGGTAACACAAGCCTTCTGAAATTTGCTTCGTTTAAAAAAATAAAGAAGTCATAATACTTGAAACTATTTTTCCAGTGACCGTGTGCCATGTGTCTGAAGAATTCCCATGTTCTAACAACCTTCATGCTTTTGATTGGGAAGCTGACATTAGTAGATGATATTATGATAACTAAAATGTAAAATTTTACTTACTTTTTACAGCTTTTTACATTATCTGGATAGCTGATGAGAAAAGACACTCTTTCTAGTTATAGGACTAGTTATATTCTAGTTATATTCTTTCTAGTCATAGTTTAGAAAACAGTAATTATTAAAAAGGAGTTTGATAACGTAACTGTGTTGAAAAGCTTTACAGTTCTTTAAATTCAAAATGTCATCCTATTATTTGATAGTTCTTTTTTGAAAGTTAAAATCAAAGAATATGAAAAGGTTCTTATTAAAATGACTTATTGCTGATATTTAGAGAACATCAGACATCTTTCACAAGCATGCTGTGTGAAAATGAAGCAAAAACGTTCATATATTTTTGTGAAATAGGATTGTTGAAATACCTACTACTAGTCTGAAAGGTCAAGTTTTCAAATTGAGTCTTTATAGTCAGAAATAACCAGGGAGTGTTTGTCTTGAACGTTAGACATCTTCATGTTTGAAGCTTTGTCAAAAGCGATGCGTCTCTGAAATATTCTGCTTTTGAAACAAAGCATTTCAGCAAAGATAGAGCTTACACTGCTCGCAGCTGTTATGATTTTTCTGTGCTGGTTTATCAAAATTGTAGGCAAAGGACATTTATTGTAAAAAGTTTGCAATTTTATGAATCAGTTTATCATGATTCTAACTACCTAGGAGTGATAGGCAGTGTGTTACGCTTATTGACAAATAATTAAGGGAAAAATAATTCATAAATTACCTTTTTGGTTTTTGATATCTTTGTCTACTGTGTGAAGGTTTGGGATTTTTTTTATTTGTCTACGCTATTTATTTCTCCAGTTAATGCCATTTTTTCTAATGGACAAACACATGTAAATACATAACATGGTTGTGACATAAAAAGCACTTATAGGAAAATAGTACAGCAATAGGTATGAAGTTACAGAGATTACATTGAAAAAATTGTCAAACCAACTTCTTTTTGGAGGTTCATATATTTTATCAAATATTACTGTCAATTTGTTCTGCTGGAAACTTGTGAACAGTCAGCTGCGTTTTACTGACTGTTAAGTTTTTTAAAGTAGGATTATATTACTCAGCTGGAAAATAACTGAAGAACAATTTGGAGGAGAAAAGTCTCTCTATTTTCCAGCTCAATAACATCTTTAACTGTTAGAAAAATTCTAAATTATACAGCTTGTAATGTTTGAAAAGCACTTTTGACTTGAATATGAGAAGTGCATTTCTTCTTGTACTGCATCAGTTTTGAAAGTGTAAAGGACATCTCAAATAATCAAATGGCAGCACTAAACCGTGGGAATGTAATTATCTTTCTATAGCTATTCTTAGCTTCGCTTTCAACAGTTTGATAATTGAATTAGTCTCTTACCAATTTTAAGTCAGATTCACACTCTACATCACTGTGTAATGGCCTTTATAATTTCTTTCTCTGAGTTACTTTATTTACCTTTTTATTATTATTTTTCCTGCTTACATTCTTTCATCCTAGTAAAAAATACAAAGCAATCCTCCGGTGACTGATTTCATTCCATTACATTGCTTATTTTCTTACATAGTTATAATTGCTGGGTAGACAGTATTGCAACAACAACTTGTAATGACACAATATTTGATTATCAGAACAGAAATGTCGAGGCTGGATAACTGGCTTTTGTACCTTTATAAAATCTTTGCTGAATGGAAGTGCTGTCATCAAATTTGACTCTAGTCATATAGTCTATTTTAGATCTGAATAATTGCAAACTGGTATTTGTTAATGCTATGTACACTTCAAAACAATTTTGCCAAGATCTTAATTTCCCTGAGTGCTGCTAGCAGGTTGTTCTTGTTGCTATTGCTACAGTAGGTCAGGTTATTAACAATCTGTATATCCCCTCCAGCAACGGTGTGAAAGTCCAGTTCCTCAACTGGTGGGCATGTCTTCTAGATATATTCATCAGCTGCCATCTATAAACGACTAACTCATTTGTTTTCACCGCAGTGTACCCTTTTTAGCATCGGAGCAATCAAAGTAGGCTTAGGACAATGAAGAGCAAGTGCAAGCAATCTGCCACTTCAATTTGCAAAAGAATTAAGTTGGCCAGGCTTATTTCCACGTTCTTGCGTTATTGACCCCAAACAGTCAGAGAGGGTTATGTGTTAGAAACGGCACGGTTCCCAGGGCACGTCGACCTGCCTTTTGTGGCATAAGCTTACCTAAGGGGCATCGTATGTTGTTTCATGGACCTGGGTGAAGCACTTAATGTTTCCTGCAATGAAAGCTTTGCTCTTAAGTGTGCTGTTTGTAACAGGAGCATATATTATTTATGAGGTGTCTTGTAAGGTAGGAATATTGCTTGTATTTTATGCACTAGTTAGAATTGTATTGGGGCTATTGGACTTCATGTAAAGGATACAGCTGTGAGTGCCTTGAGCTGGTGTGTTAGGAAATGGTTAACATTTGACATGTGTTAGTCATAGTGCTATGGACTTAGACCAGTCATGATGTGGCTTGTCCCTGATTTAGTTTTGTTGGTTTGATTTGATTGCTAGTTGTGTTCCTACCTGAAGAAACCTGTACTAAAGTCAGAAGTAGGCTTTTCAATTGACTTGGCAGCTCATGGATCCCAGGGAGCGCTGAGGGATAGTTTTACACCTGGTAGGGTTATACTCGGGTTGACAGAGAAACTGCACCGAACTCTAGCCCCTTGGGTCACTTCTCTTGCATATTTTTTCAAGTTAGTTGCTTTGGGTGAGCTCTTAGCTTTCAGTTACTGCTGCTCTGTTAGAGCAAATGTGGTTGTGGCAGTTTGTGTATTAGCTGAGCATTGTCTCCAGTGGTTCTTGAAGCCTTCTTTTCTTTACTAGTGTACCTATACCTAGAAATCTGTTCCTTGCATATTTCCATTGTGTGGAAGTAGTTGATTAGTAACCTACAAATAGATGCCAGAAATAAAGTTCCAAAAGCAGCAGTGTCGCAGAAGTCTGGTCCTCGTTGACTTTCCTGAAGACAGAGTACATATCTTATTTTTCAGAGTGTTACCATGTGTGTACTTAAACTTTTTATTCCTAGGAGAAAAAAAAAAGCATTCAACCTACCTGTTAACTTATGTTAGGAGAGATTGTACCTTGAGTTTTCAGTTGTGACTCGATCATTTTCTGATGCCATCCCTGTTTTGCAACTTTTCCCCTTGTTCTCAAAGTGATGGTGAGCTTAGAATGTTCTTCCTATCAGTCTGGGCTCTAAAAATGTGAAGGTAATAATGGAAGTAGTGCTCTCCACAGGCTACATTGTAACAGAAACTAGCACTAGCAGTAGTTATGTAATACCCAGTTTATGCCAAGGGCATAAAAATAACCTGACAAATGGAAAAACAATTTGAACTGTGCATAAGTATTCTAATTTTTTGTCAATGATCCTGTTTTAAAACATGCTCCTTCTTGTGTATCTTGGGCACCAAATTTTGAATTTGTACATACACAGTTTCATATAGCTTTTTTTTTTAGAAAAAAAACACCAAACCTCCTACTTTTCGTCCTCTTAGAATTTATTAACAGTGGCTTTGCTTGTGTAAAACATTATGTCGTGGGTTGACCCTGGCCGGCCGCCAGGTACCCACACAGCCGCTCACTCACTCCCCCCTTCACTGCTGAACAGGGGGAGAAAATATCTCCAAGGGCTCAGGGTTTGAGATAAGGACAGGGAGATCACCCTCATTTACCGTCCCGGGCAAAACAGACTCAGTTTTGGGGAAATTAGGTACATTTATTAAAAGAACTAATCAGAGAGGAGTAGTGAGAAGTAAGAAAGAGCAAACAAATCTTAAACAGAACACCTTCCCCCCATCCCTCCCTTCTTCCCGGGCTTAGCATCAATCCCGGTTTCTCCACCTCCTCCCCCTGAGCGGCACAGGGGGACAGGGAATGGGGGCTGCGGTCAGTTCATCCGACGTTGGTTCCACCGCTTCTTCATTCCGGGGAAGGACTCTTCACTCTTCCCCAGGGCCATTGTGGGGTCCCTCTCACGGGAGACAAGCTTCACGCTCTCTTCTCCGCGTGAGTCGTCCCACGAAGGGCAATTCATCACAAACTGCCCAACGCGAGACACCTCACGAGGGGCAGCCCACCCCTCGTGAGTCTGAGGTGCAGTCCTTCGGGGGAAACTGCTCCAGCGTGAGCCACCCGCAGCGTCCCAAAAGTCCCACCGGCCAACCTGCTCCAGCGTGGGCATTCCTCTCTTCCACGGGCTACAGGTTCCGGCAACAACTTGCTCTGATGCGGGCTTCCCACGGGCTACAGTCCCCTTTCAGGCATCCGCCCACACGGCGTGGAGTCCTCGGTGGACATCTACGCGGTGATCCTCACGGTGGACTTCTGCACCTCGCCCATGGGCTGCAGGGGGACAACCCGCTTCACCATGGTCTTCACCACCGACCCGGGGGATTCCTTCTGCTCCGGCGCCTGGAGCTCATCCTCCCCCCCCCTCCTTCTTCACTGACCTTGGTGTCTGCACAGATTCTCACTCCTCCATCTCTGTGCCAGCTGTTATGGCGCAGTTCTTTTTCCCGTTCTTAAATATGTTTTTCACAGAGGCGTTCCTCTCCTATCACCTTACTGATAGGCTCAACCTTGGCCAGCGGCGGGTCCTTCTTTGTAGCCGGCTGGCATTGGCTCTATCAATCTTGGGGAGCTTCTAGCAGCTTCTTACAGAAGCCACCCTGCAGCTCCCCCCCCGCCGCCGAAATCTGGCCAGGCCAAACCAAAACACATTATCACAGACTGAATGATGACTGATGTCATAAAGGTAAAGCTTGTTGCAAATCTTGCAGCTGTGTGTAAATCAGTTTTTGTTTTGTAAGTTAATATTTGTTAAAGTTTTCACATATTTAGAGAGAGATTTTTCAGCATTCAAGCTCTAATTCCACCTGTAGTGACCGTCCCCTCTTCACACAGAAGCCATTTTTCTTGTTCACATTTCTTTGTCCTGTATGTATCTTTGCCTTCCTTCAGTGATGTTGCTTCCATCTGTCACACTTGCCTAGATGAACTGTCAGCAAAACAGAGAGTTTTTCTAATTCTCCCTCTCAAAATCAGCTCTTTTTGATTCTTTTGAAATCTAAGGCATGACAATCGTCTCCTGCACATTCCTGTACAACTGCCCTGTTAAATCACGTAAAAGTTGATTTGTCTAGCAAGTCGATCTAAGAGTTCTATCCCCCTTTTCTTTCTCTCCCTTTCCCGGCCATCATTCCCAGCTGCCTTGATTAACCACATTACAATTTAGATTAACAATTGTTATTTCTGTCAGGAAGAAGTATTTTGTACTTGTACATATCAGGCATAATAAAGTATGTGCCACTTGTACATGTGAAGTAGTAGTGTAGAATGGATTTTGTAAGATTATAACAGAAAGTAATCTTTGTTAACTTCTGACAGATTGCAGTACATCAGAACCTAAAAAGTATAAATTAAATGCTATGTTCTGCTTCATTGGTTAAAATACACTGTACTTAACTGCTTATTGTGGAATGATTTACACCAAAATGTGAAGAACATCTTGTTAAGTATTTTGAAAAATTCATGCTCTATGTCTCTAGCTTGTAATGTGGTTATCACTTGGGTTTAACAATATTAAAACACCTGAGACAGCCTCATTAAAAAAAAATTTCTACTATATTATCATTACCTAGGGTGGAATTGAGTCATATTCTTTTAATCTATAATTTCAGTTTAGTCCAAATATTGTTCAAATTCTGTGTTAGTGTGAGCTGTTGTGAAAGCTTTAATAGATCATAAATTAGCTCATGTAAGGATTAGATTGAGCGTGTTTCTGACACACCATCTCCTCGCTGGAGAAATAATGTTCTGAAGCTTTTTCTGAATCTGCAAAGTGGGCAAATAATTGCTGAGCCCTGTAAGACAGAGGATCTTCATTTAAAAAAGGGACCAAGTGGTTCACTCCTTGATCCAGGTCGTGGAATGCTTTTCTCCTTCTTTTCCAGCCTCAAGTCTTTGGAGCAACTTATGTAACCTACTCAGAGACCCGACCCAGAGGCTGGCAGTACCTTGTAGCAACATGGTTCACAGTTCCTGATAATTCCATTTCATACAAAATAAGTCTGGTGCTTCCAAAGGATTGCATATGATCACTATTGCTGTTAGCTTTTTCTTCCTTTTACTCAATTAAAACACGTCTGTTTTGCTCCACTATCCATAACTTAAGACTCAGTAGAGGAAATTTTTATTAATATTGTTCAGTAATGTTCCTAAAACTTTTTTTGTATTTACAAAGATTATACAAGCTTTTTTTAGTGCTCTCATTTCACACAAGAACATTAGGCTAAACTGTCCTTAGTAGTCCTATTTCTCTCTTTTCATTGTTTTGTCAGCATGTGTGGGAATGTCTATTGAAAATCACAAATTTTGCTGCTGTTTCACAGTTTGCCTCTTTCTACAGAAGTTTTATTCGTAAATACTATCTTTCCTTGTTACAGTGTCAGATTTCCTTTAGTCGTCTTCTTCAGAAGCACTCATTTGCCCTGGCCTGCAGAGACACTTGTCATTTCAGAATTTCTAAATGACTGTTGGGGAGGGGTAATACATGTAGATACTAAATAAAATCACAGGTCACCAGCCTGTTGGTTTTTTTGATGTGAAAAAGCCAAGAGAAGTCTTCCACACTGATGTCAGATACGTTGTTAGGTAGTAATGAAAGGTACCGGACGGCTTGAGCTTGAGGCTGCTGGAAGAGGGGGAGCCCCCCAAGTGCCCCGTGCTGGAGGGGGCTGCTGCACCTGCCTGGGCTCGGGGGTGATGGGGTCAGGCTGGTGGGAGGACTGGAGGCCCCACTGGTGCTGTGCTGGCTTCTCTTCTGTACTTGAACAGATGTTGCTCAGGCAAGGGACTCTTTTTTCATGGCAGTGGCAGCACGAACTGGAGAAAGCAAAGAAAGGAGAGCGTGGCAGTAAAACTTGGATGGTTTGTTGCAAGGAAAGGTTTGAATCTGCCTTACCTGTCAGCGAGGCCATAAAAAAAGATGGACCATCTTATTACAGATTGTAGAGCTCTATGAGATTTTATGATTTCACTGACAGCCAAACACCAAATGAAGATTTTCTTCCTCCCTTGCAATGTACACGAAGTGTTTTATAGCCTCTGTCTCTCTTCCCCTCTCTCCCTGCTTTGTTTTTCCTTACTGGTTATGGCTGTCTCCCCCCACAAAGCTTTCACTATTCCTCCTCTGCTGCCATGTAAATGAGTCACAAACATGTTCTGCTGAATATTGTAATACTTTGCCTTCTTTCTCTCTCTCCTATGCAGTAGATATATGTAGGCTGGCGAGAGGTTTGGGGCTGTACTGTGTCTGGCTGAATAGCTACAGTTCTACCTGCCACCACGGCATCCTCAGTCAATCATGGTAAAATTCTCTGGCGTTGTTTTGAGATATTGTTATGGGATCACATGGGTAAATAAGACATACCTGTGGTGTGACATACCTGTGGTCAGTTACTGACTGGAGTTCACACTGAAATTAGAAATAGAGTTTCAGCACAGTTGACAATTTTCTCCATGTTCATAGCTATGAATCCTATACTTGGGAACATCTAGAGCTGATTTATGTGATGTCTTGATACATGTATCTTTACACTGGTTCTTCAGTGCAAGCTTCTGCTATTAATTAATTCAGCTTTTTTTAAAGCACTTATTTTCTTATTGGTATCCAGCAGTTCAGTTTTGGTCTCAGGTTAGAAACTAAGGTGAGGTAGAATGGCTAAGTATCTCTTTTTCTTGAAATTAAGCTCCTGGCAGCAAAAATAACTTCAGTTTGTTTCATTTCCAGCATGAAATGAAGTTTTTATGTTCGTTAAATCATGCTGTGTCATAATCAAAATCTTCAAAACAGTGTGGCAAGAAAAAGAAGTGCAAAAGAAAGCGCAAAACAAAGCTTGATGAAAATCTTTTCACTTTTTTCATCTTGTGCATAGAAGTAGATAATTGCTTTCGGAGTTGTAGATAGATGCTCTTTTGAAAGGTCTTTTCTTGAAAATGTATTTCACTTCTCCTTGAGAGAAATGTTCTTTTATCCAGGAGGGAAAGAATTATTCCAAGTGCTCTGCGTTAACCTACTGGTTCCAGCAGAGGCAACTGGTAAAACTCCTACTGCTATTCATGTGCCCAGAGGTGGAGTTATCATTAGGTATTTCAAAAAGCTACATCCTACATCTCACGGTGGTTTTGCCCTCGCGAATGGAGAGTGGGGTTATTGTGCTCTTGGTGGTTATTCCACTTCCACTTGAAATGGGATCCAGTGAAATGATTTGCGGTGCCATTCCCATCTGCCTGCTGGCACTGGGTGCGCTTGTTTGTCCAAAACCCAGTCCGGTCTTAAATCAGGAATGCAGGGTTGTGTCCGGTATCCTGGCAGAAAAATTTCATTGAACTCCGCAACTTAAAAACTAGTAGATAAGGAGAAATTACTGTTTCTTTGCTGCAACTAATCATGGTGTCTATCCATGTATTCTAGTAGATGAATTCTTGTGTAATAAATACATCACTTTAATAACGTCTCCTCACCTTAATGGGAATGTTTTGCTCACTTTAATGGGTATGTTTTGCAGCTAATGGGCAAAGAGACACAAAAAGTGGAGAGGCTGTCCCTCACAGCTTTAATTGACTATTTCCATGTGCACTTACAACTAGACATTGTGGGATGCTCATTTTTCACGCGTTTGAATGCAGTTGCCTTCTTTCTACGTAGATCTTGTCGGTGACTGGGAGTAAATTACTTTCTCCAAGACAGCGTTTGTCTTCTCTGCTAGAAAAAAGCCAACCTCAGAGTCCGAGAGATGATTTGTCAGGCTGTCAGGAGCCGGGCATTGCACTGAACTCTTCCCTCGTGCTTGTCATGCCCTGTTTTTGCTTCACCCTCTCACAACCATGTGCTGATTGCCCCGTTACGTAAGTGGCAACAGAGGATCCTCAGCTGTGCTGTGATACTGGCATCTCGCCACTTCGGAGGCATATGTCCTGGAACAGAGACAGAAATTGCCAGTAATTACACCCATTGACAACTGATTGGGATACACAGCAAGAAAAGAAAAAAAAAAAAAGACCAAAGAGACTGCTTGAAAAAAGGTACTCAAAATTCAGGGCCAGCTGTTGAGCTCTGCTGCTCACCCTGCCTGAGGGTATTCTGCTGGAACAGACAGGAATGCTTTTCTTCTGATTACAGATAGTCATCTTAAAGCTAGCGAAATTAAATCCAGGTATCTTCAAAAAATAGAAAAAAGAAAAGATGCTGAATAGTTGAGTATTAGGAAATGTGATTTTAATGCACAAAACTCGAGGGCTGACCATTGGATCACATATAGCGTCCCCTCTTAAGGCATGTTGGGGGGATGTGTACCTCAGGTGGTGTGCAGGGTCCATGGCTATTCTCAAGTCTAGTTGGACTTTTTTTGTTTGTTTGTTTCCTTCAGTCTGCAGTTTTAAAACATGATTTCAAATCAACGTCTTGTTACTTGTTTATTTACTTAGTGGTAATATGGCTTTGTGTGGTAAATCTGTTCTTTTTACAAAAACCCCACCCAAACTCCATTGCAGTTCATGTCTAAGAAAAGAGATATTTAGAAACTGTCTTCAGGCCTTGATTATCTGGCTTAATGTCTATGATACACCATATTTTCCACAAAGGATGATGTTGCAATTAATCTAGTCAAAAAATCAGCTCTGGAGGGGTGCAGCATGATAGAAGGAAGCAAATGCGACACCCCTTGGAGGCATGACATATGGGAGCATCTTTTGACTATCAAATTTTCTTAGTAGTATTGTAGAGGAGTTCTCTTACAGCAACATGCTTTATGGTACATTTATTACTTTAAGCTAATTTCTGAGCATAAACAAATATCATGGCTAATGTTCAGGGCTGCTTACAGGTGGCTTATTACAACTGAATTTTAAATGTGCTATAAATATTAATGGAGGGGAAGCTGGAGCTTGTGTGCCTGAACTCTGAGATTCACGATGTCGCCTAAAGCAAAATTCTTCAGATTTAGTCACCTGGAGCTTGAGAATTAATGCTTTTTTTAATAAATGTACGTGGGCACTTTTATTACAGGAGGACTAAGTAAAGAAAATTCCACATTTTTTAAATTGTGTTTTTAACATGTAGTAAACTCATAGAATTCGGATTTTTTTTTTAATAATTTAAAAAAAAATAGAAAAAGCTGTTATGTATAAAGGCAGCATGCTAAGATATAGCATTGAAACTGCATTCAGCCTGCTGTGTATGGAGATAGGACTGTATTTCAGGAATTTCAGATGTATATTGTACGTTGGTGTATGTTGACAGATAGCATTATCTTTATGGAAATTGTAATACCAATATTTTGCAAACACGTACATTGAAAGCTTTTCCAGTAGTGTACATATATTACAGACTTTAGTTTTCTGTTTCTTTTGCTCTGTTTGCCACTCCAACTCGCTCTTCTCTCCGTACACCAGCAGCAGTCTGGCTGCTGAGGTCACTATTAATGTTATAAATCCGAGCGTTTTTCTGTTCTGGCAGCCCCACAGAGAGGACAAAGCTGTGACAGACTCACATGCTGCTGGTAAAGGTGATAAAGTATCAGGTTCCAATTTAATAATGTTAAAATATATATATCATGTCCTGACAGATAAATTGGACCCATATGAAGGAGCAGTCTGTCACCTTTTCAAGGTGGATGAGTCTATTTTTGAGCTTCTGTTTCAATGACAGTTGTCACAGTTTAAAACAAATGCAGCTCCTTGTGTTTTGGGGTGAGGAAATGAGGTGCACTGTCATGGGCAGGCTAGAAAATACCTCTGGGTTTGGTCACGGAGGTCATGGTTCAAGAATCCTTTCAAAATTTCGATTCCTTGCCAATTAGCTCCTGTCACACCGGCCTTGCCCAAAGCATGCCGTGGCACAGCACTTTGCAAACCCCTTCTTTAGAGCAGAGGGTTTCAGACGTTCCCACCTGCAGCTTTTAACTGTGAGGCTGGATCACTTTTTAGATTTTTCTTTGCCACCCTTACTGCCCCTGGCTGTAGCACAGCCGTTCTGGAAAAGCAGTTTTTTGCACGTTGTTTTGGAACAAAGGGTTGACTGTTAGGACTTGTTGCCCGGATGATGTGACCTTTTTAGGACTGTCAAGAGTTGTTTGGGAAGGCCACCGACCTCTGACTGCCACCTGTTAAATCTGTCTGATCTCCATTTCGGCAACTTCCACTCCCATCCTTCTGCATTGATGTCTCTCACTTCATCTACAGTAACATGACTTTTCTTTCGCTGTTTTACGAGCTGTAAATCAGTTTACAAGTTACAGATTCAGCTGCTAAGGATCAAGGATCTCTCTTTCCTCACTGCAAAATATAAGGATTGGGTTTGAGTAGGATGGTGCAGTTTTAAAACCAGTGGCAAAGAAATGTAAGGGAAGAAAATATCATTTAATTATAACCTGTTGAGATTTCTTTCTTTTTTTTTCTTGCATGAACCACTCAAATAATTATGCTTACTTATGCTTTCAGTTTGGGACAGAGTAGCCAAACATCAGGCATCATTTTTTTTCTTTCACTTTGTTTTAATTTACTTTTTCCTCTTTTACTTTATGCCATGTTAAAAAACCTATGATGTCATGTAAGTTTAAGGTGGTTTTTGAGCCTCAGGAGGGATATTTTCTAGTGCTCTGCTAAAAGGATGTTTTCACTTGGTCATTACAGGTTGTGGTTGTACAGTTACTATTCATCCCATTGTTCCTTCTCACAAAATTGTTGGGTTTTTTTCTTTTCTAGTGTTTTTTCTTACATTAACTTTACAAAGCTCAAAACATAGCTGGCACATTCTGCCGCAATTTAACAATGGGCTTTTTCTGCTGTTCTTGGTGTTAGTGTCATAGCTCTTTTCAAATCAAAAAATAGATTGAATTGCGTCCTTTAGGAGATGGACATAATGCACCTCTGCTCGAATACATAAAATGCGTTTGGAGGTTGTATTTATAATTGAAGAGGTCTGATTGGCACAAAGTCCCAGGCATTTTTTCAGGTCCTTTTATTACCTTTTGCTTTAAAGTAATTAGGTAATTTAATCCTTACCCCCATAAAGAACATATTTTCAGACGGCCATGTAATCCATGTGGATGACAGTGTTTGGTGGTACATGAAATTACAGTCCACATGATCATCAGCCTGATACAGGAGTATGCTGGCTCTTTAATTTTGTTCTCTTTGTTGTTATGCCCTGGGTACCCTGTTGTAAAAACTGGAAGAAACTTCTTTTCAGCACCCCAGCAGGACCATTGAGAACCAGCCTTGCTAAGTTTGTTTAGTGACAAACTCATGCATTGGTTACATTTTATTTTCAGTCTGCCTAGGATTGTGTGTGTGCCAATTAGAATTATGTGTTCGGTTTACTAACATAATGCTAATTAAAGAGAGACTTGTTATTACTACTACCAAACAGTCCTTGAAACCTTTTGGTCATGTGTAGGACCAGGACTACTAAAAATCAACTTTTTTAAAAAATAAAAAATATGTACCAAACATAAAAAACCATGTCTTAGCTGCTAAGTAATTCTAAGAGGTAGTTGCCATGTTCTCTCTGCACTTGTAACTGTTAGAATGAGTACCTGTTCTGTATCAAACTTGCAAACCTTTCTGTTTTACTTGTCAAAATACGTTTCTCTTATATTTCTCAAGTTCCTTGTACAGTAGCTGCAGCAACTACGGGTACATAAGGTCATCTCATGTGCAGTCATCAGTCATTTCATTTGCCTTTTTTGGCCTTCTCTGTCATTCTCCTTGCAGTGGAATCAGCCATCTGGAACTTGGGGTCGCAGCAATTTCTGAACACCGTGCATTGTGTTGGACCGTTCCAGCTCTGATTCTGAACTTGGGGTTAGAACCTTCTCTCTTATCTTCCCATTTTAATGAGTTTACTCTACCTGAACACTGAGCTCCTTGGGAGGTTCCACACTCATGTTCATGCCAACCACAAGCGCTTTAGAAACCCGCTCTGGCAGGAGAGCCTCGGTTGGGATAGCCTGAAAATCCAACCTGGGCTTTATGGGAAGCATCTGCAACAAGGAACTCTGGGGAAGGGGGGAGAATACAAACTTGGCACTAAAGAAAAAAAAACAAACTTATGGTTTTATTTGAATAACTAAAATGTGTATTCAGCAGTAATGGGTGTGCTGTCCTGACTGTACTGCACAGCAAGCACCTACCTGCCACAGCCTGAAGGTTTGCAGTCTCCTTAGCCTTTTGCCTCTTGCTGAGAATGCTACTTAGTGCTTGTTGTGGTCACGTCTTTTTACGGCTTGGATTCTTGCCAGCTGAAAATTTCCTGAGACCACAAATCCATTTCACTTAAGCCAGTGTACATCCATCAAATGCTAACAATATGTGCTGTACGCTCTCATTTGTTCCATTTGGTTGCCATTTGCAGAGACATTTGGATGGGGAAAGATATGGGTCTGAATAGACTCTACCATTCTTTATAATATAAACAATCTAAAAAAGCTAATATATATATATCTCATAACTAATAACCTCTTCCTCAGGCAAAATGGTTGTCAGACAAGGGAGTTGAATTGTTGTGAGCGTTCATGCATATCAGAAGTTTTCAGTAAATGCCGAGTGTGTGGTCTATTTAAACTGCTGTTAACTTAAAGGCAAAGCTTTATTTCTTATTTTTCAGAAGCTGTAAATTTCTTCTGGTGGGGAAGTCTTTACTGATATCCTCTTCTCATTCCTCTGTTTATCTGGTCCCTCTGACTAGTGTGCAATATGGACTTAAAAAGAAAATGCAGATTTCTCATAAAAAAAACCCATAGGTGGGGGGAGAGCTAACTTAAGGGGAGACAGATCATTGTGTTAAATGTTCCTTAAGATGCAAGTGGATATCAGACAGTATTTCCCAAAATTCCTTTATGAAGCCATTGCTGGGTTTTGGTAAAATTCAGGTTTTCACAGGCTTGAACTCTGGTCTACTAGAGCCTTAAGTTTCCACACTTTTTTACTCAGACCATGAAGGGCATCTGAGAGAAGATATCCACAAACATTCAGGTACAGGTTTTTTATTAAAATTATTTCTAATTAAGATGCAATACTATTTCTTCTTCATATACTGGATAGGAAAAAAAAATTTCACTAAGTATTGTCTTCGTGAAACTGGCTTTTTAGCTTACTGTGCTGGATGTCAGAGACACAGGGTTCACAGCAGCCCAGTGATGTATCTGCTATTAACTGCTTAATCTCTGAATGTTACTGATGGCATGGATATACAGGTTTCATTGCTGTGGGATTTTGTGTTTGGCTGGGGTTCCTTTCGGTTTATTTTGTCTTTTGATGGCATGTTTTCTGGATAGCAGTGTGAATCTCTACAGGATTTATCCATCGCTCTGCGAAACACAGCGCAAAGCAGGATGTCCCGTAGGGTAGTTGATTCTAAATTCAAGCCCTTGACTTTAGAGAGTTACAGCCTACTTCTGTTGCTGATGAATTGGTCTAAATTCCCCTGAAGTATCAGTCTTTTTATGTTCTGATCCACAGAGGATCTATGTATTTAGGAAAGAGCTGGAGGTGGTGTCCTCCCCTTCTACTTCAAAAACTGTGGCCAGAGAGGCTCAGTCCTGCTCCCTTACTTGTGCAAAAGCAGCCATTGCTTTCATTGGCGCCCCTTGGGTAAGCAACCAGGGCTTTGGGTCATTCACGGGTTTCTGCGTGAGAATCCAAAGCCTACCAGCTAATCTGAATTTCTGATTTAACGGGACATGTACATGGTCAGTGCTGACCTGTGAAGATTTAGCTCTGCAGCTCAGTATGAAATCTTTCCTGGGAAAGTTTAAAAGAAGAAAAGGGCAAACATAAACTCTCCTAGTACTTGCTACCTTTGATTTTAATTCCAAGTCTTCTGTTTTACTGACTAAAGCCAGGGAAGATCTCACTTACAGGGCTTTTGCAAGATAAAGCAAGATGAATAGTTGGGGAATCCACCGAGTTCCATCACCTACAATCTTCTGTCACTGCAGTTGTAGTAAGTGTCTGCAGAGAAGCAGTGGTGCACGTCTTCAGTGGGGCTGCTGTTCATTTTCCATGCTAATGACATTGCAATAACAAAATTAAAAACTTGAGGCCACAGACGATTTTCCTACTTGATGATATGTTACCACGTGGAAAAATCTTTACATATAAACTCTGAAAAAGGAGAGGAGGAAGAAAAAACAAAAATACCCAAAAGGTTGATGTTTAGACTCAAATTATAACAGTCTTAGCTTAGCCCAAGTGTAGCTCACAGAGTTCCTGGCTCTGTATCTGTGATGTATGTTCTATAACATTAATAGTATCTCATATTTTTTGCTTCAATTGCTTCTTTTGGGTTACATGTTTTAGGTTAACTTCATATGCACAGTATTTTACAAACATAGTTCCTCAACATGTAATTGCAGAAGATTTCTATGGAGTTACACTGAATAACAAATCAGCATGTGGGAAAAAAGGTGGAAAAACAATAGTAATAAAAATTATAAATTAAGTTCCCACTCTGATTTGTTGTTCTCCAGTAACTTCATTTGATATCTGTAAATAATGCAAGAAGACAGAACATATTCTGCAGGGAACACTGAATTTTAAAAAGTTCTTTTCCTGTTGCATTTCTGACAAGGTGTTCATGCAAATTTTGAGCAAGACAATTGGACTTGTAAATATGGCTGACAAGTATTTTTTCCAGTTTGTTCTCGTTTTTGTTGTTTTCTCTATGACATCATTCTGTGTATTTTGGCAAGTTGTTACAGATGTGAATTAATTTGCAGAAAATCCTGGCAAACAAAGTGATATCCCTGACCCTTGTATGGGAAACAATTGAAAACCAAACCAAAACCTCACTTTTATACTGACTTTTAAAAACGAGAGAATTTTTTCCTATTGGGGAAAAATTGCTTGTATTTTTTTTTTTGTAAAATATTTGACTTAAGACAGAGAACAACGTGGAATAATCTGCTCAAGGGAGAGATTCAGACAGTTTTTATCAAGTGAATAAAGACAGTTTATAATGACTGTCAATCCCAA
This sequence comes from Trogon surrucura, assembly GCA_020746105.1. NCBI lineage: Eukaryota > Metazoa > Chordata > Aves > Trogoniformes > Trogonidae > Trogon > Trogon surrucura. Next base: position 1,840,478 of record CM036620.1, on the reverse strand, counting down.
CAAAAATGGTTACTATAACTTATAATAACTTGCTATATAGAGAGCTGTCGGTACCAATCTAGTTTAATATTCTCCTACCAGCCAAGGGAGCTTCACCCTGAATATGTTAGTACAAAGCAGGTGAATGGTTTTGTGTTGCTGTGTGTAAATCAGTGTATTTCCATTAATAATTTGGATCAGTCTTCAGATCAGTGTGTCCACCTGTCTCTGGTGCATTCTCGTCACGTAAAGGAGGCTTTTCAAGTTAGAATTTAATTGGCACTTAAATCATTAAAGATGATGATTCTGTTTCTCTTCATGATACTATGTATTTGCACAAAGCTAGACTCTTATATAGTGGTATGCCATGCATTAATTCACTAACAGAAATTTTATTGTGACATGGCTATTTATTATTAAATTAGCTCTCAAAATAGGTTCCTTCTAAACCACATTCAATTTCTTTTATGTGTTTCTTTTATGTCTGGGTGAAATATATCCATGGCAAAACAGAATTGGTATCATTCAGTCCAAATTGGAACTGTTTTTCACAGTAAACTAAGTGATGTCTTCATATTGTGACTTACTACAAGAAACATATGCATAAGTGATAAACATAAGTACTATAGACACACAAATTTTAGTTATGATTCTTCATTTTTCTTGTAAATGTAATTTGAACTCTTCATTTGGGGTCAGGAGTGCTTCAATGCTCTCATGATTACTGGAGTTGACAAATCCCATTTAGGTAACTCTTCCTCTTTTTTCTTCTCCTCTTTCAGGAGTTTAACCCCTGTTTTAGAAAAAAGGAAAAAAATATCTATTTCCTACAATTCTCTTGGTAATCTTTTGCAAGTGGTGAAACTTCAGACTTTATCAGGGTTAAAATTGTACCTAGCGTACAAAACTTTGATTAGGGATGTTATCAAGTAGGAAACAAAATGGAATTTAGTGTTTAATTTTCCAAGTGTGAGTAGTACCCATTTTTGTTACTCTAAGTAGTAAATCCTGTGGTTATTTGGAGATCTTGTGCAAGTCTGCTCTCTAAATATTCCAATTTTGCTTATTAGTAGCTTTGTTTTCTAATAGCATGATTCATCATCACTGTGAAAGCAAGTTCTTTTCTGCGGTCTGAGTAAAAGAGCTATGAAGTAGATAGGCATTTTTGCTGTGCGCCAGCCGTATTTTTATCTCTGTTCGGTTTTAGGAATAAATACACATCAACAGAATAGAAGGTGGGGAAGAGAAATCGTAGTCAAGTGAATCAAATCTGTGGGAGTGATAAAAATGTAGGGGCTTTTTTTCAAAGAAAACAAGCTGTAGAAATGCTAATTAATAGAAACAAACATTCTGTTTGGGGGAAAAAGTAGAATTCTTTTTCAAGCGTTATAGTTTACAGAATCACAGAATGTCAGAGGTTGGAAGGTACCTTCAAAGACCATCTAGTCCAGGCCCCTGCCAGAGCAGGATCACCTACAGTAGGTCACACAGGAACGCGTCCAGGCGGGGTTTGAAAGTCTCCAGAGAAGAAGACTCCACACCCTCCCTGGTCAGCCTGTTCCAGTGCTATGTCACCTTCACAGTGAAGAAGTTGTTTCTAATGTTGTTGTGGAACCTCCTATGTTCCACCTTGTACCCATTGCCCCTTTTCCTGTCAATGGATGTCACTGAAAAGAGCCTGGCTCCGTCCTCCTGACACTCCCCCTTGACATATTTATAATCATGAATGAGGTCACCCCTCAGCCTCCTCTTCTCCAAGCTGAAGAGCCCCAGCTCCTTCATCCTTTCTTTATCAGGGAGATGTTCCACTCGCTTCATCATCTTTGTGGCTTAAATTGCCACTTCATGGCATTGCAAGCCTGCTGGTCTGGAGTTCATCAGGATACATTTCTTCTGCGTAGACCTGTATGTTGTTGAAAATTTTACAAAGCTAACACTCTAGTAATAGTGATGATATGAAAGACGGTGGGAGAGAGTGTACAGGAAGGAAGAACTGGCCAGGACAAGCTGCAGTGTTGGCTTGTGTGCCTTGCACAGTTACTGAAAGTTGCTGGATAGCCCCAAGAGCAGAAAACATATTCAAGAAAGAAGTAGGGTACCTGCAAGAACATTTGCTTGTGTATTCCTGGGAAGGTAGCGAGGTGGCCTGTCTCCTCAGGGAGGTTCCTGGTTTCGCCGCTCGAATTGTTACCTTATTTTCTCTTCCTCTCAGTTCCAGTGATGATGTGCTCTATCAAGACCATTTTATGATTCAGTGGCTGTGAGCCACATTGTTAGAAAAGTCATTTGGTTTCTTGGGTGTCCAAAAATGTACTCAAGGTGGTGGTCTTAAGATGTTGTAAATAGGATGCTCTAGAAAGTGAGAGCACAAAGAGTTACATAGCAGAGATAATCTTCCTAAAACACGTGCCTCTGCACAGAAGCAATGATGCAGAGTAATTTGCAATTAATCCACAATATTTCACGGAAGTTTTGACTTCAGGAGGCAATTATTTGCCATTTTGCATACAGAAAAAAAAATCTGTCAATAAGGATTGTCTTAACTCTTGTTAAATATTGGTCTGTAATTGGAATAATGGCTGAAATATTTCCAGAAAATAGTTTTTATTTGTGAAATAATCATAACAAAATTTTAGGTAGGAGTAGCAGGCTTTGATTCTCAGGCTCAGTTGACTTTTCCCAAAAGGCTCTATTTATAAAAATCAAATTATTAATCAAACAGTACAACCCCTGATATATCTTGAAGGAGAGGGCCATATGGTGTTCCTGTGATCAGTCTTTACTGGGACTTTGGATATGGCTAAAGCTCTTTCTAGCTATTTGTCATAGCTAATCACAGCCATGTCCTTGCGTCGTGCCACTGACAAATGGTTTTGTTTCAACGCTGATATTGGCATTTTGGCAGGCCTTCAAATATGCTTAAGTACAGCCTTCATTACTTTAATGAGAGATACTTTTACACTTTTCCTGAAAAAGAGAACTTGCTGAGAGCTATGTTGGTGTAACATTAGATTGGTCAAGTAGTTGAAAAAATATGAGCAGGTGCAATAAGGTATTTGGTCAAACTGAAAGTGCTCATTTGATGTGTGTACTAGTCACTTTCAGGTGTTGTAGCTAAATGTGCCTTTGGTACTAACAATTAAAAATGTGTCCTTGCTATATATTAGTGCAGAAACACATTTTCAATATTTCTTTTCAGGGAAAATGACTCTTTGAACTACTTCTCAAGAGTATTTTAGAATGGTTAGCAATTCTTGTTATTAAAAGTAAATATTTAACTCTTCTCAAGCACCTTGAGTAAATAATAAATGAAGGTGCATTTCAGACAAATTACCTTTATTTTGAACGACTTTATTTTTGCAGTGTGTATATATCTATAAAAGTGAATAGAGTTTTTTGATAAAATGATACAACCAGATGGCCTTTGACAATTTGGGAACAAATGCAGTGCTTGTAGTTGAGTCTTCTACTGACATCATTGGTGATGACCTAAGGCTGAAGATAATAGGAAAAAAAAAAAAAAAAGGCAAGTGTCTCTCCCAGCTGTGCTTTAAACTACAGAAAAAAAACCTGTACACTAAATAAGAATAATTGATAAAGAGAAAAAACCCCAAAACTACAAAGACTAAAGTTTTTGTTACTTGATGTATTAGTAGTGTAATGAGCTTAGCAAGTGGTAGGAATTAATACGCCATCCTTTTAAATGGAATCTTTACATTGATTTTAGAAGGTTTAGATAAACTAAGTAGCTCCTGTTTCCAGGTGTGAGGCGGTAATTGCAGAAATACAAAGCGAACTGCGGTACTAAGAAAATGAGGGAAAATCTTCCAAGTAACCCAGTGCAGCATCTATCGTATAATATTTCCAAGCAGGGATTTAGACTGATAAAGAAGATGAAAGAGCATTTTGTTGGGAGCAAATTCAACAACCAGAAGCACAAGTGGTAAAGTAATAAAAAAATATGTTTTTTGTGCTTCAGCACTTCAAAGTAGACTGTAATGTAAACTGGGCAATACTAGAACCGCACCACTAGAAACACAAAAATATCCTAGGTTTGTATTTATTTTTGAGATTTTTATGTAATTAAATTTGTCAGGCATATTACTTTCCAATGAGGACTGTATCTCTTTTTTTTTTTTTAATTTATTTTGGAATTACAGTCATTTAACAAGACACTGTTTAAAAACTTAAAATTGTATCAAAATCAGTGAAAAATGTGTGAAACTTTTGCAAATTAGATAGAAATTTTGTGCCTGGAAATAGTAGTGAAAAATCTGTCATTCCTCAAGGCTCTATGAAACTGAAAGGCTTAAAATGATAAATGCGAAATTGTAGTGTCTTGGAAACTAGAACAAAATTTTGCCTGAAGTATCTCCTCAGCCAGTGAAGTGGAGAGGAGGGAGGCATTCCTTATCAACGCAAATAATCACAGCTTTACATGCGAAGGAATTTGTAGAAAACTGCTGAATCTTCAAGTGATGTCGGGACTCGGTAGTTAACGCAGGTTCGCTTTTGACAGAATGTGCTTGTCATTTAGGAAAATCTTTATATAATGTACTATTGTACAAATGTTGCTGTGAAGTGGCCAAACTAATCTCTGAGAATTGCTTGCAAAACGTAAAGTCAAAAGTAATTTCTGTGGAAAAAGGTATCAGCATTTCTCTACGTCAAAGAGCTCAAGTCGCAGCCTCAAGAGGCTGTTGCATATTCTGCCGTAAATGGGTCTCGAGGTGCGGAGACGAGGTGGCTGCCTTGGTGTAAATCCCCAGCAGGTAACCTTCCCCAGAAAATTAGCTCCCGAGACCTGTTCCCAAATTTTCCTCTGAGCAGTTTGGAAACCAAGAGAGAGCTGGCCTTGTCTTTGCTGGGGTTTCACGCTTCTCTTGCCCGTGGTCTCGCGGACATAGAGACCAGCCTGAGCATACCTCAGGCTGCTGGTGTCTCCCAAGAGCTGCCTCGCTCTTGGTGATTTTTGAAAAAAAATGAACTTGAGCTCTGCTAAGCAGGACCTGTGCGGGCACGCTGCTCGCTGAGCAAATAATTCTCATTTAAGGCTTTCAGGTTTTGGCGTGGTGGGAGCCTTAATTCTAAATTTCCAATGCTCTGAATTTATTGTCAAGTTGTACATTCAAATACCTTCTCCTAGCTGGAAAATTAATTCAAAGAAATGGAACTATTATTACAGTTCTGTACAGGAGTACTAATAATATCAAATATATAGTTCTTAGGGGAAAAATTCAAATATAGTAGGTGATTAGGGCGGTATTACTGGCTGGCAAATGGAAAAATTACTGTAAGCTGAACAGCAGGATGTAAGGATGTTGTGGTGAATGATAAAAACATTTGGCACATGACTCGAGTTTCTCTCCGTCGTACTGTGTTACCTCATTTCAGATATCGCAATTAAAATGGGACAAGCACTGATTTAAGGTAGCTGAGACTTATCTTCCTAAATACACTCTAAAATTTTCTTCTCTCCTTATTTTGCGTGAGAGAGATTGAGAATAGAGAATTGTCCTGAAATTTCACACCGAGTTCAGAATCGGTGGGATTACTCAGGCCTTTCTCAAACATGGTGTTTATTAAGTGTTTATGAAACATAAAGAAGCTGGGAAAAATATTTTGTGTTTGGTAGTCTTGATTCCTTCAAAATAGATACATTTGACATGAAAGCCAAGGGGGAGAACTGCATATATGTTTTGTATTTTGTTTGTGATATGGTTTGATCAATAACAGAAACACATTTTAAATCTTGGAAGAGGTGATGGTAATAAATATATACAGAGAAAGGTTAAATAGGTGTTTTACCAGTTACTTAGGAACTCTGAAAGCTGAAAAAATTACAAGAGATGCTTAGGTCATTTGGAGGGGGACAAAAAAAAGGACAGGTAGTATTCAAAAGGATTATTAAGGTCAATCTCTGCCTTCACAGTATTAAAAATGGTGGTTCCTGGACGCTGAGTTGTCACATGTTGTTGTGCAAGACTGATAAAGAAAACAAAAATATTTACAGTATCGAAACAGTAAATTCAAAATGTGTTCAATATGATTATTTTGGTAATTGCTAGCAAGTCATGTCTGTTTTGTATTTTCTTCACCTAGCATAGCTCGCATAACAATATAAATGTTGTCTGTAAAATAACATCATTTATATGTAACAACTTTTTCTGCCCAGCTTCTTTTTTTTGCCTTTCTTTGATATAACCGCATATAGGTAAGAGAAATCTTGCAAAAACATCTGCTGTTTTTCTGCTATCAAACAGATACGGCCTTGGAGAAGGTAGAAGCACCTTCTTGCCAGTTTCTTATTTTCTTTGCTCATGGTACTGATTCCACACAAAATATATCCATCCAACTTAGCAAGGTTAATTATTTTTCGTTTTTTAGGTTTGAAGTGGGCAACTAGAACTATAAAAGTAGAAGTAATAGCAAGTTCCTGGAAACTGACTTTATCCATGTACCATTTTGATGGAAGGCTTATATGAGAAAACTCAATTTGTCGTTCTTTGAAAATTATAACAAAATGCTCCAAGTATAACGAGTCTCAATCTGAAAACCAAAACCTGCATGCCGTTGCTTTGAAAGCTTCTCGTCCTTTTTTTAGTAGATTTTTGTCATCCTGTGCAAAATCTGCCAGGTCTCTCATGAAGCTAGTTCTTCCTGCAGTGCCTTCCATAGAGGTAACTGTCTTTTTTTTTTTTATTATTTTTTTTATTAATACACTGCTTGAGTAACTGCTAATGAAGGCGTGGGCCCTTGGTAGCAGTAGGCAGATGATTAACTCTGCTTCCCTGACAGTCTAAAGGGTGGATGATGATTTTAGCTTCTCCAACTGTATCCTGATCAAGTGGAGTTCCCCAAGTGTCCAGTATTGACTGACAAAAAGTTGATTTCCCCAAGGCTGCTTCGACTGAATTTATAGCATACCTCTGACAGCAAAGACTTCGTATTTAGGTTTAATTTATGTTTGTGTGAGTTGCCTGTCTTCTGTTGCCTTGGGGACTGACCGTAGGAGTCAGTTTCTTTAACAGGCCAGGGAGATTTTTCCCATCTGTTGCTTTTTTTTGTGTCTTTTGGTCCTCATGGTTAAAGACAAAGTCATGACTAAACTAAGTCAGGAGGTTACACTGCTAAGCATACTGTTTTGCTGATACTTCCTTAACGCAGGACGTTAGGTTCAATAGGTTTTTCAGTTGTGTCCTTAAAACCCATGATTTTTAGCTGGAAAAGTGAGCATCCTTCAGAGCAGCTGAAGATAATTGCAGGACCTCTCAAAAATTCACTAATGCATATGAATAACTGTTAGTAACATAGTGCTGTTTGACGTTTTTAGCACTTAGAAGCACATGAGTACACTAGACAGGAAAAAAGGAGAACAAATGGACTTCTTGTTCAGTTCCACCTCAAAGAATTTTGCGTCAAAGCTTCATTACCTATTCCAGGCTGCATCTTTATAGCCTTCTATCAAGTTGTCCCACAGAATATTGTTTTCTTCGTTCCTTATGAATAATTTTGGCTAGCAGAAGTTCTTTATGCTTTTCCTGGTTTTCATTTCATTTTTTTAGTAAGGAATTGGTATTCTTTTATAGTGAAATTCAAAGTAAAGCACATAATATTTTTCTCAAGGGTGTATTTTTCAGAGGATGCTATTCTTGGGATCTGAGTGAATTATATATGAGCATCGTATAGTTATATGTTTCTCACAGCTTTTTCTGTGGGTTTTTTTTTTTTTTTTGTGAATTATCACTATCCTGGATAACTTAATCTATAGTAAATAGCAGTAGAGTGAATGTTTATACCTTCTTTAAAGAATTCATTTCTTTAGCTGTAAAATACTTGAAAATGTTGAAGATATTTTCTGTTAAACAGACACAACTTGAAAGGTTGAGTTACAAAGTTGTCACAACTGGTATACTATCTTTGGAAAGAGCCTAAATTAATTGCAATGGCTAACTATGGCAACCTCTAGAAAGGTATCAGATTTTTTATTTTTTTAATTAATTTGCAATATGAACTCATGATTTGCATCACTTCATAATTAGCTGTCTGGCTGTAAAAGAGATTGTGCTTTCACTGCAGTTGAGGGAGGTCGGGGGAGTCGTGTGTGGCATTTGAACTAGCAGTGGTTCAGATCAACATTTGCAATGCCAGCTGGGAAGCTCTTCTGAAGATCTTTCACTTCATCCCTCGCACTCTCCCGTTTTCCCTTTTTCTCACATTCCATAGTGCTACCCTTTCCATTTTTCTCCCTCTAAAGGATCCTCTTGAGAGCCGCCTCCCTTGATTTGTGAGTACACATCTCAGAAAGCTCAACACTTATACGCCTAAATCATGAGCAATGTGACATTTATCAACACAGCACTGCTTATGCTTTTACAGACACCTGCCTTTCCTGTTTATTCGGGCTGTAAGCTGCTCAGGAAAGGCAATTGGTACCTGTGTTCCTTGATCATGCCAGACAAATGAGGCTTTAGTTGTGACTTTTAGTTGTGTACTTTTAACAGCACCTAGCTTAAATCTAGGCTAGAACTGGTGGTATGCACTGTCCTGTGCCGTGGAGCTACTAGATTATTGTGTCGTAGAGGAGTTAAGGAACTTGGCTTTTCTCCTGTCGTTCGAAAGCGCGCATTCAAGATTATAAGAACCAACTACCATCTTGGGTTTAAGGCATGAATGGTTATGACCAACTCGGTGACGTACTTTATTGAATGACAGTGTCTTCCTGTTTGCTGCTTGTTGCCCCTTTCCCTCCTGCCCTCTCAGCCATCAACTCTCCACCAAATCACAAAACTGTGAAGGGACCACTTGCTGTTATCTTCAATCTTCCTGGAGATGTGGGCACTTGTTACGGTATCGCAGTGTCCTGGTTTATAGATCCAGCATGCCCTCCAGCGTGATAAATTCTTCTATCAATTTACATTGTAATTGCTTGTAAATCAAGCTGTGTTGTAAAGCACATGAAGAGGTTTATTTACTGTTTCCAAAATATTCGACATTATTACAGGTTTTTCTGGCAGACATATGAAGAGATGGAAGAACAACCTCATTTAATCGGCTTACGCAAAGATTACCAGAGAGGTTGTACTATTGGTTGTAATTTGCTGCCATGTGTTTTCTGAGATGATGTATCTTTCTGCAAGCCAGCAGTTGCACACACCGGAGACTATCCTCTTCCTTGCTCATCTCCCTTAAAAGTCCTCCTGTAGGCGGAAGCTTGCATAATGTTTTACTTCCAAACTCCTTTTTGGTTTGCTTGTTGGTTTTTTTTAATCTAGGTGACAGTCTTGTCAGTTGTGTTTTCCTAAGCTGCCTTTCTGGCGATGCGGATGTCTTTTGATCAGATGCCGTCTCCTGTCCCTGAAAAACCAATTACCTCCCTGTAGTTGCCTCAGCATGAATCTGAATCTTTCAGTAGCAGCGTTTCCTCTGCTGAACTTTTCAGTACTTCTGTTGGTATGTTTGTGAACATGTCTGATATGTGCCACTGAAGGGGGTCATTACCTCTAGGTTATTAATAGCTTGTAAGATCAAGCAGGACAGTAATAACTCTGGGCAGGTAGCATGTCTGCAATGATTCCTTCACACCACCTTTGTCCTGAAGATAACCAGCAACGGGTAGAGTAAGGAAAATTGAACCTCTGTCCCATCACTCAGCCTTTGCATCCTTACTCCAGCTTAATCATCTTTAATGCAGGAGGACTGTTGTGTTAATGATATCCAACACCTAGCATCTCTATGTGTTCTTTCGAATAGGAATTAGTCTGAAAATCTAGGTAATGCAGATCTAAGCATTTGAAAAAACAGCACTGAGCTTGTAATTGCGTCATTCAAAATAATGTTGCATCTATTTCACAACATAAGGCCTTTTTCTACAGAGAAGATGGTTACAGAGGTCCATGGAATTAATTCTTCCCTCAGCAGTTCAGTTGTGGGCAGAGTGCCCAAACCAAGTGAGCTTTTAAGGCGCTGCACTCAGTGATGCATTTTCTCCATTTTTTTATGCTCGATTGATTTGATTATATTTATCAAATTAACAGAAATTGATTTGCAGTCCTCCATGTCAGAGAACTGCCAGAAAATAGCTACATTGATGGGGAGGTACAAGCCTTAGTTGTTTGTCGGAAAGGTGTAAATGACTTGGTAATCACAAAGAGAAAGGAGGAAAGTCTGGGCTTGTTTTCATGTTGAGATTGGTTTAAATATACGCAGATAATAAAGTTGCTAAACTACTAAACTACTTGATTAGCCAAGTTTACCTAAGGACAAATTGGTCTTGCCACTACAAGTCCTCAAAACTATTAAAAACCCCTCATTTTTCAAACTTTCTGAATTAATGCAGTAAGTAAAATAGTGTCACATACAGGCAAAGGGTGGAAGGTTTGAACTCCACAGTCTCTCAGGAATGTATCTTAGCTCTGTGGTCCTTCTGGGTCTGGATCATACAAAAATACAGGCTCTTCAGGTGTTCTGTTAGACCAGTCTCTAAACCAAGCTGTACAAGAAGGGGGGAAGGGGATGAAAGACTGTTTGACCCATGTCATTCAATAACAAAATCCTTTAAATTGTATTAAATGATTCCTGGGTGTTTTGGCGGCGTGATCATTAATGAAGAGCGTTCTGCAATTCTTCTCTCATGTTCATATGAAGCTTATTTGGAATGCTCTGTGTTTACCAAAAATTAATCTCATTGCATAGTTAAAAGGTGATAGCGATAATTCATAATTTCTTCTTGAAGACTATAAATGAAAGAGACAGCCATCCCCTGGGAAGTGGTAATAAAGCCTGGTCATTTAGGCCACAGGAAGGAAAGTAATTAATATAACAGCCAATAGAAAGCAATTATTTTCACACATAGAAATTACTATGCTTTAAAATTAAACATCTAATAAAATAAGAACAAAAATAGAAAACATGTTTGCTGTCACATTTCCATAAACGAAAAGAAAATACTGAATGTTATTTTTTTAAATAACATACCTGGCCATTTTATATTTCTTTTGAGCCATCTGGATTAAGTACATCCTAGATGTAGCTTGACAGATCTGAAGAAAGAAAGAAAGAAGTTTCGTTCCGTCTTGTCTCATCTCGTGCTAGAATTATGAAGACCAAAATATCTATTTCCTGTGACTGAAAACGATCTGTGTTTGGATACATAATTTAATGACAAACTGAAGAAGTTCAGAATGACTAATGCTCATGACATCTAGAGAATTCATCTGTAATAATGAGATATTACTCTCAGTGTCAGGGCTTTTTGTTTGGTTTCCTTTGCTGTAGTTGTGACATATTAGGCTTTGGCATTTGCAAAGTTAGTTACAAGAAGCAGTGGACTTAAACTTTTATTGTTACAATGGGAGCGCTGGAAAGGGTGGGTTATAAGAAGTACTGAGTTTTTTCAATCTACATGTGGGAAATAGAAGTTTTTCAGTCTGTGTGGCAAGAAACTTGTCCTATTTCTGCCTTCAAATGAAAGGGACATTGGGGCAGTTTAGAAAGAGAAAGCAGTCACCCCAAACAGGCTCTTTTCTTCAGCAGCTGACCATCCTGACTAGTTTAGGTAAGACTTCAATAAAAAAAAGCAAACCTCATTTGACTTGAGAGTTTCTTCTGAGGATACCAAGAGCTGGCAATCATGAAGGATGCCACTTTTTCTACAAAAAAAAATAACATGGGGCTTCCTTTACCTTGTGCTGTGGGTTGGCTTGGGAGTGACAACACCTGGTGAACCTCCTGGAGATGAGCAGAGGGGCCTCTGTCAGGGAAGCTGGAGGCACCTGACAGCAAAGTGAAGGAGGCATTTTCTTGTAGGGCCACCAGATGCCCTCTAGAGAACCAGGTTGCTCTGGCTACCTCACTCTGGAGGATGTCTGGGACGACTCAGGAGACCTGGCTGGGCCAAATGAGGCAGAAAATTTTAATTAGGCATTGGCATCTTTCACTTCTAGGCAAATTTGTGTTGCAGCAGCTGATGAGGGGTGGAGACCGTTGCGTCTGGATGGAGGCAGCCAATTTGGGGAGCCCACCTGAAATCACAGGGGCCTGAGAACTCCACTGAATGCCAGATACCCACCCTGAGAGGGAACAGAAAGATCAAGACAAACAGCGTTGTCTAAAGGCAAAACTGCCGCCTGTCCCGGCCGCCTTTCTGTTGACGCTCAGCTGACTGGTTTCGAGGAGCCTGGTGCAGTTTGCAATGCTGGGACCCCTGCCCTAGTCTTGGGATTAGTGAATAATGAGGGTGTGAAAAATAGCAAGGTGGGTAAAATTCTGTGTGTAGAATGTAATGGAAATAGGTATCCATTTTCAGATATCCTCCAGAGAGTACTGTAGCAGAAAAAGCTGGAGGATGTAATTTTCTTGTCCTTGCTGGAAAAGGACATGTAATAGGAAGAAGAAAATTGTGTGGTTCTCTGCAGGACAAGCTAGGAGTTTTTTCTGTCGAAACAGCCTTTTCTCACCGTTTTTCTTAAATACACTTTTGGTGTCAAAATCCAAAGACAGGAGCATAAAACACATCAAGTAATTAATTTCATTAACTGCCAAGGTACTGTGCATTTGTTTTTTCGATTGTTAGTTGTACTTGGAATATGAATTCGCATCATAATAATCAGGTCATACTCTTATTTAGGAACTCTTTCTGGACTGAATTCCTTATAAAAACAATTCCTAATTGAGGTCATTGCAAATATCTTCTATCTTTACCTCCGAAATCGACTGTTAAATTTTTTAGGTGTCTTGCACAGATGAACTGTTTTGCTGCTGGCCTTTGTAACACTTTTACACTTCATTCCTGCATATCTTGTTAACTCTGAATTCTTAGTGTTTGTAAGGTGTTAGCATTAGAGTCTTCTCTGTTCGGTTAAAATACTAAAATACCAAACCTATAAAAATCATTAAGGGGAGGTTGAGATTGCACAGCACTCCTAATTCATCTGATTGTTACCTAGCTACCTATTTAATATATATATAGCAGAATATATGTGTTTTATTTAGCAAATGGCTTTAGCAAAGTATTAGCAAATACGGCTAAAATACCCCGGGGGAAAAAAGCCGTGGGAAGGTATCTGCTGACAGAGTCAGTTATGAGTTGCTGTAATCCTGTCTCACCAACTCAGAGTATAGTAGCATTTTTTATAGTTTTTTTTGACTTTGAGTCAGTGTGAGAGAAAACGGGGTCGGAAGCAACCATTCCTTGAAAAGACAGTGTAGAGGTGTTGGGCACACGCATCCTGTCAAAAGTGAGGAATTTCTCTTTACTGCAGTCTCTAGACAAAATTGTGCCTACCAAGGGTTTGTGAAATCAGATGTGACTGGTCTCTGTATAAGCCTAAGGAATTCCTTGAATTCATCCATCTGTATTAGATACCAGGATTCCTGCATGTTTACACCATCTCTTGTACTGTTTGCAGTAAGAGCCCAAGTAAGAGCCCAAGTAGGTGGTGTCCTCCTTTGTGTGTGCAAGCAACTTTAAGGAAACTAATTTGGCCCCATCAAGATTTTTAATTAAAGCTTAGACTCAGTCTGAAGGAAAGTCTCTGAGCTCTCCCCAAGTTTACAAGAGTATTGGTGTCTGTACATCAGGCCTGGAACTTACCACCTGCCTTAGTCTGTGGGTTCTTTCAAGACAGTCCGTGAGTTCTTTCAAGACAGTCATTGTAGTAAACTACAAATTAATCCTTTTATTTGATGTCTAATCTCCTCTTATTCTAGTGTGATTTTCAGTTACGGAGTATAAAGCAGAGAGCGCTCGATTGGAAACTTGTGGAAAACCTATGAAACCATCTATTGGGATGTTAGTGCTCTTTCTAATATTTGCTTTTGGTTTTTTTAACCTCTGCTACTCAAACAACTGAGGCCTTTAAACTCCAGATAAACCTATAAATGGATCAAATTTTTTCTATCCTTCTGTAAAAATAGCAGACAATCGAGATAAATGGTAATGAACAAGCACAGCAGGAGTACTTGGATTAAAAATAGCAATGCACTAGGAGGTCCTTGCATTTAATTTTTTCTCTTGTATTTCTGGATTAAGAATGCGATTATTGATAATAATTGTTGAAATGAACATTTGACCCTAATGTTTATTAATCTGTCATTTCTAAATATTGAAAGCTGGTGTGTAAAAATCACATGAAGAATTTGACTCAGGCCTTACAGGGTAATTACAAAGTTCTTTTTCCAAATTTAACTCATTGCCCTGAATTATATTTTGAGCTTTTATACCCTTAAATGGACACATTGCTGTAAAGAAGTGAAGTGTGGCTGCAGTGCAGAGCCGCTGTTTCTCAGTGTTTTGTGTTTTGGATATTTTCAGCCTTTTTTTTTTTTTTTAGGTGAAGGAACTTTTTTTTTAAAGAAGGAGCATTATTTCAAGGATAAGCGTACAATAAGTTTTGGGTTCTTATTTTTTTATTCAAATTCTTTGCTCTGAAATGTTTTGACCCACTGAAACTTCAGTGTAAAGACAGACATTGTTAAAATAATCTACTCCACCAATTTAGATCTCTCCCCAAAATGCTCCAAGTCCAACATGTCCAGAAGGAAAAACTAATGCCACGCCTTCCCCCCCAACCCCTGTATTTCACAGTGCGAATGTCAGGAGGATGACTTTGGGAGATAGATGGAAAAAATCTTATGCAACACCAGAGCATTCGATGTTTTTCAGTGGCTGTTGGGAGGGAAAAAGGTTAATAAATAAAGAAAGATAGTGACATTCAAAGAGCTGTATGCAAATGTATTCCAAAAGTAGGAGGACTGTGTACTTGCATTTCATTAAGGTGCTGCTATACTTTCCACCTCGGAGGAATTACATTTCACATTCCTAAATTAATAGAGTTCATCCCAGATTTCTAAAAAGCGAGCTGAGGGAAACCTCCATCGGCTGACATTGATTCTGGTGGTTGGACCAGATGATCCTTGAGGTCCCACCCAACCTGGGATGATTTTTAATATGACTTCTAAAAAACGTCAGAGCTTAGTGACTCCAGAAAGAGGAGAGTAAGTAGGATAAAAGCAGCTGCTTCTAGATTGGTTCTTTTGCTTCTGTGCTAAACAGAAGAGTAAAAAACCTCACGAGGACTTCAATTTAAACAGCCCTAAGGGGATTGTAATGTTATTAATGACAGGAAATCTTCCAAATGATTCTGCCTCTGCCTAATAAAGTTACCTGCATAAAATCATAAAACTAGATTTTGTGAGGGTGTCAGCGTTATCGCATGGCGTTTTGCTAATAAAATTGCACAAGCCGATGTAATTAAAGCTTACGTTAAGCGAATCCGGGATTAGCTGTTTGACAGACTTCGTCGAGTCCGTGTCGACGGCAGAACACTGCTGAGTTCTGAAGGGAGAGATGTTAGGCCTGGTGCTGCTCAGCGTTTCCATCATTCATCTCCAAGTACGTCGTGTAACCTCTGGCGACTGAAAAGGGATGAAGGGTTATACCTGCGGAGCGAAAGAGAGTGTCTGGAAAAGCGACAGGCTCTGGAAGAGATCTGAAACCACAGCTCGAATGAACCCAAAAGGTCATAACTAGGGAGGAATTGGAGAGAGGTGGGCAGTCTATTACTGCCACCGAGTACGGCGCTACTGGCGTTAAATGCTTTAGCCTTCCCATTCAGGAGACTGCTTTTAAAAAGGATTTTGAGAAGGAAAGGCTTGGATTCTTCTTCAAACCATTCATTCTATTTAAATAGAAGTTACCGAGTTTAATTAAATTTACTTGTGGTATTTAAGATGCTGTGATCTGTAGGAGACTAGATCTCAAATAATCTGCAGTTGCTGTCAGCTCTGAAAGTTTCTCAAGCTGTGGAACTTCTGGTGGTTATTGCATTCTTTCAATCACCTGCTGATTAATTTTAGCTCTGTGTAGGGATAATGCTTGATCACCTGAAAAAGTGAGAAAATTCTAGCAATATCTTCACTAGGTGCAAATTCCATCTTCCCCCGTTGTGACATTTGTCTTCTTGTTTTCTTTTTTTTTTTTCCCCAAACCTGTGCTAAGGAGTTGGAAATACCATGGGTTTTTTCTTTGTTTTTTTTCTCAGTACTCTTTGTCAATCTCTGCTCAAAAATGTTTCACTTGAAAGCAATAATCGGCTGTCAGCAATCTAACCTCACAGTCTCTACTGCTTGCTTGTTTCCAGGCATGAATTTTGTCCAAAACAAAATATTTTGTGTTTATCCCTTAGTCATTATGTCCCAGAATCTTATACGTTTGCAGTTAATCAAAAATTAACACAGATCGAGTGCCCAAGTGATCCTAACAAATGTGCTAGTGAGCATCTTGCCTGAAAGAAGGGGGAGCCTTTCTGTTGATTTAGGTGGAAATTGAACTGAAGCCCCACAGTGAATGACTCTGAATTATAAGCAGGAAAAACAAGGGTATTTAAACACTTGGCATATATATATATATATACACCTCCATGGCTGCCTAATTATGGCCGTGCTGCTGCACTTGGATAGTGTTGAGTGTGGTGCGGTCCTGGGTGATGCACGGCCAGAGAAATGCTATCGGAACGAGAGAAGCAGTCTTAAACTTTTTGATAACTTCATCCTTCAGTCTAAATCTCAAGCTAAATTCTTTGTTGTAATACAAACGCCATACAAACTTTGAAATACTTGGCATTTTTTAAAAAAATAAAAATCCTGATTGTTAAGCATAATATAAATAATGTATGTGGAAGGAAGAAATTTTACTTTTGAAAACTGAACAGAATTTTCTGCAGAAAATGAATATTTATTTGAATGGCACTGAATGTGAGTGGATCAACATCATTATAATTTCAGCCTTTCTGTTTTTAAACTCCTCGCTCATTTGCAATTCTGTACTTACTTTGCAATTACAATGGTTTTCAATTCTGAGCTTTTAGTGGCAAGCCTGAAACTGTGCATGTAACGTAACTATAAAATTCTGCCCCCGTGATGTTTTAATACTCTAATATCAAATGGATGGATGGATTTAAAAAAAAAAAAAAGTTTTTCTATGCTAACAGATTATTCAGAGCATGCTGAAAAAAGTCAGATGAAGATATATAAGTTACTTCAATGAGAGCAGAGCATTCATACTTAAGTAATGAACTAATACACAAAAAACCCATCGGCTTAAGATTCTAATGATGCCTGCAGCCTAGGAATTGTCTTTAAATAATTCTATTGCCTAAACTACAGCATGTACAGGTTGTGATCCTGCTCCTACTTAGTCTGTGGCAGTGTCTCTGACTTGAACCAGGTAGGAATGAGTTTATCTAGTAACTCGCTACAACTTTGTGACTTCGTGATACTGTGTAGGGATTAAAGCCAAGCAGTTAATGCTGATTTAAGCCATGTCCATCTTCTGTTTTTTTCTCAATGCTGCTAAACTAGTTTTTGCGTCGAGCGACTTAAATTAGAGGACTAGAATATCTCTCGTCGGAGGAAAGGCTGAGGGAATTGGGGCTTTTTAGTCTGGAGCAGACTGAGGAGGCATCTTATCAATACTTACCAATACTTAAAGGATGGGTGTGAGGAGGGCGGGGCCAGTCTTTTTTTACTGGTGTGCAGTGACAGGATGAGACGTGGCAGGCACCAACCCGAACATAACAAGTTCCACCTAAACGTGGGGACGTACTTGTTGACTTTGAGGGTGGCAGAGCGCTGGAACAGGCTGCCCAGAGAGGTGATGGAGTCCTCTCTGGAGACATTCAAAATGCACCTGGATGCCACCCAGTGCAGCCTGCTCCAGCTGACCCTGCTCTGGCAGAGCCGCTGGACTAGATGATCTCCAGAGGTCCCTTCCAACCCCCAGCATTTTGTGATTCTGCAAAATTGCATTTTTCTTGCTCGTGAACGAGTATCGAGACATACTGTAGGAAGTCACCTCTGCCACTCCTGGTCCTATTTTCCTTTAGGAAGTGAGGAACAAAAGCAAACAGAAGGAAAGGAGAGAAGGGAAGTATTAAATGAGTCTTCAATCAACCAATACATTGAGTAAGAAGCCATGACTTTACATAGTAACCATAAAACCCACTGCCATGAGCACTATAGAAGCTCCAAAATCATTGTTCCAGTTCCCATATCTGCTCTAGCTCATTGATTGGCAAATGGGGCAGGAGAGGCTTTTAAATGAACTCCCATGTGATGCCTCTGCTTTCAATTAGTACCAAATGGCTGGGGTCAAGGCTCTGTGTAAATTTCTTAAGTGTGCCTAACTCTCTTCCTAAGGACAGAGGAACATTAATCTCAGTAAACATTGTATACACCTTTTTACAGATGAGAACTGTAATAAAGTTAGAAATTCTTGACAAAGGCTTCTTGGTTGTCTGACAAAGTGAGAATTTCTGATATGCAGGATGAGTGTGTACTAGTGATACTTCTCCTTAGAAAATTGCTAAGTGTGTGAATATATTTTGCTCTTTCCTTCTCCCACTTGTGACAACGATTAAACAGCAGATTCAACTCCACACATTTGTATTATGTTGGACGTGAATCTGAGCTCAAATTTTATACCCACTGCTAAAAATTTATCTGTCAGCCTTTCAGAGTGAATTCTGCTTGATTTGGCCTTTTTTGCTCTCTGTTTGTTTCATGCTGAACAAATGAATACAGTTTCCATTTTCTGCATATTGCAAGTGGCTTCAGGTGCAAGAAGAAAGATAATTTGGGCCATGCAGATTCTCAACTAATCTATTTATTAGACTGTAGTACAGTGTCAACAGTGCCTCTAGTTCTGCACAGACCTTAAAAAAGCAAGACACAAAAAATCCCCAACCCCTCTCCCCCAAAGCTACACAAAACAACTAATTAAAAAAAAACCAACCAAACAATAAAACTAATAAAAAAACCCTCATATATACTATGGAGCCTTAACAAGAGAAGTTTCCTGAGGCTAGGAAACAAACAGCAAACTGCTAAGCACTAGTTATATGAGTGTTAAATATTTTTACAACATGGAAATTTGAAATTGGAAAATGAGAGTAAAAGGCTCTACCATTGTAATTTGAAACTACGAATTTAAATAGCATTCTGAAATAACATAGATTTTTATCTCCCTGCTAACACTTGGGCTGTTGATCATAGTGAGTTGTGTAACGTGGAATAGGGGTTTTTTAGGTAATATTTTGGATAACTGATGATCTGTAACTGAAATTGCTGTTTCAATGCAAAATTTCTATTTTGACAATATTCGAACTTTTTTTTTCATAAAAGATTGTACTTACATAAGTTTTTTTCAATATTCCGTCAATTTGGAAACAAGCTTTTTTCCTCCGCTTTAAATAAATTCTTCCTACTGTGTATTAAGTAATCTTTCTGTGTCTTCTCCTTTCCTTCAAACCCAGCATCCCTGAAGCTTTGGTTCTTCGCCTACAGCTTCACCACGAAAGAAAAATGATCTTTAAAGCTCTTTTCTTATAACTGCCAGGCCCTTCATACAGGTTGTGCTACTGTCGAGAGTGACAGCAGAGTAGGGAAAAGGGCAGTTGAACATCCCACCCAGAAGAGTGGATCAAGGGTTCAGTTTATTCTGTGATTACCTGAAAAAAGCAGTGAGTTGAGATTGTCAAGGGACAGTAAAAATGTAGTGAGTTCTTTGGTAGCATTGACAGGGAAAATTTGAAAATGCATTTTAAGTATTTTATAGCCAATAAACTTGTCTGTCATGTTTTCCCCTCTCCCTGGAAAATGAGCAGAAAATTATGGTTTTGTCTTTAATTTGAAAAATTCATTTTGAAAAGGTATTTAAATTTGTTTCCTACATTTAAATAACTTTTCTAAAATATAGGACTCTTTAAAATGTAGGACTCTGTTCAAAGACAAAACGTCAGCTTGAAATAAAAATCAAGGTTTTAATAATAACCTTTGGAAATGCAGCACTTCATCATTTGCAGGTGAACCATCTCCCTTAGAAAAATAGTTAAATAAATTGCTTTTGACATTTCTAAAATGTTTTCCTCTCCAGCATTTTCTCTAACAGCATTAACAGAGCATATACCTAAAAACCAGTGCCCTTTTCCTCGGAAGGCCTGTGACAACAGCTTCAGAAGTCAAAATAGCATTATAGACAAAGGAAAAAGAACATTTAGGGAATCAATCACAACACCAGAGAGTTTTATGCTTTTATTTCCTCTTCAGGCTTATCCATGGCTTGGCATGGTCCAATGTAGGAAGGTCCTTTCTGGTCAGGGAAAGTACAGCCAGATGCGGTTTTCCCAGCGTCAGCAGCAAAAAGTGTCCTTTTATATATCAAAAATAGGGAACAGAGTTTTACAGACCCACCTCATTCTTTATGTAATGGATTCTGTCTTTTCTGTAGAGGTTTCTCATGACAGAATACATGCTACAGAGATTCCAGTTGACAGCATAGATCAAGTTGGATTTCAGCTGGTTGCATCATACTCATTTCTGTCAATGTTGTATTTTGATTCTGCTGATCTAATCAGGGAAGAAGGCTTTCAGCGAAAAAGCTGTGGAGACTGCTCACATCCATACATAGAATTTAACAAAATATGAAGTAGAAGTGATTGGGAAAACACAAGTTTTCTTTTGGGGGTTGTAGGTGTTGCCAAACCTGAGGTGAAAATGTTTTCTTTTGAAAGTATCTATTTCAAGATGAAAAAAAGAATTAGAAGAAGAAAATCTTCAGCTGTTGTATGTCAGCAGTTCAAAGGACAGATGGAGTTCTTGCTTAGCAATAGCTTCAGGGTGAACTTTTTTCAACATCTCTCGAAATGAGACTACAATTTTGTCGGGGCTCAAATGAGCCATTTCTACAGGTCATTTACTAGAGCGTTGGTTTATAGTAAATTATGAATTTATTCTAGAATCAAAGACAGATGACATGGGATACAACTGTCCCGGCTGATTAAAGTGTTAATATATTGAAAGGGACTGACCTTAATTATGAGCTCCACTGTTAGAAGCAGGGATGTGGATTGATTTAAAAAGGCTGATCTTGCAGAGGTACCCAATCAAAAATGACATGATTTAGGTTTTGGTTGTTGGATGTAGTTTGTCATCATTCTTATCATGTAGCTCCCTTATATCCTTCCTCTCCCAAGGAGAAAATCCCTTTGCTAAAACTGCGAGATAGGCACTTTCATATCCAGAAAAATAGTTTTGGCCACAGCACCGTCATTAACTCCTAACTTACAGAACTGCTGAAGTTGACAAAATCTTGGCAAATATATTTCACTGATGCAGTAACCAAACTTTACTGGAAGAGTAGTCCTTTAGCAGCCATTAAAAGCTTGAGTGTTCCTACTTTCCTATTTGTTATTTCCAGACTCTTGCGAAGATGATTATTCTTGAACACAGCAACTTTTTTTACTGCAGCAGCCACAGGTGATGTAGGGATTTTTCTTTTTTTTTTTTTGTGCTAAGCACTGTATCAACACAGTATGAAAAAAAAATGTGACTGTGCTGAAGTCCGTGTAAAATATTTTCCGTGTTGTTCAGCAGAGGTAAGGCTGTATCACTCCTGAGTGATGCAAAGCACTTCCAATTTAAATCGACAAGGGTTGCAGAGGAAAGGATTAACCGATTTGCACAGAATAGCGTCGCGTGGTAGTGACAGACCTCGGTTTTGTGACCTAGTTCTTTCAGTTTTCAAGCCAGGGCCCCTCGTTACTAGACTGTAATGCCTTCCACCATTAGTGAAACGCTCAGAAGGGAAGGAGCAGTGAATTGTTAGGACAACTGCTCTTGGACTGATGTCGCAGTTGGGCTCTGTCAGGCTTCACCGCTATCTATTGCGACAAACCAACAGATCTGCAGTTCTACAGAGCTCGTAACTCTCAGAAAGGATGCAGAAAATGCTGCTGCTGAAAGGGGTGACAGATTGCAACAGCGTAAGAGATTTCTCTGATGAGAAGGTACAAGGGCCGACTTCTTGTTGTCAGTTAAAATACGCAGAGAAAATAGAAAAAGAGAGTATAATAATGGGTAATGCACAATGAGTCCATTTGTTTTGTACAAGGGTACATTGCGTAACATTCCAATATGAAAAAACCTTTGGCAATCTTGGTTCCACAGACGTCGCTTTGGTGCCTTGGTAACTGCAGTAAGGCAAAGCAGAAAAAGACAAACTCTTTCACAATTCATGATTTTATCATCCTACGTATTATACCAGCGATGCTAAAATTTGTCGCTGTGTTCGACTTTGACCGTTTGGCAGGTTCCCACCCAAATGTCAGATACGGCCTCTTTGTAGCTATTCGAGTGTCATTGGAATCCAACCTTGAGGGGTGACTGAAAGTCTCTTTTCACTTGTGACCTCTCACCAGTTTCATATAAAATTTCGCATCGTATTATGAAGAATCTTATCACTAGGGTATCTAAATGCCTCTGTGAATGTAGTTTTTGTGATTTATTCGTCAGCATGACGGTTATTTCTATTAAAGTGATAGAAAACTGGATTCCCTGACAGCAGAGGGCATTTTGACTGATGGATTTTGCGGCAGAAGTCGGTCAGTTGCTTTTGTTTTATTCTTGCGAGAGAGAAACAAATTTCTTACTAAGAAATGCAGTGTATTAAAAGGTGATATGGAATGTCAATTTGAAATGGAATTAACTTTTAATTAAAACAAAATATGTAAATTCTAGCAAGTTTTTTGTCAGACTTGAGTTCCCTTCTTCTTTTTTTTCCCTCGTCTGAATGCTTTTGAGCTAGAAGAAATTAAACGTGGCATTTAGAATTATCTGGAAAACCAGAAGCATCTTTACATTAAGATTTGTGTTTTCTTTCAGGCTTTGAAACATTTTTAATGTCTTTCTGAACTGGCTTTTGATGGCAGTATTTTTTTCTTCCGATTATTATAGCTCGAACGTCATCTAAAATTTTTGAATGGTTACAGCAAACATACTGTATTGATAGAAAGGAAGAAGAAGAATGCATAAATATTATTTGTCTTTTTCATGTCAGTGGTGGACAGTTAGCATAAAACTTTTGTGTAGATGGTGGCTGGAAACAGAATTTATAACATAGGTGGAAAAATGCCAAATTTGCTAATTCTCGTATCTAAAAACATTGAAAGCAATAAACTCCATTAAGTTAAGACTTACTACAGCATGTATGGAAGTAAATCTGAGGGAAATTCAAAGTGAAATTTGTTTCAGAAAAATGTAGGTAACAAAAATACTGGTACAGGTTAAACTTTGGTTGCAAGGAGTATGTTACCCCTTAAGGTACCTCATAAAGGTACATTATCTTAAGAGGAAGCTTAAAAGCGGTGATGGGTGGAAAAAGCTGAAAGGAAAATATCGTGTCATGTTTGAGACAACCAGTAAAAATAGAGAAAATTGAGATGTGTTTGTACTCGGAACCCTGTTAAGGTTAAAAAGCCAACAGCAACGTGATTCCTGTAGGTGATTACAACAAACTGCAGCATGTTTATGTCATAATAGTAATACATATTGTAGGAATTTTCTGCTGCCTCTTAAAAAAGTGTTAGTGGCTCTAGACTCTGAAAGAATCTCATTTGCTTTTCTGTAATTGTTTACCATTTTTTTCAGAAACATTGATAAATAAGATTAATTTCACAGAGCCCCTAACAGAGCTCTTGTGTTTTACTTTTATACTCCAAGTAAAAAGGTTGGTTATTTCAGTGGGACAAAAGAGATGTCTTCCTCTTTGAATTTGGAATTAGTAGACTGTATTTGAGGACACTGAACTCGGTAAGATGAATTGTAAATTATCAGCATATTTCAGGAATGGGAAACCTTGAGTTTATTCCTACTCTTTTTCTAAACACTTAGAAATGTTTGCACAGAAATCTACTGTATAAAACATTTCTAAGAATCTTCTATATTGCGGTTGAGAAAAAGCTCCTCACTTCCTGTCATCTAAAGTTACTACATTTTTTTTTCTTTAAATGCTTAATTTCCTTCAACCTTTTTAGACTTACCACTGTTTGTGAGACACCTTTGGGGTAACCATAAATACAGTTTTTAAAGACCAGATGGTGATTGGTGTGTTCATACAGAGAACTTCATAGTCGCGTACACAGGGTTTGAGATAAGTGCTCTTCATAGCAGAAGTCACTGGTGTTCTGGGCTCCTTTCCAGCAGGTGAAAAGACTGGATGCCTCCAACCAGAATGCAAAAAAGTAAAACAAAAAAAAGAAAACCCAGGCAAGTGAGTTGGGAGCTATGAAATTAAGGGGAAAAACTTCAACATTAAAAACAGTCACTAAACCACTTTCAGAACCCTAAGCATGAGATGAATTTTGCTAGGATGTTTTTGAAGGTATGGCTTCCAGATAGCTTTGCATTAAAAACATAGATTTTGTTGTTGTTGTTTTACTTGTGTGTGAACAACTGGCATTCCCAGAAGGATTGCTGCAGCAGAGGAGGTCAGGATTTGTGGTGTTGGCTGGTTGTAGCTGCGTGATCTCTGCAGGAATGCATTCTGCAGGTGTACTTGTGTGCGAGGTAATGATCCTTCCTTATTGCCGAGTGCCGAAAGACTGAGCAATGTGCACAAACCGGAATTGAAGCCGTGTCTCTTGCTGCCACCTTCTGGTATAAACTCTTCTATAGGTCCAGACTGTACTCAAGGCTTCTATTGCTGGATGTGTTGGGTGACTCCACCTTCCAGGTCTCAGATTTGCAGCAGTGACATAGGTCAGAGCTGAAGGGGGGAGGAGATAACGTCGGGAATCATAGTAAAGAACTGCCAAAATTATGTTTATGTTAAGCCAACAATCTTTCTTACCTTGTAGAGGGGAAAGGGTTCTTTCAGAGCTGCAGCCAAAACCAAATGGACATGGAATAAAATTATGCTAGATTATATTATTGACTGAGATTTTCCAATCCCTTTATAGATCTCTTGCATGCAAGCGCAGAAAGTGAAAGAAACCTTTTGCTTCAGCAGTTTGTCTTGTTTGATTCATAAACATCCTTATAAGAATCCTGCCCTGAACTTCAGCGCATTCAAATAGAAAGATTAATTTTCAGTGGGTTTAGTGTTTTGTTTGGGTTTCTTTTAGAAATTTTTTTTACTTGTCTTTCCAGATACTCCTAGAATGTTGTAGATGAAATTTGGATCCTACTTAAGTTATTGACAAACTGCCAACAGCAAAGCAGCTTTTGCATAGGCAGAAATTATCTTTCCATCGATATCCACTTGTTGCTGACGCACCGTCACACCGCTTGGTTTTATTCTTGTGTGTTGATGAAGTAACAAAATGGAAAGTTTATGGGCAGCTGATATATCTGATGAGATAATCGGTGTCCTTGCTACCAGGCGGCTGATGACTGAGTTGGCTTGCTCAGGTGAGGCTGCCGGCGCTCCAGGCTCACTGCTGGGAAAAAGAAGCCAGGGCAGAGAGCATCACGGCCAGTTCCTTCCCAGAGAACAGATGGTGTGTCACCTCTCCTTGTTTATCTTCTCCATCACTTCCTGAGCCACTGTGTCAATGGTTTTTGGATCTGCTTCAGCTGTACAGAGAGGGCTGTAGTCCTGCCCAAAAAGTACGGTGCTCGTTTGGAGGTAAGGAGAGTGACAGGATGGATGGAACTTGAGAAACTGTCACTGAAACCTGCATTAATTTATACTGCCAGAAAATATTGCCTGGCATTAGGACAGGCTTTGAGGCAGGCTTTGATTTCCTGCTGGTATCAGGGCTAACATGCAGAGGCAAGAAATGGGATGAAAATTTTCATTTTTCTCGCTGGTGTAGGGCCAGAGGATCAGGGTGGAGGGATCTCTGAAGGTCGTTGCTTCTTACCTGTAGCACTTTAAATTTAAACCAACATCTGTGCAGCAAAGTCTTTGAGTGGAAAAAAAAATCTGATATAAATTTGAAATGTAAATCTCTCATGCTGTCTCTCAACTATTTTTCAGTCTACTAATTGCTAATTTGTCAGTGGTTGGCTTCAAACTTAGAAATATAAATGCATGTTTTGGAGGTCAGGTGGTTTAGTAACTGATTCTGAATTTTTCCTCACAAGTGAAAACAAAATGTAACTTGTCATGAAGGATAAATCTGACATTGGGTCAGAGGCTGGTCTTTTGATTATTAATATTGTTTCTCTTGACTACTGAAAATACAGTGAGCGGGCATTACTGCTTTCTGGTGGAAACTGACCCTGGCCACGAGGAAGGATTATGCGGGGCTGGGCAGGGCACAGGCTGCTCTGCTGTGCTTTCTGGTCAATGAGAATATAAGATGATTTTAGGATTCTCTGTGAGAAGAACAGGGTGCATTAACATTAAAACAAAATCTAAAGGCTATGCCATTGTGCTAGATTTCCTTACTGCAGCGCAGAAGAAGAAATTGTCTGTTCGTATGCTCCCACACCTGTTCGGTTTTCTCCAGGTGTTGGAGCACTTGTCATTTTTCTGCTGAAAAAACCAAATGTGTTTAAAAGAGACATCGTCACACAGAAGTGCCTGACACAATCAGGCAGCATCTGTGCATTGTTCTGCAGCAAATCATTATCATTTAAGATTTTTTTTCAATTATTTCTTGTAAAAGCTATAACAAAATACCCATGAATTAAGTTCCTGTAATTTTAAGTTTGAATACGCTAGGGCAAAACTTTGTACTTCAGGCTGGCATCTCTTTTAATTCACGGCTAACATCTGCTGGTCTGCTACTCCTGTGATGAAACAGTTTAGAAAATATCTTACGGCTGTCTAATTAAGCCACTCCTATGTTTAGAGAAAAAGTTTCTTTTTTTTCTTTTTTTTCTTTCCCCCACAGCTGTGTTTCCCCTTTAATGTTAATTTGTGGGTCATCCCAACAATGAGAGGGAGCTGCAGCATCCTGCTGACTGTGCAGAGAGAGTTGTAGCGATGGTGCCTAAACGTCAGGCTGCAGGGTTGAATATTGTCATTTCTAAGGTAGAGGAGGCATGCTAAAGACATGTTTTGCTCGGTGTTCCTGAGACGTTCAACAATGAAACAATTAATTTTATTTAACAAGTATCTTTCTGGTGCAGAAACAAATAGTTTCCAGGCTCTTCCTTGGGATTTTGCAACATGAGAAGGACAGGGGCAGATAATACCAAATTTCTTTGGATCCTGCATTCAAAGCAAAGCTTCTTGTGTCTTGCAGAGGAATGTGTGTTCTCTATGGGTGGTTAGAAAGTCTCTATATGTGCTTTTAAACTGTAGAGGACTTTCTTTTTCATAGCACCATGGTTTGGATTTCTTTGGGATGGCACTGCATGGCTGAAGAAGTGAATGTTCTGATGTCATGTCTCGTTCTTTTCTCTGCTGTTAAGTTTTGTCACCCATTGTGTGACAGTTACAAAATAAAAGATTTGTCTCGTTTCTGCATTGTGATTCCAGAATTAATCTTTAGATTTCAGCTGTGTTTATATAACTCTAATGAAATAGGATCTTTTCTTGCATGATCTTGATATTAATGCTTATTGTTATAGGAACAGATGTAATAATATTATAAATGCAAATAGTTTCCAGACTGCAATTAAAATGAATAGTTGGACTATATTAATATCTTCCAAATTTACTCATGTTGTATGTGAAGTCACTAGCTCTTGTTGCAAGTAGTATCTGCCCACATCTGTCTGTTATTTTAACCTACTCATCGTTGTGTCCAAAGACATAACTGATGTCCCAGAACAAGGTTTATTATGCTTTAGTAATTATTATTAACTCTTGGGGGGTATTGTTTTCATTGTGACAACACCCAGCTGTGTGTCCTGGAAAAACGGGATCAGTTACAAAAGGCGTTGTTTGCACAGGAGGAAAGCAATACGACTCTTTGCTTTTCTTCAATGGTGCAATTATTAACACCCCAAGTTCTAAACTATTTTTTGAAGTACAGTATAGATCGAGGGGTGAGCTGTCAGCACTGTGGCTTTGAACCACACTTGACCAGACCCTCTTGTTAACGATTTGCCCAAGTGTCTTGCTGCTGGACTTGAACTGACTGGCTGGCTGATTAGTAGGACTAGGAGTTAATTGCACGGCTTTTCTTCTGTACAGCCTTGGGGACACTTACTTGTCTGCTCCGTCACTGGGTGTGCAGTTGCTCGGGACATAAAATCTGTGTCTGCGGGGAAGCGAGCAGTTCAGATTTTCCCAGTTCCCTTCATGGGAGAGCATCCTGTATCTTCTTTCCTAAAATCATTTCAGTCGTTTTTCTGAAAGCACCTTAAAAGCTTCCCATTCAATGAGAGCGAATATAAACAAAAACGTAGCAGAAAAATAAATTCTTTCAATTCCTTTATCACCTTTTTTTATTATTACTGTTAGTTCTGAAGCACTAGAGGCAGGAAATTCCATGTGTTTTAGCTTAATCGCATATTTCAGCCAGGTAGGTGTGTTCGATTTAGGATGTTCTGCTCACTAAATGGTATTTGTTTGTTAGAAGAATGGTTTGTTACAAGTGGTAACACTTGGTAACAGTTGGTAACAGTTGGAAACATTTCATACTTTGAAATGGAAGCAGTTTTGCAGTATTAGCTTACAAAATTTCTCGTTTGTGCAAGAGTTTTAAGTCTTTTGAGAAAGTAAAGACTGCAACATAAATCTCACATTGAAAAATACTTTGACAATAAATTCCAACTTTGTGGATTTTTCATATTTTTGTATTTGTTTTACGAATGTATTCTTGCAAACAGAGCTGTGCATCCCATGGGAATGATTCACGAATTCATGTCTCTAGGCCTGTTTTTTGTTGTCTATTAAGATGAGAAGCAATGAGTAGCCTTACCCCCCGTATAATTAGTATTGCATTTTTGAACAGAAACAATTAGAGTCTTTTTCATTAACACTTCTGTTAATGAAAACAATTGGGAAAATAAACATCTGCTTTACTTGGAGCAGCTCAAAGTTTTGTGAAGTGTGCAAGAGGTGGTGAGGGAAGGAAGGAAAGGCGTCTCACCATGGTGCAATACTGCATCTAGAAACTTCCTTAAATACTTCAGTGAGCATTTTCAAAAAAGTCAAGTTCAGACAAGAAATGCCATTTTCCAAAATGTGCCCCACTGATTTTATGAATCCATTTTGGGTGGATACGGTTTGTCTGATCAACTCCTGAGGGAAGCTTTCACCAGTGGGTAGTAGGAAGAAAAATATTAAAAATCTAGACTCCAATTTCAAACAAGAACTGTGTGTTTTGGAGACATTCTCTTTCTCATTTCCACTGTGTGTCTTTTTTAGTCTATTGCTTTGAAAGGCAACAGCTCCTGACTTCTGTCCTTCCTAAAATATCTCCAAGCAGCAAACCAGCGTAAAATCTATCTTCCTGCATATGTGTGCACTCAGTCTCTAAGACCATTTTAGTGCAGTTGGTAAAGGAATAATAAATTATTTAATTAGCTGTCACTAATTAGTGCTGCTTACAGAACCCTGTAAATAGCAGTCTGGTGACTGGAATGCTTTATTTACTGAGAGCGTGATGTATTTTTCTTACAGGGTTTCCAAATTTCGTTTGCCTGTTGGCAGTATAACTGAAATAGCAATGAAATAAAGTTGCCTTGTCTGGAAAGTCTAAGATCCATGGGTTTTCTGAGGACTGGATAGAACTTTACCTTTGAACTACAGGTTACCAGATTGCATATTTAAAGAATAATCAGGAGGCATTATTATTTCATTCTTAATGTCCCTGCTAAGAATGTATTTACAGTTCGATATTTGGTTTTAAGGATAATGCATGACAACAGCAAACCATTACTTAATTGCTATACTGAGGCATAGCTCAGGTTTTAAAGAAAAAAAAAATCACTTAGAAGTAGGTGCAAGTAGAAACTCGCATCTGAGTTTTTTAATATTGGGTTCCTAAAGTGTAATTTTTTGCCTCCAAACCATTTGTGTGCAGACTTCAAAGGGATTTTTTAACTGTCAGCATCCTATAGAAGATAAAATATTGCAGATAAATTTGTTAGGCAGCCCACAGGCTGACATCCCACCCCAGCACTTGGTCCTCTGTGAAGACAAGTTTTAGAAGCCTCCTTTCCTACCTGAACTGCAAATGACAGAAGAAAAGATAGAAAAATGTACCCAATGTAGTCCTTTACTGAAATATGTGAAATTTGTAGATATTTCATCAATTTTGCTGTAGTTGTAGGAAGAAAACCTGACCTAGAGCAGCCCTATCAGATGAAGTCCTTGACTTCTGTTGGCAATACACTGCAGACTATTTGAAGAGGAAATATTGAGTAAGTGGAAATTAGGAAATAAACTACTTTGTGTTCTAAAATATCCTTAGTCTTGAGAAAGATATTAATTTAAAATACTGATTTCTCACAACGAGGCAATGTGGTGCTTGAATGCTCTGCACAGTCAGTGCCTAAGGGATGAAGCTCCTCTAGGTTTTCTAAACCATCATTCATAAAATAAGAGCCAGATCTGTTACCAGATCTGATAATGAAATGGAAAAGAGAAAAAAAATCGATAATCTCACGGTCCTGAAAAACGGATTTTCGAGGTACGCAATATATTTGTTGTTGCAGCATAACATATGGCTCTACCTGGCACCATTTCCTCAAGGACATTCCATATGCTTGTGGTATGTAAGTTGTTTGCAAAAAGCTTTGCTGATTCATCCCAAATATGTAATCAGATGGGAACAAATAATAAAGCAGTGGTCTAAATTTATTAAAGGTTAGGATTTTGGGTGGTTTTTTTTTATATTTCTGTGACCTGAATTCCATACAATCAAAGTAACATTTTTCTGACAGATAAGAAAGCAATCATGCCAAGTACCTCAATGTCACAACCAGGCAAATCGCAAAATTTTTCATCTGTCAAATTTTACTTGAGAAACTGTGATGTTTGTTGCACAAAGCATTAAGCAGGTACAGACAGATTTTGCACGTTGAAAAGTATTTCTCAGACATTATTCACAGGCTTTTGTCAAATGTCCCCATGGATGTTTCTTGATGTTTTCCCTTCCTTAAGAAGAAGGATATATGAGGAATGGGTTTCTACTGTAACCACGACTAGGGATACGTGTGAAGAAAAATACTCTCTTTTCAATAATAACTTCTTTTATGAAAGACAGCAAGGAGGTGCAGCCGTCCCGATGATGTCCTTGCACTGAAGTTCTTTTGGAGACCGAGAAAATTATGTATCTGCATGACATGATTAGAATTATGTTCACAAAACATGACATCTGACCTTACAAAAAAAGAAATCGATGCAGAACAAGTCCTGATTAGATTTTTTTGCCAGAATTGCACTTTTGAAACTAAAATGAATATGCAAGGTGAAGCATAGCGTGTGAACTCCGGCCTTATGGTTCGCTCTTAGAGGACAAACAAACAAAGAATTCACTATTTGTGTTATCGCGTAAAGTCACATTTTTATCACACCTTGTCCAAGTAGATTGTGTTTATTTTGCTATTGCTTGGAAGAGAGTTTTTGCTAGTTAAATGTCTAGAAGAAGAGTTGAGATCCACATTTTCAGAAGTTTGTGGACTGGGCAGTATATTTTTATTCTATTCCGAGGCAGAGCACAGCTCACCCTTTCCTGTTCACATATGCAGGTGTTCTGCCTTTTGGAATGATTTGTCACTGAAGGACGTTTAGTTTGCTTGTTTTCCTGTCCAAAACAAAAGGTAAATTATTTATTTGCAAATGTTTTTTCAGTTTGTTTTAGACAATATGGCTTGTTCCAGAAAGGATGTGATGCGTGTATTAAAAATTCAGAACTTCTCTGAAAATGTGTCTCGAGCGTCTCAGACCTGCTTAGTGCTCCTAAACACATAATGTTTTTTCTGATTAAGTCTGTGGGTAACTGAGTATTTGTCTCGGGGGGATGCTCAGGACCACTTTGATTTTTAAGTAGCTTCTTGAGCTCATTTCTGCTGAGATCCCAAACTAGGCTCTGCATATTTCACCAGATCCGTGAGCTGTTCTTGGGGCACTTCCCTTCCGTACAGCTATCACGCAGAGCACATCAGGTCTGCTCGGTGACCCAGCAGAAGAGACTGAAGAAATTACTTGATAATTGTAATGGCATTAATTAGAGAGTGAGGAAATACCAGAGCTGATCAGTTTAGCTGGCCACTATCTACAACCGGTATTGTTCCATGCAAAAAGATGTGAAATTCTATGTTTGATAAATGTGCAGCCTTCCTAAACTGAGAGAATAGTTATAATTAGTATAGTAACTACAGCCTGGTGCATTTGACTCTTGTCAACAGCTGTACCATGCCTATGCAGATGTGGAAGGGTGAAAAAAATAGAAAAGTAAAATACTGGTATTTTGTGGAAGCAAGGAAGTTTCACAAACGGTTCCGTGGAGCTTTTCAGGATGCTAGTAGTGAATGATGTAGCTTTAGTTTTTCCTCTAGAAATGAGCAAGAAAATGTGTAAAACCACCCATTCCCTGACTGTAATTGATACTTTATACCCATGTCTTGTAGAATAGGACTTACTGTTGCGGGAGTACTGATCGTTGTCAATCAGGAATACTAGTCAGTAGTGACTTTCCATAAATCTCACCGAGAGCAATCTTACTGCTCCAGCTTGGGACCTGTTCTACAAAATTGCCTGGGCTATCTCATCTTTGTGCTACACAGGACTGAAAGTGCTGGCTCAAATGAGTTTGCGATAGAGGCAGATATCTTCATTTTGACACACCTGAGCTTGAGAAGATCTCCTTTAGCAGAAAATTGGGGAAAAGCTTAGTACGTCTTAATCCCAAATTTGAGATTTCATTTAAAAGTTTATAAGGACAATTTCTATATTTATATTTAATTCTGTCTATGGCTGCAGGAACTCTATCACCAGGGAGCTGAACCACACCATTCTCCCTCCCTCTTCTTTTGCTAAGGAGCGTCTCAAACCTGACCGAAAAAAATAATTATAAAAAAATAAGCCTAGGCTAGGCAGTTTGCATTTTTCTACTGTGTTGGGTTCTGTGTTGGCTGAGGACCCTGAATGGAAAGGAGTCCCAGTCATCTGCTCTGTATCACTCTTTGCCACTTGGATTTTTCCAGCACTATTTTTCTCACACGCATTCTCCATGCAGTTTTAAGTGATTCAAGTGGCAAAGCTTTCACGTTTTCCATTGGGAATCTCTTATCATGCAGTTTTCCTTTCATTTTTTTCTTTAACCTGTCTTCATGCCATTGCTCTAGCGTATAGCCCCTGTTTCCCTTGGCACTTTCTGTCTTGTTTTTCTATTTATGCGCTTCCAATCCTTCTGAACAACATTATTATTCTCACTCTTTATTGACTTTATTAATCCTATGTGTATATAATGAGCTCTGATGTGGTATTTGGGTTTTTTTGTTTGAATACTTCTGAGCCAGCTGATATCTTTCTAGAACTGGAATGTTGAGATGCAGAGATGGAATGTACCTATTGGTGTCTCTGATATGAAAAAATGACCCTGTGTAAAATATAATCTATGTTAACTGGTTTGGGGGGATTTTTGGTGTATAGAAAGCTTTGGCACTCTCAGACGACATTGCAGAGTTTAGTAATTCCAAACTGGAGTTTGGTGCAAAAATCAAACTTAATAAAAGTTCAAATGCAGTTACCAAAGCTATATCCAAGAGCAAACCATTGCACATTATTCTCCTTTAAATGTCTTACAGTAATGAGAATTTCCATTTTTACAGTTAATGAATTCTTTCCTGAATGTCCAATTAACTGAAATAATTTAATTTTACCTCTTTTTTTATGCTTTCTAAGCAACATGTTGCAATTGGCTTTAGATTAAACTGTAAAAAACAACTTTAATCTAGTTCTGAGCACCACTTTTCCAAGTTTGATCTGCCTGCTTAATTTGCTTTTTTCAGACAAAGGCATTATTGAATCCTTTTCTTTCTCAAGACTTAATACTGATTTTTGCTGAGCCTTAGGGGGAGAAAAATACTATATGTTGAGTGAAAAATGATAATTGTTTCTGTTTATTTCCTGTTGTGTATTCAAGTGTCTTTGCCACGTTCAGGCTTCTTACCCTTTTGTCTATGAGTGTTCTAAGAAGATTTTGAGCCCTCTTTGG
Source organism: Trogon surrucura (assembly GCA_020746105.1). Lineage (NCBI taxonomy): Eukaryota > Metazoa > Chordata > Aves > Trogoniformes > Trogonidae > Trogon > Trogon surrucura. The sequence continues at coordinate 1,806,594 of CM036620.1, read as the reverse complement.
TGTTAACATGCAAAGACATACCTGCCTGTGTGCGTTTAACATCACCGCATTTTAACTTGAGCTGCTTCAGAACTTTGAGTTGATATTACGGGGTATTTTTTATGTGTTTGTTCCCGTTGAAACTAGTAATTGAAACCTGCTGATATAAAATCTTTCCATGAAAGCTGGAAAAGGAGAGGAGCTTCTTTCCCTGCACATGTAGCTCGATTACCTGTAATTTGCATCTGCATCAGTCTTGCAATTCAGTTGACTACTTACCACTAGATTATTTTAAAGGAGTGTATTTACTACTCAAGTGTTAGTCCATTTTTGCCTGATCATTTTCAAAATACCAGTGAAACTTCAAGAGTATTAAAATATGAAGCATAGTGCCATTATATAGTTGAGCTTTTAATGGTATATCTTCATTGATACGCCCCACTTCTGGCAAGACCAATCTGTCACCTGTGCGATAGCTAACTGCATTTTGGAGATTCACTTAAACTGGTTTGTACCAACTAGATACGCTAGTTGTTCCACGCAGATAATTCGAATGGTTAGTGTAGGAAAGAGGAAGTAATGAGTCTTCCTTGCCTGCTGCTCCTTAAATTTTCTACTAAAATAACTTCAGCCGTTGTCACTTATATCATACGGCACCTCTAGGCCTGTTTCTCTTTTCTAAATCAAGGCTATTTACTAGACCGAAATGTCAGCGCTTCGTAGTCTCAGAAAAATAATGTTTCCTTGCAGACTAAGGGTAATGGACATTTTCTCTTTGACATAATGATAGCAAGATTCAGTCATGTCACACGTAGAAAGTAGCCCTAAATGTAAGCAATTAACATTGGATTTCAGGGCCCTGCTCCGTGAGCACTCTTAAAAGCAAAAATGACCAATTGCAAAAGGGAAACTTAATCTAATATCCCTCGTGGAGTAGTGCCTCAGGCCTACGGTGAATTTTCAGAGCAATACAATCATGAGGTTTATGACCTTGCGCTTCATACAAGATTAGAAATAGACTATTCGTTACTGTCCAGAAGCAGAGAAAGATCAGTGTGCAGTTAATTTCAGGTATTGAAGAACCTGATCTGTGGAAAGCATTGCATTTTTAACAGAAGGGTACTGAAGACCTAAATTTGATTTATTCATTGTTTATCAAGAAGCTACAGTAACTGAGGAAGTATTACTCTTAACACGTTGCTGTAGGCTTCCTTTGCTGAGCAAAATAGAAATAGGGATAAATTTGTTGATAGAAATACAACGTTTTATTAGGTAAGCTGACAAGGCTGGTGAGAAGTTCTGGGGTTTGGAGCCTCCCATGTGGTGTAACAGTGAGTATCTAAACAATACAAACTAGAAGTAGATAGTGTATTTTAAATTAATTATGCTAAACGGACCACCAGAAAGAAAAGACTTTCTGGCCTCTGTGGATTTAAGTCAGCAAATAGCTCTTAGTTCAGCAAAAGGGAGGTGGAGTATGATGCAGCCTTGTGAATAAACATGCAGGCATAAGGTTGTCAGGAGCTTGCAACTGTGAAAAAAGATGGTGTGCTTTGTTGAGGATGAGGTGTGAAAATGGCTGGAGGTTACCGCTGTATAACCGAGCAATACACTCCTAAGCTGTACAATATTTACTTTTTATAGGTTTCTCCCCCTGGCAGGTGAAAGCAAATTACCTAAATTTATTCCATTTATGTCTCCTAGCAGCTTCCTGCTTTGTCCTATGGACTCGCTTTTGGATTCTGCTCAATCTCTTAAACTCTGAAATCTTTTGCCTCTCCTGAAATCTGTTTTGCTGGCTGTTTAGGGAAACGGCTTCAGCTACTGTCCTCTCCTGATGGCAAATACTATCTGCTCTCCTGCTCCCTGAGCGCAAGCGCAAGTTTACTTCCCTTCTGTAGCCTTGGGGTAGGTTTTTTTTCCTCCCACCTCCTGCTATGGTTTAGTTTAAAAGTGGCAAATGCTGTTAGGCAGGGAAGGACTGCACTCTTCTGTCTCCTCCAAGAGCTGAATATATCACAAACTGCGCACAAGCACGCGTCGTTACCCCAAATGAAGATGGAGGTGTCTTATGTATGGTTGAGATTCATGTGGAAACAACCAGGCTGTTCACAGATTTTGAGGAGCAATGGAGGAAAAATCAGAGCTAGGCCCTGTTAGCTTTGTTGCAGAGGAGAAAAATAACATTTGGGCACTAAATGCACGCAAGCCAAAGGTAAAAATATTGGGTCGTCTTGCTTTTTGCGAACTCGTAAGAATTTCTTGAGCACAAGGAGAAACAGGGCTTGGGGAACATAATAGGCATAGGTTTTCCTACAGAATATTTTCATGCAAATACCAAAGAAACTGGTGAGGTGTCTGCACAGTGCTCTGATGTATGCAGATACTTTGACTGCTGCAAAGCTTGGAGTTGATAATTAAACACAAGACAAGTATTCTCTAGTATTTCAAGATAGTCACTGAGTTATCCTTTTGCCTTCATGTACCACGTGGGTGCTGCAGCTCAATCAGAATGTATTTGTGTTGTTTGCAGGAAACAGACTCTCCTCTCCCTCTCTCTGAGAAAGTGTGAGGAAACAATCCTATCTGGAAAAAGGAAGGAGCTGGGAATATGCAGAGATTGATGTGTACTATAGAGTGGAGCATCCTCAAATCTGCAGGTAATGTTATTACTAAGAAGCACAAGAAAAGGCTTAGGTGTAACCAGGAAAATAAGTATGCATATTATAACAGCAGATACACTGCAGCTCTCAGAGCAAACATTTTTCTTGATAGCTGTGAAACATTATCCCCATGGAAAAAGAGAATATTCAGCTCAGTGGGAAATATGCCTTAATAAAACTACACCATAAATGTGTCTTATTACATGCTTTACCAGGTCTATAATTTTCACTCTAATTCTGAAGCCATGAGATTACTAGATAAAACAGCTTGTTAAAGCGTCTTGACTACTACGCAAGTACACCAATATAAAATAACAGGAATACTGTCTATTCTTAATAGCTAATATGAATATTGAAGTCTTCAAATGGCATAATGCTAAGCTAATGTCAGTTGACTTAGTGGTGTTCTTTTATGGCTTCAGACATAAGTAATTGATTTTTGCTTAAGAACAAGCATCCTTTAAAATAAAAGAATAAAAATGACGAGTTTCAGCTGTGAAAGAGTTTACTAGCAGAGACAACCCAAAACTGTCTGTCTGCACATTTAGTCTCTTAGGAGCTGTGGACTTGTAGGAGGGAGGGGAATTTTACCCAGTTAGTTTAAAAATAAAGTAGCAAGGTTTAAAAATATGAAGCTCCTGAGAAAGATATTGCAATAGTGGTTTGCAAAGTGAGGCAGAAGTTGTTGAGGTTAAACTATATTTTTGTTTAAGCTTTTGTCAATGGCCTCTGTAAAATAAGAGAAAGGTAGCTGGTGCTTAAGGCTCTTGTCAGGACGATGCTGGTTCCAATTCAGGAGGAACAAGAAGGTGAAATATCTGTCCCGTGTCTCAAACAGTTACTGAAATCATCAGATGGACTGCTCTTTGGTGCCATCTCTTGCTTTCACTGTGTCCTCTCCACAGAAACAGATCCCTGGACATACCAAGGAAGGGGTCTGTCTTTTTGCGATTTCATTGAGACCGGCATATTCTTGTGGAGATGTTCTTTTCAGCGGAGCAGGATTTTGCTCATCAGTTGTTAATCCAGAGGAGTTGTACATGTATTTCCAAATAACAGGATATTCTCCAAGTCCCAAGTGGCGTGTTTTACAGTTTCCCTTTTATTTTGACTGTTTGGAGAGATACGGAGAGGTTAGACAGGGGAGGGAATTTGGTTGCTGCCTTTGAGAGCTGCTGAACTTTTCAACATTTGTACATCGGTCAGTAGGGATTGTTCCCTTGGAGCCCCTCTCTGTACATCAAGTTTACAAGCTTAAGATGTTTGGGCAGTTCTTTCTCCCAGAAACTAATGAAGGATGTGAGTGGTAGATTTTTTTTTTATTTATTTTTTTATTGTTGCTGCGTTTGCTTAGACCGTGATTTGACTTCTGGAGGTATCCTCCACAATGTCAAGTAAACAGAAGTAAGCCACTGCTGATTGCCCAGAGTGTTTTAACCAGAATAGCTAAATCAGTTCCCTTTTTAAAATATTAATTTTGAATGCGTTACGTTTACTACATTTTAATACATGAAAAATTTGTTAGTTCAACCGAGGGGATGGGTTTTCTGGGAATAACACAGCAGGTATCGCATACGGAGTAGCGCTAACCATGCAAAATACCCAGCCTAAGTTTTGTTTCAGTAACACCACCCCAAACCATTGCTCCCAGCGTTATTATGAGGTAGAGCAGAGTTGGCTTCGTGATGTTCTTCCAAATGGCGTAACCTGGAATGTAGCTGTGGCCTTGGTATATCTGTTAAAAAACCTGTTTATTCTTGATATCGGATGTAATAGATGCTTATGTCCTCTTAGGCAGAGGTGTATTATGACCCTGGTCCAATTCAAATAATTGTGTGAACATTACTGCAAATAGTAAAACTCTTAAAAATGCCATCTGTCGTGAATGAGAGGATGGCACCTTATTATTTCTAGTATTCTACAAGGTCTGTGTTCATGGTTTGTTAATGAGGAGAATTAATTTAGCTCTTGAATTCCTGGTGTTCTTTCACTGAGAGATGAGGCCTCCCCCACCACAGGTTTCCCCTGGAGCTCTCAGGTCACACTGTGGAACTGCGTGAAGCGTTTTTCTGAACTCACTTGACTAAAACCATATACAAAGATAGTTGGAGTAAGAAAACAGTTGCATGATCAACGAAATCCCAAGTAGCACTCAGATTGGAATATGAAAATCTTTATTTGTTCTCTTCGTGTACGCAATGGAAAGGACAAACCTTTTGTATTTTTAAATATATATAATTAAAAAATTTGTTCTAAGGCATTTGTTTTTTTCCATAGAAAATGTTTAATGGTTTTATTCATTTGTTTCTTTTGTCAGTTTAAGAAATTGTTTATACCACAGAGGAAATGTTTGGGGGTTGGGGTTTTTCCCCTTCTTTTAGAGGTATTGACATTGTAGTCAAAATGGCTAGGTATAAATATATGAAGTATTTAGGTGCAGATGTTGATAATTTAATTGTGAAATCTTTCAATACAAGTAATTTCTGGAAGTGAGTAGAGCTCCTCTTTTATTTTTTTTGTGACTTCTTTGCTGTAGTTCAGAGAGAGGTCACTTAACTTTGTAGTCAATACAATTTGCATCAAGTCCCACTGGCATATTTGAGGGAGAGAGACTCTCCTGGCTAAGGGAAAGGCCTGGAAGACATAGAAAGTAAAACGATACAAAGGCTGAAAAGAAAAGCTGTCGGAAGAATTCTTGCCCTCCTTGCACGTGAGGGATTTGAACCGCATTAGTGTGACCTGTGAAGTTCTGAGGTTTCAGAGGAGAGTCAGTGAAATCCAGAGTCACCGGTATGATGCCTTCATTCCAAATCGGTTGTTCCTGAGCGCCGGGAGGATGCAATTACTGCTGTAACTATACCTTGAAGGCCTAATTAAAATCACAGTTTCAGTATGTCTGGCACTTAGAAAAACAACATAAAACCCCCCCAACCCTAACTGCATAGTGGCAAACTCCAGAGGTAGGTCAAAAGTAACTGGGATACCGTATGTGTTTGCTTTGGGATTGCAGAGTCGTTTCTGTGCTCTGAACTCCTTTCACTAATAAACACAGGCCAACGTCTACTCGTGGTGTATCTACCATCTAACTGCCCTTTGTGTAGCACATCTTCACCACCAGGATTTTTAAACTATGGAGCTTATAGAGGATACTTTGTGATTTTTGTCACGTGAAGTAACTTCATTGTCAGACTCTGGTGTCCTAGTGACTTGAAACTCCACCGCTGAATCTTTAATTCCAGTAAAGTTCTGCTGTGTTTGAACTTAACCTCGCTTCTCACAGCTTCCCTTGGCAGCATCCTAGAAACAGGTTTTATGTGCAGAATAGACTCTATTTTATCTGTAACCAGTTCTGCCTTTGTCTATTCTCTTACACATCCAGCAAGTCTGAAGGCTTTAGGAGAATTTGAGTGTTTCTGTGGCCCAGATTTCTCAGGCAGTTGGATGGAACGCTGGGTGAAGAAGCAAACAGAAGACATGCTGGTGTTAGGCTCTAACATACATGTCTTTGGCTGGTAGGGAACGATTGAAATGCTTCCCCTGGAAGGGTGCTGGATTTTCCTTTCAGGTTCACACAGTCCTTTCATTAAAATACACCCCAGTGTCTGAATCCCAGGCTGTAACGCCTTTACTTGTCTTGCTTTTTCTCCACACGATGTTTTGTCAAAAAATAGACCTAGTCCTTATGCTAATAATAAACCCTACTAGGATTTGCAGTTTCATTTCATATACGACACATGCTCGTCTGTTCTTTATCAGTTGGGAAAAGTTTCTCTCGCCCACCTCCCCACACCTCCCCAAAATCTGGTTACAACCCACTTGATGCTCTGTCCTGACGTCCATTACTTATATTTTGTGACAATGGATGTTTACAGCTTGTTAACGAGCTATTAATATGCTGCATCTAAGAATGAAGCAGAAACGAAAGTGTTGATATAATAAGTAATTCCTTAGGTCTGAAATAACTAAGAAAGGATAATTTTTTTGGTTTATTTTTTTAATATTATTACTGAGAATGTGAATTAAACGAGCCACAGAGTGCATTTTCGGGCTAGTTTTCACATTGAGCGGGCACTTCCTAAGCATGGTTCCTTCCTTTTTCTTTGGTTTAGTCATTCGAAGTAAATTCACACTTAAGGAGTACATATATGTAACTGGGACCAAGTTACAACCGTGCTCTTGGGCTGTAAAAGCACAGTATGGTTTAAACCTGAATAACCTAGGAATTTGGCTGGTGGATTGAATGACTTGACATCATCCAGGAAATAAGTTTGTACTCCGAGTGTTTTAAATAATTTTTTTTTCTTTTTTCAACCTTCCCCCCTGCTTCCACAGGAGTAAACACATCGTTCTGTAAGCACATGTTAATTTAGGTGACGCTGCATTCGGAAACAGGAGATATGGGAAAGGAATAAGGCAGGAATATAATCATCAAAGACAGAAGCCAGATCTGGCATTACTTCAGATTCTTGAATAATGATTTCCCTGGTATTTAGCTGTTATATTGCCATGTCAGTGCTTTCCTAATCCGAAAATCAAAGCACGAAATGATAAACATAGATCATGCCTTCAGCACTGCTATTGGTAACCTTCAAAGTCTGATTCTATGATTCTAGATTTTGGGGGAAATAAGTGGCAGCGAAAGAATTTATTTATTTAATCAAAACTGACCAATATTATGAACCTCCTAAAAATATATTTTGCACATTTTGGAGAAAGTGTTGCTCCCTCAGCATTTCATGTTAGCTTTTTTTGTTTGTTTGTTTGTGTGTTTTTAAGAGAAGATACAACCTGCTCCTTATCCTTGCAAGGAGAGATTTCTTGTGTGCAGGGCACATAACACTTCATCTTGGGAAGTTAAGAAATAAATTCAAGTAAATTAGAAAACTCATTAGTTATCTATTAAAAAAATGAAATCAAAACAACCCCTCCGAATGGCAGTTGGAGGCAAAACCTGGGATCTTAATAGCAGGGTGAATTTTACAGGTGTGTGGGTAATGCAGGGGGCAGGGTTTTTCAGAGTCTCGTGTTGGGGGTCAGCTGGCCCTGTCTGCTTGTAGGTTGATACAGATGATGTGACAAGTTCTTTTTCAAACTCTAGTCATTGGAAAAGCATGGGCTGAAAAAGACACTGTGCCCACAAAACCGTACTTGCTTGGAGATGAAAATTACCTTTGCTGAAGTCAGGTTTTTGGCCTTTCTCCTTGCTTGAACGTAGCTCATCTGACAGGGAATTGATACGCCTCGTGGAGTGTAGACTTTTTTCGGCGAATCCATGGGAGTATTACCTGCAGCTTCATGATTTGCGTGGTATTACCTCTCTGTGTCTTAAATCCCACAGCAACGTTGTAGTGCTGCAAGTAATTGCACTCCGTAATGTTTCCATGCAAAAATTGGAGAAGGTAGAGCCTTGAGCTGCTGCTGTGAACCCGGAGAGGTGTTTTAATATTCCTATGAACGGGACTTGAAATACTAAATTTGTCAACCAATGCTTTGTCTGTGATTACTCTTGGAAGGAGCCCACTTAAAACAATCAAAAACCAAAATATAAACAAAACCAGGAAACACACATACATGAATTTGGTAACACTCAATACTGCTACTGAAAGATTGCAACATTCTTCGGAGTTCTGTCACTCATACGAGTGAGTAGTTGGCAAAAGACTAGGAAGCCCAGAGAAAAAAGTCTAAAATACAGTGCTAGAAGCTTCCTGCTAGGCTAAGTTCAAATATCATATTTTTTCCCTGAATCTTATACTGAAGTGCTGAGAATGGAATTGGCTATCCAGAGAGCATTCACGTTCTGAAAACTAATATAAACGGGTATCTTGCTGTCAAATTGAGATCTTTTGCAAACACCTGGGGATTAATTTGTCTGGTCTACCAACCTGGAATAAAAATGTGTGTTTAAACGGAAATACATACTTAAAAGATACGTTACAGAGGAGGGAGTTAATAGCATATCGCTGGTTTTTGCCCTCATGTCAAGCATGTGTCTAACATCATCTGCAATCAGCTCTGCTGGAAGGACAGCTATTAATTAAAGCAGCTTTCACAAGAAAAACTCCACATTAGTGCGATAGCCACTTAACCATTTATTACCTGTAAAGATTGGATGGCTTTAACTAACATTTATGGAGCAAATTGTACCTCCAAATAAAACCATGTTAAATTAGAAATTCTCTTTATTGAACTTTTACAAATTTTTAAATGGAGGACTGGCAGTCCTAATTCAGCAGAGAATCTGTATGTGAAAAAGAAAGCAACTGCACAACTTTGGGATGCAGAATGTATAGCTAGGACTAGAATATAGTGAATTAGCTGGGCTTTCCTGGCTTTCTTTTCCTTTGATGTTTATCAAAGCTTAAACTCCATGAGTTTTTTCACTCTTGCAGTGCAGGCTTTGCTACCCCTTTCATCAAGTCTCTGTTCACCCGATTTGTCCTCAGTACACACGTCTTTCACTGTGTTGTCTTGTAAGGACGTAGCTTTTTCAGGTCGGTACTTTGTGTTACAGCTGGCAAATCTACTCTAGCAGGTGAAAAATCATCTGTGATTGTATCAAATCACAAATTTGTGCCTACTAAGTGTCCCGCTGTGCTGTGAGCCGTTAAATTTTGTCTCACGGAAGAAAAATGTACCGATAGTTTTCTCCTAAGTGCATCATTGTGTGCTTTGTAAGACGGTTCTTCACTAAAGGACGGTTTTTCTGACACAGAGGGTAGGGACAATGTCTGTCTTGGAGTGAGAGAATACTTAATAGTAGAAAAGCCGTAGCCTGGTACGCCAAACTCCGACCTGAAGATGCAAGATCAAGCTGCAGAAATGGATAAAGTGGCCTTAACCCCGCGAGGGCTAGCAGCTGACACAGACACAGGTTTTTTTAAGAGTTTTCTGAAAGCGCAGGCTTTGAGACCAAACATGACGGTGTGACACCGGTTGCCAGTAATTGCAAACCCATCAGCATGCCTTGGTTGGCATGCTTTGCCCTTTTGAGGTTATGGTACAAAAAGTCAGTGCTGATGAGACGTATTTGTGCCAGGAAATACAAGAAATTAATTTCCAATATTGATCGGTGGAACGCATCCAGGCTTATTTCAATAATGAAGAAGAGACCTCCATCATTGCAGCGTTAGAGTTTGCAGTTTACTTTCTGACAATTTGCTTTCTGACAAAGCCACCTGTAGCAACTCATGCTTCTTGAGCAATTCTACGTAAAATTTTGTGCATAGGTTTTGAAAGGTCAAACACAAATTATGATTTCACTAGGTAACACCAGCGGTACAAGGCAGAAATGTTTTACTACACAAAGTTCTTCATAATAGTGCTTTATTTCATCTCTGCAGTAGTAACCGGGCAGATAGAAAACGTGTCCCTAGAATCAGAGATTAGTTCAAAATCTCTTTGAAATGACAGGTCTGTGGGTTCCCACTGAACAGCCCACTAGTGTGGGAGCTCTGGCAAGGTCCTGGCAGCTGGAGCAGTCCTGAGGATCGCCAACTAGTACTGGGCTTTTAACTAAAAGCAGATCAAAAGGAAGCATGGTATTTTTCAAATATAACTGAATATAACACAGATTTATTCTTTCTTTTCTCTCCTGTGAATGGAAGCTATGCTGTTGTCTACCAGTAGTACCGATGGGTGCAAACAAAATAGCCTTTTCCCCAAATCCTATTAAAACAACATTATTTTTTTAAAATCTTTTGACAGCTGAGTTATCTCTGACCTTATGCTTTCCCTGTCAAGCCAGAGCAAATAAGAAACCTTAAATCTTAAATGACCTTTTTCTCTACACTTGATATGATTCCAGGTACGCCATTTGACTGTGAGATTTGCTCAATAACTTTGCCTTTGTTGGGGTTTGCTTATCTCCTTAAAACCTGACAACATCTTTCAGTTTGTTGGAGAGAAATCAGAGTTCTCATCCCATCAGTGTTAGCAGTAAAGCAAGCTGTGGCATCTCAAGGCTTGTCCATTTTTAATCAGATCCCCTGGAGCATTGAAAGTACTCTCCGAGTCTGGACTAATGAGGAGCAAAAGTGAATGTGTCATCTGAGCGTTCAGGTGAGGAGGAATCAAGTTCCTCATGACCCCAAGAGCACTCAGTTATCACACAGAAGGAAAAAGAGGGTTGGCTCCCAAGTAGAACGGTGCATAAAAACCTAAGTGGTGTTTAAAGAAATAAAAACCAAACTCCATCCTGTGCATCTCTTGTTTCAAATTCCATGATTGAATACAAAATGCTTCTTTATGAACAAACAAGCTTCTAGAAAACTGAAGATTTGATGGGGATTTTATCGTCGGAGCTTTTTTTTATGATTATGTATCTTAGAATTTTACTGCTGACTCTTGGTATCTGTCAGCAAGATGGCAAACCGGCACAGGTGTCAGCAGGCTGGGCCATCTGCCGTATCTGCCTGTGCACAGTGCTGTTCAGAACAATGCTATCATCTTAATATTCCAGATACCTTAATGAGTTTCTCACACTAATGTGATGTGCAACTCGCAGACGCCAGTGGATGCCAGATTGCAGCGGCTGGGAAAAGAACTTCTCATTGTTTTGAAGCAGCTTCATGATGGTTGAGGTATATTTCAGTTCTTAGTACTTGAGTACAAAACCAGATTAATAAGCACTTAAAACTACGAAGAGGTCTGTGTTCCGCTTTTTGCGTCACCAGTCAGAGAAGAGTAGGAGGAAAGTGAGAGAGTAATGAGGTAAAAGTTGTCTTTTGATAATAAGACCTGTAACGAAGTCTAATTGTCACATCGTTGGCTGTAGCAAGTCTCAGGAAATCTGGTCAGCTCTAATGCTCTGGGTTACAGTTAGAGATACAGTACTTAAATACTTCCACAAGAAACAAGAATCCTGACTGATATTCCACGTGCTTGAAGGCAGTTGATGAAGACAAATGGTGACACATAACGGATTTCAACTTAGTCGGACTTCCGTCCTCGGTGTTGTTAGTTTGATTCAGCAATTTATTTTGCATACGATCGGCATTTTACTCAAGTATTTATTCCTAGACTGTCCACATCTTGTATTTAGCTAGGTAGGCTAATTTCTTACAATACTAATTGCAACAATCAGTTTCCAGCAATGGGAATTTTAGTTGAATGTTAGTGTCGCTTCTTGAGTAAGAGGTTGGGACGAGAGTCGCATGGCTGGCATTTTCCACTCCAGCTTTTGCCCTTTGCTTTTCTATACCTAAGCCTGAGTTTAACTAGCAATTTTCTATTTTCAGGCAAAGGCATCATTTCTTTTGTTCATTTCCTTTCATCAGAAAAGTCACTTACCTTTTTTTGGCTGCTGCTTTTCCAAACGCAGATGCTGTTTTCTCTGTGCTTAAGGAGCACACCGATGGCGCGGCATTAGCGCGTCCCTCCTCTCCCTCGCTGGCAGGGACTTGGCTAGCAGCTTGCTGTCAACAGAAATCAACCCTTGAGAAAGATCAACTAATTTGTGTCTTTGCTCAGAGGTGAATTTAACTGCTCGGTTTGCAAGAGAGGGGAGAAAGAGCAAAATAGGAAATTACTTGGAAGATGAAGCAAGAATGAAGCATTAGTTCCAGTTGTAGAACTTCATGGGGGAGGATGCGGAGGGAAGGTGTCTTCCTCCAAGCACTAAACAGCTGGCAGCAGCTTCGTTTGAGTGATTGCTGCTTTTGAGTGCTTTCCTCTTCTAAAAACCCAGTTTTTCTCTTCGCTTTAGCTGCTAAGAGTCAGAAAATTGAGCAGAACTTCTGCCCTCGATCTGCAGAACGTATTTAAGTTTATAAAGGCTCTTACTACACTTGGCCGGTGATGTGCCTGTCATCTGCTGGATGTTACGTGCTGCCCGAGCGGTGATTCGGGCAACTGCTTTATGGATCTGAAATAGAAAAGGGCATGTAACCCCCAGCTCCCTGTGCAGTCATATTGGGGAGAAACGGTCCGGGTAGGAAGGTGAGGAAACACCATCCTTCTCGCTGTTCTTGTTTCAATGAACAGGTCATGCTTTCTAATTTAACTGCTCTACTGAAATAGAAAAAGGAGGTAAGTGAATTATTCCCGGAGCAGCTAGAGTCAATATAACATTGTAGATGATCTCATTACACAAAGTGTAATGTTGACCTTTAGGAAATTTCTTGAGTTTGTGAAAATAAAGCTTGATTTGCGTTGACTGACAGAAATATATATTGAATACTAGCTGTTGATTTGTGTCATTATGCAGAGTGGCCATCCTTGTGACCCCTGGCAGATTTGAAAACTTAGCTGTCAAAACTATTGCTCAGTAGGCAGGAACAAACCTCATAACTCTTAAAAATGCTTTTCTAAATCATTTACAAACTTCCAAATACCCTTTTTTTTTCCTGAAGCTGATGATTTCATGAAATCACTTCCCCGCTAGTTAGCAGGACTCTCTTGAAAGTAGTTCCGCTGAACACCATGGTCATCAGTCTGCGGCCATCATAAATTCATGGATCCTGTTGCTGTATTTCTAATACAGATAATAATCCTGAGCTTTGCAAGCCTTGCTTACCTTGTGCACCCTAGCATTCTTCTAGTTTGGTGTTTCCTGCCCCGTACAGCAGCTGTTCCTATCAGAGTGCAAGATGTGTTAACTGAACCTTGATATCAACTACAAAGGCGATGAGTCTGCTGTGATTTATAACACTGGATTTCTTACCTTGATAGTTGGTTCTTGATGCACAGCTTGCAACACATTAGACTGAAACTCAGGAAGAAAGTCACTGAAGCCCAGGCTTAACTCGACACATTCTCTCACCCACAAATTAAATCATTGTTCATTTTCCTACTTATTCCCTTTCTAAATTTTCGGAATCTCTCAAAATTCCTTTCTGGTTAATTTGCCTTTTTCTTTTTTTTCTTAGGATTTTTTTTCTGGGTGTCTGAAGTTTTTTTTTTTCAAATCTGATTGTAAATAAAATAGCATTGATCATATCTGTCTTCCCCAGGTAGGTCTTCCATCATCTGCCACATCCTAAGTGAACTTAATAGAAGGAAATCTATTCTTAGACTGTAATTTGCACTGGGTAAAATCCAAGCGTTTAAAAAGGGACTTCATTATGACCTCGGTTTGTCTTTTTCTGCAGTCCAAATAGTGACCTTTGTCACCAGTAGACGAATGTGAAACAGCCTGGTGTGTCAATTAGCTGCTATTTTAACTACCATAGGAAAGGAGAGAAGGCAAAAATAAAAAAAAGAGCAGTCAAAGAAGAAACAGAGGGTAAAAACTAGAAAAAACTACAGCTGCCAGCTGCTGGAACAACGAGGAAACCAACCAGCCGCCAGCATCTTTAATGTTGTAACTCAGGGTACTTATGTATCCTTTAACGAAAAATTCACAAAAAGGTTAAATAATAAATAACAGCATCTTCTTCGCTATTGTTCATTCATAAATTAGGCCTGGTGCCAACATCTTATTTTTGTTTGTCCCAAATAAATTTTTCCATAGGTATATGGGAGGGAGCTTTTTTTCACAGCCTAGTGCTGCTTCTCGACCTCTTTATTGATTTCTCAGTGTGGAAGGAGGTGAAAAATAGCGTTTCAGAAACAGGATATTTATATGCAACACGGCTTTAATAATTAAGAGGACATTTTCTGTGTTGATTTATACTGAAATTTCTTGATTAAATTCCATGGAAAGTAGCATTTACTTGTCATCTCAACTTGATAAATCAAATTCTGAAGTTCTATATCTGAAGTCCTTACAAAACCAGTAACTTAGAGAAGCCTATAAGTGAAAAACAATTGGTCTCTTTGCCAGTGTGGCTTATTCTGAGTATTTCTTGACAGATATTTATGTTCTTCCATTGCTATCACATGGAACAGAAAAGAACCATTCTTTGATTACCTTTACTCAGTCTTACATTATACAGTCACATACCATATTAATATTTCCAATATTCTTAGTTTTCAATAGAATAATGCAGCCTTCCTGATCAAGGTTGACCTACATCTCTACTGGATGAATTTTTAGGGGGACCGCTTGGTAAACACATTCTTAATTATCGACAAATTAGAGTAGATATTAAATTAACCACTCCACCAAAAATCTACTCTTTTGGGAAACGGAATATCCAGGCTCCTGTTTTTTCAGTTAGAAGGAGGGAGATTTATTTCAGCAAGATGAAAGTCGTGCAAGTTCTCAACTTGGTGCCTACCCCCTTCAGGCCACAGGATTCCTTTCACAGCTTGGGGAGGAGGGGGCAGAAACCGGCAATTTTGTGATCACGGTATTTGCCTGTTGTTGAAAAGTTTGGGGAAACAGGATCCTGTCATTCGTTGCACACATACAACACAGGGAATTTCAGATCTCCTATAAATATTTACTCTTTGCTGCCAATTTGCTTAGTTATCTCAATTGCAACAAAGCAAATTTTGACGTAATCTGTGTCACGTACCTTTTCTTGTGGCGTCAAGTAGAAAAGGCTGTGGAGTGGCACCCACGGCTCTGACAAAGAAACGGCCAGGTTCAGTTATTTACCTTCCAGCTGGTTGCGTGGACTATAAATGCAGCATTGAAGCATCGTTAAAAGAAAAGAACTCAAAATATCATTTCCCTGAGCTGCACACTGATAACATATATATAGAGAGATGCAAAAGAAAATTTTATATAAACTTTTTGATATAGCTCCAGAGGTTTTCTGAACCCAATTTAATGTCATTAAAATACCAATTGTAATAGAGAAATTTAGGTTTTAATGGATGTAAAGTCTTTCATTGCCTTTACTGAAATGATTTTAGAATTCTAGCTTTCAGCTAAATTTTACGGTTTAGGTTTATTTTGTTTTCTTTTGCACTATTTTGCATTGGAGGGAAGCAGAATACATACAAAAACTTTTCTTCAAATGTGGAAAACGAAAAGCTCCTGTGTGAAAAAGTAGTAATCCTAAGCAGAGAAAAACTTTCACAAAAACATGCACTGTGAAGTCAATATTCCAGTAATGCAGCTTGTCAAAATATCTCAACTCCACTGGATTTCTGATCCATTTTAAGGGTGGGGCATAGCGAGGTTATGCAGCATTTTTGTTATTTCCAGATTAAAAATGAGGCTTCATAAGCCATTACATGCACACATCAGCTTTAGCAGCCTTGAGGCTTCTTGCAGAGGAACCACGAAGCACCAACAAGACTGGGAAAAGAAGCACAAAAGCAGCGAAAAAACCAAAATTCTCATTCTCTGTTGTTTTAAACCAAAGCATTCCTTTCTTCCTATAGTGAATGAATTCCTATGTTGCAACCAAAAAAATGTCAAAAAAAAGAGGCTTTCCATTTCGTGAAATTTCCACGGAAAGCTTTCCTGAGAGTAGAATGAACGTTTGAGTTGGAAAAATGAATTAATGCTCTATTTTACAGGGTCATTGTGAGCAGAGATTTTAAGACACAGCAGTGCCACAGTGAATACTCTCTGGTTTTATCTTGGCCTTTGCTGTTATATATTCGATTTCATAAACTTTTTTAAAAAAGACCACCACAGCTGCCTCGTTTTAAAAACCAGGATCTTACTCTTGACAGTTAATCAATAAGCAACAAATGAGAAGTAATAACGCACGGCTTGAGAAATATTGTTTTTATTCGTAGCCAGAGACTAGGGCTTGCCAATACAGTCAGATCAATCAATCTTCCCCCTCAGATTGAAACTGCATCCAAATCACCAAACCAGTAAATGTACCTCATGCAGAATGTTGTGCTGTTTGCGTATGGTGAGCAAGGACAGGGCGGGGGAAAGATGATGACATTTTCTGGCTCTCCTAAGAATGTAGAGAAGCGCAAGGAGAGAGAAAACCTGGGCGAAAGATCAGAAATATCTGAGTGAAGCCATCAATCTGATGATCAGGAAATTGCAAGTGTGCTGGATGTGCTCCGGTTGATTCAGCTCAGTGCTAAATCTTCTCATGCAGAGGCAGAACGAGGAACAAACAAGCAAGCACCCTAAATCCTGGCCAGGATGACTCTGCTACATGGGAAAAAAAACGTGATGAAATCAGTGTTGGCAAGAGGCATCTTTGATCCTTCGCTTTTCAGAAAGAATAAGGAAGCAGAAACATGGGGTTTAGTGAGGGTCGTTTCTTGTTTTGCCAAAGGACAGGGACAAGATGCAACAAAACTTTGAAGGTGGTGTTTGGAAATGATAAACTCGGCGTGCCAACAGGCTGGGCAGGCGCCGTCCTGCAAATACCTCCGAGCAGCTTTCCCTGGGTAGATGGGACCTGAAGTGCTTCTCATGGCCCTGCCCTTTAACGGCTCCTCCTGTGCTTTGTGTGTGCAGTCTCGCTCTCGGTACTAATCTCAGTTGCTGAAATTAATGAGGATATAAACACACCTCGAAAGCCCGTAAAACTCCATTTATGCCTGTAATATAAAACAGAACATTTGGCAATGTTAATGGAAATGATAAAAAGGTTTGTAAGACAGCAAGAACTCTTCAAGTCAGCCCTCCCTACCTCGGTTTAATGACACAGTAAATGCTTGCTTTTCTGAATATGATTATAGTTTTAAACAATAAAGACTGAGCAAATTCCATTATCTTACGTCAAGGAACCCTCCAGAGAAGATAAAAATGCACTTAATAAACAAGATTACTTTCCAATGGCAATTGCTCCGTAATAGAAAATTCACTTTCTAACCTTCTACTCTAGGATGCTAATCAGTTTAGTCCCATCTGAATTGCTGGCAGCAGTTTTTCCTCCCACTGGGACAAAAGTAAGTGCAAGGTTTCTGCTGAGGGAAAGGAAGAAAGGAAGCAAACAGCAAAAGTATCTTATTTCATTTGGAAGTGATTCCTTTAGGCAATTAGGCACCTGCAGCATGGATCCTCTTAACAAGCGGCATAAATAGCCTACTCTAAGTCTCTCGAGCCGCTTTTTATTCTTTAAAGGCAGTTGAAATACTGTATTTGTGTGTGTATAGCAAAGCAGGGGATAATTCCTGTGTTCAGTGATTGGCATGGTTCCAGCACGCCTCTGTCCTTGGCAAAGTATTAATCTCTCATATGCTCCGGTGTCACCTGGCATCGATCGCTCCTAAATCATTATACTTTAAGGACCGCTGACAAAATTCAAAGGTCTTACTTTCCCTCCCTACAGAATCTGACAGTCCATTGCTAATTTAGTAATTAATAATAAGCACTGCTGTGGTATTTTCCCCTAATTCCCCATCATGCGCAGCCTATATTTTTCCTCCTTAGAACATTTGCGTTAAAGTAAGCAGGACACACTCACCTCAGAGTGGATATTCCATGGATATTGCTTTTTGCCAAAGCGTAAGATTATCCTGGTAACAGTGATTTTCCTGTTGATACTTGCTTAATTTAGTTTTCATAAGTGTTACTGTGATATTTGAGTACTTTGTTGGTTTATAAAGTGTAGAAAGGAAAGCACTTCCCCCCCCCCCCCGCCATGATCTGCAGAAATATATGCTTTTGCCTTGTATTTATCTTCTTTACTTCTTAGCTGTTTAATACTCCTAAATGCTTTGAAACCAGACTTCATGTGACATTCAAGCATAGCTGTAGGTGGAATTAGCCCATCTAGTGGGTCCAGAAAAAGTTTTCATAACCTGACTATAGTGAGGACAGACTGTGGAAGCTGCATCCTTTGCATATTAGAGGTTAATGTCAAAGATAGCTAGGATGAAATGATGCAGGATGGCTGGCTTATTTGTAAGCCAAGTGAATGTAAAATTCATCATGGAAAAAACATTGCGTGAATCGGCTGCTGAAGAATTAAAAGGCAGCGTAAATGGCAACGAGGAATTTGATGCTGCAGAACTTTGAGCTTGTCAAAGCAGCTTGATATTTTGGACATCACAAATGTGGCTGATGACTGCAGCGCAATATGTTTAGATGTCTGTCAAGTCTTTGACTTAATATTACCATAAATTCTTTTTTAAATACCGTGAAACCGAGCTGTATACTGAGTAGATTAAAAGCAAGTTTGAACAACCTGCCATCACACCGGCATTTAGTCAGTGGTGGAGAACTTTTCTGTGGTTCTGAAGTGATGTGTCCAGGATGTCCCAACAGAGTTGTTTGTATTTCTGACTGGCTTGGAAATCACCTGACTGGATGTCACCTTCATTTCGATTGCTTTTGCTAACGTCTTTCTTGCCAAAGACTGAGTTTTTAAGGCTTAATTTGCATATCTACTTAAAATGCACTAATACACACAAGGTTGATCTCTAAAACTGCAGCTGCAAAATGTTCAGATTTATTACTGTGCCTTGATGCTAATAGCTATTTTAGAGCACAAATGAAATGTACAAATTTAAAACTTTGGCTTAAATTTCACAACCAGAAGTCACCTTATCTTAGCATTTGAGGCTTCTATCAACCTTGCCCCTTCGCTTTTGCTTCTGACTTTACGTTAAAGACTTCATATCCCCAATTCAGCATAAACTCAGGCCACAACCTACACGTTACATGTTGAACACGGCGTTTAAACGAATAGTCAGAAACACTGATGATGTGATTATTGTGCTTGCATTTTATTTTCATCAGATGTAGATCTAGAACTTTAGTTTTTAAACTGTTGGATGTCGTGGAACCCAACACAACCCCATGTTGCGCTTTCATGTTTCTATCACATACATTTCTTTCTCCAAACATACATAGCTGGCCTTAACAAGCTTCTTGTAGCGTTTGAAATAAAAGCTGACCTGCTGGCAAGAATGTAAGGGACTTTGCAGAAGAAAAACCATTCCAGACTGACTACTAGCAATTATTTAGGGCTGCTTGTCATACAGCAGATAATAAAACCCTTTCTGACATTTTCATACAGAGCAATTGCTGTCATTTTCTGAAGGTTCATAAGAAAAAAAAATCACCCTAATCCAGAGGTAGAAACTCCAAATTCAGTGAAGTACCACACACACCCCCCCCCCTTGCTGTGCTACTTCAGACTAGAAAGGCTCCTGTGAGTGCAGGGATCTGGCAACAGGCTGGGGAGATTTTCTCAGCTACTTTCCAAGGTGTTAAGAAAAGTCCGAGCCTGGAGGGCAGATGGTTCTGTACTGGGAGCCTCTCTCTTTTCCTCTTCAGCTGGAAGGCTTGCTTCGAACTCAAGGCTGGTTTTCCCACTGCAAGGTCTGGAGGACAGCAGCGTGTGTGTCTGTGCTTCACCCAGCGTCCTGTTCACCAGAGTCCTCTTGTGCTGTGGTGGCAGAAGGGCTCAAGACAAATACATGATGTTTTTGGCTTCCTGAGTCATTCTTATAGGCAGTTGGTGTAACTGCTGTGCACATTCTTGCTTAGGTCATTTGGTTTGCTGTCTCAGTGTGCCCAACACTTCAGCTCCCTTTTGGAACAACGTCATTTGTGCCGTAGAGCGCTGAGATTGCATAGCAGTGGGGTTATGGGGGGTCTGGAGATATCTGCTCTGTGATGCTTGTTTAATTTACAAGGAAATGTCCAATAAATGTTCTTTCAAGCCCAGCATTCAGCATTGGGCTTGAGAAGACCTTTTAAGCTGTGTGCATCCTGGAGGCCCCAATGGCATCTTGACAACTCCTTGCTCTTCTCCTGTCTTTATGTTCTCAGCAACATCTGGTCACATCTGTAGCACACCGAAGGCTAGTCACTTCTGTTAGTAAAGCAGGAGATGCGTCTTTAAGATCATTCACAATTATGTTCCTTCTGCGGGACTGACAGGAGTACAGAACTCAGTGAAAACCTCTTCTGAGTTAGCAGATGTCTCTTTGTAGTCAACAACACAGTGATGTTATATTTGGAGTGTTCTTTCAAGTCCCAGCCCACTGTATTGATTTATTTTAAACAAATGCTTTCAATTAAGTCAATGCCTTTTTCCTTCACCTCCCACTTAGCCTGTAGTTAGACTGATTTGTATGACACACCGTTACTTTTATTAGCAGACCATAAAACATGCTCTCTCTCAAATGAAAAGCTGTGCCTCATTTCCACGGGCACTTGAGTGCTCTATAAACAAAATGGAGCCGAGGTCTTGGTCACCATTAACATGACTCTGCCTGAAGAATGATAAAAAACCCGTTCCCAAGTAACATGGGTGATTATCCCGAAATAGGGAAGTTTTGTGAAGATCTCTGCACTGAAGCTGTAGCTGTGGAAGGATTAAGGCACCGTTGGCTTTCTATTGCAACTTACATAAACTAACTCTCCGACTGTTAGACATTCAGGCATAGAGAATAAAATATAACTATGGTTGTACGTGAGATCCAACCAATTACGCAAAAAACACGAAGAAAAGCAGCACCAGAACACAAAAGTGCTCAAGCATCCATTAGAAACAGTTCCAATTTCCTTTTTAAATGTCAAGTACAAAATATGTATTTTACATGCAAATAACACTGGAGTGTTGTTGCTAATACCCTCCTGAAATTACATTTTCTTAGCATGACCTTTCTTGCTAACAATAACTTACATTTTAATTAAATCTGTGGCCATTTCCATTTCATGCCAAATATCCCTATGCCATATATTAGAGTGCTTTCATGTCAGGAAAGAAAGTTTAAAGGTTGCAGCCTTAAATACTTACTCGAGTCAAACTTTTTAAATGGTATATGAAAGAAGTTACACGTATGTACCGTCCGCACTGATTTGTAGAAACAAGGAGTTTTTAGGTTTGAACCAAGCTGCTTTCACTGAACTCTGTGTGTCGGGATGAGAGTGAAGTGTTTGGCAAGGTTTTAACCTGAGTGAAATACTCTTGCTGTCTTTACTCTTTGGTACTTGCAGGTCTAGCGCTGTTTCACTGACACCTGAGGCTACTCTGTGCCTCAGTAACCGAGAAGCACATTCTGATTTTCTTTCCCAGGAACAAATAAAATACTGTGACAGCTCTGCATTTAAAAGCAGGGAGGCAGGTTGCATTCTCGTGTGGTGATTGCAATCTGGTGCCAAGTCCACTGGGGCTTTTGAGGATATGCACCCTTATTCAGATGGAAATAGGACATTAATCTGTCAGAAAATTCAGGCTTCTTTGATTATGGAATGGTCTCGCTGAGCTGAATCCAGAGTGTCACACTGAGCACATTCCACAAAGGAAGGAGATGCAGAAGATGTGTCACAAGAACCCGCCCGGCTCCCTTTACCCAGACATAGCCACGCTCTTCCCTCTGCGCTGCCACACACACGCTATTGGTTAATGCTGTGATTTAATAAATAAGCTTCTCTGAGCTCTAGGAAACCCTGAAATCAAAACTTACTCGGTTCTCTCTGTAGGTTTCTGTCACGCTTTTTTTTTTTTTTTTTTTTATCATGTCATTATGCATTCTCGATTCTCACCCGAGCCTCGAGGCTTAGCGGTAGAAAGTTGATAATTTAGACACCCGCGGAGCATAAGGAACAAAGATGTGTTTTAGAATTAGGTCTTGGCAGCTCAGCTTCACTGCTGGAGCTCACAGCACTTCTTAAAGGCTGCCTAATCCTTCAGGTTAGCTCCTGCACTTCAGATGGGGAGCTTGGACCTTGCCTTTGGTGTTCAAATAGTCCAGGCTCTGAAGCAGACCAGAGCTAGAAACTCTGGGTTAAGATTTCTCTTAATTGATTTCTAGCTTTGAGACACATGCAAGCTGTGAAATTCTGTGTAGGTGTTTGCAGAGTCTGGGAAAGAAAATATATTTAGTTCTGGCTCTAAAGAGCCACAAAATTATGCAGATTGAGACTTTTGCTGGGCTGGTTATAGTGTGCTCAGGAAGCTGTTTGGAAAGGACGTTTTGGCACTGACCTTTGAGACCAGTGGAGAAGAGACTGAAGGGCAGAAAGAATGAATTCCTGGAGGCAGAGGGTCTTTGCCATCACTATCCCGTTGTTCATGGGCCTTTTAATAGTACCTTGACAGCGATGGTTCTCGTATCGAGTTGAAACGCTCCAGTTGCTGTCTGCTAGTATTGCAGGAGAAGTCAAGAAAGAAGTAGAAATAATCTATCAGGTTTTAAAAGAATACATGTCCTCGTCAAGATTTTTAACAGCCACAGGTTTTAGATGGAGGATTTTTTCAGGTATCAAATGAGTTTATTATATGGCTGAGCTTCATGCCTTCTTGCAGTGTCCTGGGTATTACAAGTGTAATTTTAGAAATACTCTAGATCCCTGACTGTAGTGATAGGTAGCCAGAGGGCAAGTAACTTTACAACGTGATGTCCTGCTGTGTCCTTAAGATGCTGATGAGCTGCATTTAAAACTCATGTTCTCTAACTCTGGAGCAAGTGGGGCTTTTTGTGAAGGAAATGTCTTCCTCGAGCATTTTAATAACAGAAGGTGCTGTAGTCTTCAGTTATAATACAATCTCCAGAACTTTTGTGAGGGCTCACCAGGAATTCATTTGAGGAATTCGTCACTTGACGTATTGTTTTTAAAAAAACAACGACACTCAAACCAAGTCTTTCTTAATCGTCAGACATCAGACACTAGTGTGTGTACGTGTGTTTATTCTTGTGTGTTTGGGATTTGAGGTTGGTGATGCCTTTTTTTCTTGATTATATAACAATTCGAGAAAGACAGACAAAAGTAAACAGGAAAAAAAAGCAATAACATAGGCACAGCTATTCCTTATCGTAAGGGAATCATCAACCAGGGGAAGAAGATAAGCAATGAAGTGTATATCACTGAGCTCTGCATAACCAGAAGCAATTTTTGGTCAGATTGAGCGCTTGGTTCACATCAGTGCATCTCTAAATAAAATAAGAAACAACCCCTTGGCACTGTGTTTATACAAAGAAAAATATGGAGAGGGGAAAAACTAAGCAAGCCAAGAGCTGTAGCCTGCAGTTGCATCCAGTCATGTGAAGAGAAGCTTAACGGTTTAATTAAGCTTTTTTGTGGGCTGTTGTGCTTCTCATGAGCTTTGAAGGAGGGCTCCCACAACTTGCTAGTGGGGCCAGCTGGAAAGCTTTCACGAGAAGTTTGGCTTCTGACCCGGGATTCTGGTGCATCTCTTCAAACATCTGCAGTGGCGCGCCGGCAACGATGCCTGCAAAAGAGGAAATTTCAGGTGGAATTTTCTCTGGTTACTGGAAGTTGGCAGTGAGCACGGATTTGCTGAGAAGGTTAAACTTCACTCAGAGTTTGTGGGTTTAGGACGCAAGTAAGTGAAGCAGCGCTGACTGGAGTAGTTCCTGTGTTCCCCGGTGAGGCAGCCGTGTCCCATCACATTTCTGGATGAGAAATGAAGAAGCAGGGAGAGGAGAAAATGGATTCTCCTCTGTTGAAGTGGCAGCTGGAGAATAAATCAAGTGGAGCATCCCTCATAAGAGCTCTTTCTAAAGATTTAACACAGGTTTGTTAAAGAATAACATATGTGAAATGCCTCCACTGAGTGGCCTGCAGCCAGAACCCTATAAAACGTCCACTTAAGGAAGTGAAAATTTGCCTGGCAATAAATGGCTGTAGTAATTAGATTTTGAAAAGTGCTTTTAACCTTTTCACCTTACTTGAAAATATTGAGTACGTGATTCTTTATTATACCGTGCCGGCTTCCCACTGTTGTAAATGCCACCAGTTCTGTTTAGATCAACTCACGTGACAGACTAGAGAAACAAAGGAGAAAGGATTGCAAAGGGGTGGAAAGGTTTCCCCAAAATACGTCTCCTTGAAACCAGCAGTTCCTGTCAGGGGAGTTTCTCAGTATAGACACCTCATGCTGAGTAAAACCACCTCATGTGCTTTGCTTCCTCTTTCTGTGATATCCAAGGGAGAAAACCAAAAGTAACTATGAATATAGTAAGACTGCAATTAACATCTCACAATATGACACAGAAAATTCAACGTGTATGTCTTGCAATTGCTAAAAGACAAGAGGATTGTGGAGCTCAAATTCCATGTAGGTTGTTAGAAATTCAACAGCTTGACCAGGAGCAGGGGAGAATAAAAGTAACTGCCTGTACATGTTGTTCTCCTGCCTCGTCACAACTGTCTGTGTGGTGCTGTTGGACTGTGCTGGGTCCTTTTAGCAGCGTGGGTAGAGAAGAGGCAGGTTGCTCAGAGCAGTTGCTCTCTGCAATCCCAGTTGCCCTCCTGAAAGAGAGAGCAAAGAACGCACAGCTTTAACAATTGCCCAGGGCCAGCAGGTTGGAAAAGGTAACCAGCCAATTTTACAAACTCGGAGATGCTGAAGCAACTAAGCAGGATCCTTGCAATTCATTATAAGCTTTTTTATTTTGTGTTTTTATAATGTGCTATTAGTGCAAGTGCCTGTTTCAGGGAAGTTGTTATTATTATCATTATTATTGTTATTCTCTAGAGATAGAACTTACTAACCTGAAAGATTAGGCGATCTCTTTTCTTAAGATTTAAAAACCCTTTGCAAGGACCAGGTAGATAATATTTGGGGTATTTAGCATATAGATTTTGCATGTCCCAGGGCTCCATGTGGAAACTTCTGAGTCTGAAGAACCTAGGTTTAAGGGCGTTTCTCACAAAATCAACATTCATGTTAGACTTAGGCTACAAGACACCATTCTTCTATATTTTCTCAAAACCATAAATATTGTAAAAAAAAAAAAAAAAGTTTCATTGCCAAAACAATTCCAAAATTTGGAATCTTGGTACATCTGGACTGCCAGTGCTCCCCAGCCTTGCAAGGTTTAGAAAGCCCATAACGTCAGCCCTGCTGGATGGTGCTTATTCCAACAGGAATTCAAGCCCGAGGTTTCTTTGGAAGGTGAAGTAAGTTCCTTAGGTATGCAAAACTCCCCACGATTGGGGTGTGTGAGAAATGCTTCTTATTTCTGATGGTGCTTGTTCTTTTAGCACTGTAGCCTTCTTCAGGCACAAAGATCTCTAAGTGCCTTGAAGCACAGGGAGCATTTATGGATCTACATAAATGCATAATAATAATAGTCAGAGCCCTTAGCTATGAGATTTGATAGACCTTATAATTTAATCTTAACTAGTGCAGTGTATCTGCAGATAATACTCTTTTTATCATAGCCCATATCCTACTACTTGCAAAAAAATACCATGCTGTAGCAGTTTTAGTGTCCTGCAAAAGTAGAAACAAAGCAAGAGTCACTTTTCCATGCAAATAAGTATTCTGGTTGTAATAAACTGAAGTATAGAGAGAATATCATTTAAAAAAAATAATCCAGCTCCAGGTATATTTAACCTCTTGGAACGTGGAAAGGTATGATCTGCTGGGAAAAGTTCAAGATGTCAAATTCTTTTCTCTTCGTGTAGTACTTCTGATGTTTGTCAGTGTCTTTTTTTTACCCGTTTTCTGGTGACCGATACCAGAATTCTGCTTCGGATTGTTTCCTTACATCATGGCTCTTTCCTCTGTTTCTTGTAGAAATACCAACCAAAGACAGATTCACAGAGTGACAGGAGAAGGCATAGCTTTTACTGGGAAAATAGTCATGAAATGGTGTCTGAACAGAAAATGTCCATTTCTGTGGAAATACGTCACTATGTATTGGTCAAATTTGTAGTTGCTTGTTGTATAAATCTGCTGTTGTTCTCCTAGTGAAATCAAGGCTTGAAATTAAGGTTGTTCAAGTATGGGGAAATATGTTTTCAAAAATCTTGTAATATTACTCAGAGTGATGGTATTAAAGGAGACCCATTTTAACAGCTACTTTTCAGAAGTTTCTGCTAGTTTTGGCATTCAATGTCAATATCTTCCATTTGACTGTGTACAGAAATTCAGTGTGTTTGTAAGTGCCTGTCAGTGCTTGAACAAACATTTCTACATTTCGAATGGGTGATAGATAACTCCCTCTAGTGCAAATGCATCCACACAACCTGTTATTTATGTGTAAAATGGAAGATAATGAGTAGCTTGGATTTTTATATAGAAATTCTGAGGAAAAAAGTAGTTCTTTCTACCAGGATAATGTGTTAGGATTCTCTTTAAATATATATGTTCATAAACCAACTGAAATTACAGTGATTAGCACTTCGGGCCTTACTTTAGCAAGGTGTTTCAGTACATGCTTAGCTGTAAAAGCAGGAGTATTGGTGCAAGTAGTGTTGCAAGGTATGTAAATGCTCAAGCAACTCACTACATTGGAGCAGAAGATACTGCTAAGGTAGGTATGATACTGCTTGAGAAGATATACCTGAGACTGACAGTATCCGTGCTTTAATGCTCCGTGTTTTCCCTACAAAATTTCGTATCAAAGTCAGGGTACAAGTCAGACATTATTCTGCGAAGGAGTTTTAGCCTGAGTTATCCACTGTCTCAACAACAAAAGTGATCAAATGTATTGATATTACAAGGTCACAGCCTGAAATCTCTTTTTTTCTCTATTTAATGAATGGTCATTTTTTTTATTGCTACCATATTTAGCAAAATGTATGAAGCTGAAGTCTGAAGGACAAAAAAATCTGAAGTATGTCTTTACAGCAGACCTGAAGAAACCTAATCAAAACTGAATATTCTTTGTTTTCTAATATGGCAGTGATAGTATCTGAGTTCCCAATTTTCCGACTCACAGGGGCAATTCAGCAAGAAAATTACTTTGTGTTTCTGTTGCCTACTCATGGATGTAGAGACTCAGAAGAGCTGCTTTCGTGAGCGCTCCTCGTCTAGGTTCATTAATAGTTTATGTTAATTCATTTATAAAAGTTAGTTTCTTCTTTGATGTGAAGCTGATTTATGATTATATTTAGAAAACACACTTCCTTACTAAGTAGTTTTCTCGCCTAATGCACAGGAAGAACGCGATACCATAGAGTTGAGCCGTGGGGTCAGACACAATCTGGAGCTGAAGGCTTTGGGTTAGGTGAGCCAAGTAGCAGCAAGCATCTCAGTTCAGCAATGGCATCTTCCATGTCTCGCTAGTTTTAGCCCTGTGAAGTTTGTTCTCAGAGTCAAAAACTTTCTGATTGCTCAGAATCCAAGGCTGAAAGGTGGAAGAAAAATATCACGACATGAGAGCTAAAACAGGAGTAGCGAAGATGGTTGTGCGTTTTCTGTTCTGGCATGGGAATTGGAAAGGCTATGCTCTCTCTTGCTGCCAGGGTTTATATTCAGGGCATTTAAATTCACATTTCCTTTTAGACACAGGTTTCAAGTCGGACTTGAGTCACGAGAGTGCATCCGCATCTAGACGGTGAGACAGACTCGGGTGTGCTCAATCCAAGCGTCTCGTTGCAAAGAGGTAACCAAGATCACGGCGTTGCCACGTTGGAGGCGCTACATGTGGAGAAATACATTCGGGCTACTTAGAGAATGTAATCATAAACTGCACGGAGATTTGAGGGCCTCGTCCGTAAAAAAATAAGAGGATCCCTGGTGACTTCCCTCTTGCCAAGGTAAGACTGAAGCTAGGAACCTTTATTTTCACCCTTCCCTATATCTGCCACACCAGTAATTCTGCCAGGGGAACATAGGTGGGCTGAAGACATTTTAATTATAGTGATTAGCGCTGTTCCTGTTACAATTAGGAGAAAGAACTTGTTTACAAAATGCCTTGGGGTAAAAGGACCCCTAAGTAATTGTTATAATTGCACAAGAATTGCGTATAATTGCTGGACTTCCCAGAAATGACTTTCGGTGGAAATCTGTGTAGCCAATTGCGTTCCTGCCTCCGCAGATCAATGTTCTATCAGTCCCAGCGCAAGGATACCCAGAGGGCAAAGTAGCAAACGATTAGCATTTCATTAACGTACCACATTGCAAGACTATTACTCAAATGACTGATGACTCAGGCACGACATATCTTCAAATGTTTATGAGGAACTAGCAATTTATTTTATTTTATTTTATTTTATTTTATTCTATTCTATTTTATTCTATTTTATTTTCTATTTTTACCCTTTCTTTTTTTTCACTGCCTTTAAAAGAAAATTTTGCCATGATGTTAAGATTTCCATACATTTTCTATTAATAATAGAATAAGTGCATTAGGTCAGCAACGGTGTAATTGTTTGCAGTGTATTCTTCCGATGAGTTTCAATAGTAATATGAAAAAAAAAAAAAGTCAAACCCAACACCCTTCAGGTTATACCCAGACTTTTTTTCTTTCTTCCAAACTAGACAAAATTGCTGCTAATTAGTGGCAGGTTTCTTGGGGAAATATTTCACGTGCGCTGTTGGGCTCCAGTTCATTTGCCCAGGCTCTAAAATATTTCTTCGGTATATCTGGGCTCCTGATCTGGGGAATCCTAGTTTAAACAGAACAGGTAAAATAAGGATGTGTGAAAAAAATCTTTTTCATTTCAGGCATCTTGGCTCGTTCTGAGTCAGAGTCCTTGTGGCATCAGGATGGAGAGGCCAAAAAAGGCTAATGATACCGCTTAGGCTACAACTATGAGCTTATCTCTCTTTTCTCCTGAGGTGGAAAAAAGATCCAGGGAAGACAGCATTCTGTCATTTTGCCTTATCTCTCACCCTGTGGGATTCGTTCAAACGCATCACATTCGTCGCTGGTCACCACAGGCATCAGCTTCTTGCCGTTACGCGGCGGTGCCGAGGGACGTGTGTCAGAACCCAACAATTAGGGCAGGGAAAGGGCTAAGGAAACCTGAGGAAGGTGTCAGGAAAATTAATTTTTTATCTAAGCTCTAGTTTTGTCTGCTAAGCTCTCCAGGAAATGTTCCACATGTTATCTTAGCAATTTACACTCTTTTGGAATGTGATTTATCGTTATCCGGTTACAGCAGAGTTCCCGCTGTTCGCTTTATAGTTTTGTTTTCCGTTGTTTTGGTGAGATATGACATTAATTTGCCTTCGCATCTTTTATTCATATTAAGTATGCAAAAAAGTCTCTAAAATGTGTTACTCCATGAATTGTGGAAAATGCAACATATGCTTTTAGTAAAGATTGGAGAGATATATACACACGTACTGTTAAGAAAAACAGAAATCTGTCTTGGAAGAAGGTGTGACAGTACTTTTTCTATATCTTCACGTCACACTTTTGAAAATTAAGGTGAAAGAACTGTAACATCTAATCCATTTGCAATGTGGTGCTTTTTCTCTTCATTCTAGAGCGATGCTGGGCAGCTGCTTGCCCCAGCTTCGCAGCGCGCGAGCGCTCTGCCTGCTCGCGGTATGAAGACGTGACCCTTTGCAAGTTGGAAAGGTTTGACCTGTGAGTACGGACAGAAAAGCTGTAATAGTGCCTGCGGTAAAAAAATACCACTCTGCATTCAAATTGACTTACTAGTCAAGTAGGTACCTCATTTCAGCTTGTATTTGTGAGGTCTGTTATCAACCACACAATTTCTGATGTTTACAGTATTTGATACAAACTGATGTAAACCGAATCGGATTCATTCGTTAAGATCTGCTGTGTTTTAATACCTAATTCCATAAACTGTATAAACCCAAAATTATTATGGGTTTGTTTTTTTTTCCAAAATGGATGGCCAGAATTTTGTAGTTTTAAGGTCAGATTTTGGCCTCCTGCATAAGACACCTATAAACTCTCTTGCTGAAAGACACCCAGTCCATTTCTGGGATATTAAACAACTCCGGAGCAGCATCAGGAGAGTAATAGAGTATACTTACTGTTGTTTGCACTAAGCTTATACGTGAGTGATAGTTTTGGTTTACACTTTCACAGGGCGATAGGAAACAGATGAGCATCACCTTTTAAAGTATTCTTCTGCCATTCTGTTTTCATGAACTTTGGAAGAAAGATGGAATCTCGGTGACTCACAAATACTTGCTTGTTAGGGAAGACAGTTTAGGTGTCAAGTTTTGTGGCGGGTGTAAATGGGACGATTCCATATGGTCTTAAAAATAACTCAAGCACAGCAGCAAATCCCTTGTTAAAAGGTTGAGAAAAATGCAGAATAACCTAATTTAGCATCTATCACTTCAGGAACCTTTACCTTTTCACTAGGACTGATGAGCAGAGGAACCGTGGCAGATCTGTCATATACATGCTACACTCACGGAAAAGGTATTAGACTCGAAGAAATCATCCCAGAGCCTCCCATTACTCAAAAAGCAGAATCTTCAGCCCTTGAAAATGCAGCCCATTGCGTTGGGTGGTGAGGGATTGAGGTGTGGGTTGACCGAGGGATCTGAGCTTGGCAATATTTCATTTACAGCCACCTGCCCCCAGATCCAGTGATGGAAGAGTCATCCAGAAGCCCTGTGCTGGGCAGCAGAGGACAGTGCTGTGGGGAACCCCTCGCGTGCTGTGTTCCAGAAGCCTTTAAAAGGAGAAGAACGAGCATTGCAAGGATTGAAATGGAACTCAGACCCGAGGTAAGTTCTTTTACTCATAGTCATCTTTTTTACTCTTCCTCTAGTCTCTCTAGACTTCCTCTGGTCTCTCTAGACCACTCCAAGTGGTTGCTGTGGACTGCTGGTGAGAGTGGGGACTTGTGTGTTGGGGCAAGGGAAAGGAGGGCAGAGAGTTGGAGTTTCTCCAAGAAGGTACTTGCGTGTTTCTTCCTGAATGCCACGTGCGTTATGTGCCTTGTGGAAGCAGCTGATCTCGAATTCCCACGTCTTCACTCAGCAATAGGAAGGATTTTAGGTGTTCTTTCCCCCTATATTTAGTATTTTCCATTCTCAAACCTCGTACCTCTCCCCAAGAGATTTTTTGTTTCCTGAGCCTGCAGTTCCTTTCACTGACTGGAGTGAACCTGGGCACTGGCTCCAGAATCTGGGTTTCAGAGGAAAGGACATTGTGGCACTTGGGGCTCACAGTTCTTTGAGGGTCTCAGTTTATTTACCTGTCTTCTAACAGCTTCGTTCTAACAACTTTGCTTGTTAATTTTTCCTCCAAAATACAAATAAACATCACATTGACGTGAACATTGCCACACAGGAGCAGAAAATTATTGGAGTTTTAGCAAAAAAATTTTTTTTTTTAATAGAAAGTGTATCAAGTGTCATTAGATCTCATGAAAAAAATGGTTGAGAAGTGGTCTCTTGACTAAGTTTGAAGAGGGTTACAAAAAAAATCAGATTATTCGTATTCAACGTACAGTGTGGAAAACAAAATAAATGCAGGTGTCAGTGACAGCAGCATAAATGCTAATTGAGAGGGTGCTGGGAATGATTTTGTATCAAGTGCTAATCAAATGGTTTTTCTGCTTCTCAGCGTTACTACTCAATAACTGACAACTCCTAGATTATCTTGCATGTGTTGAAAATCTGCTGTGCTTCCCAAGTGACTTTGACAGTTGTGGTCTGCAAAGAATCCAGAAAACTCAAGCAGTAGGTCTCTGTGTAGCCTATAACGAGTAAAAAATGTTTCATTTACCGTAATAAGAATTGGACAGAATACTGATAAGGGTTATTACAGCTTATTTTTTAAAACTTATGAAGCTTAAGTTTGTTCAGGTTATTGAGAAATGCTATTCTATGGTTTGACAAAGTCTGATTCTGAATATTTTGAGATTTTTATTTTTTTTTTTACTGTGTCTAAATAAAGATACATATGGGCATAGATTTCTTGAGGGATAAAGGACCAAGTAACACCAAATACTGAAATGCTTTTATGTGTCATAGCCAGCATCTATGTTGTGGCCTCCACAAACTGAGCTGGTTTTGCCCGTGACAGATATTAAGAGCATGGAGCTATTGCTGCTAAAGGCTGTGACAAGTAGGTAACACTTAACTAAACCGCTTGTGCACAAATTTGGAATTTATAATGTTAGTGTAGAGTCTCTGCCCAAAGTAGTATTTTTTTGGAAGGTATACTTTGGAAATCTGTTGGGTTTTTTTTTCTGGAAATTCAAAAATCTTGGGGTTTGAGTTGTTCCAAAGTACTGGTAACATTTTGTTAATACAAAGAGATAGCAGAAACTATGAAATGGAACTGTAACTTGCATCTAACAAAAAAAAAATGCTCAAAAAGCTAGCACATCAAAACATTCCAGCTGTCAAATTTCATAGTTCCTCAAAGAATCTTGTATCTTGGCTTATTGTCTTGGCTTTTGTAGTTTTTTAATTAGGCTTTGAATTCTAATAAAATGAAGATATGTGGTAGGGGGTTTTTGACAGAAATTAGTTTTCAAGCCATTAGCATATTTATATAAGTAATGTTGAACGTGACCCTTAGTTAAAAATTCACAGTAAATTAACTTTTCCCTTAATATAATTGATATTCTAGAGCTACTTTAATTATCCATAATAGAACACAACATTAGTTAGAAAGAAATTCTCACAGGAAAAGTATGATATATTTATATCGATAAGCTCAGCTGTGTCAACTTGACTTGAAAGGAACACTTAAGCCTAGAAATCAGTTCGTTGACTGTTTGAGCATTAAACTCACATCAGGGGATTGGCAAAATGCTAAGCAAAAATAAAATAACTTCTCTTCGTACAGTCAGGTTTTGGAATTTTGTGAAGGTGTCCAGTATCTTCGTGGTTAGATACTTAAAGCTTTCCCTTTAATTAGATAAGCATATGTCAGAACAGATTAGAAAAGACAAGCAGTGTGTATTTCCAGTACACTATTTTGCAAGCACAGAGAGATTCATTTTTAAAAAAATTATTTATGAAATGCATTTCAACTGCAAAAGGCACATCATAATGTCACCGACATGAATAAAAATGCTGGCGTTTCCAAGAATTAAGTAGGATTTTAGAATTAGCTCTCCATCTCTTTCCCCACTAACTGAAATGAATATGTAATGCCTCAAACAAAACAGTTTCGCATTGTGATTTTTGATACCAGTGTGATTAAGAAAAGCATTAAGAAAGGTTACTTTGGATGCAGTGCTGAAAAATCAGTACTGCTGGGAAGAATGATAAGTACTGGAAGCTGCTATTAAAAAAAAAGTCATTATCTATATATTTATGGCACGATTTTATTTTTTTTGTTGTTCTGTATCATTGCACATCATAGCTGCTTCATAAAAATTCCAGATGAAATCAATATTAGAAAAATTCTAGAAAATCACCAGTTTAGAATAGTCATGACAGCTCTAGCACTGGGGTGCTGGACCTGACTCGGAAATTTTTTTTGCATTATTTAAAAAGAAATGAAATTAAATAGTGACTGGTCAGTATAAATCAGGATTTTGCTTTCATGAAGTGAAGCTGACAGTTTCGAAGTTTTACTCTTTATGAGCACAAGCTCATCATTTTCTCTCCATTCAGAGATGTGCGAAGGAAACGTGACACAGGTTGATTTTAAGCCCACGTGCAGTAGGAGACAGCAGCTAACTCCAGTGGGACCTAGAGATGCAAAACTGCCTTCGAGGCCTTATTTTGCTTTCTGTCTTTTCTCTGCCGGGCTGGAATCGCTCCCCCATAGAGTTACGACACCAGAAGAAAACATTGGATGTTACTGGGATGTGTATGGGGGTGGAACTGCGAGCGAGAAGCAATTATTAGATTTAGACGTTGTATCTGGGTTACTTCAAGACTTTGCAAAGTCTTTTTCATCTAGTCTGTTTAATCTGGAAATGGAACATGTTCTAAGTTGTCTTCCCATGTATACTAATACCAGGATTAAAGCCTCACAGCCTAAAATGCTAAATGAGCGTCCACTAAGAGCCCTGCAGATGAACCTCTTTGATCTTTGCAGGCAGAAGGAATAACTGCTGGAGCTGTGTGAAGATGACATGAAACCGATAACGTTCTGGAGGCATATGTATTTGTCAGCCTAGCTACACAGAAATAATCTTCTGTCTTTACTGGAAGATTTCATCAGTATTAGAAGGACCAAATTACCTTTCCTTTATTCCTGAAGGGTCTAAGCCCCGGAGGTGGTGTCTTGCTAAGGTGATCCTTAGCTTAGAAGGTCTTTTATACTAAAAGAGGAGGAGAAATGGTTTTCCCAGGTAATGAACATTGTTGGAGACTTTAAGTTTCTTATTTTGTGTGAGGAGGAAACAAAGTTTTGGTGAAGTTTATCATCTAGTAATATGGGGACTGACTTATGTGAAGATTTATTCCTGCACCCTGAC
The DNA here is from genome assembly GCA_020746105.1 of Trogon surrucura. NCBI lineage: Eukaryota > Metazoa > Chordata > Aves > Trogoniformes > Trogonidae > Trogon > Trogon surrucura. The sequence goes on along the minus strand of CM036620.1, from coordinate 1,772,151 downwards.
GGTTGCCCTGCCCTGAGTAGGGATGAACAAGTAACTGGAGGAGAGTAGGAGAAACTGGGTTTGAAGTGAGAAATGTGCAAAGTTACATTTCAATTTAAGACAAACTTTACGGAGAAGGTTAATTTGAGAAGATGCTTCACATAACACATTTGATAAAAACACAAACGAAGTGAAAGAAGTAGTTAAAAAAGTATCTGCTGCATGGTTTGAAATGCTTATTCTTTAGATCACATCAGCAAAATTTTTGCTTGCGAAACTGGAAAAAGGTTGTAGCGCCACTGCACCATTATCTGTAAGGCCAGCACTGCTCCTTATGCTTGTTTAATAAATATGAAACTTGGGTTCAATTCATCCGTCAGCCTGAGGGCGTTTGACTCCTGTCCAGGAACTTGCTCAACACATGATGAAGTATCTCATTTAATAAATTAATATTTTTCTATGAATCATTACTTATCAGCCTTTTCCTCATTGCAAAACATAGTGTAGGGAATCTATAAATTTTTTCTGGTTCAAGAACTTTGCCATCTTCATTTTCCAACAGAAATCAGCATATTTTAATATTCAACAAAAATCTTGACTTAAATAATTTCCCTGTGTATTAAGCTCGTTAAGAAGTATCAGGCTCTCAAATCCATTAATTTAATATGAGTAGTGTCGCCTGCAGTAATGCTACTGAATTTATTGCTGAAAGATAACATTTGGATAAAGAGAGCATTTCTTTACAAATATCTTCTGAAAAGAAATCACTGCCCTTATAGAACTTAATTAAATTAATCTTCTAGATGAAGGCAGTAGTCAGTAGGAAGAATTTGATGTTGTTTAGTCCCAGTCCTATGAATATTAATATTCGATAAAATGATTCTTCTGCTTATTCATGAATACTATAAATGTGCTTTCAGACCTCCAGTTGTAGAAGCTGCCAGTGGTTGTTTTTATTCCTCTATTCTTGTAAACAAAGACTCTCACTTCCCTTCATTGGATTCATATGAAATTTTAACTGCAGAAATTATGGTGAAACTCTTGTTTAGAGAAGAAAAAGATTAATTAATGTGGACCATGCTTGCCCTAAGCTGCACTTGGAGAACTCGCTGTGTGTCTGTGTGTATGATTTGAGAATTAACATCTACAGCACCTGACATTTTCAATTGAATAATTACGCTGGAATACATAAATAGACGTACAGGGTTTAGGTCCCTATGTGGACAGAATCTAATTTCATTATACAAATCATATAAGATGCCTTTCCCTGAAAGACCAAAATCTAGTAACCTTTATCTTTTCATGCACGATGAATTAGCACGATGAGCAAAATCATTGCAACAGTGTTAACCTCGATACGACAAACTCAGACCTTGTGGTGTCAGGGCAGAGATTTCGCGGTTTACCACGAGGCTGGAGAAGACAGCCCCGGTTTTGCAGAGCCCTCCTGGTTCCCAGCTCCAACACAGCTCCGCAGGGATGGCATCTCTTCCGTATTTCACCCCTTCAGGGGCTCCCTTGCAACACGTCATCATCCCAAAATCTCCTGATCTCAAGCATTCAGGTGATATTCAACACTTGCTGCTCCCGTGGAGCGTTACGCAGCAAAGCCAGACCCAGCATCTACCCCACGCCAGCAGCTTGCCAGCTTCGTGCAATATTGGCATCTTTGGGACTCAGTAAGGATAATAAGAAATAAATTTCCAACCAGTACTATTTATACTCTTTTAAAGTGAAGCAATATTTGGGGGAAAAATAATGAGCTGTATTCGAATCACATGAATAAATATTAAAAGGAAGTGGGTCATCCATGTGAGCCTTGTAAAGAGCAACATCCCTGTAGCAAAAATTTGGTTAGCTTCTGGAGACCCAATTCAGTATTGCCTGGAAATGTGGAGAGATACAGTGGTCGTTGACCCATATCTTCTCCCTTTAGCTTGTGAAGTATTTTTTTAAAAAATGAAAATTACAGCAATGATTTTTCTTGAAAGCGCCCTCAAAAGTCATCAATAGATCTAAAGCTGGATCTAAAATGGTTCTAGGAAAGAAAGGGAAAGAAAGCAGTTGAGAGGGTTTGCACTCAAATCTCCATTTTCACTGCAGTTTTATCTTCTCTACACAGTTTTACTTCAAAATTACGTGTTGACCCACAAGAGGTAGCAGCTCTGATTGTACACGAGTTCTGTAGGTGACCGTGAGTCCGCTACAGACTGGATCTCCATCTCTTTCCATATCTTACTGTGTTTCTGGGTGTTTAGCTGAAAATTTTGATTATTGTTTTTTTTTTTGCAAATATTCCCGTATGTTGTATTAGAAAAGTTTCTGGAGATTAGCTTAAGCAAGGCAAAAAAAAAAAAAAAAATCAGATTTTGCTGTCTTCTGTCTAAGCTGAAGAGCTTTAATGGGAAGATGATGAAAAGCTAAATCAGAAATGGTGATTTCCAGATTTTCTTGGTACACAAGTTCTTTCTGTTGTAGCATAATTGTAGATTTCATGTTTTATTATGGATTTAATTTATCTCCCCCCCCCCCCCCAATGCTGTGTGGTGTTGTGGATGCATATGGAATAATGGAATATTTTTAGATTAAAATATAATTTAAATGTAAGTGGTTTTCAAGGAGGCAATGGCATTTTTTTGCAGTACCCGGTTCACATATGAGAATACTCTGCAGCTTGGCAAGTTAATAATTTGTGCGTGGAACTGAGCTAAAACATTTCTAGGAGAATGTAAGTTTAAATATTGCATCTTCTAGAAGTATATTTCCGCTGTTGCTACCATGGCTGAAGCAGATAAAGGATGTGAAGAGAAGAAGATAGTTGGTAGAGGAGAAAGGGAGAGTCTGATGACTCTGGATTTCCGAGTTAATCTAAGAGTGAAAAATGATCATATTTCTCCTGTCAAAATGGTGTATTCTGGTAAATTTTCCTTTCAGAGAAATATTTCTACACAAATACGTTTTTCATTTCTCAGTTAAATATTTCGGGTACTATGAAGAATGCCTGCAAGCCTGACGACTCTGCCCCCTGAAGGGTAGGGTGCAACAGATAAATCTTTTTAATGGTTTTACGCGTTCATTGAACGAGACGCTTTCCCTTCTCACTCGGGAAAACCTCAGGGCTCTTGCCTTGCAGGGCTGGCTCTGCAGAGACGCCGCTGCTCGTTGCAACTCCTGTGTTGTGCTCACACAAGATAAGACCCTCATAATCAGCACTTTTTTTTTGCCAGCACCCTCGTACTTCTAAAAAGAAGGAGTAACAATTTTATACTTGCCAGTGGCAGCAGAAATTTTTTTACCTGAATCTTTGTTTTAAATTTTTTTAAGGAAAATGAGATTGGGTAGGAGAGAAAACATAACTGTTAGGCCACGAGTGTAGCAGATACCTGTGTTTCTCTGTTGCTGATGGACAGAAAATACGTGAGGCCTGACCTAGAACAATATTGCAGCTTAATTCTGTATTTGTAGAGATTACGGGTTTTATGTCAAGACGCTGAAGAGTTTACATGATCTGGACATTTTCCAAAAGCTAAGAAATAAAAAAAAAAAATATTTTCCCCATGTAGCGCAACTGTTACAACCAGTGTAACAGCTGGTGATGTACAACTGGGGGAGAGATGAACAAACTGCAGAGCATAGATAAAAATGACTGAGAAGGTGGGCAAGTGAGTAAATACTGAAGGAGCATCCAAGGGGGAGAAGGTGAAAGATGAGCAGCATCACATTCTGGTGAAAATAAGTTAGAAAGTAGTCATTCAAATAAAAGATAAGATGGAAGGGCTTGCTCAGACCAAAGATTTACTAAAACTTGAGCCGTGACTTTAGATACTACGAGAGGAACCGAGTAGCTACACTTCTCAGGCACTGTTACTTGCAGGCTCGCTGCAGAGTACAGCCATTTGTGGATAAAAACTGCTCTAAAGGGATGGCATGGAAGTAGAGACTGCGATTTTCCTTTTATTTCAGCAGGCATTTGTAGTTACTTTCTCATTAATGCGAATATTAAAGAACAGTTGAGTTGCTTTTCACACCAGAGTTTTACATCTTGGGCTCAAGTTGAATTCTCTTCCTCGGAAACGCTGTGTGTGCAGAGTCCAGCTGGCTCAGCGGGCAGGTTGCTTGGTGCACCTTCCATCAGCCCTGCTGAAGCCCAAACCTGGGCTGCAGTTATTCTAGAAGAGGGTACTTTGGCTAAAATTAATGCCTTATTTCTTTGACAGTGCTTTTTAAGTTACTCTTAAGTATAGCTTCCCAGACTATTTTGATTCTACTTTTAATAACAAAAAAAATAAACCCTAAACAACAACGAAAGAAAGGAACAAAAGGGAAGTATTAATTATTCTTTATTGAATATGCAACACAATTAAAATAGCATGTGCCATATGGTTCTGCTTTCCTTGTGAGGAATTACGTGGTGAAGTGAGGAAGAAGCCCAGAGGTTGTTTCCTTTCCAAGATGAGTCGATCAGATTTTCATTTCACCTTATCCAAAGCTCATTTGCCTTCTACTGAAATAAATGGCTTCTAAAATGCCGAGGAGGTCACAGAGTTTTCTGGGCCTGAACCAAGGTCCCTGCAGGGATCCAAGTGCGCCCTTCCCTGGCTGTGGGTGTTACACGCTCAGTGGAAAAACCTGCCATGAACACACCCTGTGCACACGTGGCACGGAGATTTTCAAGGGTTCTGTCTCTGCCCAAGCCAATGAAAAGTTCATAAGAGCATTCAGAAGCAATTGGCTCTCAGCGAGGAATCCTTTCATGCCAAATTTGTGCTCTCCAGCCCAGCTGTTTCGGTTGCAGATGTCTTTGGGAGAAGCTCACAACTTTATAACAGGGATGAAGATTTCATTTTCACTCATACTCTTTGCTGAGAGACCATCTTTCCTTGTCTCTCAGCAAATACTTATCTTCCCACAGAAATCAGCCCTGATTTCATCATTTCTAATGTTACTTAAAACTTAGGGAGTCTAGAAAAGGGCTGTACATGTTCTTAAACTATGGCAGTTGTTTCCACACACACATTGATGCCAAAGCAGAATGGTTAGCCTTAGCTTTTCTAATATTCTCGTGAGGTGAGTCAGTCATGGCTCACCATATGGATTACATATAAATAAAAGCAGAAATTTATTTATCAGTCAGTACAAGTGCAGGACTTCTGTTTCATAGATAAGTAATTTTTATTTCTTGGTGGGTGATCATTTGTATTAACCGTTCTAAAAATGACCAATGTTTTCTCTGACTTGACAACATTTTCATCAGGCTGGAAAACTTCCCCATTAAATTCACTTTGAGAAGGGAACTGTACAAAGACTAGATTTATTACTCAACAGATGCTCATCACATTGCTTAATGCTTTATTTCATGGTCCATGTTCATCATCTTTTTTTGATTCTTAAATCTATACCCAGTTCTTTTTGAACATCTGGTGTTCTTTCTCTGTTATGTTTGTAACAGAATAATTTGTCTGGGCAAAGTGTTTCTTCTTGTAATGCTCTTAATCCTCATGGGAATTTGGAGCATCAGCAGGGGAATAGGACCTCTGCGATTAAATGTGAAGATATTTGCAAGATTGTTTCATTTTCCAATAAATATAAACTTGTTCCTTCAATGACATCATCTGTTGGCAGCCTTTGACATAAATCTGCTGTTGCTGGGAACGGCGCAGAACGTCCTTGTAAAGGAAATTGGTCTGTAAACAATTGATCTGTGTGCAGACTTCAAGGTAAATTAAAAAAATAAACAAGCGTGGGAATACAGTTTACTGAAAATTTACAAATTGCTCAAGATATTTTTGCATGAGCTATTTGCCACGTCGTATTGAGTGGCTTTTTGGTTAGCACATGTATTTAACGGGACTGGAGTCTTAACGTCGTCTGACTGCCTCATATGGCAGTACGGAAAACAAGCGTTGCGTTTTTGGCATCTCGGTAGAAGACTTGAATTATTTTTTTTTATTTTTTTTTCCCACATTGTAGCTATTTTCTGAGAAAAGAAACGAATGTGAAAGTTCCAGTAATCGTGCCTGGTGCCATACACCCTATCTGAAATCTCCTTCTGGTCCTGGTGGCCGCTGCCCTTGTGCATAACGCGTGTTCTCCATTTGCATCCCCAGCAGTCACCTGCAAGCTTCATTCTGTGTAACGCTCTGAAGCATGAAGAGCATCTTCTGGTAAAAACAGGCGAAGCGTTCCATCTTTGACTGCACAACGAATTCCTGTTGAAGCAAGCCGAGAGTTACAAAGAGTGTGAAACGTGATACAGATGATAAAAAACTCCGGCGTTGGTGCTGCATTCCGTGGCGCGTTCACATCTACGTGCGGATCGTCTGCTCAGAGAAATCACTTGCTAATGGAAATAATTTGACTATGCTTTCTGCCATCCCTGGGCTCTGTTTCCCATAGCTAAAGAAGCAAAAAAAAAACCAGAATGTGGGTTCTTCAAAAACTTGCAGGTCCTCGGGCCTGATCTAGGAGTGTGAAACTGTTTGTGACAACCTCTGCTAGATTCAGGGTGAGGATTTTAAGCTTAGTTTGGGTGGGTTTTAGCCCAGTCCATACCAACTCGTGTCCCTCAAATAAGGGAGAGTGTTGATTTTTAATTTTTTTTTGCATCATATTTGGTGAAACAGCAGAAGGCTGGGAACAGGGAAGTCTCTTAACAACTTTTCATCTTGCTGGTGCTTTGGCAGCCTGAAATACGTAGAGATTTACATATATTTTCCCATGAGGGTTGCCGTTTCTCTGACAAGTGTTGAAATAGTAGTTGACGTCTTTAATAAGAGAATGGAGCCAAGGAACAGAGTGAGTAAAGTAAAACAACCATTAATTTGATTCCGGTTTTGATTTTAAAAAATTAAAATAAAAAATTCTACACATGAATTGGTATTCAAAACACTGTGATGATTATAGAAGTCATCCTTGAACCAGATATTAGAGGTTATTTATGATCAGTCAGCACAAGTTCAGAGTTCCGCTGCTAAAAGTTGCAATAAATAATTGCCAATTGGGCAGCGAGCAAAATAACTAAACGGTAGATGCACTTGTTTATGAAACAATTTCTGGGTACAGCTGTTTGCTCCTCTGCAGAGAATGGCTAATCATTTTACCTATTAATTAATATTTGGCTGTGTATTGTTCTTCATTTTTTCTGAATTGGTATTTTTATTTGTTTCGAAATTAAGTGGGTTTACTTTAATAATTGCATATTGATTATTCATATGCAGTGGCTCATATGCAATGCTTATATTCTTTGATTGTTCATATATTCATGTCTTCTGCCTTGTTAGGTCACTATGGATTTATTAAAAATCTTTTCCATTCTGGAGCTACCTGAAAAAATTTGGGTCATATGTATATTTTGTCAGTTCACTGTGCTATTTCTGCAAAATAGCTGAAAGAAATAATATGTACGGCATCTATTCAGGTAGTTTGGCATTCAAATTTGCAGTTGTTTAACTTGATCGGGGTTAAATGGATTTTAAGGATCCACATAGGCTGCATCAGTTTGACACAGGCCATCTTTTCCAAGAAATTATGGTTTAAAGGGAGAAAACGGACATCTGTAACAACTCATCTCCTTGAACTGAGAAAGCGGGAAATATATTGGCAGTTTGTAAATGTTTCTCCATTTTTTGAGCAGGGATGTGGTCAGAAAATCTGTTTGCATTGGGTTTCTTCATTGTATCAGACTGGCCAATTCGGTGGTGAGGTATGATCTGGTGAAGTGATGAGAAATACCGGCGAGACGTGCGTAACGTGTGATGGCAGCGATGCTCTGAAGGACTTGCTAGGACTCATCAGCTCCATTTCTTGTGCTCAGTGCTTCGAATGGGTCTCTTTGTAGACTCACGGACTGATGCCAGGGCGATTTTGAAGCCAGTCAGGACTTTGAATCCATAGCTAGTCAATTACTATAGCTCATTGCATTTATTTTTCAAATTATGTAAGCTGAGTAAGTGCATAATGGAGTTGCTAAATGAAAAATTGAACCATAACTGGGCATGTTTCCAAAAGATCACCGAGAGGCAGAGTGTATATCACTGAGCAACTTTATTCAATTACAGTTTTTAATGCTGTTGAAGATGGCTTCGCATTTTTAAACTCTGATGTCCTTACTCTGATCTGATCCTTTCGTTTTTAAATTATCACAGGCTAGAAAACTTGCGTAATAACAGAACAAAGACTGGTTAACATCTCTTTTTTAATCATTGAAATGTGTTCAGCCACTCAGTATCCAGTTCTTGTAGCTCCTCTGAGTCTGTTTGTAAGAATACATGCTCCTTAGTTTTGGCATGGATCAAATACCCATGTGTTTATTGTTTGTGCAGGAGCAAAAAAAACCAACAAAAGGCAAGTCTGGTAGAGAGAAAAGTCAGTGAACATTTTTTTGCAGCAAGGATTAATATCAATCTACCTGTAAAATTAGGAGTTGAGGAAGATCTTGGATACAAAGCCAAGCGGTGTGACCATATGGCTTTTTTGACGTGAAGTTTTCTCCTTTTTTTTGCACTCTAATAAAAAAGCACATGACCTGTTTCTGTTCCAGGGGTCTGTTTCCTTGCCTCCTTACACCTGTGAGACCAAACCAGCTGCAAGACAATACCTAGTTAGGACTGAGGATCTGCCTGACCCAGCTGGTGTGGGTGAGTTTTTATAAACCTGCTTTCTGCCTTCAGGCTCTTGCTCTTTGTGGGGAAGATAAGCGAAGGAAGAATTGTGGAACTCCGTGGCGCTACCAGCGCAGGTTTAACTTTAAATTAAAATCGTGTTTCTTTTCTCTGGTCTGGCCTTTATCCCCTGGAGTGTAGATGGTCTTGGGTGTGGTTAGCTGGGGACAAATGGTTAAAATTTGTACGATTCTGAAAATATTTTTGCTCAGAATACTAAACCTGTCTTTTTCTTCGTTTTCTCCATTCTCTTTGGTTAAAATTTGTAGCAAAACAGGGATGTGGCATTCAATATGCATCATGGAGAAAAGTCACCTGCTTTAATCCAAAGCATTTCCTTGAGCCGAAGGTAGCTAAATCAGCCAGAAGAATTAAGTGAGGGATCTGCTAGGATGGTTTCTGTGAGCTCCACTTTGGCAGCGCTCTAAGACAGTAACCATAAAGGTGAAAAGCCCAACCCATTAAGCAAGAGGAAATGAAATTTAACAGATTTGGGCTGTTTTATTTTATGTGTACAAAAACATTGAAATTTATAGGATGGTCTTTTAGGTGGCACAGCACAGATGTCCGTTCGAAGCCATAACACTTTTTTGGTGACTTTCAGATATGTGAGTCTTATGATAACATTTTTGTCCCTACCTGTAACTCCATATTCCAAAACATCCACATGGTGAGACAGTTGTGCATTTTTTCTGTTTGTAGCTAAGTGATGCATGATAGTGGAACCTCATGGGATAGTAATAATTTAATTCCTAATACTATTACCTTGAATTATTCATTTGCTGTGTTACTGCAATGAATTGGGGACGAAGGTGATAATGCTTAGCTGTATTTCTAGGAGTTCTTAAAAATAATTGGATTAGAAATCATGCATTGAGAACCTACTTATTATTCTTAACGATCAGGATTTATTTAAGTGTTTTAATCAAGCAGTAAATGATGTATATCTCAGACTACTTTGATTCCTGGTTTTTGAATCACAATTTGTAAGCACTAGAGCACAAGCCTTTTCATTAGGCAAAACAAATTTTGGTAGAGTTTTTGTCTTTCTGGTTCCAGGCAGTAGGAAATAAAACCCAGCCATTCATGTTCAAGGCAAGACATCGTACGCTCTCTAAATAAATACGCAGAAATTAGCGCATGAGTAAACTAACGGGATCATAATTAATCTAATACACCTGCAGAACGTCTCGTCCAAATCGCTCTTAATTGATTGCCGTTGATATTTGCCTGAGTTGCTAATAGAAAAAATAGCTTTTAGTGAGCAAAACAGCCTGGTGTATATTTTCATCAGAGTTCCTGTGGCTGTATCGCACCGCACCTGCCTACTCCCCGAGTGCCCTTTAGAGCTGTCATATACTTTTATGAGGGTGGGAGCAGGTTCTGGCAAGCTGGCTTGACTCGAATGGCGTCGGGATATAAAACACGAAGACCCACTTGTGACTGCCAAGGTAATCAGTCGGATTTGATTAGTGCTGCGGTGACGGGCGCGTTACGGACGGCGTTTGTCACTTCTCGCGAAAAGGTCGTTTTCGGAATCGAAGCCCGTAAACACGTTCAGCACCTTTTGCTCTCAGGGGAATTGCCAGGGAAGAAGCAGTAAATCCTGATCAATATTGGTGTGAAAAAGCAGAGAAAGGGGAAAGTCACCGACCCGGAAGGAAATCTTACCTTCTAAACTGAGTGAGAGGTCTCCTAAAGATTTATGGAATTGAGTCTCAGCTCTTAATTCCCCCCACAATGTAAAAGCTTAAAACTCGGTTGTTAAACAACTAGGTCTCTTTTTTTTTTCCTAAAAAAAAACTTTCCATGAGTTGCTAAGCAACTGGGCTGTAAGAAAAAGGCCAGATCTTCAGTTTATGAGAAACAGAAGGTTTCTGTGTACTTGTGTGTAAATACATCCCCTCCTTTTTTTCAGAGATCCGCAGCAGGTGAGCGTGTGTGTGTTGGGCGGATCTGGTTGTGTGCACGAGGCAGCCGATGAAACGATTTTACAGAGATGGCATAAATTAAATGTTCTGTCGGCGTCGGTACAGCAACAAAAATATCTTCTCGTGGAAAATTACCAAGATTTTACATTTTTCTTTCTCAGGCATCCCGCAGGAACATCTGTTTGAAGGGATTTGTTTTCCGCTTTTTAGTTTTTAAGAGTATTAGTATTTAAACACTGAATAGTGGGGGAAGCAGCACGGTGGGAAAAAGCCACGTTTTTCTTTTTTTAATTCAATATTTCCTCTCTGTTGTCAAAAAACGTGACTCAGGTTAGTGACAAGATAATGCCAGTGTGACCCCAAAGTGATAGAGTTATCAATAGTTGTGGTGTTAGTTATTTATGCAATTAATTTCATAATCATCCTAGATTCAAGATATTTCCTGTGGTTGTACCAGGAGAGATGGTAGAAAAATATAAATACAAACCAGGAATGAAAATCCTAAAGCATGGCACTAACCCAGCGAATTGAGCTGGGCTTTGCAAAGCAGAGTAAGGGAATTATCTCTGGACAGTGAACTGTCTTTGGGTTCACTGCTACGATAATTGGAATTTTTGCCACTGGACTTTTACGATGAAAATGATCATTTAAGGGAAATTTGGGCTCCGATTCAATTGGAAAATGGGATTTTCATAGTAATTTGAAGTAATACAAACAGTTGCAAAAATATGTCATGAATTAATACAGTTTTTCTTCTTTATTTATGGAGGAAATGGACACTTGTATTTAAGTTTTTTTCTTTTTTAGAATAGCTTAGAAATAAAATTTCTTCAGTGAGTTAATTGTATTTTTTTCAAACTTTTTAATATTTCTTTTCTTTTACATAAATAACTGGACTTACAGATAACTCTTTGGCAGTGCCAAAAAGAGTTGCTCACCAGAGCTGGCGGCTCTGAACTGGGTGAAGGACTGTGTCGGTGGAGGGCATTAGAGAAGGTCTCCAGCCCTTTTCACTGTTACAATTTTTGTTAGGTGAAGCAAAAGGATAAAACAAGTGTTATCAACATAACGTCCACGTTCAGTTCATCTTCCCGTGGATACTGGTAGGGGAGCAACCGTAATTCTTCAAAAACCAGGCGAGGGCTACTTTTTTTTTAATTTTTAAAACAGCAAATTTTGCTAGATAGTATCAGGAGACTGTTACGCTTTTCGAAGCCATGTGTCTTGCATTTTAATTATCACCTACCGTCTAGTGCTGTGAGTGTTTGGAAGCTTGCTCCATCCATTAAAGCAGCAACTGTGTTAATAAATTCTAGTCATTGATTGATATTAAATGACATATGTAGCAAACAATCCATCTGTCTCTGTGATATCATTCCATGCCTTCTTTCATGTTTCCATTACGAATTCTGTAATAAATAGCCTGATCATTTTGAGTGACATTTGGGATCTTTGTTGGACAAGACATCTCAAGTACATCTGTCTTCTCACTGGTTTATAGCTGACAGTTCTAACAGCAGCTATTACCTTCCAAAAGCCTGCATTCCAAGTATTCTCTATGTTCCTCCGACTTCTTTTTTTTTCTTTTTAATTTCAGGGTGCATATTGCTGACGTAAAGTGCCTTTTTTTTTTAAAAAAAAAAATCCACTTCTTTTCCTCTTACACGATCATTTTATCACCGTTATGCTGAGTCACGCCGTATCTGTCTCTCACTCCAGATCTTAATCCTGATCTCGTTCGTCAAATGTTATTGCTATCCTCTATTCTGTAAGATTTTATTTTTTTTTTAAGCCAGACACCCCCGTCTGTTACCTTTCTCACCATCCCACTCTTTGAAGTAGCTGTTCTTCTCTGCCGTTAGTTTTCCGGGGAGCCGCAGCAGTTGCCTCGGGTCTTATCCTCTCACTCCCTACTGCTGGGAGGTGGAGACTCGCGAAGTCCCAGACTGCTGAGATAAACATAAACTCATTTAAATTAACAGTAATCCTCTCTTATTTGAGAATCAAACCCTAATACTGCTTCTGAGGATCTGCTGGATTAATAATTTATCTGTGTGAAGCAGAAGCACTGCCCTGTACGTAGAAGAGGAAGAGAAATGCCTCCAGCTCTCATTCTTCTAACCAGAGCTTGGCGCGGTGTCGCTCCTCCCGTAGCTTTTGCTCTACAGAAAACTGTATTTCCCTCAGTTAAGAGATAACACGTACAGGTGAGGAGGCATCACTTGCACTCCTACAAATGCTACAGAAAACACAACAACATCTCAAGATCTTTTTTAAAGAAACCAGGTTCAATTTCCTTTTAATTTTATTTTAAAAGTTGGTGTGAGCGTAACTGTTTGAGCTTGCCCTCGGCAATGACTAAATTTTGCGCTCAAGCTGAACAGTAACAGGTAGAAAAACAGTCTTTGTAATAGATAATTGAAAAACTTTGTTTCTTTTTTGATATGGAGAAGTAAAAATAAAGCCTTTACCTGTCTCTCTTTTGAATGTTAGCACATTTGGTCCAAAAGTGCAATATAGAAATCATTAGTGACTAAACTGTAGAGTGATACATTATATTTTGAGGTTGTATTTCTCTACTTCAGATATTAATATTTCATTATGCCAACACTTTATTTTCAAGTCTCTTGGAGAATGCAGATTCATACATTTTTAATTTTTCAGCCAGACACTTCCTGTATATATGTGAGTTTGTGTAGAGTTTGTGTCTCCTCCTGGTACAGAGGATCTCCGGGCTGGTGGATTGGATGGCTGGTTAACTCTCTTTATTCAGTATATTTGCTTAAAAATACAGCAATGGTCCATTGAGACTTCTCAGGGTGGCTCACCACATGATGGGAGTAAGAATCTCAGGAGGAAAACTGCCAGACTCCTACTGTGTTGTGTAAGAAGAGCCTCTGAGTTTCCAAGTGTCTACAAGTACCTCTACACAACTGTGGAAAAAAATGGATGACAGAAGTTGCTCCAAGTTTTCAGCTTTAATCCTGATGTTTCTATCTTCTCCTCTTCCTCAAAAGACAGGGAAAGTCGCGAGTTTAGAAGTCAAAATGTATGCTTCAGTAAATCATATATGAAATAGGGCTGAATCAAGTCACCTTTTAAATCCAAGGAGCTCTAGTTCAAGGTCTCATGATTTACTCAGTTTTAACCATAAATCTCCAGATCAATAGCAGAGGCGGAACCCGATGAGATATACTTAACCTTTGGCAAACCCCACTAACTCTTCTGTATAGACCTCGTCAGCACGAAATCCCAGCTCTGTGTGTGCAGGCACACGAGCCTGCAGTTGTTACCCTTGCAAGACACAGAAATGCCATTTATAGTAGGCAAAACATAAAAGGTGGAATAAATATATATGCAAAAACGTTCTGTTATTGAAAATACTCTGTTTATTTGCGTGTTCTCAAAACTTCCAACTATTATTTACAACAAAAAACCATCCAAACAACTCAATACAGAGGTGTTTTTAAACACAGCAGTGTATGTTTAAACTTTAAAGCATATGCAAAGACAAAATAATCAGGATGGCTGACAACGGAGAATTAAGTGTACCGTAACATTTCTTTTGCTAGTCTCTGGCACTGCTCAGATGTCATTTATTTCTTTGGCTACTAAATTCAAAATTTAAAGCATTTTAATTAAGTCTGACTCTGAGAGAGTGGGTTTTGTTATTATTTCCATTTCACTGAAGGAAAATGCAAGCCTTAGTAATTTTTTCTGGTTTCTGTTATTTTCTGTTTCACTGAAGAAGAACGCAAGCCTCCACTCAAATTATTTTGTCATCTAGAATGTTATTATTTTTGGTCTAACTGTTCTCTTCTCAGATGTGAAAAAGAGTTGAAGAAATGAAATGGCAAAACTTTCCCAGCTTCTGCCGGAACCGCTTACTACTGCTGTCCCTCTTCAGCCGAGAACTCCAGATTTCCAAACCGCCTTCCGTGCATCCTTCAGCTCTGGAGAAGAAGTAGAAGAGCTCCGATGTGATGCCGTTGAGTGCCTACAGCTCTGATGAGATGCACACTTCAGTGGCAGACGTAGGCAGTCGGTAAAACTTCTTTGAGACTTGCAGTTCAGATTCCTGATGTGTTTGGTGTCGAGTGCACTGATCCAAGAGCGGTAAAAAGAGAAGCGGCCACAGCATTCCAGTATTTCCCTTTCCATTTAAAAATTGTTCCCAAAAAAAGTGTTGGAGGGTTTGTTCTGAATTATCAAATAGTGTTACAGTGACAGGTAAAATATTTTCTAGAAGAAAATGTTTTTCATAATAAACCATTTTTAGAAAGGGTCATCTTCTGCAAATACTGCGTTCAAGTAGCATTTAGATTAGATGTTAGGAAGAAATTCTTCACTGTGAGGGTGGTGAGACACCGGCACAGTGAAGCTGTGAAGGTTGAAGACCAGGTTGGACGGGGCTCTGAGCAACCTGGGCTGGTGGGAGGTGTCCCTGCCCACGGCAGGGCGTTGGAACCAGATGATCTTTAAGCTCCCTTCCAACCCAAACCATTCTGTGATCCTATTTTACGAGGAGACAGATGCATATTTAATAGCTTTGGAAGTGGTATTATCACAACTGCAAAGCAGCCAGGAACGTGCAATTGCTTGTTTTACTCCAAATCCTTGGCGCCACAAAATACAACATGCTGTTGGCTGTATCTGCTGCTGATAGCGTTGTGTTCGTGCAGGCACCAGCAGGATCCCAAATAACCTCACGCATTTCCCATTACTCTATTTATTTATTTCATTTACCTTAACTGAATCTCTCAGCAGGGCAGGACCTTTGGATTCTCTCAATCTTCTACTAAGCATCAACCTGGAAAGCCCCGAGAGAGATCTGATGAGCCAAAAGGGAAACCAGACCAGAGGATGTTTTGATTCTTAAAACTGGTTTGTATCAGAAAGAACTATTTTTAGGCAATTCTTTAAGGAAAAAAAAAAAAAATCACTTCAATATCAGCACCAAATTAAGCTAAACTTTTTGTGACTGTGATCACACAAGTGTCTAAAGGGGAAGAAGCTGGAGCCCATCAAATGTGATTTGCAACAAATCCTGGGTATGGTTTTTTCTGCCTTTTTCTGCAATTGATAGAAACCTCTCACTGCTGTTCAGTGTTCGGGACTGAGGTCTGCAAAGGGAACAGCCCCGTCCTGCTGATGAAGCTGGGCATTATTGCACCAAGTTGGGCAAATACTTTGAGCCAAACGCAAAAAAACCCACCCAAAACCTGAGTTGCAAGAGGGTAGAACGGTAGAAATCCATTTGAAAAACTGCAAATTTTGATTTTTTTTTTAGTTTTAGATTGGCATTTCATCATGGAATATTGGTTTAAAAATACATATTTCTCAAGGCTAAAAGCTAAGTTTGTATTAAATATATTTTTCCAGGAGTAACGTATGAGACTCTGTAGGTGAATTAGAATGAATTCTTAAAGGAATTCAGTGGTGTAAACCCGTATGATAGCCTCACAAAATTCTTGCAAAAATTGATTTTGGATCGAAAAAAGCTCTCTTTCTCTAACAAGTGTGTTGGCTTTTGACCTATGTATTTGGTCCAAACTCATAAATCTCTCAAAAAAATTTTAATAAATGGATAATGCCTTGTTTGCTTATGATTTCTGAAGAGATACATGGACATGTTTGTGAAATATTGTTTCCAACTATTTACAGCTTGTGTGGTTTTCTGTCATGTCCTGATTATACACCTTAATTACTTGCACCATTGACGTACCAGTTCAGTTACCGCTAAGAGAAGTTTTTGTTGGCAGGGTTGTTCATAGGAAAACATGTAATGAACATAACTTTTGAAATAATTGGGTTTTTTCCATGTTTCACAGGTAATCGGTAACTTTTGAAAGAAAAGTTATGGTTTTTTTTCTTACGTGTTCATTTCACAGTAGGAAAAGGAAAAGTAGTCGGCACTGAAATAAAACGTGGGCCTCCCAGTGGGCTGTGAAAATAGAGCAGCCTAACATGCTCGTGTTGAATAATGAGGTTGTAACGGATCAGCTTTTTTTCTTTTTCTAAAAGACACTGTTTTCTATATGCTCAGTTCAGAATAACTTACAACCTCCTTTACAGAAATTATGTGATTGTCAATTATTACAAAACAGGACCTGGAAATTAGTCTTAAAATCAGTGTAAAAAAATTTGTGTCGGTCAAAATCCATATATATAAAAAAAATCCGGTAATTGTGTCAGATTCTGTTCTTATCTATAAAATGTTACTAAACATAAGTTAAGTGTTTCCAAGACTGAAACACATACACAACTCTGAAGAGTAGTTTTCTTTATTGACTTATCCACGAGTGAAGAATATTTGTACTGATGACTATTTTTCAGTAGTTTGTAAATGCTCACTGAATACTTCTTGATTTTTTTTTATCATGTCTGCTTTTAAATATTTTTTTTTTCTTTATGTGGCTGATAATTTCTGTGGTTGACAATTCCATATGCATGGATTGATCCTTGATAATCTTCAGGAGAGCTGGTGACTTTCATATACTTTTTGAGAGATTTTTGTGAGCTGGGTGGGTTTGCCTTGTTAGTGGAACTTGCCTTTGGTTGTACCACGGGAAGGTGAAAGAAATCTACCCAAGAATGTCCTTCTGTCACCATGAGCAATGTACTATGAAGAATGATGTTCTAAGTGCATTTCTGTCACTGTAGGAGAATAAAATAAGGGAGTGAGCAGTAGAGGCCACCTTGGTTCTCTTTTGTCCTGTAAATAATTGATAATATAAACGCGGAAAACATAAAAATGTAAAAATTGGTAGTGTAAAAATAGAAAACGTTGATAATGATTTAGGTACATGTGTGTTCGTATGCACGGATGTCTGTGCACACGGTTTCTTTGATGCTTTGCCTTTAATGAAATACCCAAATTACACATCGTAAGCGACAAAGTAAATGTTAAATGTAGCCTGCAAATATTATCTTCTTCATAAAGTTGCCTGATATTGTAGACATCTATAATAGTATAATGTATTAACCACTGTGCTGTAATCTGTTCTCAGTGAAATGTCTTCGATACCTTGAACAATGAGTATTTTCAGCAGAGATGATAATATTTTTTCATTGATTAGCGGAGATTTGAAGCTACCCTAAGTAGCCAAATAACATCTTGATGGATTGTATTATGTACTTCCATATTTCAGAAATATAGAATATCGATAAAATAAAGGATTAAACCATGAATAAACATTTTCTCTTTTCAGGTAGCAGAGCTGAAATGCATTTAGCATTCTTTGCAGTTCAATACCTGCTTGCAACTCCAGAATGAGGTAGGTACAGCTTTCTTTCCGTCAGAATTTTATATTGGAACATTTTTCTGTTTCCCCCTTACGGTTATATTATTATTCCCAGACAGTTTTGAAAGTATTCATTGGCTTTCTTCCTTTCTTGTGCCTCCTTCAGAACTTCTTCTTCCTGTTTTGGGTCAGTAGCAAGCGGAAAATGCAAATGGCCTTGCACGAAAAAGCGTTTGGCAGAGAACTTGCAATTAAATAGTAATATTGAAGATTCGAATGGAAAAGCTTTCTTGCACAAAGCTTCCTTGGTTTCTATAATTTCTGGCCAAAATAATACCGAAGCCAGGATTTTGCAGCTTGTGTCTGTCGTGTGGAACCAGGAAGGACTTGCCAGGCGTGGTCTGACTCGGTGCTGGAACAAGGTCAAGTCTGACAAGTCAGCTTCCCCTGCGAGCGAGGTGCACCTTCATTTTGGAAGGAACCTCATCTAAAGGTAAGGTAAGACTTAAGTGGTGTTTTTCTGCTAGTTCATGACCAACTTCAGAGATGCAAATGGTCCTTTTAAACTGTTCAAAACGTGGTCATATTTAATCTGCAAAATGAATCAGCAAGAGAGTTCAAGTCATTTCCTTGCAGATCAATAGATGGAACTGTTTGCAGGTTAAGTGGACTTTGGCTTTTCTCCGTCTGTATGGCACTACTCACTCGAAGGGTCATTGATGGTGATAACTGCAATGCTTTGATGCCTAAATCCCACACTTTAAAACACCTGAAACCCTTTTAAATGGTCCAGTGCTTTAAAGCAGGGCCTCCTGTAACCTGAGTTTTGAAATAACCCAAACTCAGAGGCTACGAGGAATGATAAAGTTGAAGAGATTTAGTGAGGAGTAGGGAGATGGAAATGAGAAAAGTCACAAAGGAAGTAGCAGCTCCGGAAGAAACTCATTGTTGAAGCGCAACTGTGGCTGAAGCAGAGTTTGGGGTCCTTTAGTGTTAATCCTTTGTATGTTCATAGAATCCTAGAATGGCCCAGGCTGGAAGGGACCTTAGAGATCATTTAATCCAACCTCCCTGTCATGGGCAGGGACACCTCTCAACTAGATCAGGCAACACATGAAACACAATGCTTCTAAGATGTTTAGATAAGGAGCCTCATAATTTAGCGCTTTTTTCATGAAACATTTATCACGCAATCTACAGTATCATTACATGAAATTTCCTCCTGAGTGGAATTCAGCTTGCGTGCTAGGATGCCACGGCATGCGTTATTTTAATTTAACACTAGTACTGGGGAGGGAGTGGGAAGATAGCGGTAGGAGAACTGCTCTTGAGTGAGTCCTTTCACATGAATCTCAAGCTCTGCAGAAGGGAGCACTGTGCTTTTTTTGACCTACTCCTCCCTGTGCGGAGCTCGGAGGCACCCACATAAGCAGCACTTTGATATTCTCTCGTTATTTGAAGGTGCCTCCAGTGCCTTGAGCAACCTCTGTGGAAAACTCGTGTTGCAGGACGAGTATGTGTTAGCACCTCACTAGCAGTTCAGACTGTCAGATCTCCAATTAAGTCTGTTCCAGTGCTTTGAGATATAATTTCAGCAAAATTGCACGAATGCTAGTCAGAACATTTATGGTGAATTTGTATAAAGGAAGTGGAGGGCACTTGATTTTAATGCAGTGTGCCCAAGTCCTTGTTTTGCTGGCTGTCATGGACCAATACATTGAACATCTGAAAGTCCTGGAAAGATGACAGAAACAGGAAGACTGCAAGCAGATGGATTTCTGAATGTCTGATAATGTTTACAAGTTGTGTTGGGTTTTGTTTGTCCGTGTTTCAAATCAAATTGCAAGCTTGGTAGATTTTCAGGATGCAGATGATGCATTTTTCCCTTTTTTTTTTCTTTTTTTTTCCTTTTTTTTTTTTTTTCCTTTTTTTTTTCCCTTCCTGAAAAGTGGAGAATGCATTTTGTTAGTTTAGGCTGTGTGTTTACAGGACACACTATCCTGACAGCTTCATTTCATCAGCAGCTGGACATCTCATGACAACTTACAAAAGTGATTTTTGTTTTATTAAAATGAATCTAAAGCAGATGAAAGAGAGTGGATTTGACTACATCATACTCATTACTCAAGTAGAAATCTGTTTTGGAAAGACGTAATACATGGAGAAAGATTATTTAAATTCTTTTACCTTAATTTCACATCCCTTTCCTGTCTATAAACAATTTTTTTTTATGACAGATGGTTTGCATATAAATTTAAATGACATAAGCGTGTTTATTTTTACAATTATAATAAAGTTTTGAAAAACAGTGATAGTATGGGGGAATAGTTAACTGATTATAGCAATCACAACAAATACATTAAGATGCTTAATTTTTTTCTTATTCTTTAATCTTCGAATATTTCTTTCTAGAAAGTATCTTTGTGATAAGAAAGTACAGTGAATATTCAGATGTGATAGACATATCAAAAAGCACTTTGGTTTTCCTGGACACAGATAAAATATTCGGAAAAAAAACCCCAAAAAACCCCAAAGAAGTTACTTTGTCTTTTAAGGTTTCTTTCTGGGAAGGAATTCCCTTCAGATAGTGTCACCGAATGAACCTGGCCCAGGCAAACTTGCTATTTCCTTATCAAGGTTCTGTGCTCAGTTTTCTTACGGTATTTTAAAAATCCACCTGGTTTGAAACGATGAAGTGATCCGACGACAAAGAAAAGGGTTTATTGTCAGCGATTGCTCAGGATCTGGATGTTCCAGCAAAGTCAGAGTTGCCTGGTGAAGTCTGAAATCCTTTGGTGAGGAAGGGTTGTCACCCAGACCTTAAACTAAACGCTCTGCAAAAGGCAGCGGTGCCAGGCGCAGCGAAGGGGCAAATACTGTGATGCAGCTGGACGGCCCTGGGAGGCAAGTTGCTGTATATCAGCCCTACGTAATGAATGCAGATTGGTTTTTTAGGGCCCAAATGGGAAAGCGTAAAAGGCTACAAAAGCTTTAATTTGTGTTTTGTGCATTTAAAGCTGTAGACCATTAAGTGTCCATTAAATCACTATTTTATATGCTGCTAAGTGCATCTCTATCATCAGAATAAAAAGATGGTTTTAATTCACCCTGTGGCAAATAAAACATTTTAACTGAGGGCATTTGGGATAACAAATTGACTGGAATTGGAAAGGAAATTAACGCTGAGCTCTGACAACAAGCCATCTTTGTGACTTTGCTTTTAGCACCCTGTGCGTGCACAAACACGATAGGTACGCGTTTATTTGCGGTTAGATTTCAATTACCAAGATTCTACCCCAAATAAAACTTTCCTTGCGCTGGTAGGGTTCATCCTAACTTTTACTGCAGAGCTCACATGATCTTTCTTAAACCATTGTGTAGCGTGTTCTTGCCTCACTGCAAAGGGCCTCCGTTATTTCGGCTCTGTCCTGAAAATGGGGGGTAGAAACAAATAGACGAGAAGAAATTTCTCATTTCCCTCCCCAAAGGATATTTGAGTGGTTTATTTTAGTTCAAGAGAAGATGAAGTTTTAACACCTGCCTTCAGAACGTGAAGACTGCAAAGATAATTGGTTTGGAAACGTTGACATATTTTGTTTTGGCGTTTCGGATTGAAGTTCAGCTCTGCGTTCCTCCAACTGAAGCCGCTCGGTTTCTTTCTTTCACGAGCTGCTCAGCCTTTCTATTCCCATCCTTGCCTGCCCCCCAGTTTTCTCTGGGGACCTGAGAAATACTCCTCCCAGGATGAAGAAATCCGGGTAGCTAGACAGTGACCTCCCCACATAAGTCATGTGCAGCAACTTGAAGTTCTTGCTCACTCGTACTAAAAATGCCCCGATTCCCAGAAGGCAGCATGCTGAGAAAATGCAGTTGACAATCATTGATTTTTCAGGAAAATGCGTTGTCCTGTTTAATATAATAAATTGTCCCAGTTCAGTTAAAACAAGACTCTGTATTTGCTAAAGAAAAAATATGGCGTTAGGAAAATATTTCCAAACGTTTTTTCGGTAAAATTATTTTCTAATAGTTCTGAAATTGAATTTGGTGTCAATATATGCATCTGTCTCTGGGGAACTGCTGAACCGTGTCTGTCGTGACTCTTTCTCGTTAACGGGACGGTTCTCAGCGGTGGAAAGGAGAAACCGAGAAGCAGGAGGACTGCAGAGAAGGTACCTGCAGCAACTTGCAGCCTGGGAAGACAAGTAAAGGGCAATCCTGCAGCTCCTGGCTCAGACATGCGAGCCGCCGAGGCAATTATATTATCTCGGGCTTCTCCGAGTAGCTGCTTCTGCCAGCCCATCTGCTCTTCTCCTTAACTACTACTACCAGTTTGCTATTTGCAGCTCTTAGATCTTCCCCAGAGCCGCTTCTCCATCACACGTTTCTCCTTTCTGGCTCTGTCTTTCCCCCACCTTCTTCCCCGTTATCGATCAGGTGACAGCAGCTCATC
This sequence comes from Trogon surrucura, assembly GCA_020746105.1. Classification (NCBI taxonomy): domain Eukaryota; kingdom Metazoa; phylum Chordata; class Aves; order Trogoniformes; family Trogonidae; genus Trogon; species Trogon surrucura. The sequence continues at coordinate 1,749,887 of CM036620.1, read as the reverse complement.
GCTAAGATTCACTAGGCACAAGATCTTAGGGTTTTACGTCTGCCGTCTGTGGTTACTCACTATGTTGTTAAAATGAGCTTTTGAAGTGGATTTATTGTGAATCTGTTTTCAGAGACCCTCCTGCTTATCTGTATGTGAATAATTCCTCTAATGGTTTTCAAAATCAGTCCCTTAATATGTTTTTCAACCTTATTCAAATCGTGAAGCAAATGCGTGTACTCGCTGGGAATTTAAAGACTTATTGTTCCTGGCGTGAAAGGGTATTTTCGAGAAAAGATTTGCTTGTTTCATTAAGTCGCTGTATTATTTACTGCTTTTTTTTAAAGATTACACCTATCTGTGTTTGTCACTTTTTCTATGTAGGTAAGAAATGCCTCTGAAAGTGAGGGCATTTATCTGTTAATGAAAAATCAAGCGCAGAACTTCAGTAGACCTCAATTTTTTTGTTGAACTAGGAGATTTAGTTCAGATCCAACTGACGAGAGTATGAATATCAGAAAGCGGAGAGATTAGTATTCTATTGGAAATGATAAAATGTAGTTTAATTAGATCTGAAAACCATCTTTTCTTAATAGTAAGTACAAGGGATTTATTGATGGTGTTGTATTTATTTTTTTTTTCCTTTTTTCAGGTGGCACCTCAAGTTCTGTGTTGAGTTCTAGTCCCCACAATTCAAAAGAGTCGCAGAGAGAGTGTCCAAAGGAAAGGACACGAAGGTGATGAAAGGGCTGTAGAATCTGCCCTGTGAAGAAAGACTACAGGAGTCGGGTCTTTCCCCCTGGAGAAGAGAAGACTCAGGGGACGCAGGCTTCCAGTGCTTAAAGGGTGGCTGCAAAGAGGACAGAGGCACTGTCTTCAGAAGGAGCCATGTGGAGAAGGCAAGGGGCAAGGAATACAAGTTGCACTGGGAAAGGTTTCATCTTGATCTAAGAAAGATTTATTTTTTATTTATCTTTTTTTACAATGAGAACAATCAATCACTGGAAAACCTCCCCGGGACATGGAAGAGTCTCCATCACTGGAGATTTTCAAACTGTGTCTGGACAGGCTGCAAGATCATCTCATCTAGGCTCCCACGAGAGGTTGGACCGGATGATCTTTTGAGGTCCCTCCCGGCCTGAACTGCTCTGTCGTTCTTTTTTTTTATTAATTGAACTGAAGATACAATTGTTACAGGAAAAACGAGCACTAAAAGGAAAAGGAAGAGGACTTGTGCACGCGTTTTGTAACAGCATCTCTCTGGCACTCTATGGGGTTGTTCTCTTTTGTATGAGATGCTCAAATTCAACAACTCTAAGACAGATTTAGGCACATTTTCCAGGTATTGTAGAAAAGACTTGACTCTGGGTTATGGGGCTTTTGTGTGGCTTGGGGTTTTTTTTCCCTTTAGCAGACAATTTTTTTCTGCACATAGAAAATCAATCTTATTTAATGCATTGGGAAACTCTCTCTCTTAAGACTCGCTGCCTTTCACTTTGGGTTATCCTCTCAGCCAAATCCTGTGAGATTATAATTGATTTTAAAAGTCAGCAGCAAAAGTATTTGATCTTTTGGTGACAAACAGTCAAAGAGGAGCCTTCAGGATCAGTGTTAAATGTCAATGAAATTAGATTCGTGCTAGGATAGGCAAGTTAGAAAAATTCAAATCCAGCTGTAATAGTGACAGTAATAAATGGAAACTCAGCAAAATGAAGCTATTAGTCAACAATGTGTAATGTCATAAACTTGAACAAATGATTATAGAGTAGCTCAGGCCTGAATTAAACCCCAGCAAGCTGAGGCAAGCGGCATCACTGAGATGGATAAATAAATTTATTGGAGTGGTTATAATGACACACTAGAATAAAAGCCAAAGGTTTAACTGATCTGTTAAAGATTATCTGGACATCATCACTCAAAATGGACAACAGCACCGGCATGCACTGCTGCTAGTACCAAGCCATGGAATGTTGAACCCCGTTGGAGCTAGAGGGAATAGCACGTCGTAGGCAGCCCAAATTGTTCCAAATCTTCATATGTTGTGGTGGAAAAAATTGTGAGAGGGAACAGGTAAGTTACAGGCAATTTTCTCCGTTGTTTACAAGTAACAATGACAGGGCTACCTGCAGTTCTGCTGTCGTAAGCTAGCCTTTGGGCCAAAAAGAAAAAGGAAAATGTTAACTGGCAACTAAAGAACCTCTTCTGGTGCTTTAAAGAATCTGTATAGAAAACTGTAGAGAGCTTAGCTTAGGGCTTCGGCAATGTTCTCATGGAAATATGCAAGCTCTTTAGCATCAAGAACATCTAAAGCTCTAGTGGTATGCAGATTGGCAAGGCAACCTTAGCAAAAACCAAGTTAGAATTAAATCGACCTGGCATGAAAGAGCCCGGAGCAGCCAGAAGCCACTTGGCCGCAGGAAAGACGAACAGGACACTTCAAGCTTCTTGACACAACCTCGGCTAAAACCACCAGAAAAGTGCTTCCAAGAAGACAACCTTTCATGGCACGTCACCTACTTTGTGAACTGTAGGAAACGCAAATAACGAGAGATAAGCTGTAGTTTCTTGGACATTAAACGATATAGCGCACAGCAGTGTGTTGTGCTCTTACACGCGGTTTATTTTCAAACAATGCAAAGACGTAGTATTGAGGGATTTTAATGCTAATTCTGTCAACGCTACGAAAAGTTGTCTTTTTTTCTGTCAGCTCAGTTTTTCAAAATTGCGCTTTTAGCTTCTTCAGCAAATGAAGCAAAGAGTACAATGTTGATTTTTCTGCAGCAAGAACGCAAAGGGAAATATTGGAATAGTCCCAATATAATATACAAATAGCTTAAGAGATAGGTAATGCTGAAACAAAAATTTGAAGTTGTACATAAAAATGATGGTTTACTCTTTTCTTTTGGGGGGAAGCTATATAACCAGTCATTTTCTTTCTTGCAGGTTTAGAACAGCAGGTGACTCTTGCTAGCAGCAGATCCCAGATGCCTCTGGATGCAAAGCAGCGATTCTTTTTGATTCACCATGTGCTCAGGATCACCCTCTCGTAAGTTGGAAACATCTGCAAAAACAGTGCCAGTATTACTTCTTCTCTGTAATCTGTGAGCCTCTGGATAGCTTGTCTATTTTTTAAGTGGGAAAATTGGTTACTGAGCTCTATTTCTCACCCAACATGTACTTAACTGGGATGGACCAGCATTCAGTTGATTCCCTTCTTCTCTGTGAAGTACCCAATCTCCGCTTTGTGTGTCGAAGGGCTCTTCCTTCATCCCCAGAGCAACATCAGTCCATGTGCAAGTCCTTCGTTATCAGTCGTTCTTCCAGTCTGAGAAAGTAGAGAATTACCACTGAGAAATCAGCAGTCATGAGCGTCCTTGGCTCTAGTTCACATTATTCACATAATGAAAAGCTTTCTATTACTATTTAGAATGGGGTGACTTTTCAAACTTGTATTACTGCTCTGCAATCTAGGCAATAAAATATCCTCCACTTGGAGGCATGATGGCTGGAATCAACGTCTTGAATGTCTGCCCGCCCTCCTTCCCTCTTGCCTTCCTTCCAGTTTTAATCTCTGTGGTGGCTTTCCTAGCTGTATCTCCGGGCGGTGCAGGGAGATGGGCAGTTAACTCAGACATAAATAGTAAGCCAAAGTAAACTAAATATTCTTTTATCTAACATTTTCAAGTTTGTGAGACTTTTTGGAGGGCGCGTAGGTGACTTTGGGACAGCTGGTGCCCTCGTAGCACTCTGGCTTGGCTGTGTTTCCAGTCCTGTGTTCAAGGGCTTTCTGTTGTTTTTCCCTTGGTTGTACTAAAATCTGCTCGTTGCCTTGACAAATATTTGTTTCCCTTCCTGTGTAAGTAAACATCTCGCATAAAATGGTTTCAGCATTCGGTAATCGGATGGCTGCTGTGCTGCTGTTTGCTAGAGTTCAAAACCTGGGCAAATAGCAATTTGTTTGGGCTGAATAAGTAATACCTTATTTTAGAGGGCACAAATAGCCGTGTAATTATTTTGAGTTAAGAAATTACCATATCATTTCCGGCTCATTACATGGGTATTTATTCTCAGCAGATTATGTGCAGAGTGTTACAATAGTAACTGGTGTAACTTTTAAAATAATAGGGAAATAGATTAGTAATGAAAGGAGGGACATGCCTCTGGTGAGCTTTAAGTCCTTAAAATGGGAGTTCCCCCACAGACGTGTGGAGCTCCGTTTTCAGTTGAAAAGACTTATTATTTTTGCATAACGCTTTGGCGAAGAAGCAACTAACAACGCACTTTTCATTTTGCTCTTTTCCACGTGGTGTGGCAAAGAATGCACGATGAACTACACAACCCTAATGAGGAAGGGCAGAATCCCTTCAGATGGCTGAAGGGATCGTTTCTGTGTGTTTCGAGTATAATTTCTATAATTTAAAAAAAAAAATAATTGTAAAATCAGAGGCAAGTTTCTGAGGGCCATCATTCTATTTTTTTCAACTTCTTCTTCCAGCTCAGGTTGATGCTGTTAAATTTTTTGTGTGTGCAACAAGGTGTGGGAATGATTAGCCTAGTTTCCGTCCACAATCTCCATGTGAACGAGGGCTTTTTCAACAGGGAGAGGTTAGCTGGCCACGTGCGCAGCCCAGGCATTGTCACAACTTGTGTTGTCAAAACACTGGACTAGTTTAAGGAAAACCACAACCCAACTAGACGATGATACCTCTGACTTGTGTATCCCTAGCGGAGAGTAAGTACTTATAATTCTGAGTAGTTATAATAACTAAGTAAAAGTTTTAGTAGCGGATAGGATATCGATGTGGTTTAGCACTCTCTAGCAGAGTAGTTAACGGGTTCATTACTGCTAATTGCTTTCTGTTTCTTTTTGTCCACTTCTTTCCCACCTTAGATTCATCTGTGAGAGCCTGACGGTGAGTAGCAGGATCAACAGCCTCTGATGGGCCTGATCCAGTGGGCTCAGCAAGTCTTCAGGTCTTCGTCCCCTTCCAGCTGCTGCTGCAGGACACACCGCTGGCCCGAGTCCTCCATCTCCCCATTTGAGCAAAAGTAAGATCACTCTTCATTTCCTTTCATGATTATAAATGCTTATTTAATCTCTTTAAATCTTCTTAGCACCAGCTGAGAAGGCTAGCACGCAAAAACGTGAGAAATGTTTGCTGTGAGGTAGAAATTCACCTAGTCATGAAATAATTGCTTCTAAACTGTTAGTCATTCGTGGCATGATTCTAATTGCATTATACTTAAGGGATCATAATGAAACAGACTTCCAAATTTACCCTGGAGCACTTTTTCTGCTGTATTGGATTGGAAAGCTGTAATTTGAATAAATGAAATGAGTAACTGAAGACAGACTTTCCCTTTCCCCAACATGTCTCATTTAAAAAAAAAAAAAAAAAGGAGAAGAAAAGAAGAAAACCGTATCATTTAAGTAATTAGCAAGATGCTGACAAAATGCAGGAAGCGTGCAGCAGATATTTTGTATCTCAGCTGAAAACAAATTAATAAAGCAGATTTCTGTATAGACAAACTAAGCTTGTTTTCAGAGGGGAAAAAAAGTCTTGTTTTCCTATGATGAGCTGAAAACGAAGGAGGGCAGTGAGAGAAGAAATGTTCATGAAAGCCTGGCAATAGCCTTGTTGTTCATTTACAAAAGGGAAAGCAGTAATATTTAAAAAGCCCTTAGGCTTATTATGTAGCTGTCAGACCTTGGGTTTTAGATAGAGGCAATAATGGTGGCTTTTCCTGCTCGGTACAAGGGAAACCAAAAGAAGCGTTGAGAGGTGACAGTATTTTGCAATAACAAGAAATCACTCAATTCCACCTCAGACCTTTCCCTGTCATCTCCTCCCCTCCCGTGAGGTAGCTCTGCTGGAGCTGCTTTCCTCAGCCGTGGTGGCAGTTCCTGGAGTTCCCAGTTTGCTCCCTATCACGTCGTCAGGGCTCTGCTGCAAGGCACAAGTCGCAGCTTATTCCAGTTCAGTGCGTCTCCTTCTTGGGTCCTTTGTAAAACTGGCTCGATTTCAGTCAATTAATTCAGGTCAGTGCATTCCTCCCACAGATGGTCGGAAACAGGCTCTTTTCCAACGGCTTTGAGAGTGAGCGTGTCCAGTGAGACTGGGCTGCTGTTCAGGAGCTGAACGCTGGCCAACTCACCTCGGTACGAGCTAATGAGGACAGCACAGGCACGTTTTAGAGAAGGCAGTCAGTGACAGACCACCTCCTATATATGTGGGTGTCGCCCTGAAAATTGACCTCCAAAATAAAAGCGACTCGTGCCCATTCTCCACCCTTGAACTACTATGTGATAGCTTCGTACTTCTCAAAATCACTGGTTTTCACTGCTGGGAAGGGGAAACATTCTTCCGGTGGCCTTTTCTCACCTCTGATGTTTTACGGTGAAAATGTACATTTTCATAGTGACCCTTCAAAATGTATATCAATAGATGGCACTAGCTCAGTCTCATTGAAAAGAACGTACCTGGGAAAATGTCATAATTGGCTTTTTCTTTATGGGGAAATGTCATAATTGGCTTTTTCTTTATGGATTAAAAAGAATGCAAGTTATTTCACATATCAGGGTCCAAGTACAATTCCTCTGTTTCCTTTCATTCTCAAAAGTATCGATGTCAAGATGCCCAAAACAGCAGCAAGTTTGTTGGAAGCCATAAACTGAAAGACTCAACCGGTTCAAAAAAGGGATCAGAAACAAGGAGCAGTTCAATTGCGCGATGATGTTGCGATCAGTGGGGAAAAATAAAACAACACTGTTTAACAGTAGTGAAGTTTTTTCCCTCATGCCAAGCCTCAACCTGTTTCAGTGGCAGCTTATTCGTCTCCTCTCACGACTTCCCCTTATTTTTCTCTGGTACAAAATTTACCATACATCACTGTAATGCTGCAAAAGTTGTGACAAAATCGAAATCTATCTTCTTCCAAAGGTTTGTGCGTATCTGTTATACATTTTAAGCGAAAACGCGTTTTGAGGCATCCGATAGGTTTTGAGATCACTTAGATTTTGCTCATCAGAAGCAAAATGTCTCTGAAATCAGCAGTGAACCCAGTAAACTAAAGCATATGGCTGCTGATGTACCAAAACTCCTTGAAAGGAGAAAAATAGCCCTCTGGCAGAAAAATTCTGAACGCTGCATCATCTAAAGTCCTGGATCTCTGGAAATATTTTGAGATTTTTTGCAAGCACGGTGGTTTTGTTTTTGTTTTAATCTTGATCATGATTATTTAAATGCTTTTGTTTCTAATGCGAAGTTTTCTTTCTTCTCCCTTTCTGCAAGTGTTCAAGTGATGCTCGATAAGAACCGTTCTCAATAGATTTATTTTTGTGACACGCATTTCTGTCAGCAGTCAGGGGAAACGTGCTGCCTGGTAATTGGCAAACCAGTATTTCAGATTTTTAGTTCAGTTCAGAGGACTGGAAGATGCTGGAAGCTTACGCTCAGTATTATGTAGGCTCTGTGAGCCTTGCATTAGCAAAACCGTGTTGCACTCTCCGAAAAAACCAAATTTTCCATGCTGTGGAAGGCATGCTCTCTTCAATAGAAATGTATTAGGGCAGTTATTTCTGTGTGCTATTATGAAATCACAGACTTGTTGCTATATGCTTTTCAAACTGGCATTCAACAATGTGTTGGTATCACTATTTCAGGCTTTGAAAAGTACGAAGCGTTGCCAGACCCCACTGGGTTACAGCCTGCCCACACCTAGAGCTAAAATTCCTCTCCAGCTCCCCAAGTTTCGTGCAAGTATCCCAAAAGGTACCACCACCGGAGAGAGACAAGTCGCTTGCTTTTACAAGGTAAAACTTCTAAAACAGCTGGCTGCATGCCTCTGCCTGCAATCCCAGCGGATGTGATTTTAACCCCACGTGCATTTTATTGTTTAGACGATGCGGTGCATTCAGTTTGTGAGACACATTTTTAGTGATGAAAAGAACCTTAAGCAAAAGGGTGCAGAATGTTATCCATCATTTTCCCCAAACTGTAACACGTGATTCGTTTTAAACATCTGTCAGCCACGCAGTAGTTTGTTTTCCTAAACTGAGCGTTAGAGACAGCTGAGTAATAGTTATGTTGCTCAAAGAAAATTGAGCACCCACTGTTAAATGGGGCAAATAGTGCTGTTGAAAGTGTGGAAGTCTGAATTCTTTCAGCTGTTTCCTGAGGTGTGTCCTGCTGCCACTTCCTCTGCTCATGCTATGGCACCAGCCACAGATTTAAAAAAAAAAAAAAAAAAAAAAAAAAAAAAAAAGAGGTTTTAAGTGTCACGTGTTCTTTCTCACTTCTTTGAAAATCCAAAGCTCAGATACCATCTTTCCTGAAATTGCATTCAACATGTACTGGAGTGTAAGGACGGAAATGAAGAGATTTACCTTAATAAGATTCATCTGTATCTGCTTATAGTATCTGTCTAGAGCAGAGCCGGACTCTGTGAGCTGTAACCAGAGCTCCCGTCCCTTTTTTCAGAGTAATGTAGAGTCCCTCTATGGAAGTTTGTGCTCAAAGATTTGCTGTGAAGAACTAAGCAGGATTTTTCTTTCCACAGATATATTTTATATAAATAAGAAAATCTTTTGTTACTTAATATAAAGAGAAAGAATCCCCAAGCTGCTAGAGGAGAAGGTGGATTTCCAAGGATTAAAAAAAAATCCAAACACATTTTATAATGGCTGAGCTTTGAAGAAAATTGTCTTATTTGGTTTTGCAAGATAACTGTTTTTTTCAGCCCTTCAAACCTTTTCCTGTAGTAAGAAATTCTCGTCCATAGTTGAGTCCATTCTCCAAACACATTCTTCTGGTATCAAATTATTTGTTACTGCCAGGGAGAACAGGATTCCCTTTTTCATCAGGTGGATAATATTAATTGTACAGACTGAGATGATGGGGTGTAATATTATTTGCAGACCTGTATTTAAGAATAAAAGCTATTGTTTCATTCCAAGATGCTTGTTATTTGACATCATCAAGATTATAAAAGATTGCTTCCTTACACGTAAGTGCAGGTATATGGAGTTCAGGAATCAAGTGATATTGGTATAGACACACAGCCACAACAATTTTGCACCTTTTAAAAGAAAAATATTTAAGTTAGAGCTGGAAAAAAACAGAAGAAATATCCCCTGGTTTCTGTCTTTTCTTTGGTCAATTCACCCATAGAAAGTTAAGTAGAGAAATAAAAATGGGTAAACTCATAATACCTTGAGTTATCTTTATTTCATGTGATCTATTTCAAATCATGCTCTTCTTTTAGCTTTGGAATTACAGATGGTGGTTGCGCTTTAGAGCTCCTGAAAGCATCATGTAGGTTTAAGCACCAGACTGTCAGAATCCCAGCTGCTAGCTAACAATCAAGTTTTGATTTAATTTAATCTAATTTTGTCCTCTTTCTAATTATTTTTCCTTCCACTGAAGTGCAGACAAGTTCGGGGCGGGGGGAAAGTAGTGTAAGAACGTAGAAGAAGAAACATAGAGGATATTGCTACCAACATTTTTTTCTTCTCCTTAGCTTTTCAGGCTGCGGAAGACTCGCAGCTGCACAAGCAGGGCCCCTGCTCAATCCCCCGTGGAACCAAAGCTGACCTGAGGCAGGACACGCTCAGCATGAAATATCCTTATGGCGTAAGAGCAAAAACTTCCGGGGTGTCTTGGTGTGCTCTAGATTTCCTTAGAGTGACTCACAAGTGGTCAGTAGGACAGAGATCTTCATAAGATCCATCGAGTCCATCCCGATCCACTTGGTGCATTGTTCTACTCATGGGAACTTACCTCGGTTCCACCCAAAGGATGGAAACCAACTCTTCTTGCGCTCTAATCTCTGCTAAAGCACTCGGGTTCGTTTCGGGTGACTCGACTAAATTGTTGAAGCGTTGTACCAGGTCCGAGGAGAAGTCTCCACAGAGTAAATACAATCTGAATTAGAAATCTCAGAATAAATACTCCGGGATTTGTGGAGGTGCTGAATTTGATCTCCATCTTAGCTTCTCAAGATCCAGATGGTCCCCAGGGTTTGTCCCTGCTCTCCATTGCTATGTCTGCATCGGAGAACCCAGGAGCCACCCGGCTCTTTGTTAAGGTGGGATCTCTTTTTCTCTGCAAATCCAAGCAGGGTTTAAGAGGAGGCCTGATGGCAAGAGAGCATCCCGGAGCATGTGGGAGCTCTACTACTCAAGTATTGACGTCCCTCTTGTCTTCTCTACCATAAGGACCATTGGCTCAGAGGTGACTTCTAGCAGTCCTTTAAGCAATTTTAGCACGACAGGTGATGTGAATGTGTATTATTTACAGTTACTGTTTTCTTCAGCTCATTTTTTCATCCTTTCCCCAGACTGATCTGCTGTCACACTTAGCTTATTTTGCTTTCTGAAAATACACTTTCTTTGTAATTACAAATTCACAGCGATCCTGCTAATGGGATTGTTAGAGCACTGAGAGAGTTTTGCCGTGGCACTAGTTCTGTGCTGGGGTATCCAGGGGCTGTAGAAGCAGCTCTAATATTATTGTTTCAATCAAAATAAATAAAGATCTGTTGGCTAAGAACCTTGAAAATGCATTCAGGCACATGCCTTCTGCTAGAGCCATGAAATTGCAGCAAATCTGAAAAAAAAAAAAATGTAGCGAATGAAAATTTTGTGATTAGTTCAAATATCAGAAGATGCCTGTGGCTTTTCAGCCCTTAATTAAACGAGATGTATTTTTTTGTTTTGCCTTTCTAGGTATGATTTTGCTTTTGTCGAGGACGGAAGACGCTTCGGGATCGTGCTTTTGTCTGAGGGAAAGTCTCTGAGCTGGCACTCTCCGAAGGATGGCAGGTCTGTGGTTTGCGGTGAATTAGCTTAGTGCACTGGCTGGGACTGGAAATCATGTACTGGAACTAAGGCGATAGACACTTCCGAGGTTTAATTCTGTAAGGTTCAGGGAGCCTCCTGCAAAGTCCTTGCTTTTAGTGCATCTTGGAGGACTTCAAAGAACATGAGGTTTGAAGAAGAAAAAAAAGATAGAAAAAATACACAAATTCTAATGCAAATCTGTTGTTTCCTGTCAGCTCTTTTAAGTATGGACAGCATGTTAAGCTCAGTGTTGAGGAAGAGAGCCCCACAACAGCCCTTTTACATTTTTTTTCAGGCAGAGGGGGGATCCATTTTCTGCCTCAGCATTTAAAATACCGCAGGTAAGAGGAATTCCACTCCTTTTGTCACGCTGCAAGAGTAAATACTGTATAATACATATACCTACTGTTTATTCAAGGTCCCATGATACGGTTTTGCTTAGTTTGCTAGTAGATTAAAACATAAAAACATTTCTTAAAAAAAAAAAAAGAATATAAGAAAAAGTAGAAAATACATCCTGGATGAGTTTGTGAAGCACACGCTGTGTTTCTCTCCCTTACATTTCAAGCAGGGGTGCTTCTTGGAGCTGTGAACGTAGGCTTGGCTCATCCCTCCAAAGCCATGCTTAGACGCTAGCCCATGTGGAGGAGAGTTTAGCCGGCTCTGCCACACAGTCCTTGACGTGAGGAGGCTTTCTGAAGGGATTCAGGAGGGTAATGGAGAAGCCGGCACACCCGCCTGCTCTGCTCTGTAGCCTTTTCTCCATCCTCAGCAAAACAAGCGCCAGAAGTCAGAGTCCTTCGCAGAAGGGAATCCTGGGTGGTGTCTCAGGATCCACAGATCACATAGCAGGTAAGAAAAACCAGTGCAAAATGGGGCATAACAATTACCTCCCTGGAAGTGTGATTATTCCTTGTTCCATCGTCTCTCTGGCTTTATTCATACAACACCTTCCAGTTTCTTCTCTGCTTTGTTCTTTTTTTTCCCCTATCGCTTACAAACTCCTGTAAAACCCAAGCTAATTTAGCGTGTAACATCATCGGGGGTTTTGCTGATTCGTAACAATTTATTAAGCCGTGCAAAGATAGTTCTCTTTGAAAAGTTGTTAGATTGTATCTCTTATCTTCCTGAAGAGTAGTGAATGCAAATGGCTTACACAATCAGCCCTATCTGCTTCAACTTACTAAATCATAAAGTGCGGAGCTGTTCCAGGCAACGCTCTAAATTTATGGTACGATGATGCCAGATGACAATGGAATTGCAGAGGAAGTGCTTAGTGCATCAAAAATTAATACCTTCTGAGGCCATTTTTTTTTTTTGCACTGATGATTATAAGTATTCACTCTGTGTTTGAACATAATCCGCTCGGAACAGCAGTTTACTAAATGTACTAGAGATTATTGAACAAAATACGACTCGGGGTCACGTTTGGGTTTTTGTCGGGGAAATACCTGTGGTTTTCTTCTCAATCAGAGGTGAAATTGCGATGTTATGGGAGGTACTCGGGGTCAGTGCGCACAAGCAGGAAGCTGGGATCTGTGCTCTGAGAAATGTGGAGGGAGACACAGGAAAATAAGCGCATCCCCCTGCTTTTCTGAGTTATGAGAATAAATGAGTGTTTGGCTCCAGGAGCTGTTACTTAAATTTAAAACATCCTAAGAGTCCTGAGTTAGGGACAGCTACCTCAGTCTAAGGACACATTAATGTTTTCCCTCGGGAAAAGAAAGGAGAGAGGGAGTTGTTCATCCTCTCTCCACCCAGGGCTGACCCAGGGTTCCTTCCAAAGAGCAGCCAAACCTTTTACACTGTACACTTCGAATAAAAGTTTCACGCCCTCTACCTTAGAAGGCATTTGTTATGTTACGTACCTATTTTATTTCGAGTAGCAAAGCGGCTGTAAACTTTTATTTTTAATAATGAATCACACTTCTGGGCACGCTTAACTGGAACTTGTGTATGGTTTATCCAGCACTCTGCATCAAATGAAAACGTGCAACTTAATCAGCTGCAACCGGAGCAGTGTACCGGGAGGGCTGCTGATCCTAACTCTGAAGAAATCATTCTGACTTTGTTTGTTCGTTATTTCAGATTTCACATTCTCATGCAAAATGCAGGAGCCGGATAGCTTATTTTAGCAGCGGTCGTAAAATTGAATTATTTGTTTCTAGCCGTACTCTTTGCTAATTTGTGGTGCAGTGGATTTATTGCAGCCAACTTTGTACCTTTGACCACAGCTCCTCGTGTGCATTTACATACAAACCCAAACCAACAACGATTAGAACTGAGCAAGCGTTCAGCAGAGTTGTGGGTGCCATATAGTGGAGCTTAAATAATTAGGCCACTACTGTTACTGATGTGCAACATTTACTAAGTGCAAGGGGAGTATCAAGAGAGTCACCAGCTTTTTATGTTAAACCTTGAATTTCCTTCCTCACTTTTGCCCCCTCTAGGGGGAAATTTCTCCTTCTCTGTTACTTGGGAGATAATGTCAATGCAACATTAAGATATTAATTGTCTTTTTTTTCCCCCTCAACCTCCTCTTCATGATCTGACAGTCTGTGGCGACACGAAAGAGAGATGCGTCTCGGGCAACTAAAGGTCAGATGCCACGGGCTGCTCAAACCTGGGGAAAACACAAAAGGGTGATGCTTGGGTAAAAAATAGCTTCACAAAAGAAACGTATTTGGAATAACAATGGTCTGAAGCAGCGTGTTCCTAACCTCCTGTTCAGCGGTGATGGAGAAATTAAAAAAAAAAAAAAAAAAAAAAAAAAGCCCTTGAATATTTAATGATGGCTGAACAAAGTTGGAATGAGCTGAGGAAGATAGAAAGTCACAGAAGTTAATGCTCCCCAAACAGAGCAAAGCTCAGTAGCCCTTAAAAGCAATTAAAGAGCTTTTACCATCTGTTAAGTAATTACCTATCATCATTAGTTATTAGAAGTAGGAAATGATGTAGAGGGCACAAACACAGTATAAAAAGAACAGCCAGATTCTTGTGGGTTTCTTGAAGGAGGTCATAAAAATGTGGTCATTAATACTCAAATAAAAATGACAAAAATTTGCAGGCTTTTTTGTAGCTGCTCCACTTCAAAAATAAAAGCATTACATTCCTTCCTAATAGTAAGTATTCAGCTTGATTCCCGAGTTGTTGCTAATATGATGCAAAGTTTATTACAATATTCATCTCCAAAACCCAACATAAGATGAAGAAGATTTAGGGTTTCTAAATGCAGTGCATTTATAGCTCAGCTAAAACCAATTATGGAAAACACAATTTGAGGATCACGACTTGGAACAGATTAAAACCAAGTAACCAAAAACCCCCAAAGCTGTGTGTGCTTTTAAGCTGCATGACTTGACACACAAACATATGCACACGTTCTTACTTATATATCAAAATGGGCTCCTATTTCCATAATCTCTAATTCTAATTTCTTTTTTCCTCCTTCTTAGTCAAAATAGGTTCCTTAGAACGTATTTCTCCCAAGGTATTAGCTGCCTATCTTGAAACTTTCTACAAGAGTTTAAGTCTCTAGGTCTGAGGTTGCGCAGGAATCCTTGGGTATCTACTTTGCCATTTTTTAGTCTTATTTCAGTCAGAGAATGGCCAAGTTGATATATCCAAGTTGATATATCCTGCTGCAGGTTCATAGTACATGTTAGAGTTATACAAGCACGTGAAAGCTCTGTTCTGGACAATTTTTAAAACGTGCTTCATCAAATACAAAAAAAAAATAATAACCCAAACCAAATATTATTTTCCAGTAAGGGAGGATAATTTTGTATAGTCAAGGCAAATTTTCAAATTTGGTAGTTGTACCTATTCCTTCTCCAGTTCTTTGCTGGAAAAATCTATGCAGACACATTTAAAACTTAAACTGGTTGCGATTAGCAAAGTTCTGCTGGGGGCAGCCTCTAGGGGCTGACATTGCCCATGGAGCAACAGAGTGAGTGTCAAGAAAATACCTTTTTCTTGGCAAAATGGCTTGGGCATTTGTGGAAAACCAGGAAGGCTCATGGGTAGCAAAGGATGAGCCAAGGTACATAGCAAATGACCTGTCCTGACTCTGTAGATTGAGACAGCAGTGTGAGAATCTACTGATATCAAAAGCAAATAATACCCAAGTAAGTGGCCTGCCCTGGCCAGATAGTTGCCCCCCCCCCACAAAAAAAATATTTTGAACCTTCTACAAATGCAAGAGAAAGTAATTTCTGTGCTGTCTAGGCTAACCCTGGTTTGTGCCTGCGATAACACTGAGAAATGGACAAACCCTGTAAACAATAGAATGGGCAGTTAGCAGACTTCTGTGGTGGATTATTAAGAACACCCCACATTAAATACCAAAAAAAGGTGGATGGGGATAGTAAAACCAGGGTGAGAGCACCCAGGGCAAGCTGCACCGCTGCAAGAGACAAGGGCTTGGGGAGGGCTGCGTGTGGGAAGGGGTGCAGGGTAGTGCGTCCAAACTGGAGCTGCTCCAGGGCTCCTCTGAAACATCTCCATGCCTGGCCAGCGCAGTTGTTCCCACCAAAATCCTGTCTGGTTTGCTTCTCCATGCAGGAGGGACATGGTGAGCGCCTCGGGGAGTGTCCAGCATCCTCCGCCCTTCACATCCCTCTGCACGACGCCGGCGGAGCAGCGGCTGCAGGTACCAAGGGCTGCGATGACTCTGTGGGTAGGTACCACCTCCTTTCTTTCCAGCAGTCCATTATAAAACTTAGTGAGAATATTGGAACATTTTGCTTTTTGGCACATTTTTCCCCCTGTGTATATTTATATTACTTCTTCAATATAAAGTGTGATACATATAAAACGCACCACTTCATTTTTCTAAAAAAAAAAATCAACATCTAAAATTTGTTTTGGCAACTCCAAGTCTAAACATTTAGGTAAGGAACAGAGGCATTAGGTTTGTGTTGCCAAAATCTTACTCATAGAGGTACCTTCTTCCCTTGTTTTTTCCATCTGTTTTGTCTCTCGGAGATGATTGCAGCAGTTGAAGAGCTTGATTTATTTCCACCAAGGCATAGAAAGAGAATGTGAGAAGATTCAGAATTGCTTAAAAACACGGTCTTAACTGCTGAAATAGTCTGTTTATGAAAATACTTTCTGAATTTATGTTCAAAATCCTCTGCCTGATCCGCTGAATGAGGAGGAAGACAGAGCGAGGGATTTGTCTGTGTCTGTTCTCCACGAGTCCATCTGTATTGGATATTTAAATATGGCATTTGCAGTTGGTGCATATTGTTATCTGCTTTTTTCCTGGTGAAGAACAATTTGTGAAAGATTCTGTTTACCTTTTTGTTGCAGTAAAGACAAAATGTCAAACAAGTGCCGAATTCTATTTGGATATAAGTTGCCAGTATTTTCTATCTTATTCAAAACCTGCTTGTAAGTACCGCACCTCTGCTGCTTCAAACCCCAGCAGCAGTTTTAATAGAAATGTTCAGGGGAGGATGTTGTCTGGGTGACGGGAGCAGTCAAAAAACCTAGAATAAGGGCAGTATTTGCAAAAATGAGCACCTTTTCATTTCTGCTCACACACCTAGCCAAAAGCTGGACTGTGCAGCTTCATCCTGCTACGTCTACACGGGCGACTTCATCCGCTCTCAGACTCCCCGAGCACCTGAGACACGCAAAATCACAGTTTCTCGCTGGCGCAGCGCCTCGATTCTGGAGGCTGATTTATGGACCCGCAGGAAGAGCAGGCCAGCCCCCGAGGCTGCTGACCCAACCCTCCGTATTTTAATGTCCGGGAGGATATATGAGCCCTGAAGCTGAAACCGTGACTTTGTCGTGTTCAGGGGACTCTTGCTCCTGGGAGGAGGAGACCTATCCCATCAGCTCCCAGCTGCTCCCCCTGCAAACCACTCTAATTCCCAATTTTGCCTCCGCTGCCAGCATTGTTCAATCTTCCGACAGTTTGATTCGGCACTCCCAACAACTGTTTTTTCAGCACCTACCTATTGGAATTAAACGTATAAATGTCAAAATTATTTGCTGGAAATGGAAAGGAAGCTCAAGGGCTGTGCATCACAGCCACTTAGAGTTGGGCATGCAACTCCTACAGGTCATAGAGGTTGATCAGAAGATTATTCATCAGAAATCATGTTTTCGTAATGGTAAGGTGGTACGTGTAGGGCTTGAGGTTTGGATTGTTGGTTTCTTTCTTTGTTGCATGATAGCAAGTCTCTTGAAAATTTTCAATTCTAGCTGAGACTCTATGGCTGAACACTAATTCTGTCTTTATATCAACAAACGCTTTAGGATTTAATTCAAGAATCAGTGCGAGCATTTAGAGCAGTCATCCTGTGGACACCTTTTTCTTCTGGTGAAGAGCTCGCTGCTATATAATAAAAGAACAAGTGATTTCAGTCCTGACTAAATATCCAGGACTGCCTGTAATCCTGTGAGGATGTCACCTCAGAAATTTCGTACACTTAATCCCTTTATTCTGAAAAATATGCAAAAATAATTTTGGTTTGCTGGTTTGTTCTCTTTTTTTTGCTAGAAATATGGACACAGGTTGCCTGGATAATGGTTGAGGAGAGGATTCTAGCTGGGGCATCCTAATGGTATTTGAAGTTAACAAAATGACTGTGGCATGAGTGAACCTGTGAATTGGTCCGAGCACCAAATCCCTTGACACATTTTCAGTAAGAGAGAAGTTGCAGCATGTTTGAAGGCGTGACAGTTAAGAAGTAAATATCAAAAATAAAATAAATCTCCCGACAGGCTGAACTCTAAATAATTAAAACTCGCAAAAGCGTAAGAAGCGAAGCAGAAATAATTGTTGGCGCTGATATTTAAAAGCTGTGAAATGTCCACACGCGTGCATGCATCATTTTTTTCCAAGATGTCAGATTTCTCATGACAGAAAGTTATCACCCCCAGACTGGTATTTTTGGAACTGCCCAGTGTCTAATCTGTTAGTGATAGGAGTTAACAGTTACAAGTCTCAGGCATGGAAAGAGATGTGAAGGCTCCTGCTGTGGATCGGGGTGCCTTTTGTTGGATCATTGCTTTATATTTCTGTGTCCTCTGGGAGATCTTGCTCTTTTTTAGTATCGCAAAAGCTCGAAGGAAACATTAGGTAAGATGATGATGTAGTTGAGAGTAGGGATTTGTGGAGGGATGAGGGAGAGCGACAGCGCTCTGCCACAGCAGAAATAAGAGCAGGAAGCTACATTGCAATCTCTGCCTACCAGAAACAACTCAAATCAGCAGCTGCCACATGCACGTTCAAGGGCTGCCAACCACGGAGCGAGAGAGCCCCGAGCTGCCCGGCTTGGGGAACCACGCAGGCAAAAGAGAGAGGGTGAAGCCTCTGAGTGTCATGATTCTACCGTGATTTGTCCAAGGTGGCTGCTCACCCAGCCCAGAGAGGGCATCCAGGGGCAAGGAGGGAGAAGTATAAAAGAGGGAGCGAGGAACGGGAGGAGCTGTGAGGATGGTGTATCCCAGCTCCTGCAACTGGTGGTGCAGAGGGCTGCGTTGGTGGCCTCGGAGCTACCTTGGGGCCTCAAAGTCACCAAAAATAGCTGTCAGCAAGGTAGGTCCGGCTGGCATCCCCAGCTCCCATCCCAAAGATCTGTGCTGGCACGCTTCCCAGCCGCTGTTCAGGAGACACGGACACGCAGCGTTTACCGTGATTGCAGCCAGTGCTCTGAGACCCCTGCGTGTCTCTGCTGCATGTTCCATGCTCTCCGAACTGCTGACTTAAATACCTTTTTGTGACGTTTGGAGACTAATGGAGCATGCTGACCCAGAAGGAGCCTTTGAAAGGCTGTCTGATATGATATGTATAAATCAGAGCTTATTCCTTCTTGCATATGACGCCTTACTTGCATAGACATGGCTTCAGCTGCAAAAAATAGAGATAAGTAGAGAAAGCTGCTCAAGGAGAAGCCTCACTGTACACATTACAACAGTCAGGAGAGGGATTAATCCTGGCAGCAGCTCCCTAGTATTTGTTAAAGTGGGTGATGCACACTGACAATGGCAGCTGCTCCTTTCCGTAGCGCTGCTGAGCAAACGTTGCCTGCAGCAGCAAAACGTCTCGCTGGGAAGGGGCCGCGTTCGTCCCGCTCTCGGAGAGGCCCCGACACTTGCAGCCTTTACATTTTGCTGGGGGAGGCTCTCGAAGCGTGCGAGTTAATCAGGTGTTATGCTTAGGGATGGCGGGGCAGAACTATTCCTTACCTGCAGGTTTGATCATACCTGTGAGCGAGAAATTACACGCCACTGAAGGAACGTGCTTGAGGTTAGGGGCCTGGGCTACAAAAAAAAGGATTTGGACTCTCCGTGACCAGTGTTAGGCTGCCTCACTCCTGCTATTTCCATGACAGTGGGATCAACAGCCTTTCCTAGAGTACGTATCTAAGCCATTTCTTTATACTTTTTTCCTTCTTTTTTTTTCTTCAGAATCTGCAGAGGCTTTTCTGCCACTTCACTAAACGTATTGCTTTAACGCTTGTGTCTAGCTTAGCTAAGGCAAAAGAGAGCTCGCGCCATTCAAATCAGCGCTCCAATCATTGGGCTGCTTGAGAAAAAAAAAAAGTATTTTCCCGATCACTCTCTTTGAATCTGCTGTATTTGACACAGAAGTACTAAACATGAGTGCAATGAGTCGGAGAGAATAAAAAGATTTGATTTCTCAAGTCTAATGATGAATGGGGTGGCGATGGGAAGTCTTGGCTAATTGTGTCTATACCAGTGACGGGGGAGAGATTCCACCTTCCTTTCTTTCGTCTGGTAATTGAACAAGCTGCTGAAAGAACCTTAGGATTAGATGTTGATCAAAATGATGCTGAAGTACCTGTCACAGCTAATGCACCAGAGAGTCATGCCAGTTTTTCCTCCCCTAAAGACACTTCTGGTGTTTAGGGGATGGTCTTGATGTGGCTTTGACTCCCTTGCTGGACAAGCACACAGCCACTGCGTGAGGGGAGGAGCGGTGGAGAGGCACTTGCGCTGCAAACCAAGCAGCTCCCCCTTTGGAGATTGCACAGGTCTGCTCTCGCAGAAGAGGGTGAAGCTATTTTGTTCCCTCTGCAGAGGGGATTCCCAGGCACCAGGCAGTCTTGCCTTTTAGTTGAAGCTGATTTATTGTCAGCAAAGACTAAGAGAGGGAGAGAAATGTAGTAAGTCAAGAGAGCGCCATGCTATAACGGGACAAGGCTTTAAAGTAACTGTGTGAGAAGTGTGAGCTTCTCTGCAGTTAGGGTCCTGAAAAGATTAAGAAGAAAAGAAGAGGTATTTTCTGAGAGAAATCTATCAAAAGTAAAAGCAAAATGTGATTGCATTCAGCTTTTTGTTGGAAACTGAGAGTGCAGCAATAAATATTTTCATGTTTTTCAGTTCACAGAACCATTAAAAGAAGGTGAATGAGAAACTCTATCAGCTCCCCTCACTGTCATCATTGCTGAAGCAGAATGTTAAGAAGGAAGTTGGGACTGGACATTTGAAGGCATAAAATGTGCTGAATTCTCTCCCCAGCTGTGCTGTAAGTAGCCGTGTCCTCCCTGAGTGCAGAATGTGAACTGTCTGAGCAGAGCTGAGCAAGCAGAACCACTGAAACGCTTGAGACAGGCTGTGTTGCTTCAGCTGGTGCCAAGAGAAGGCATTTGGCTTGTCAGGGCAGTTTGTATGTCAGCTGAGTGAGGTTTTGTGCTTCAGCATTACTTGAAAGTCAAACAGCCCCTTTAGAAAGCAATTTTAGCAAAATCAACGTGTGCGTTCCAGCTTCCTCCCAATGGGAAAGCGGTTAGAAAAGCAAGGGAAGCCTTCCCAAACAACACTGCTTTACAGACAGGTTAGGTGTATTTGCTTTCTTTTTTTTTAAAGCTAATAGTACTACTGACTTGATGTTTCTTTTGTCTTTGTATTTCACTCCCTCATGGTTTAAATATAGACAATCATGTCTGAATCTACTGTTTTGTAACAGCTCGTGAGAGTCTTGCTATTGTGTGGTTTTTTCTGTTGCGTAGCAGGGAAAGATGCAGAAGATAATGTGTTTGCCTGTTCATATCTTGCATATTCTCAAGAGCTTGATAAGAAATAGTTCCAGAAATACAAATCTAAATCTGTAAGCATTGCTTAACAGGGTCTTTCCTAGCTGATTTTCTAAATATTGTGAGACAACTGTGATGGGTTTGTCTGGTGGGGGGGGGGGAGTTTAGCAGCAGGGGGTGCTTTGGAGGTGGCTCCTTGAAAAACTTCCAGAGCCTCCCCCAGCCCAGGTGGAAGTCAGCCTCACCTCTGGCCAAGGCCAGGCCAATCAGTGCCTCTGAAATCAATGTATTTAAGAGGGAGAGCACGTTAGCCAGCTGCTTTCTCCTGCGTGTTGTATTGGAGAGCTCTTTGTTTTGCAGGAGGGCACCAGAGCAGGTCCACTGCAGCCTGCAGGAGGGACCCAGCTGTGTCGGAAGGACTCAGGAAGGAGAATTTGGAGGCCAGTAGTCTCCTGTGAGAGGGACACCGTGCTGGAGGAGTCCTTTCCTTGAGGAGGAAGGAGCAGCATGGGCAGTGTGTGATGGACAGACCACAACCCCATCCCTTGCCCTGCGGCCGGAGAGGAGGTAGCTGGGAAGAAGGGAGGGATGGGGGGAAGGTGCATTTAAGAGCAGGTTGTATTTCTCTCTCTCACTATCCTACTCTGGTCTAGGTGATCTGGTTAAACTGGTGGTGGTAAATTAAATGTAGGAGAGTCTACTCTGGTTTTAACCCTTGACCATAAGCAGCCAGTGAGCCCTCGCTGCCCTTAATCTTGATCCTCAAGCCCTTTTGCTGAAGTTTTTTCCCTTCCCATCCCAAAAAATGAGTGGGCAGGAGTGAGCAAGTGACTCCATAGTTCTTGCTTGCCAGCAGGATGGGCTCAAACTACAGCACCAGCTGCACCTTAGTTACGCTTCCGAAGCGAAGGCTGGCAGTTATAAGATCAGAAGGGCAGACAACCAAATCTTGGTGGTTCACTATGCTCTTGAGGTGTTTTTTTGCTAATCTGTCAGTCAGACTGGGAGGCAGGCTCCCAGGGGATGACAAACACCCAAATAGTTCTCTTTGTGATGTTTTTTCAAGAGTATTTTAGCATCACATGAGAGAATGAATTTTATTTTCCCGGGCAGCTGTGATTGCCTTTCTGCAGTTTCCTCTCCTGTGCACCGTGTGGTTTCCAACCCCTGCTGCAAGTGGAACTGAGGCTTTACAGTCAAGTCCCTTGCACCTGACAGCAATCCTAGAGCAGGACCACGCTCGCAGTGAATGCGACAGGTAATATTGGAACGACAGCCCAGCATTGTAGAGTCAGAGACAACACTAATGCATACTGAGTCTGGCAAAAGCCTGCCCAGCCATGTGTGTTTATGGCATATTCCGTCTTCTTAAAGCAAAACCTTAACGGGTTGTTTCACACGTGGTGTGAAATTTGCTAGAACTTTGAAGAGCAAGTGGTAAAACAGCTTATAGTGCCATGCAAATAGACCACCAGCACCTTGAAGTGACCCGCATCCTTGTGTCCCCTCCAGCGAGCTACAGGAATAAGTGGCAGCGCTAAGTGGTCGTCACCCCCAGTCCCAAACCCCAGTCCCAGCCAAGCTCTGCAGTGTTGACTTGGAAATGCATGCTTTTGACTTTTGTATCTCTTTCTTGCAGAGCCTATCAACAGAGTGAATTTCAACAGTCTGCCTTGGTAAGTACCTCTTGCTGTCACTGTTACTAAGATGTTCTAACTTGGGTAATTGCATTTCAGTCCCTTTGTAAAAACAGATTTGTTTTTCAGACCTTTTCTCCCTTGAGACCACAAAGATATAAATGCGAGCAGTGCTCTGCACATTTATGCATGTGCGCGCCTCGGAGCCTAGAGGCAGAATTTCCCATAAACATTTCCCAGTTTCAAACAAAACCGGGTTTTCACATTAAAAGCTCCTTTTTATGTTTGCAAGAAAGCGCTGTCTGAGCTGCATGAAGTCCAGGAGCTCTTGCAGTCCTAGGAGTTGCCCTTTTGGAAACTATCAACAACTACAATAACGAATCTAATATTTTTAAAGCTGCTTCTTGTGGTTAACAGCTAAAGGCCATTCGAGATCCCTTATCATACTTAAAATATTGATTGCTTAAGAGATGGCTACAGCCACTATCATCTGCCACAAGTAGCTCAGATTCTGTTTTCATTTACAACCTGCACAAATGCCCCGTGCTGTCTGCAGGCACGGTTTTATTCGCGGCCCGGCACTTGGAAGCGGCATTGCAGTTGTTGTTCCCTGGCTTCACGTCATCAGTTTTAAGCTTTCGTTCTGCCTGAAATAGAAACGTCGTCTTATCTAATGGGAACTGTGTTTTAGAAGTAAATAGCAGACAGCAAAGAGTTCCTGGATGTCACTTTCTCTGTTTTATTCAGACCATGGAGGTGTTTCCCTACTCCACACACCAAAGGCAGCGGTAACTCCGTGAGCTTCCCTCCCGCCCCAGTGTGCTGGTTTATAGCGAATTGAAGCAAGTTTTTTGACTGAAGGGGAAAAAACAGCAGGGAGCGTGTGTGGAAAGAGCATTGTTTTTCCTCGTGCTTTGGAAATGGTGTAACTGGGGGCCACTCAGTATCAGAGTCAGACCTTTTATTTTTATATGCTGGTGGCATCGTAGACCCATTTACAATGCTGATGGCTTGGCTGTTGTCTGTTTAAAAGACAGCTGAAGACTAATGAGCAAACAACTCCAGTGACCTTTTAAAACTGCAGGTATCTTCAGCCTGCTGCGAAATACGTTCCCGGTTTAAAAATCCAGAGCTCTTGTCGTCACACGGAACAGAAAAGTGCTAGAGCGTAGAAAGTCCAACCCTGTGTTTCTCGTCGTGTTCCGTGGGGTTATTCTTGAACATGCAAGACTTCACACGTCATTCCTGCGGGTGCCTACGTCTGACAACCTCGTTTTGAAACGTGTCTGATGTTCTCATTCTTCTCTTTTTAATAACGACCTGCTATTATTCAGAAATAGTTGAGGTACGGTGGCCTGGCCTATTTAGGATCAACAAAGATTGTGCTTTTTAAAGCTGGATAGGAGTGCTTTTTAAATCCCTCTTTGCTGTACACAAATTTGACAACTTTAGGTTGTCCGTTTTCTATAACGAGCTATCTGCTGCTGACGTGTTGGGGTGTTTTAAAAATCAAGTGTTTTCCAAATAAATAACAAAATTCCCCATAGACTTTTAGGTTTCAGAAGTAGTGCTAAACATCTGGCTTGTCTCTGTAGACTGCACCATGTGGTAGCTGAAATATCTGGTTCAGTGCTGTGCCTGCCTCCCAAATATATTCAAATCATCAACTTTTCTTGGAGAACATTTGGTAAAAGCTTCCTTCATTGCTTTAAACCAATTCCCATGCGGATGTTGCTTCTTCAGATCAGTGTGAAATTATTCAGATTAGAAAAAGGAGTGAAGTTGTCAACATTTGCTTACAGAACAAAATGCTGCATTGTAATTACACGTGCAGCACAAGGAAAATTCTAATAGCGTGTAATACATTTTAATTCTATTTTTTCCCACCGCATTTCTACCTTTAATAGAATATTCACTGGTCCAGAAGATCCATTTTTCTAAGAAAAAGATCTATATTACTGAATTCAATCAGCAGTTCTCTCTTACCTAAGCAGACAAATGCCTGTCGTGTAAGTGCAAAACACAGCAAATAAACCCAAGATCTTGATTGTTATCCCTATTTCAGCAGCTTTATGTCCGTGTGATTTGGTAAATGAGATTGCACCAAATAAAAACGAGTGTGCATGAAAAACAGGCTAAAGAAAAAACCATGCTGTTTGTAAATGTGTAACAAGTTGTTTTATGAAGTCGTAATGAACTATTTGTCAGTTAATTCGCCATTATAAGGAAGCACATTCCGACATAAAGTGTACACTGCGACTGAGCTGAACTTGTATACAGCTGTTCAATGGCTACACTTTGGCTAAACTTCCATTTTTTTAAACTCTTGTGTCTCATGAATCTTGAGGGTTTGATTGCTCTCGTAGATCTTATTTTACCCAGCAAAAATCACGCTTAAAAATAAGCTCAACTCCTTTAGAAACTTTGAGGCTCCGTTCCGTCTCGTTGAACCAGACTGCAACCCATACTGAAGAAGCTCTGGAAAAATCCCCTTTGGGTTAGCGGCAGGGGCCCTAGTTAGGGTGACCATTACAGAAATGCCCGTTTTCTCACCCTCAAGGCTACAGAGTTTGTAATTATAAAGAGCGAGGGGGAAAAAGAGGGAAAAAAAAAATCAAACACAACCGGCCAAATGAGTAACTATTTTTTTTTATGATGTTTGCAAGTTTTCCTGTTAACATTCCAAGTTTAAAGCTTTTTCATGGCCACCATCTTCAGCCAATCTCCTTGTGCTGCTCAGTTCAGTCTTTTGGGACATTTTTTGCCATTTTTGCCAGAGATCTTTCCATCTACATCAAGCGAACATGCTACTGGGGTCAGGAGGCTTTCTGAGATTTTTAGATCCTCCACTGCTTCTAAGATGCAGAACTCTTCCGTAACGTAGGTGCTTGCATGCTATGCTGTGTCCTTCGGTATGATTTGTACCAAGCAGGTGGCTGATGGTGACCTACCCAATATTGTCATCAATCCAAGACATGATTTTCTTTTTGCTCTATCCGATTAATCACATGGAAAGACACATGCACTTCATTGCAATTGACACTGACCCCATTAACAAGTGCCAGTGATGTCTTTTTTAATCTGTAGTTGACGAGAAGCTCGCTTGTCATTTTATAGTCGGCATATATTCTGTAATTCTGTGGTTTATTGCTGTTTGGTTTGTAATGTGTCTGCGGCAATGGGATCCTTCAAAACCCTCCGAAGGAGACGCTTGCGTTGTCTTCCGATTCAATCACCCAGAATAATGTGACCCATTGCTCCTATCTGCGTCGTTTTTATTGCATTATCTGCGTGTCATGAACATGGTTTGTGGTTGAGAAGGGAATTGTACCGCCACAGGATGAGAGTGGAAAAGCATAATTAAGAGACGAATCACGATCGTCCTTTATTATGGTCTAAGAGCCATGCTAATAGTCTTGCTTTACATTTATGCTTAAAAAGGTACTTTAGGAGGCAATGTCTTACAAAATTAAGTTACATTTTGACATCAAGATGCTGCTATAACTTATATAACCTGGAAATTATATAAATGGCTGTCTACCATAGACCTCAACTTAGAGACACAAATAGCAAGAACCTTGGCTGGGGGAAGCATCAGTGACCATTGCTTTTTGTGCCGGGGTAGCCTTTTGCCACCCGGTGAAACAATATTGTTCCATTTCAAGAGCTTTTCACCTTCGTTTGCAGTGGAGACATTGCTGATCATATAACTGGTGACAAGAGGTTTTCACCCAGATATACCTCTGTGAATAAAAGGGAAAAAAACCAAAACCACATTAAGCTAGAACATCCATCTCCTGTAAATATGGCCCAGGAGAAGGGAGAGAGCTGGTGCAGATATAAACCTGCACTTGCGAAAGGTGCTCTTCTACCTGTCCTTCCACCCATCTCGTCAGCACCCGGAGTCCCGAGAGCTTTTATTGCTGTTTCCAGTGCCTATGGACACAGAAAAACTGAAGAAAGATGAGTTATTTCTGTGTGAAACTTCCTTCCAGGGAGCTAACTGCAAATTGCAGAGATTATTAATACTAATAATTCACATCTAAGCAGGGAAAAGAAGGAACAAACATTTACTTCATATCCTGCAGCCTATGCTGGGGCTAGAAAACGAGAATTCTTTTTTCTTTTTTGAGGGGGTTGAGGTGCACTTGTTTTCTTTACTTTCTTGTTTGGTTAAAGAAAATAATGGGAAGAGGGAAGCTACCTCAGGAAGGAAGGAGAAAAACTGTTCCATTCTTGACATCCAAAAAGTTTTTG
Organism: Trogon surrucura; assembly: GCA_020746105.1. Lineage (NCBI taxonomy): Eukaryota > Metazoa > Chordata > Aves > Trogoniformes > Trogonidae > Trogon > Trogon surrucura. The sequence continues at coordinate 1,723,158 of CM036620.1, read as the reverse complement.
GGCAGCCAGGTTGAGTGCTTTCATTTAGGCAGCAATTAAAGTTTGCAAGTGAAAACCAAAAATTGGTGAGAGTAGAATTCCCAGTAGATTTCTGCTGAAGTTCCACCATGAATGAAAGGGCTAGCTGTGAGAATTCTATTCATGCTGAATTTTATCTTACTCAGCATCATAAGATACTCTTTAGTACGAGCAATAGCTTCATATTTTACACTAGCACCGATTGACATATTCCCTTTGAAAGTCATATGGAGAAAACCTACATGCTGATCCTACCACGAAATAGTTATTTACCTTGGAATAGGTAATGAATTCACTCCGTTGCTTTCTGTAGAGCATATGTATTTTAAGTAGCATTCATATTTAGCTTCAGTTTTGTTAATTTTGTGTGCTTTTTTATTTTATACACCGTTCCTGTTGCCTACCAGTGCAGATATTTAGCAAGCTTCCCTTCCCACCCTGTTTTATATTTATTTAGGAGGTTTTGTTTTATCGTCAGTCAGTCTGTAATTCCTGTAAGTTGTTTCAAGGACTCACCATGCCAGCGCCTGTCTTTGTGACATTGTTGGAACTGGTGCACTCCAGAAAGAATAGCGAGGGGTTAAAACTGCTGCGCGAGTGGATGCTGCAATATGCAGTTTTCTAAAGAGACGGCCTGTCTTCATTAAGACAAAAAGTAATAGCATTTTTCAAAATTGAGGAGAACTAGGAGCTTTCTCTTTGTATTTAATACAAGTAATGATGTGTATTATTTTGATCGAATAGCTTTGACAAGCTCCTCAGATGGTTTAAACAGAATCGTTACACGCGTATCTGACTCTGTTACCATTCAGGGGCTCAGTTGATTTATTAGTACAGTATTGCCTTACACTTGGTTTATTCTTTGGACATCTTTCCAGAGGGTTTAGTTTCACAGCCTCTTGGGCATCGCATTTTGTTGACTAGCCATCATCTAAACTTGGCCAAGAGCGATCAGACGAGCTTTCTGCCCGAGCTCTATAAGCTGCATCTGTTCTCCATAATTGACAACACAGTAATCCTGCCCCAAACCTCCTCCGTGGGGCATGTTATGTCCTCGTTTGCCCTGCCAATTCATCCTTTAGTTGCCTCTGCAGATCAGTCACCTGCCTTGTACGTTGTTTTTCAGCAAAACTTCCAGCGCTAGGGAAGAGAAGGTGTGGTTGGAGTGAGAGAGGGGGCACCACCAGTTACACAAGAATGAGACTGTGAAAACAAGGGAGCATTTCGCAGTACTAAGAGTTTGCACCTCAGCTAGCACGGGCTCATAGCAGTTGCCTCTTTTTCCCCACGGGAGTCAAGGAGTTTGGGTTTCAACAATGTTTGTACCATCGTAGAGGTCGCATGCCTAAAGAGGCCATTTTAGATGAAACTGCAGAGGGTCGGTCATGTTTTCCCTTTTCTGCTGCCACGAGGAAGAAAAAGACAAGGAAGGGGATCACAGGTAACCCAGGCTTCGTTATTGCCATCTCTCTGTAAAACAAATAGCAGTAATTAAGAATCCGGTGGGGAAAGGGAACCTAAGCTCCTAGCAACAGAGAGGGAGGTGATGGGTTATGCTTATATACTCAGCCTAACAGAAGGGCATCTCCTTTTAATATTGTATGAAATAATAATAATACTTGTGAAATGACAGCAAAGGATTTTGTCTGTCTTCCCATAGCAGCAGACTAGTATGAGTGCTCCAATGATTAGCCAAGATAAAATTGTTTTACTAAGCCAAATTCACCTTTCTCCATTATCTAATCATTTTACCTAAGTTTGTCTTTTAGCTGAGGCGTTTGCAAAGTCTCTCCCTACCTTTGTTAATGGATTTCTCCGTGCATGTGTGAGGGCTGAAAAACAGCCTCGTGCAGCGGCTTACATAAATTTGGAAATCTCTTCTCAAAATCTGTGGTACTGTTGTGTGTCCAAATGGATTTAGCGTATCATAACGCTCCTAGAAAAACAAAAGGACAAAGAAGATGGGATTGCTGAGGGAGACATTAGATTTCATTTCACACTGGTAATAGTCTAGAGATGTGTGCTGCCCAAAATGGGATTCAAGTCTGCAGCACTTCTCTCTTTTTTTATTGCTGCTAAGTGATTTCAATATCCAGTGTAAAGTGATATTGAGAGTGTTCGATAGGATGGGGATGAAATCAGGGAGCGCTGGAGGCTCAGAGGAGGCCACAAATCTCCGGCTGACTCGACGGAGCCTCTCAGAGCCATCCCACCTGACCTTAACCCATCTTATTTAACCCGGAGGCTGCTGGTAAGCACCTGGCAATGCAGGATGTCGTTTCGTGTTCAAGGGAAGCAGGCGGCTAGATTGCATTCTGGACATCAATTGATGTTCCTGTAGTTACGGCTTTGGCCGTGAACTCCCCGCTTTCAGAAACATTTACGTCAAAGAGTTTATTGCCCAGCTGTTGCTGCCTGGTAGACCTATCGTTACTAGGACGTGGTTTAAACCCTGTAACCTTAGAATTTATGATTTTGAAAGCAGATGAAGTTTGGTATACAAACAAGGAGGCTTGCTTGTATTCTGCAGGACGATGGCCACAAATATCCTGCTTGGGTACCACTTCTCAAAAGCAAGCAGCTCCTTCCTGCCCTGGTGGACGTTCTGCCTCTCAGAAACACGCAGCTAAAAAAAGGTGGGTGTTGTTAATTGTTCTGCATATTTAACAATATCGGTTATCGGAGTAATTTCTCGGTTTCTTGAATGTTAATGCAACTGTTCGTAGCTTGTATTTTTTTTAAGAGTGTGCAGTGTAGGATCCTAAATGAAATTATAATGTGAGGAGCCTGAGGGGCGCCAGTGGAACTGTTGAGAATCTTTTGGCTTCTGCAGGTTTTGTACGAGAACTAAGGGAGAGTGAAGTGAGGGCAATGCAGAAAAGCGCATCAGACCAAGGCAATCGTTCTGTAGGTGCATTAGTGAGAGTTTCACAATTCTGATCTTGTCTTAAGTATAATAGAGTTACAGAGAAAAACTTTTTTTCTTTCTGCAAGAAAGGCTCAGGAGCTACACTGCACCGTCCTCGCTATGCATTTGGAATCATTGAGATTTATAGATATCACCTCATTTTCTCTAACACAATACTGAGTTACTCATAACATGCCATGAAATTTAGAAAAAGCAAACCACAAAACCAACCAACATTTCAGATGATTTTAAATTCCCATCTCAGTTCAACAACCGTGTCTTTTTTTGCTGGAACCAAACGGCTACCAGCTTAGGTTAGCATAAGATATTTTGTACTGTTTCTATGAAATTCTCTGAGAGCAAACTTCTGCTTTTGGTCTTCTCTTGCATCTAGCTGTGTAGTTTTGTGGGGCTAAAAACTGGTTGGAGTAAACAGTGCACAGACTCACCTGCGATTTGCTAAAGCCTCAGTATGGATTTCTTGCGCGTACGTTCTGTATTTAAATTTCTATGCATAAATCGTGTTGTAACTTGACTTAGTGCGCAAGGGGTGTGTAGGAGAGAGGAGTGAGCTCTCGGCACCTTTTTCTCTTAAAAACACCTTCAGCGGCATCGCGTCGATTTTGGGCAGCCGGCCACTTGGCTTTCGCTCGCTGGTCAACGAGTTTGCTTTTCAAAACCTTGACAGGAGAGACGGACGGGCGCTCCTGTCTCTTTGTGGCTCCTTCCAAAAGCTGCGTCACGAGCTGGCGGGGAAGGAGGGCAGGGAGCCCGGTATTCCGGCTTTTACCCCGTCTGCACAACCAAACGTAGCTCCGGGGTACGGAGGAGCTCGACCCGTTAATATCGGTTCCCTCCCCAGGCCCCGATGCGAACTGACAGCTCTGGCAGCAGACATGACTTCTGCAGAGTCATCAGCGATTGTTTCTAAAACAATTTCTAAAATGTCATTAAAAGCGCAGAACGCACCGACAGCGGTGCGCTTGGATTGGAAGTGGTGGCGCCGTTTCTTTTGTTTTTTACGTGTGAGCAGATAATCTGCTTTGCGCCGAGATGCTTTGCATAGAGCCTGTGTAATAATTCATCGCCTTCTATAGCATCCAGAGGCCTTGGTTTTTTGTTTTTAAGAAGCAGAATGCATTTGTAAAATGTGTGTTGCTGGTATTGTTTTTAATTTGCTCTCAGCAACCGAATTTTCTCCACTGCTGCAGAAAATAATGAAATGAGATGGATTTGCTGCGTTCCAGTTTACTTAGGAAAAAAAAAAAAAGATCACAATGGCAATTTACATATGTTTCACCCTTACATCAAGGTTTTGAATATTTACCATAACTGGATTAGATTCTAGTTATGTGCAGACCTGACTGGAGAAATAAACTGGCGCCGTGATTTGCATTCATTCCGCACCAGTGGTTCCCCTGTCAAATCCGTTCAGCGCGGAAGAGTTGGCCGAGAGCTGGGTTTCTGTATTACCTGTTACTGCGGGCGAAAGCCTCGAGTGTGTGTTGGCCCAGATCCCTGACGTTTATGAGGAATGACATATTGCTATGCAGAGCACAGGGGCACTGGAATTAAAATACATTCAGTGTTGGGTTGTGGCGGGAGGGTTTGCACCCAGAGAGGCGGGAGGGCTCGCTGATAGGGTGGGATGAGCAGCGCAGGCGTGTGCTGCTCAGGTCTTCCCTTCCACCTGGAGGTGTGTGATTTGAGGGGGCGACACAAAGTGTAATTTCTTTTTACTTCCCTTTATACTTTTCCCTCCTCGGTGATTTTGTTTGTAGGCGTAGCAAAGCAGGGGCAACAACACCCAGTGAAAGATAAGAAGCAAATAGTGGTGTGTGCTTGTAAAACGTGCTTTATTGCTCCATGCTAAGAAAATACTGTCTTTCTGTACTTATTTTCCATCCTTATTTTCCCAATTTCATGCAAAACCTCTTTTTTTTTTATGGTTAATGCCAGACTACCCACCTGGGATGCCTTTTCTTCTTTGTTGGCAGAGATGTATCTGACTCTTAAGCAGAGCTCACTCCTATTAAATGAGTTTTCATGAGTTTTCTTCATGTTCTTCAGAGCGTACTGTTCTGAGGTACACTGGTTTAGGAGTTAAGTATTTCTTTCACCAGCCTTTTTTCACCCTGGCATGAGGCAATTTTTTAGTAGGAAACTTGAAATCACATTTTATTCTGCGGTTTGCCGTCACCCTCCCTGAGCTGTCGGGTACAAATCCTTATGTATAGCTCAACATTATAATCTCACCAACAGATTTGTTTTGGTATTGTTGCAGATTTCTGATTTCTGTATCCGAGAGAAAGAAGAAGAATTAGCAATTCTAAATATACATCTGCAATAATATCAACACAAATCTGTGTTGATAGAGAAAGGGCCTTAGGGTTAGACTTAGTACAAATATTTCTGCTTGAGCTAGGTAGATTTGTTAAAAGGCAGAACTAATTAAACTGGATGTAAAGCTGTGCTAACAGAAATATGCAATTTTTGAGATCTCTCCTAGAGCAGCTGCCTCATGTGCTTCATGGGTGCGCGTTAACACTCCAAAAACTTTGCCTCTCTGGACTGAAACGGAGGAATTTGGGAAGGCTGCCGCTGTTGCATTCAGGTTTCCCAAATCCCGATTATCTCCTGGTGCTGTCAGCTTGGTGTTAGCGAGTTGTGTCCCCTCTGAAATCGTGTGTTGATGAGACTCCTCAGTAAAACCCGTGCCATGTCCAGCGGTGCGGGATGACTTGTGTCCTCCTCTGCAGGGAAGGGGAGCCCTAAGTTGTCTCTGGCCACCTGCACGTGAATTTCAGGAACGAACAGAGACATCCACTGCCCTTCTTCTCTAGCTCTCCTTCACAAAAAAACAGGAGAACAAGGGAAATCACAAAAGTCATCTGGGCTGCGCTGAAGTAGCAGTTACCGGAGGTTTTACTTCGCCGTAGATTTGTGCAGAATATAACACAGCCCTCAAAACAGCAGCAGCAGAGAAGAGCTAGATGTTTTGGCAGGATTGGAGTGTCCCTGGTGGCTTCGGAGGAAAGCGAAGCACTTCAGTCGTGTTTCAAACCGTAAATAAACTTGAATCGTTCCTCCAGCCGCCTGCTGTAAAGGCTGCAACGGGCACCCGTGCTGGCACGCGGGTGCTCTGCATCGCCGCATCTGCCGGCTCGAGGAGCACCAGGGCTGGCGTGTCCCTCTGTCCCCCCATTTGCTGAAAGGTGCTTCTCACAGGCTCTGTAAGATGTTCTGGAGGGCTGGAGCCTGTGCGCGTTTATAAGTGACCGGAATATGTTGCAATTGGAGTGGTGAGGTGTGCGTGGCTCTGTGCTGTGATTCCCAGGGAAGGCAACTCACTTACTAAAAAATATCTTTAGTTTTGCATTATTCTCTCATTAGAGTTGCTTTCCAAGTGACACTGGAGATGAAAGTAAGAAAAAATACATGAGAAGTTCATGACAAAGTTTGTGATGGAAGTGTATGACAGAACCGAGCTATTGCCCTTTAAGGGAAAGGGTTAAAAGCAGAAGAGTTCAGAAATAGAGGCAAGGAGGTAAACAGGAAAGCAGAACGGCTTTAGGAAAAGACGGCACATGCGTGAAGAGGCTTTTTGGGATGACAGCATGCCGCTCGGTGAATTAACAGTCAAATCTTTCTTTTCTTCTCATAGTGGAAGTCCTGTACCCTTACTCCTCTTCACCAGTGAAAATTTACCAAGGTCTCCCAGCAAGGTGAGGGCTCTGTCCTGCGTCGGGGGTGGTATCGTGGCCAGGCTTGTCTGCATGGCCCGTTCTGTCTTAATTCTGCTCACATCAGACAACTTGGAATAATTTACCCACAAGGAAAGTTGCTTCCTAACGGCTGGGAGTTAGCAAGTTGTCTTTTGAGCTAATGAAAAACATTACCTTTAGCCAGGTAGAGACTGCAGACAATCTCAGTAAGGGCAGCAGACGAGGTGCACTGGCCTGAATCCAGTTACTGCTAAGAAGTCAACTGGGCTTTAAGTGTCTCCTGGACAGTAACCAGAGGTGGCACCAGCTCCGGGTCTGCAGACTCGTGCACTGGGTTCGGGGAGAAAGGGAACAGAGATCAGGGAGAAAGAGAGGAGACAAGCAGGTAAAAGCGTGTGAAAGTCAAGCAGCCGGCTTACAGGTCAGAAGTGCCAAGTGAGAAAGAGAAAGAACTGAAAGGAATTATTTTGTGGATGTAGGGGAAGCAGAAAGAAAACAAACGTAGAAGGGAAAATGAACCTGCGTACTCCATGTGCTTTGGATTCTCCGATCACGTTCAGATCTCCCATGAAACCCTCCTCCTTAAGAAAAAAATAAAACAATTCTTCAAGTCTGCTTTCTTTTGTTCCCACAGGAAAACTGTAAAGAAGTCGCAGCACGCGGGTGAGGCATACAATAACCAGCCGAGAGCTTTTCTTCCTTGTAAGTGGTTGTGGGGTTTTGTAATTGCTCTAATTTTTATTTGGTTGGCTTTTTGGTGGGGTTTTTTCTCCCATGACCTGTTTCACCAGAGTACAGTATAGGTTACTGCTCACAGAGTAGATGGGTCAGAAGGAACATGTAGGTTCCTTTCTCAACAGCCCCCTGATGTGTTTGGGGATCCTTCCAGAGCACAATCTCGTTCCTCTAGTGGGATGAAGAAGGAAAACTTCTTCAAACTTGTTCACCGAGCCCTATTCCTGCATTTTTTTATGAAGACTCAGGTGCTGAACAAGTTTGTAAAAACTAAAATGAAGTCTGATAAATGGTACGGTAGCGAGGTTCTGATATTATCTGCTGGCCAAGTGACCATTTTTAGAGAACGTGAAGATCTCCCGAGTTCCTAACTGACAGTGCTAGATTGGTACTAGTAAAACAAGCACGATACAATGGCAAATGAGTTGATGGGGACACCCAAAACCTGTGACGCACAAAGGGCACCAGGAGGGACCACCTGAAGTAGTAGGATCCTTCAGTGAGCTGAAAAAAACCCAAACCATCCTGTCATTGTTCTAATTTCTGCTCATTGGGCTTTTTGATTTTTCCGTTTTTTAAATACACGGTAATTTTTTCATCGTTCCTGTGTAATATTTAATCTCCAGCTGGCTTAAACCAAGAACATTCCTATGACCGGTCTCAGAAAGGAAGTGTTATAAATTTTTATGCCTTTCCTATTAAAGAAAATCACCATTAAATACCTGACATATGCAGATAACTTGTACGCAGGCTAGCCCGCTATCACATTTTTTCTGTTGCTACTGCTTTTATGCAATATGACAAGCGTGAGCAATATTTTACTCAGTCATGCCAGTCCTTTTAATGTGCCCAGTACGGCAGAACGTTGCAAAGAAATAAAACCTAAAAATCCTGGTTTCACTAGACTATCCCTTAACTTGAGGCTAAGTACTAGAATATAATCTTCCTGAGCCTTCGCCACTGCCAAGAGGTAACTGGTGTATGAATGTACCGAATAAAAGTAGCTGCAAAGGTGTTCTGGAAGTCTTGTCAAGTTTTCCACAGATGCAACACAACTGCATATTAATTTTGTTTCAGTTGTGTGTGTAAAATCAGTCCTTCAAACTCAAAACCACCGCTGGTTTCGATTCATCCCATAACGGCACATTTTAATTCTCCAAGAAGGTTAATAGCTTCGTGCATTCATTGTTTAAGTAATTCCTTAAATCCTGAATGCTTACACGAGCAACTTTACTGGCTTATATTTTCTTATAGTGAAATATATTACAGGAAATACCTTAGAGCCTGCCTCATTAAGTTTCACTGTAAAAAGCTATATTCCTCAGAAAGAAAGAATACTTACTTTTAATATTATTTGGAGTTTTTTTTTACAGGGAGACCTCAATTCTTTACTTGAAAAATTGCAGGCGCTTTGTCTCAACTTCATTCAAAACCGCAGCAGGTGCTCCCGTTCTGCTGCTGAAGTCAGTGAAAAAAAACATTCCCCTTCCTCAAGGATCAGCGTAACACCAGGATCAAAATGAAGGTAATGAAGAAAATCGGGTTTTTTCCACCTCACCTTAAGGTGCCGTGATACGCACGGGAACAGTTTCAAACCACAGTGTCCTGTCCTGTGAGAACCTGCCGCAGCTCCCAGCACTCACACAACTTGGAGGATGTTTCTGAGGTAATCGGACATTCCTAATGCCACTCAGAGCGTGGATAAAATGAAAAAAAAAAGCCTGAACTTTGAGGAAACAGATTATTTTTTTTTTTAAATTTAAAGAGACCTGCGTGTTCGTGATGGAGATAATTGCTTTTGGTGTTGGTGGTTAGCTCTGATTCTGTTGCCATAGTTGGCTTAGTAAATCTTTCGAACTGGCAATGGAAATGTATTGATTTCCTGATAGAATGGACTTCTAGAAGATGCTCTTACACTGTGTTTTTACATATATTTGCTTATAATTTCATTGCTCTACCTATAAGCTACGGCTCGTCCTGCTGACACAGTGTAAAGAGCCATATAAAGCTGTGAGAAGGTTCAACAGAGAACTTTCAGAGAGCCCTGGAAGAAAATTGAAGCAAAGAAGGAATTAAGTTTTTGTATTAAGTTTTGTATTCTTCAGGATTTCTGTCAGCTCATTGCCTACATGCCACTGCCACTTCATCTAAACTGTCTGTTGACTTCAGATTTGAGGGCTTACACCATTAAATTATTGAGCTTGGGAGGATGAATGGTGCATATTCAAGACGTTTAAAGACATTTTCACAGAAATTTAAAAAAAAACAACAAACAAAAACCAAAGAAAACACATCTTAATGTCTGTTTTAAAACTGCTAAACCTGTAGAAGTTCCTAAAGAATAAAATGGAAAAAAAAAAAAAACCAGAAAAAATCACTGCTTCGTTTGCATCTAAGGGAAACTTTGTGACAGATTTTAATGGGGCTCCTCCCAAGATGCTCTAATTCAAAAAACGAGATATCTGTGCAGCACGTGCTGCTCACCCGGGAGCTGAGGTGTTCCCTGAGCGGCTCTTGCTGTTCCCCAGAAGAAAATCGACACGGGAATTTCTAAAATGCAGGTTGCCTTGCAAAGGTCCACCCGCACCGCTCCCTCTTTCCAGTGAGGAGAGGAAGGCAGATGGAATTTTGAAATGTTTCTCCTCAGCCTCTTTATTCTGCGTGTCACGCTTTTCTTAAAATGGGTTGGAAAAGTGGACTTTCCTGCCCGGAGGTGAGCTGGGCTGAGAGTGGTGAGAAAACTGCTGGAAGTTATAATGGTATAGATTAGAGATTTGGGGAATTTCGCTCCATAACGTTGCATAACCAGCTACTTTTTTATTCCTTATCTTGGCTGAAACATTGAGGTTTTTGTTTGTCTCCCACAGAAAATCAGAACCCTCCTTTTTGGAACGAGGAGTAGAGGCGTGAGCAGAAGCTCCCGGTATCCGGTCAGGGCAACGCGCGGAGGAGAAGACAACCAGGAGCAGACCTCGGAAGCAACAGCAGAAAGAGAAAAGGTCTGGGAATGATGCTGAAAATACTCTGATATTTGGGTAGTTCGGTCTGAATTAAAGGTTCTGGGTGCTACCTCTGTAGCCGTGCAGCAGTGATTTAACATCTCTTAGGCTTATATTTCTATTAACTAGAGTTGGTAATGAATTTTCTGTGAATAGGCTTTCAGCTTGCTTTGGAGGGTTTTTGGAGGAAAATGTGTTTTCTCTCAACTAGTAAAACTTTTCAGCTGTTACTTCTGTTTCTGTTAAAACTCCTTTGTGAAAATATTTAACTTAAATTCAATACTGGAAATTGTGCTAATGTTTGGGAGCAGATTCACGCTGCAAAAAAGTCCATTTAAGTTCATGTAAATATAGGTTGTTTCTGCTGTAAGGCTTTTTGTTTCTATTAACCCCTCTTTCAAGAGCTTTGAAAAAACGAGGGGTCAAGGATGGGATTTAGTCAAAGGTGAAATAGTTATTTTTCTCTTGCTGTTTAATTGCTGGCTTCAGTCATTTTGGCAGAGAACATACTTAAAACTTACAGAGAGTGTCCAAGTTTCTCTTGAAAAAGGTTGTTTTAAAAATTGTTTGATTCGACGATGTTGGCACGTGTGGTTTTTTACCGCTAAATTTCAAGCATGGAGGTTTCAGGGTACACGGAGATTTGCGGCAGGTTCCTACCTGCATAAATATGTAGGCAGTAAGAAATAGTCATTAATCCTGATCTGTTTATCATTTTTATTAGATTTAAAACGTGGGTTATTTTCTTTTGAGCTGGTGAGCAGGAAGAGTCTTGCCCGACAGAGAGGAACATGGCTCAACCAGCTTTCAGCAAGGAAACAAAGCCCTTTGGGCTGAATTTCAGGTATTGGTCTAACTCCTGGGGTTTCTATGAATTCACTGACTGGCTCCTTAAAGCACGCGGGTTCCTTTTCTGGATTTTATCTGTGTTGTACAGCGCAGCGTAGGGGTAACACACCTCGCTGAAGATCAGGGGAAAACTCTGGAAATAGGACAAGTAATAGAGGGATGTCAGAATAAGCCCTTTACCGGTCCTGTGGTTAGTCTAGATTATTTTGTGCCCGCTTCTGAAGAAATTACATCAGACTGTTATCAGTTATAGCTGAAAATAAAATTTGTTCTCAACAAACAGCTTTCTTGAAAATGACTCCTCCAAAGAGCCTCTAGTCTTGGACAGTTGTTTCCTTAATATTTCAATTTTTAGGCTTTAAGGACTCGAGGTTCACAATCGGTTGAAGTTATTATTGCAATTAATGCTGTCTGTGGAACAGCAGAATGAAAGTTTTGTGCTTTATTGCTTTCTATTTATTAATAAAATGCATTCAAACTGTTCCAAGTTCCCCACAGCGCGGCGTATTACCTGGATTTGATGTTCCACGTCCCCGAAACGATGTGCAAAGCCACGCAGCCATTTAAAACGGCGCATCAGGAAGGAGTCTTACAACACCTGAAGAAAATGTTCAACATTTTCAGGTAAGAAGTTTTTCCCGTTAACTTAAGGCCCTGTAGTTTGCTAGCTACCGGTTTACGGTGGTGTAAAGCTAAGTCATCGCTTGGGAATGCTGGAGAGTAGTTGGTTCAGGAACTACGTTCATGTCAGACTTGACCTAAATGGCTTGTATTTACCAATCATTCCTCTTAGCTGTGGATAATTTAATCAAACATTCTCTCAATGTAAATAAATATACTTGAATTCATGCACCTGCTGTGCTTTTAACAGCTATGTTTTCCTTCAAATGACAGAATTAGTTTTCCCTTTTTTTTGGTCTATGCCAGTAGTACAGAGTCCTGCTAAAGGATACAGACTTCTCCCTGAAAATGTTTAACCTCAGGCTTTGTAGGGATTTTAGGCTTTGTAATTTTGCTATTACGTTAAAAAAAAAAAAGAAAAGTAAATCGCTGTTTGTCTTTCAAAAAATTAAAGGGAAAAAAATCCAGCCTGTATTTCTGAGCTGCACGTGGAGAGTTTCCATTGAAGCACTTGTCCACGCAGGTATTTGGTCTCTGTGCTCCACAAAACTGTAGCAGCTGAGTGCGCCGGAATCAGTAAAAGAGCTGCAGAGATCTGCTTGTGGTGTGATCATAGATGTGCATCTGTATGGATCTATGGTCACATATATGTATGACTGCATATATATAACCAACTGAGCAGAGAACAAGAAGAACTGCCCGTGGTGGTCCATGTATGGAAGGGGATTAAAGCAATTAGTGAATGCTTAATGTGCTTAATGACAGCTTCCCTGTAAATGTCTGCTGTTGATTCTCCCAGAGAGAGGCAAGCAGAAGCCCCCTGAAACTGCACGGTGCACACTGCTGAGCACCTCGTTCCTGTCAAGTTGATCTCAAGTTTAATTCAAACTCATTTCATTTTTGTAAAGATGCTTTATATTTTACTGCTTAATGAAAATGCAGAGTGTAATGAAAAGCTGGGGGTGAGCAGCAGTGGCTACTTGTGTTGAAGAAACTAGTTTGCCTAATAAGGCAAAGCTCCTTAGCAGTAAAGGCAGACAGATCAATTTTTGAAAGGCTGGCAATGAACACCCCGTCTCTTTAAATCTTGAAAGTTGGGTCTGGACGCCTTGGCTGCACGTGTATTCTATTTTAGCCTCAACGTTTTTACACTTGATATGAGAATTACTAAACTACTTCATCCTGATCAGGATGGGCCAAGAGCGTGAACATCTGCTCTGAAACCTCGTGGGGAGGAGAAAAAATACGTTCTGTAGTCAGAAAGAGCTTCACAGAGGAGGAAAAAAACTACTATTTATGTAGTGTATGTAAGTGCCTACGTAATATTTGCTCTCTGGAGGAACAGGGACTGTATTGGTGATCTTGAGACCAAGTTCAGGTCTGATGCCCAGCATCTCGGTGCTCTGGTACTGGTCATACGTGGCAATAGGCACCAAGGCCGGGAAATTACACGTACAGACGTCCTCACAAACACCCCGGGCTTATCCTTAAGAATGAAGCTTTTATTTTTCTGCGTAGCTATTTTGCCAGAAACGGCTCAGTTTGCAACACCAAGCTGCCAAAGGATTCCTTCAGACAGTAAAGGAAGAGCAAACCTTCTCCTGAAGAAGCAGCAGAAGTCGTTTCGGTTGAAAGCGCAAACCAAGATAAATACTGCGTTACCTTTTGGGCCAACTCCCTGCGTTTGTTTCTGTCAGGACTGGTGTTTCTGCTTCTGATGTTTCTGCATACCGCACAGCTTAGGATCGTATTGCTCTTTTTCCTTTATTTTTTTTTTCTTCATTTTTAACCTTGCTATCCAAGAGAACCTCGAGCGAAGCGGGACGGCGTTTTGATTGCTGTAATCATACCTGCCACACCGAAACGTCCCCAAGTGTTCTTCATCTCCTAATTTCCAGCTCTCGGTGCTGTTTAGGAGCCACTTTGCTCGCTCTCGAAATCACAGCTTCTGAAACAGAGTGCAGTGCCGTAAGGGGTTGTCGCCAGCCTTTCCAATCACAAACTCCTGGTTTGCAGCATCTCAATATTTTTTTCAGAGGAGAAGAGAGGAAGCAGGTTTGGATCGTGACTGCTCCTTGTTCTTTTCTGACTACTCTCGTTAAAAGAGATGCTGAAATCTTAACGACAACATTAAGAAAACCCCAAACTTAGAAAATTATGTGGCTGATTCCTTCTTTAGTTTCACGGGCACTATTAATTGCCTTTGAAAAACCTAACCTGAACCATTATTTTTGTCGTCTCCTCCTTTATTTGTCAACAAATTTAATTCAACTGACCACAAATAAGTATACAAGAGACACTGGGGGTTTTTTTCACAGATCCAAATGTGCCAGTTAGCCTTTAAATTAGCCATGTTAAAAATGAAGTCTTTAGTACACGTCTCTGTTGCTTTTCATTAAAAAGAAATAATTACAAAAATACCTAGTGACAAGGGACAATGAAGCTTTTAGCATATTGAAACAATATTGGTGAATCTTAGTGATATGCTTTTTAGAAAAAAAAGGAGATACAGTGCTGAGCTTATAATGAGAATTTGTATTGTTAAATCTCCCTCTAGTTGTGGAAACAAGGCACTTTATCCTGTTCACTAGAGCCATTTAAATTGTTTCTTTTATGTTGTCTCGTTTTGCACTGGCATTTTTTCTCAAGTTCTGGTTTTGTGGCTCTGCTTTCTCTTTGCTTCATATTCGGGCGCTGAGGATCATCCTGAGTCAAAGCCATTAAACTTTCCCACGATTTTCAATCAAGACCTTTGCAAAACGGCCAATTTCACAATGGCCGTAATGGAAAATATAGATCTCTTCATACTCCATTTAGACCTCAGCCCTACGCTTGTTCTTTTTCTCACTCAGGTTATGAAGCTTTGCCTGATTTTTCTTGGTCTTTCCTTAGTGCGAGCGTGTAACTTGGACAATTGGTGTGCCTCTTAATTATTTTTAAATTGCACTGAAAATCATTAATGTTATTTCTACTGATGTGCTTGCGGCTGATATCCTGACAATTAAAACATTGGATGGGAAGTCTTGGCTCCACTGGAGTTAAGGAGAAGTTCCCATCAAGTGAGCGTTTTCTCCTATATGTCTGAGCATGAGGGTCTAAATGTAGCTAAATATCAGATCCCGATTTGTCTCCAGCTCATCTTTAATAGAAATCTTGATAATCTTTAATAAAAACAGGCAGGGTAGCTGTTACAGCGGATACCTTGCGATCTGTTGGGTCACTTTTTTTCCAAGGAGATTCTCCTGGATGGGATTTTCACCTGGGTCAGACCAATGGCTTAGTGATGGTTTTTAAAGAATTGAGAGGCCAAATCCTTTTTCACTGGTGTCAGAGCCCATTTCTGCTGAGGCTGAATTAACATCTGAAGTCGGGAGAGTTTTATAAGGCCCAGGTTTCCCTAAAAACATTTTCTGGCGTCATCACTGTCTTCTATTATTGCGTGCATTTAGCAAATAGACTTTTCTTTAGTATCTAGACACTATTTACCTATCACCTCAGTAAAAATATTTACCTACCTATTAAACTGAGAGTCTACAATGGATGAGCAAGTGCCAGGTTGGTTTTGATGCCTGAGGTGAGGTTTTACTGCAGAAGGGTTAACTTCTCCATGTTTCACTTACAGGTTGTTGTCACTACCTGGAAGCAAGAATTGACAGGAAGAAAAGGCAACGAAGAGCCTCTGTAGAAAGGCTTTTTCCTTGGTAACATTTTTGTTTGGGCTGCGCCTGGGAGGAAGCGTTGCTCTTTTCAAACACATCACTTTTTAAAGCATCTGGACAAGTGAAGGTAATGGGCTCATACCGAACCTGACGATCATTTCTGATGATCATTTCTGACTGCATTATTGAGACTTCGTGTAGAAAGGAAAACCCTGTTTAAATTGTGTCATGGCTTTGCTCTCAAAGCATTATATCCAAGGAGTCTTAATGCATTAACAGGCAGAGCTGGGGAAGGGAACAATCTCTTTCACCTGTCATGATTTTTTTGCGTGTAGCATTTGTGTGTCATTTATACAAGTACGGGTTTTCCTCACTACGGGTGTGCCTCCCAGCTTCAGCAGATCTCATTCACAATTACACTCCTCAGCCTACCCACTCCCAAATGCAGAGTTTGTGTGTTGCACAAATTCAAAAGAACGGGAATAAAAGTTCATGTCTAAATAAAAAAGAAATAAAGAAGGGGAAAAAAAGAAGAAAAAACCAATTTACTACAGCCCAGGATCCTTGTTCTTTTAGAGAAGGCTTCTCCCATAGGGTCTTTTTGTGAGTCTTTTGCTTCCGAAGGAACTCCAAAGACCTCCTACGTTTGTCAGTCACCTTCTGACTTTTGGCCTGAGAACACGGAATTGCAGATTCACTCAGACTGAAACAGGTCTTTAAGATCACCAAGTCCAACTGTTAAGCTGGCAATGCCAGGTCACTGCAAAGTGCAAGTGTAGGAATACAGAGCATAGTAAACAAATAGACTCACTCAAGAGCTTTTTTTGTTTGTTTTCTGTAGGTTTATTAAATTATTTCCATATAATCCTGTTTCAGAGATAGAAGTCTCTCCAGCTTCTCAAAGTGAGCATATGGAAATATATGGGGATCGCAACTACATCTTAATATCCAGCTGCTGGCGGTGTGTAAACTGGGAGTGGCTGCAAGGCTGGCTGGAATACACTGGGTGAACCTAATGCTTACAAAAAAATCTGTCCGAGTACTTTTAGTCAATCGCCATTTAATTTGGATCATTGTTGAGCTTTGCTGTAGAAGGTTGAGAAGCCCAGCTAGCAGGTAGAAAGCCATTGGAATTAATGGAAATACAGAAACTCTCTGGAGAGGGGAAAGGGAGCTCACTCTTTTTCTTTCTCTGCCTTTGCAGATGGAGGATTGGGTGGATTTGGATCGTAAAACATCCTTGAAAATGCCAGCAATGGAGGGATTGGATGATGGGAATGGACTGCAGGCGGGGCTCTTGCGTCACTGCCCTCAACGAACGAAATTCTTCTCCTTCTACATACGAATCCAATGTTACTCTTTGGATTTTACTGTAGATGGTTTCACCTTGGAGCTCAGAAGCACCCGAGTGGCAAGGTACGTATAATGGGAGCAAATCATTCAAGTCCCTTTTAAAAGCAACACGTTATGCATGCACCAATTTTAAAAGGACAGTTATAAAGACACATCTCTAAAAAACAGTGCTCTTACACTGAATAAAATTATTTCTTCACGCTTCTGTGCAAAGCGGGCAGCTACAATGCACGTGCGTAGATTTCTGGAGATGCAATACAAAGGGGACGATAACAAGAACCTTTGTCTGTTGCCAAAGCCTCTGCACAAAGAGCCCATCAGCATCTCGCACAGTGTGATAAAAAACGTCTTAAATTCTCAACTTCACTGGAGGTTCAAAGTGAAACAGAATCAAGCAGAGTAAGGTACCCATAAAGAAAAGAAATAGCTAAATGATATTAAGGAAGCCAAGATAACTGTAAAATTAACACATAACAGCTTATAGAGTCTGCTTCTGCTAACAAAAGGCAATCTTTACCACCTGGTATCTCCATTCAGTCCTGGAAAGAAAAGGTAATTATGTTCGGGAATGAACAAAACGGTAGAAGCGTGGTTTTATGATGCTAATTTAAAATTTGAAGTTAAGATACTTGACCTGTGCCCTCCCAAACAAAAGAGAGACTCCCCGTCTCTGCCGACACGAGGATGTTGTAACGATGCCAGAGGCAGTCTGAAGTCGAGAACAGGTGCCTGATTCCCTTTCTCGATTTGTTATCATCCTGACATCGATGCCTTGGTGGGTGTTCTTGGGGCAGGCACTTGCAGGCTGCCTTCACAGAATCAGAGAATGGCTTGGGTTGGACGGGACCCTAGAGATCCATTGCCCGTGTCGCTGCTAAAGGTGTAGAACAGCACTAGATCCAGAACAGACCCCTGAGGATCTCCACTTGTCACTGATCTCCACGTGGACATCGAGCCGTTGACCACTACTCTACGAGTGCGACCAAAGACCCTGGGGGGCCCTTATAATGGTTTTCCACTACCTGAAAGGGCCGGTTTAGCTCACTAGAGGGCCGGTTTAACTTATTTGGTTGAGCGTGGTGCTGAAACACTAAAGGTCATGGGTTCAATTCCCGTTGGGTCCCCACGTGTTGCCTGATCTAGTTGAGAGGCGTCCCTGCCCATGACAGGGAGGTTGGATTAAATGATCTCTAAGGTCCCTTCCGGCCTAGGCCATTCTATGATTCTATGAAAGGAACCTACAGGGAGGCTGGAGAAGGACTTTTTGCAAGAGTGTCCAGCAGAAGGACAAAGGGAAATGGATTTTAAATGAAGGAGAATAGGTTTAGATTAGATCCTAGGAAGAAATTCTTCAGTACGAGGATGGCAAGACTCTGGAGTAGATTGCCCAGAGAGATTGTGGATGCCCCCTCCCTGGAGATGTTCGAGGACAGGTTGGATGAGGCTTTGAGCAACCTGGGCTGGTTAAGGGCATCCCTGCCCATGGCAGAGAGGTTGGATTAGATGATCTCACAGGTCCCTTCCAGCCTAAGACATTCTGTGTCACAGAGGGCAACACCCCCTCCTCGTCTTCCCTGTCTGTCCTTCCTGAAGAGCTTACACCCTTTGAATCCAACACACCAGTCGTAGGAGTCATTCCGCCATGCCTCCGTGATGCCGATCAGATCGCAGCGCTGCAGGCACACGAGCGTCTCCAGCTCCTCTTGTTTGCTGCCTGTGCTGCGGGCGTTTGCATAAAAGCATCTGAGCTGGGCCCCTGAGGAAGTACCTGGAGCCCCCGATGAAGCCCAGTTGCTCTTCAGCTGGACTTCACCATTTCCCACCTTGCGTAGGAAGGCAGACTGAAGTCTGTCCTTAGGCTCATCTCTAGTGAGCCTGGTTTAATCCCCTTCCCCCTTTGAGCCTAGTTTAAAGCCCTTTCAAGGAACGTTGCCAACTCCTGTGTGAGGATCCTTCTCCCATTTTGAGATGGATGTACTCCAGCTGTCGCCAGCAGACCTGGTGCCATATAAACTTGCCCATGAAGGCTGGATATCAGGAAGCACCTCCTCACGGGGAGGGTGGTCAGATATTGGGATGCACTGCCCAGGGAAGTGGTGGAGTCACTGTCCCTGGAGGTGTTTAAGGAGAGGCTGGATGTGGCACTTAGTGCCATGGTCCAGCCATTGTGATGCTGTTGAGTCATAGGCTGGATGTGATGATCTCAGAGGTCTTTTCCAGCCTCAACAATTCTGTGATTCTGTGCTCAGAGAACCCAAAATTCCAGTGGTGGCACCAGTCTCTGAGCCGTGCATTAATCAGGTATGTTCTCCACCCTCTTTCAGTGCTTCTCCTACAACCTGACGGACTGATGAAAACACCACCTGCGCACCTGAGCCATCTACTAGTCACATCAATGCCCTGAAGTCCTTTGGACTTCTCTGCAACTTCATCACTGTCACCCTGGATAACTAATGAAGGGTGATAATGAGAGGGCTGCACCAGAGCAGAGAGCTGCCTTTTTACATCTCTAACCCGAGCCCCAGGGAGGCAGCAGATTTCCCTGTGGGATGGGTCTGGTCGACAAATGGGCTGCTCTGTTCCTCTCAGAAGAGAGTCACCTACTACAATCACCCTCCTTTTTTCCTTCTTTGAAGAAGTCCAATGGTGTGGGGGGGGAGCGACAAGCCCTGGGTGACTCACTGGATGGATCTTCATCTCCATTTGCCTGGCCCTCGAGTCTCAAAGCCCCAAGCCTGTTGTGCAAGGGCAGCTGGGAAGGTGAGGGGACCTGGGAGGGTTTTCGCTTGCCTCTCCCCTGTGTCCCTGAGGTCCCCTCCTTCTGCCTGGTGACAGGAGGGGAAGGGATCCTCCACTTCTTGTAGACCCTCTTCCTGCTTTGCCTCAGCGTGTGGCTCCACCAACCTCTTTGACTTTTGCACTCTCTGATGCTTCTCAGTCCCTGTCCCTCCTCCTCAGACAGTCCTCCTGTCCCACCTGCCCGAGCAGGGCGTTTATTTGCTCACACCGCACACAAGCCGTGTCTCTGGCTCCCTCCAGTTCAAGCGCCAGGCTCAGGCACTCGCTGCAGCCAAGACCTGCACGGCCACGTGTTTGCGTGGGAGCTGGACACAGCCGTGAAGTGGACGTTGCCTCTCAGACCCAGGGAGGGTCTGAAAGCTTTTTGCAGTAGGACAGTGCGTTTGCAGTTTAGCACGAGCTTCTTCCAGAGAGCAGAATCTGGTGGGTCTGGCCACAGGTTTCGGGGTGAAAACTCAATGCAAACAAAGATGTGTGGATGGTGCTGTCAGCTCTTAAGCCACAACAAGAAATCAGCTGGGGCCAGGCAGGAAACACACGTCTCTTTGGCAGGGCAGACCATGAGCTGGCACAAATACCTCCCCAAGGGACAATCAGGAGCCTCCCACCCAGCAATTCTGCTACCAAGCAAGAAAAATCCTTTATTAGCAACGGGTGGAGAGGCAGCGTTACAAAAATCCATGACACAAATCCCCTGTACTGAACACACCTGACCTAAGCAAATTCCTCCCATCCACAGTGCTGACAAGTTGTCTTGGCTTTGACACGGTCCGTTCGTAAGGGACGATAACCCCGGGCTCAAAGCCCCCACGGGTCGTGTGCTCCTCCATCCAAAACAGGGAGGTGGCTTAAGTCTGCTTTTAGCTTCAAATATTCATGAATCTCTACAACCCAAACCCCAAAGGTTTTGTGCTCAGCTACAACTTTCCCATGGGAACTGCATTCTGGAGATTTTTTTCCCCGTGGAAGTCTCCTGCTCTGTGTTTGTGGTTGAAGGTCACTGACACAGAACTACTTCGGGGGTTGCTTTTGGTTATTTTGCCGTTTGCAGCTACGCATTTGCCTTCAGAAGCAAAGGTCAGAGTCCTGTATCGATAAGAAATACCTCGAAGACCTATATCTTGGAGTTCTTAAAAAAATAGGAAATAATTATGATTTCTTCAGAATAAACCCAACAGGAGAAAAGTTGCAGAAAAGGAGAGTAGAGAAGTTGAGAATTATTTTAATTTTTTTTGACTCGTTTCTATTATCCACATCTCCTACTTAAAGAGAAATTTTAAACCAAGAAGATGAAACCTGAACACAGTTCGCCTCTGAACACAGCACATGGGTAGAAACGGCTCCTGAGGTCACTCGTCCCTGCAGCGGCCCAGCAAGAGCCGAGGTAGTTGTGCTTAAAACCAAAATGTGTTCTGGCAACGCGTGCCCATCTGCTCACCCTCCGGCTAAGAGTCGGGTCTGCAGAAGTATATCTAATATGATTTTTTTTTTTTTGCCCCTTCAGATGCCTCCAAGAGCTTTTCAGCCAGCTGTAAGAAGTTCTCTGAACCCACAGGAAAATAGCCGACAAATGCAAAGGCGGAGAGAGGCAAGTGAAAAGAAAAACACTTTAGAGATATAATCAAATATTCTGATGTCTCTTCAAAGGTTTTTGGCTGCTCTGCAGCGTTTGCAAGTGCACGTTGCCCCTGTAACGAGAATTCTGCCTTGTTTAAGCATTTGGGTTGCTCTTTGTGATGTTGGAGAATAAAGAAGGAATTTCAAAATATCGTTTTGTTAAAATGAATGGTTGGGAGCAAAGAGGACGGTAGGATTGTAATCATTTTTAAAAGGCAATGCCAAATATGAAACTATGAAGGCAGGAGAGATCGTTTGTAGGGTTTTTGTTTGTTTTAGAAGGGGTTTTTTTTCCCCCGATTTGGACTACAGATGGGTCTCCCGGGATTTGCTTTCAAACATAAGGGAGACATTCAGGCTTTCAGATTTCATTACCACTTTCTTCATTATTGTGCCTTGAGGAGCTATAAATAACACATGGCTAATTTGTGAATCTGGCACGTTCCAGGGGACGCGTGTATTTTAGTCGGGGCACCTTCTGACATTTGGTAATTGGTTTACAGTTTTATTACAGAATTTCATGATTATGAAGTTGCGAAGAGGAGAAAAAAAATTTAAATTTACACGATCTAAGATCTGCCCTCATTGGACCCTTAGGAGCACAGGTGCTGTTACAGGTCTGAGGACAGATTTTAAGCCAACGAGGACCTAAACTAGCATTTATTTTTTTGTTTCTCGTCGTTTTGTGAATGTAATGCCAATAGTTACGTTCTTCATGACATCTTTCTTTTAATTAAAGCTTTTTATTTACGTGTATGTGTCTGTTGCTAAAGTGCTTTTAAGATGCACGTTGATTTTGTCTGGTGGGAAATCAGTGGTTTTGTCACAAGGAAGGATGACCTGGGTAACTACAGACCGGTCAGCCTCACCTCCATCCCTAGAAAGGTGATGGAACATCTTATCCTTGGCGCTGTCTCTGGGCATATCAAGGATAAGAAGGTTATTAGGAGCAGTCAGCAGGGCTTTGCCAAGGGGAAGTCATGTTTGACCAACCTGAGAGCCTTTTGTGAAGACATAACCAGGTGGATGGATGGTGGCCACGCAGTGGATGTGGTCTGTCTGGACATCCGCAAGGCCTTTGACACCGTCTCCCACAGCATCCTCATAGGTAAACTGAGGCAGTGTGGTCTGGATGACCAAGTAGTGAGGTGGGTCACTAACTGGTTGAAGGGGAGAAGCCAGAGAGTTGTGGTCAATGGGGCTGAGTCTGGCTGGAGGCCTGTGTCTAGTGGGGTCCCTCAGGGGTCAGTGCTGGGGCCGGTGCTGTTCAATGTATTCATCAACAACCTGGACGAGGGATTAGAGAGCACTGTCAGCAAGTTTGCTGATGACACGAAACTGGGAGGAGTGGTTGACACCCCAGCAGGCTGTGCTGCCGTTCAGAGAGACCTGGACAGGCTGGAGGGCTGGGCGGGGAGAAATCTGATGAAGTTCAACAAGGGCAAGTGTAGAGTTTTGCACTTGGGAAAGAACAACCCCATGTGCCAGCACAGGCTGGGGACTGCCCTGCTGGAGAGCAGCGCAGGGGAAAGGGACCTGGGGGTGCTGGTGGGCAGCAGGATGACCATGAGCCAGCAGTGTGCCCTCGTGGGCAAGAAGGCCAAGGCCATCCTGGGGTGTGTTAGAAGGGGAGTAGCCAGTAGGTCAAGAGAGGTCCTCCTGCCCCTCTGCTCTGTCCCGGTGAGGCCACATCTGGAATCTTGTGTCCAGTTCTGGGCCCCTCAGCTCAAGAGAGACAGGGAACTGCTGGAGAGAGCCCAGCACAGCCACAGAGAGGATGGAGGGAGTGGAACATCTCCCTGATGGGGAAAGGTTGGAGGAGCTGGGTCTCTTTAGCTTGGAGAAGAGGAGGCTGAGGGGTGACCTCATGAATGTTTACAAATATGTCAAGGGGAAATGTCAGGAGGATGGAGCCAGGCTCTTTTCAGGACAAGGGGCAATAGGTTCAAGCTGGAACATAGGAGGTTCCATAAAAATATTAGACGGGACTAGGTGATCTTTTGGGGTCCTTTCCAACCCCTAATGTTCTGTGATTCTGTGAAGGTGCGTGTTTGTTGCTGGGGCAGGGTTTTCTGACCCGTCTGTAAGAACAAGCATTGCAAGCATTTGAATTGCAAGCAGTTGTTGTAGATGCTGCAAAAGAGTCTTGAAAAATCTGTGCAAAAGCAGTTTGCTTCTGAAGAGCACCTAAGTTTAGTTGTACCTGGATAAGGAATTGCTTTTTATGCCTCAAGTGGAGATGTATTAGTGCTCAAATGAGATTTAGGCAGTCCGGCCAGAAGGCTGGGTACCTGCATAAGCTCGCTTTACTTTGTGCTCAAGGATTTAGGGAAGAAAAGATTCATTCTGTACCCTGCCTGTGCCTTTCCCATGCAGAAAATGACGAGCGATCCCGAGGGGTGAGGGTGAGCTGGAATTTATCTTCTTCTCTGGCTACACTTATTGCCACATGATGTTTAGGGTAGCTGCTAATTACTGTTTCAGCTATAGACGACTGCACGGTGGGTGGTTGTTTACATTATTAGCTCGCTGGGTAAGGGCACTGTGTGTCAAACAGTGGGTTCAGACGTGAACATCTGCTAGTTAGCAGCCAGAAGCAGGCAAGCAGTTCACAGCAAGAAGGTCACGCCACTAATTTACATTATTCATAAAATACCCACGCGCAGGCTATGATTTGAGTATGTTTTGTGCTGATCTGAATTGTTTTGGAAATATTTCGGGTTAGCCCATGAACGGCCTGGAATTGGAATTCTGAGTAGTTCTGTGCTGACCTTCTATTTTTCAAGTTAGGCTGGAATCGCAGGTTAACCGTGAGTGTGTGTTGCCTGTCTGCCTCTGTGCGTGTAACTTGGTGTAGAATCGTTTGTCTGCCTGTGCCCATGTGTGATGTGATTTAACCTCCGTGTGTGGACCCCTGCTGGAAGTTTGGGGGGACCCTTGACATCTGCAAATCTTTAAGTCATTGTTTTGATCGTAACCGACTCCACGGAATCGTCCTCTTAAATTGGCTGATGCCCAAGTGCGCACCTTGTGATCTGTCTCCAAAATATTAATAAATCCGAAATTGCTGCTAACCCAAAGCAGTCGAACAAAACCTTATTCATGCTGGTTCCCCAAGAAAAGGCACAATTGCTTCCATGTTGCTGGTTGCGGAGATCCTTGCCTGAGGCTCGGGATCAAAGGGGAAGGGGACATTTTTTTTTCTTTTCAATTTTTGCTGCTGGAACAGACTGCTTTTGAGGAGTCTAATCTCGCTTACATGAATTGCTTCACTGTATTCTGTCACAGACAACTCATTTAAGAAGCTGCAACGATTTCTTATTTGTAGGAACCTGCGTGTCCTCTCGTTGTCAGCCGTGCCATTTGCCGGCTCAAGTCTCATCCAGGATTCTTCTGGAGAAACTCCGCGTGACGTGCTCGAGGACTTTGTACACGAGGGTGATTTCAGGTAGGTGCGATGCTTCTGCGTGCTTATACTGAGATAGGAAATCACTGATTTTGGTAGATTTACTGAAGATCAAAGTCCATCATTTGTCACCATGACCTCCTCAAGAGATGTACATATCTCTGCGTTGTGCTGGGTTCAGCCCCGTGATTCTATAGCTTCAGGTATTGCCATTTTTTAGAGATACCTGGCCAAAAGGTAGCGCCTTGGCCATGACACCGAGACTTTGCCAGAAAGTCTAAGGAGAATAAGGAACCTCTTTGGTGCCGTCATTTGAAGAATGCCTCTCCCATAAGGTGAGTGTTAACAGGGCAGTAGCGGCACGTTTTCACGACCAGGTCGCTAGCTGAGCGCATCGTTAGAGGGAAGGGATCAAAGGCACTTTCACACGTTGCCTTTCAGGTAGATGTGAGCATGTCGCTGACAAAAAAGCTCCAGTAGCAAACATCAGACGAGGAGAAGCTCGCTTCTCCTGCCTTTGCTCTGCCATTTCCTTTCAGCGAGTCGCCAACTCTTTGCATTTTGAGAGAGTTTCATCGTAACTCACCCGGCAAGAGTTGATAGAACTCTGATAAGAGACTTAAACATTAGAAAAGATGTTTCCTCTCCTTCGTTACTAATGGGTAAGACTCAGATACCACATTCAAGAATTCTTATTGGCTTTGCAGGTCTGCTTGGTCTGGAATTGCCGCCCTTTTTTGGTTTTTGCTGAGGAAAAGTTACTCATCTAACAAAAGGCCAAATATGCTCACAAAGTGCAGAAATACTGTTTCTAGATAGTGCAGTGAAACAGGAAGTTTCTGAAATTAATTTGCAAAACGTTCTTAATGACACTACAGTTCCAAGCTCAAAATTACCATCTGTTTAAATGAAAAAAATGTTATGTGACAGGATTGTAAGATGTCGCCAAAGCGCTTCTCCAAGGTTTTGCGGCCACTCCAACGCATTTGAAGCGTTTGACAGAAAAGAATGGGCAAGGGCAACGATGATCGAGCTGTTTTTTTACGGAAAAAAATCGAAGCCGTGTTTCCACTGAGGGGTTCGGATGGACACGGGTAAATTTATCGTGAAAGGGCCCATGAGTCCCAGCCTTCGCATCGCTACAAATGTAGCCCGTTGCAAAAATTTGCAGCTGTAGCATAAGATTTGTAGCCACTCGCTTTGTTTATTGGAGAAATCTCTTGCCACCAAGTAAAGACGTAGATGGAAAATTAAGTCACTAAACCTACTTTGCACCAGTGCTAAGGGGAATACTCCTTAAACCTACGGGGCCAGAAGAACAGAAAACTAACGGTGAAACCCGATGGAGACAGAGGTGTTTTATTTACTTGTCCATTATGGGAAACATCGCTTTACAGCCACTACGTAAAATAGATTATTTGAGAGTATTTGCTATCATAGAATCATAGAATGTCAGGGATTGGAAGGGACCTCGAAAGATCATCAAGTCCAATCCCCCTGCCAGAGCAGGAATGCCCAGACTATGCCACACAGGAACGTGTCCAGGCAGGTCTTGAATGTCTCCAGAGAAGGAGACTCCACAACCTCTCTGGGCAGCCCGTTCCAGGGCTCCGTCACCCTCACTGAGAAGAAGTTTCTTCTCGAGTTTAAGCGGAACCTCTTATGTTCCAGTTTCAGCCCATTACCCCTTGTCCTATCAGTGGTTGTCACCGAGAAGAGCCTGGCTCCATCCTCGTGACACTCACCCTTGATATATTTGTAAACATTAATGAGGTCACCTATACTATATAAGCATAACAGGAGGACTCAAGGACAGAGATACGTCTGCAAATTCTGTCATTGCAATTTATAGTTTTCACATCACCATATTTTTTTCTAATTTATTTTGCTGGTGCATCATGCTAAAGAACTTTACGTGCTCTTGAAAAATAGCTTCATAAATGACAGCGGTCTGTCAACGGGAGTTGTTGGAGCACGTAAATAGGAGTTTGATGAGGTTAATATTCTTCGTCCTGTTAGGTCACTGCAGGTATTTGAGGTGTCTGGGGTATTTTTATGTTCCCTGCAGAGAATGTGTTGAGAGAGGGGCAGGGCAGGAGCAACTCCAGCCATGAGCCGAGCAGCAGGGCAGCTTTTTCCTTCTGGCAGCCCGGAGAACGGGGACAAAAGACAAACCGCCCCCGAGATGTTCATGCGGCTGGTGTTCGTGCGTTCCTTTGGACAGCGACGATCTCCAAGTCTCTCCTGTGGTGATTTTTCATCTCTAGATCTTTTAGCTCTTTCTCTCAATTTTGCAGGTCGCAAAACTGATGGGTTACACTAGTAGCATCAGTACAGTTAGTGGCAATTATTCTCTGGGCTTTCTCTTCTTTAACCATCCCACTTCAGAACCCGTTAATTGGGACTAAATCCCTCTTTATCAAATAGCGTAGGTTTTAGTATCTGAAGACAGTGGGTTTCACTTAAGTCGTTCCATCTTGAACTCAAGCACAGTTATCAAAGCTTTGGGAATATTTCTGCAGACTGTGGGGTTCCATGCAAGGACGGACGACTCGACACCAATAAGATGCTCTGAAGATCGCTGCTTTATTGCACACATTTATACTGTTCTCGCTTCCCTTATCACACGCCACGCACATGGTAATTGGCTACAGGCAGCTTAGCACAAGCTGTTCACGCGCTGTTCTGACTCCACTGATTGGTAACTGCTTGACAAGCACGCATCTCCTGTTTTGCTAGCCAAGTTCTGTGTTTTGCACAGCTGCCTCCTTGAAGTTGCTGATTCTGCAGTTTCAAGGTCTCGCCGTATCAATGCTTTGTCCTTCGCATAACTCCTGCTCCCCGTCCCACTCACTGACTTGTTTAGTTCTTTACTAGCACATCCAAATAGCAAAACCCACCACAGGACTATGTTGATTTACTCAGCTTTGGTGAGGCCTCACCTTGAGTACTGTCCAGTTTTGGGGCCCTCACTACAAGAGGGACATCGAGGTGCTGGAGAGGGTACAGAGGTGGCTGCCAAGCTGGTAAAGGGCTCAGAACACAAGTCGTATGAGGAGAGGCTGAGGGATCTGGGGCTGTTCAGCCTAGAGAAGAAGAGATTGAGGGGAGACCTCATCGCTCTCTACAACTACCTGAAGGGAGGTTGTAGAGGCGGGAGTTGATCTGTTCTCCCTCGTGGAGACTGATAGGACGAGGGGAAATGGATTTAAATTGCACCAGGGGAGGTTCAGGTTGGATATTAGGAAGAATTTCTTTACTGAAAGGGCTGTCAGCCACTGGCACAGGCTGCCCAGGGAGGGGGCTGAGTCGCCGTCCCTGGAGGGGTTTAAGAGACGGGTGGATGTTGCATTGGGGGATGTAGTTCAGTGGGTTGATCAGGCTGGAACAAAGGCTGGAGTCGACGATCTTCAAGGTCTCTCCCAGCTGAAGCTGTTCTATGATTCTATAACTAGAATCAGGATTTGGCGCTTTTTTTCATATCATTTGTGCTCTTGGAGAACTTGAACATCATGGCAGGGGAAGCAGCAGCACTACCTGTGCTTGACACGGAGGCAGTTTGA
Source organism: Trogon surrucura (assembly GCA_020746105.1). Taxonomy (NCBI): domain Eukaryota; kingdom Metazoa; phylum Chordata; class Aves; order Trogoniformes; family Trogonidae; genus Trogon; species Trogon surrucura. The sequence goes on along the minus strand of CM036620.1, from coordinate 1,694,906 downwards.
AGTGGCTGCTTTAGTCTATCTGGGACATCACACAGGATAAAGAGGAACTGTGCGGTATAAAAATGGCAAGGAGAAAGGCCAGGCCTTCGCTTTCATCCCCCATCCCCTTTGGACCACCACTGTTTGTTTCTTCTGGAGAACCCTGATGGAAAACACCAAGGTGGGGATTCTGTTGTGCTTTCGGTGCCTGTGGGGCCTCCGCAGGAGATGCTTTGGTTTTCCTTATCCTTTCCCCAGCAAGGTGACTCGGGCAGCCACGAAGACCAAAGATGTCTGGTTGGGCCTTTTGGCCCTCGCTGCATCAAAGTGCTGTAAAAATACTTACTAATGAATAGCTCTGGGTTTTTTCTCTTTTCAGTTTCCCCAGTGCAAAATCTTCCTCCAGCCTACCTAGCGTCTCGGTGTCTGCTGAGCTCTCTGACTTACTGTCGATTGCTTTCATTAAGGGTATCCTATTAACTCATTCACTTCTAACTGTTGCCTAGTATTTCTCTTAAAATCTTTTCTATTTCAAGTCAATATAAAACTTAGCGGCCACAAGGGACACATGCTCGGGCAGATTCTACCGACTTAACAGTCCGTTCTTTGCTTGGTTTGGGTGTTGTTGGTTTGCTTTTGTTGGATTTTTTCATACCAAATATTCGTATCGAAGTTTAGCAACATTTTCGTCTTTTTCTCATACTGGTGCTGCCATCTCCAGTGCATCAGGGAGGTTCCTTTTGGCTTCCCCCCACCTCAGTCTGGTCATCACCCTCTAGCGACCGGGAAAATCCGTGTAATTCTGTGTGACGCGCGAGCTCTGGGCATTTTGCTGGTTAGCATCTCAGTTTCTTCGTCGTTTTGATCGCCGCAGCGACTCTTCTCAAAGTGAGAAAAGTCACATCTCGATACTACCCCAACCTCCTGCTTGGGCAAGTGACTCCACTGCAGATCTTTTTCAATGTACTGCATTGGAAGAGGACTGCTTTGGGACCGTCCCCAAGAGGTTTTGGTAGCTGTATTGTACAGTCTCCACCAGCTCCTGTGAACGGTGCGGTTCTGCAACACCACCTCACTCAGACCTGGATGCGACGGTCCCTTTACAAGCAGTTCTTCAGCAGTGTCCCACTTGTGGAGTATCAGGGTATTGGTCCAAACCTGAGGGCAAAGTTATTCTCATGATTGTCTCCGTAAAGATATGTCTAATCTTTCCTCTGTTTGAAAAAAAAAAAAAAATCATTTTATATGGTGACTCATGTCCCTGACTGAGCTTTACCATATGCTGTTGCTTGCTTATTTAGCTGGCATTAATACAAAATGTTGAGGTTTGGTGAAGGGTGATTTAATTTTTCTGCGGTTGCGGATCCTTTCTAGTTTAATGTTTTAGAGGGCTCTCAGCTACAGAAGTAGGGAATGCCTGGCAGGCTCTGGTTCATGGACTGGGGGTTTGTTTTGGGTTTTTTTAGTGTAGTTAGAATCAGAGAAAAGACGACTCCTCCTGCCTCCAGATCCTGTCACTCTTGTAATGAGATTTTATTAGATAACGTATTGTTGTAAATTCGGTCTGCAGTAGCACAGCACAGACTTCTCAACAGACACTAAAGCATCTTCTCAGCAAGAATACTTGTGAAATGATCTATTTCCACTGCATTTCACAGTTGAGTAAGAACTGTAAGGGAACCCATATTTAAAGCCTCGTGACCCTCAGTTCGGTTTTCTTCCTTCTCCTATAAACTATTTGTCTTAGCTCTGTGCTTAAATCTTTATCATTCAGGACTTAGGACAAAGAGATGTGGGAGGAGCGCTCGGTCTCCGCCTCTGAGCAATGAGCCCGGTTTCCTGCCCCCCAAACCGCAGCCATTCAGTCTCTCGGAGCCCTCGGCTGGCCCTGAGCCTGCTGTCCTGCCCCGAGGCACAGGGCTGGAGCTCTCAAACCTGGAGCTCGGTCTCTGCTTCGCGCTGCACAACGCAGGGCTTGGTCTCTGCGCCCGAGCCCGGGTTCCAGCCCCGAACACGCAGGACTCGGGCTCCCTTTGCGAGGGTCCCGGTTGAAGCCGGGCCGGCCCCGGCTCCCTTCTCCCCGCGGGATGGGGAGAAGCGCAAAGCACCGACACCTGGGGCTTGAGACACCCACAGGCTGGCAGCTCCACGACAAGAGAATGACACGGGACAGTCCCAGGAGCTGTCACCTAAAGGCAGGGAAGAGAAGGAGAGAGCGAGGGGGCCGAGACAGGGCAAGGGGCGCCCGGTTTCTGCGCCGGCCGCGGCCGAGCGGTGCCGTCGACGTGCCGGAGGGGCGGGAGGCCCTGGCGCAGGCTGCCCCGAGCGCTGCGGGAGGCTCCGGCCCTGGAGGCACCCGGGGCCGGCCTCGACGGGGCTCTGGGCGACCCGACCCGGTCACGGGTGTCCCTGCTCACTGCGGGGGCTCGGTGGCCTCGAACGGTCCCTGCAGGCCAAGCCCCGCCGCGACTCTGCTGCTCCCTGCCCGTCCTGTCTGACCGGACCGGGTCGAGTCCCCCCGGACCCGGCAGAATTTCACACGATCCGGGAGAACCGGGCACAGGAGGCTCTCGGGGGCTCCGGCGGCCCCTGCCCGGGCAGCGGCAAGCGCGGTTCGGCGGCCCCGCCGCGGAGGGGGACCGGGAGGCTGCGGGCGAGCGAGCCGGTCGCCCCGAGGGGCCCCGCGGGACCCGCCCGGGACACGCTCCGGACCCGAACCGCGGCCCCTGCCCGGAGGAGCGCGCGCTCCCTCCTCCGCCGGCGCCTGCGCACGAGCCCGGGGCGGGGCGGCGCGAGCGCGGCCTTTCCGAGCCCGGCCCCGGCCCCGCCCCGCCGGGCCCCGCCCCCGCCGGGCCCTGCCGCGCGTGCGCGACCCCCGGCAAAGCTGCGCGTGCGCCCCGCGCCTGGAGCGGAGCCGACGGGCTGGAGCCTCTCCGGGCTCTCCTGCCCTGCCCTGCCCTGCCCTGCGCCGCCCGGCCCCCGCCCTTGGCCGCCCGGAGCCCGGCCCGGCCCTGCCCTGCCCTGCCCGCCGCCGCCCGGACCCTCTCGTCCCGTCCCGTCTCGTCCCGTCTCGTCTCTCGTGCAGCCGGTGAGTTCGCCGCGGGGCGCGGGGGCCGGGGGAGCGCGGCAGCGCCGGGGGCCGAGCCCGGCTCCGACTCCGGCTCCGCTCCGGGAGCGCTGCTGCTCGGGCTGGGGCAGAGCCCCGGGGGGTCCGGCCGGGGGGCGCAGCCGCCAGCGCTGGGAGCTCTCCGGGGGCTGCGGCCGGGAGGGGCGGGAGCCAGGGCAGCTGCCTCCGGCTGCTCCGGGCGCGGCCCCCTCCCGGGCAGGCAGGGAGAGCCCTCGGCGCTTGGGGCTCGCCCCTCGCCCCCCCCCGGGAGCAGCCCTGGCTGCTGCGGGCAGGAGCAGCGGCGGAGGGTGGGAGCCGCCCGCGGGCTGGCGGCACCTCGGGACGAGCTGCAGCTCCTTCTGCCTCCGGAGGGAGGGAGGGAGGGAGGGAGGGAGGGACGGGGCTCGGCGGGAGCAGCCGCGGGGGGCACTGCGGGCTCCGGCCTCAGTCTCGGGGCTCTCTTGCAGAAACGCCGCGGAGCCTCGGCCGGAGCAAGGCCCGGAGCCGGTGGGGAGAGCGGACACCGACGGCAGCAGCCGCGCCCTGGAGAGGAGGAGGAGGAGGAGGAGGAGGCGGCCCCCGTGCCGAGAGAGCGAGGAGCCGGCGAGGAGCGAGAGGAGCCCGGGGCCCGGAGGGCTGGGGCAGCGACCCGGGCTGGGAGGGCGCGGGCACCGGGACTGTCGGGGCACCCTTGCCCCGCGATTGCCTTCCTCGGGTGGTGGCTCCTGGACGGTGTCATGGCGGGTGTAAAAACTCTGCTGGGTGTAAAGAGCTTTGGAAAACGGTGTGAGCGTCTCCTAATAAAGAGTTTTGGAAAACAGTGTGAGAGTCTTGGAAAAGGTGTCAGTGTCTCCTATTAAAGAGTTTTGGAAAACGGTGTGAGCGTCTTTATTCACTCCCCACCTGCCTTCTTTGCTTTCCGCCCCTCTCTCCCCTTTTCCCTCTGTTTTTTCCCTCTGCCCCCAGTTTTGCTCTCTGTCCCTTCTCCCCTCCTCCATCTCTCTTTCTCCCCCTCACTCTGCTTCCCCCCACTCCCCTCTTTTGCTCCCTCTCCCACCTCCCACTCTCCAGTTCCCCTCTCTCTTTTCCTTTCTCTCCCCCCACTCTTTTGCTCTTTCTCCCACTCTTCCTCATCTTCACCCCCTTCTCTCTCTTCTCCCCTCTTCTTCTTTCTCTCCCCATTCTTCTGCCCTCTCTTTCCCTTCTCCCTACCTCTCCCCAGTTCCCTCTTCTGCTGTTCTGCTTTAGCTTCTCCCTCTCTCCCATTATCCTTCCCCACACACACTTTTCTCCCTCTCCTCTCTTTTCCTTTTCACTCCTTCTCTTTTGCTCCCTCTACCCCTCTTCCATCTCCCTCTTCTACATTTCCCTTTCTCCCCTTCTCTGGCTTTCACCCCTTTCCCCTCCTTCCTGCGCTATCGCCCCCTCTCACCCTCCATTTGCCCCCTTTTCTCTCTTCCTCTCTCGCCCCCCCTCTTTTGCTCTTTTCTCCTCCTCTTTCTTCTCCCCTCTTCATCTCCGTCTCCCTACTCTTCTGCCCTCTCTACCTCCCATCTCTCCTTCTCTCTTTCCCCCCACCTTTGCTGGAGCCCTCGGCTTCTTTTCCTCCTCTCCCCCTTCCACTCCACCCCCCCCCCCCCTTTCCCTTCTCCCCATCTCCCTCTTCTTCTGCTCTGCTTCAGCTTCTCCCTCTCCACCCTTGGGCTCTCTCCCATTGTCTTGCCCTCCACACACTTTTCTCCCTCTCCCATGTCCCTCTCCCCAGTTTCCCTTTCTCCCCTTCTCTCACGTTCACCCCTTTCCCCTCCTTCCCGCTCTCTCTCTTCCTGCTCCCCCCCTGCTGTTGCCCCCTCTCACCTCCCAGTTGCCCCGTTTTCTCTCTCCCTCTCTCTCCCCCCCTCCACCTTTCTCTCTCCAGCTTCCCTTTCCTCACTCTGCTGCTTCTTTCTCTTGACAACTTGGATCCCTGTCCCTGCTCTGCTTTTCTCTCTCCCCTTCTAGCTCCCTCCCTCCCTCCTTTGGATTCTCCCCCATTTCTTTTTTTCCCCATCGTTCCACCCTCTGGCCACCCCCTTCCTCCATCCCAACCCCCCTTTCCTTCTCCCCTTCTCTCTCTCCATGCCCCACTTTCTCCTCTCTGTCTTGCACCCCCCTGCTTCTTCCTCCCCTTCTCTCTGTGTCTCCTCTCTCCCTCTCCTGTTACATCTTTCTCCCATTCACCCTCTTCTGCCTCTCTCAGCTTTTCCCTTCCTCTCTCCCTTGCCACTCTCTCTCCCTGTCTCTTCTTTCCTCTGCGGTTCCTTTCTGTCCCCCTCTTTGTTCCCTCTCTCTCCATTTTTCTCTTCTCTCCTTTCCCTTTCTTTGGGGAGGGGTGGGTATCTCTTTCTTTCTTTCTTCTTCTTCCCCCCCTTTTCTTTCTTTATGGGGGGGGGGGGGGTAGTTAGTTTCTTTCTTTCTTTCTTCTCCCCCCCCCTCCTCCTTTCTTTTGGGTGGAGGGTCTTCCTTTCTTTCTTTTTTTCTCTCTGTCTCCCACCCCCTTTCTTTCTTTCGTCTTCCCGCCTCCTTTTTTTGGAGGGGGGTTCTTTCTTTCTTCTTCCCCCCCCTTCCTTTCTTTTTGGGGGGGGTCCTTCCTTCCTTCCTTTATTCTCCCCCCCCCTTCCTTTCTTTCTTCTTCCCCCCCCTCCTTTCTTTCTTTCTTTCTTCT